>CM021107.1:75635755-76166504 GCA_007115665.2 Sequoiadendron giganteum | reverse complement strand
TTTAATTTAGGGATGATTTGCTTCAAACTTTATAATTAAAAAGTTTGCAATCAAATATTTTCTAGGATTCGTTGGAGGTGGGCCCGCCTATGCTGTTTGGAATATTGTTTGGGACTTTAATCCCAAATTGTGCTCGAAAATGTGTTTATTGATCTTCATATACCTCAAAGCAAATATGCATAGTGTGATTAAAGGCTCACGTGACTAGTGGAAGGTCCTTTCTCACGCATGCATGATTTGCCTTGAAGTGTATGGCTTGGTGATTGGTTGCTTGGTGCCGTGACTTTTTTGATAGGCTCTTTTTTTAGCCCCTGTGCATTCTATGGTCGTATAGTGTGATCGAGAGCTCCAAAAGCTTTCGAAAGTGCCTCTATAGGCCTTTTTTAAATTTTTGCATATCTTTTGCAAATGAAGGCCGATTTTCACAAACCACATATCAATGAAAAGGTATTTTTGTCACCTTTGTAGTGGTTGAGGAATTTCTGTGATATTTTGTTGTTTGGTGGTGCTTTTAATTCGTTGAAGTTTGATATTGGTTTTGCTTCATTTGTAGTATTTGGGAGTTTCTAATTGTTGTTGAAGGTTATTGTCTTTGTTTGTTTTGGAGATTTGTCATAGTTGATTATGGGGTTTTCATTACATCCTGTTGTGGTTATGCTGAAAATGGGAAACTATAAAAAATGGAGAGATGGTATCATAAAACATCTTAGATGGCTTCATTTGTTGCCACATTTGTATAATCTTGTTCCCCTTCCTGGTATCGATAGTAAGAAATTTGCATGGGATTGCAAAAGGGATCATGTCCTAGGAGTTATTGCAATGCATATTGATGATGCCACTTTGGATGCTATTGATCATTTTGAGTGTCCATATATTCTTTGGACTAAAATATGGGAAATACATGGAGATTCTGATACTCAACTATTCCCAGATGATCCTGTTTTAGATTGTCTTGTGCCTCTTCATTTTTCAGACAGGATACCCTATGATCATGCTACTATGCTTGAGTTTGAAGTGTTGGAATAATTTGAATTTTCAGATGAGGATGACTAGGGTTCTTCATATGCTCTTTCTTCTCCATCAAGGACAGTTGATGTACCTTTACCTTCAGTGATTCATTATGCAATAATTGATTGAGGCTCCTATCTTTTCTGTTCAACAGGACCATTCATCTTGTGTTGATGATTCATTGAGCATGTCCAATGATTCATCACAACCAGTATCTCATTGTCTTCCTGATTGGGATTCTTATTTGTTGAACATTGGTTCATTGTTCGTAGAATCTTATATTTTTGACTTGGAAGACACATTTGAGGGTATGTCCCTCCTATTTGATGATACTTGTGATACAATTGTTGTCACCCCATCTTAGTCTCTAGAGAGTGTTTAGGATCAATTTTTAGTGGTACCTTATTTTTCTTCGCCTATTATGATTGGGCATGTTCTTGATTGGTTTGTGGCATCATCTTCCAAGCTTTTGGCGATACATGAGTAGATTTCAGAGACATCATCATATATATATATATATATTCATGATTCTTTCTTTTAGTTCCTATATGGAATGGGAAGCATTCTTGCATTTGTATTTGGTTTTGTTTCTTCTGAAAGGGAGACAAGTTGTTTGTCGACATTGGATTATTTTTTGTCTTTAGGCACTTACCATTTTTGTAGGTGATTACACATTGTGGGGAGGCTACATAGTCTCTCTCTTTCCCTCTTATGAGGTGGGGGCGGCTAATGATTTTTGTATATACATGATGTATGCAGTCCTTGGGGGGTGTGATTGAGTCCTCCATCCATGCATCATTTTTGTTTTCCTTTCTCTCTTTTGGAGAGGGGTTTTTTCCCACAGGATTTTTCTCTTTTTCCCCGGTTGTGAGAGATTTCTTTTTGCATTATAAATGAGTACCTAATATGGTTGTGTAGCCATGAACCATATTGCATCTTCATTCTCCCTAAGTTTGTACTTAAGGGGGGGTGTTAGTGTGTTAAGTTTAATTTAGGGATAATTAGTTTTTCCCGTAGGGTATTTTTTCACCCATATGTGTTTTTCACGACTTTAACGGCCTGTACAATATTTAAATTATTCATCTCATTTTTATTCACTCCTTATTTAGTGAAATGGCCTTTCGTTGCCTCTCTCTATCCCATGAAGGACATTTATGTTGCAGTTGGTGACCTTGGGCTCACACCAACAAGAATAATTATTGATTATACATTAAATCCTTGCTTGGATTTTTCCAAAATGGTAAATATCTCTAATATTATGTTGGAAATGATCAATAAAAGTGTCAACTAAGTCTCTCAATTAATGAATAGAAGCACAACGTTAAGAGTAGAACTAATTAAGTATATAATCCTTCAAGCTTAGTGTGAATGATTTAATAAATAATATTTCATCATAAATCTAAACTAAACATGTTGCATTGAAAGAACACATGTACACTAAAGAATTGCTTTTACCACCATATATTGTAAAAATAGGTGAGCTACATATCCCATTCCTAAAGGACAAGCTAACATGCTATATGTTAATGGATTAGTAGTGATTCACTAAATAGATTCTATTTGAGAGACTTTTGTGAATAATTGATATGAGAGAGATAATATTTCCACAATCTATAATTGTGATCAAGATTGCATTTGGATGTAATCATGTGTGAGTTTTTTGTATCAATGTTTCATATCACACTCCATAATCCATAATTCATCTTGATGATGGATCATGGAGTGTGATATGAAATGTTGATGCAAAAAAAATCACACGGTTACATCTAGAAATATTCTAATTCATTAATAAAAGTTTACACATGTTTCAAATCACTTACACAATAGTAGCACAATAGTGGGAAAGGATGGGTGGTGTAGATGAAACAAAATACTAATCAACAAAGGAAGGAGGAATATAAGAGGAAAATATTAAATTAGTACATAAAGGAGTGTACGAAACAAAGGAATATGAATAGAAAAATAAGTGATAAAAACCAATGGGATACATGTAGTCAAAGTAGGGGTGTATAGGGTGAGGTGTAAGATTGGAATGACTTGGTATAAGAAAAGGTGTGGCTATGGATGTGGTAGGTAAAGGGTGAAAGGCATGAGGGATTTGAGAGGCATACACATAGGCCACAAAAATGAGAGGGCTGAAAGTAGACATGGAGAATATGTGGGATGGAAATGTGAACTATGAGAGGGTGAGTAACATATAATAGACAAGGTTAGGCATAGGGGAGGATAGCTCATAGAAAAACTATGGGTAGGCTATATGAAACCTAGGGGTTGAAAATGGGTTAGGGAAATATGGACCATAATATGAGGGTCTTATGCATCATCAGTAATTTTCTATACAGCCTTAATTATGTCCATCTCATATTATTTAGTAGGAAATATCTTGGTGAGGGCATCAATGATAAATGAACTAGATATATCTTCATTTATAGCAACTAATTAATTGCACTAGGATTTCAACTTATCAGAAACCTTATGTTTCTTTTGCTTTCTGACACTTTCAACAGATGCATCATGGCCACATTATCCCTCTTCCTTATCAAAATGCAACATGTGATTAAGGCAAGAGGTACAGGGAAGATAAATCATGGTGGTAAGATTAGGGTTTTAACTAACACTTTGTCAAAGAAGACATAAGGGTCTTGATAGCTTCTTAGGCATGCAAAGTCAAACACATTGGGTTAAAAAATAATAAATGCACATAGTGACAACAAAATATTAGAGCATTTAGAATATTTTTATCCTAAAGGATGAGAATGAAAATTATAGATTCACTAAAATGCAAGGAAATAAAATAACCTTATATAAATCTATATATCTAGATAAAACACTAATTCAATTTAACTCTTGATTCAAAAGGGAAGCTCAAGATGATACACGGAAATAAAGATTTATATAATTAAGCTAGAGATAATTGAAATGCTGAAAAAGACTAAGGAAATTATCTTATTTGGCTTGTTGTGACTATGCTCTCTTTAACTAATCGAGATGTTGCAACATAAAACTAGGAATTGGATTTATATAAGTGATTTTGAACTTTAGACAAAGACATTCTAAAAATTCTAAGACATGAGATTAGATTGTACATATCACATTGTTTGTGCACATTTCTTTTCTTTTTAATTATACCTTCAAAATTTGAATATTCTATTTACATGTACTAATACTTGCACATGAAAAATTGATGGGTGATAGAGTAAACGTGCTATAGAAAAAGGAAGACCATAATCAATTCTTAAAATCTTTTAACAAATAAACCGTCAAGTGAAAGACCCTGCAAAAATTGAACCACTAAACAAACGCTACAAAATTAAAACACTTGTTCTTCAATAATGTGTTCAACATGATAAAGGGTATCTTCAGATTTCTCCAACTCTGGAATGGCATCTGATTGATTTGTGCACGTTACATATACTAGCTGTGAGGTGCCCCACAAAATCTTTTATTCCGACGACAGAATCGTATTCCAACGAATACTATCCTTCTCAAAGTACTAACCGTTTTTTATATTGAATTAAGCGAAAAAAGGAACAACAGATTATATGCTGTTCCCGACAACCTGATTGCAAGAGACGTGGAAAGGCATTCCCCTTTGGAGTCGTTTTACCTTTTATTGTGGGCGCAAACAAACGGCTTAGCTCACCGGTGACTTTGATGCATTTGTATTGTGTATCGTAGAATCTTAGTATAAATGCTTCGACAGAGGAATCATTGTTCAAGGAAAGATTATTGGAAAAGGTGTGTGCAGATTTGACTTTTTAAAGATAAAATAGATAATTGTTGGCATTTTTACGTCTAAAGCCTGTGATCTGTGAGAGGAAGAGACGATGGAGAAAAATCTAGTATTGGAGCAAAAACACGGCAAGTCGAGGGTTCGAGTCGCCAGAGTGTGGAGGCACCCCGACGGCAAACAAACCATCGTGGAATGGACCGTTAACGTTTCGCTTTATTCCGACTGCATTCCTGCCTACACAGATGGCGATAATTCTGATATTGTTGCCACTGATTCCATGAAGAATACGGTCAGTTCTTCTATTTTTTATTTTTGGGAAAAGATTTGTTGTTCGTTTAATGATATGTCTAGGAAATTGTCTGTGCAGGCGTTTTATTTAAAACGAATTTTCCCAGTTATAGATTCTTGAGATATTTTATATACGTTTCTTTTTTCTAAAAGTATGTAGCGTTAGCTTTTTTTTCTTAATTTTTCAATTAAATTTGGTTATTGTCTTTAGTTTGATAATTTAGTACTGTTTTCCCCAAATTGTTGATTCAATTTGGGTAATGGCTTTTAATATGAGACATTTTTAGGGAATTAGTTGTGCATAGATCCGTTTTAAAATGAATTCTCTGAGTTATTAGATTTTAAAAATATTTTGTATATGTTTCTGGTTTCAGAAAGTATGGGTGCTAGCACTGTTCTGCCCAAGTTCTTGATTCAAGTTGGTTATTGCTCTTAACATGAGATTTTAGTACTGTTTCCCAAGAATTTGATTCAATTTGGATTATAGCTCTTAATTTGGGGAAATTGTTTGTTCAGACCTCTATTTTAAAACGAATTCTCTGAGTTATTAGAGTTTTGAGATATTTTGTATATATCTTTGTTTTTATTAGCTGTTTTTCCAACTTTGTTGATTCAATTTGAGTTATATAGCTCTTGATATGAGATATTTCCGCACGAAGAATTAGATTTCTGGGTGAAGACAGCATGCAAAATTTATTTTGCCTTCGGGATCACTCAAGTGAAGATGGACTAGAACTCCCTAAAAGGATTAAGCGATGGGCTTTGGCGGAGCATGTTTGTACAATCAAACATATTATCAAAATTGAGGGCGTAAAGATCTTTATGGTTAAAAAAAACAAAAAACTAAGGGAGGCAGTGGAGATGAATAAATACGAGCAAATTCATAATAAATATGACGGTCTTGGCTTTAGTCTTACCTGGAAGTCCATTATAAACAAATTAAATAGAGTCTATTCAATTTAATTAGTTGTTACCATTGATGTATGACTGATTGCATTTAATATATTTCTTTGGTGGGTTTAGTATATTTATCCATCTTGATGATGTTACACTTGATTGGTTAGAATATTGAGGACAAAATATATTTTTGCACACGGTCTTTACTCAGAAAATCTAATTCTTCATCACTGTAGACTGTGGAAACATAAATCCTCTTATACTTTCCACATGTTTAATTTTAAAAAAATATTAATATATCTTGTTAGCACTATGTTCTCCAAGTTATTGTTTCGGTTTAGGTTATAGCTCTTAATATGTGTGTCTTTGCACTCGATATGGTTTGGCTGAAGTTTTAATGCACTCACTCGTAACATAGCTGATTCTCTCTCTTACTAAAGTTGATTGAAGTAAAGAAGATAAGAATTTCCATAAGTCAATTTAAGTTGCCCCCACCTGTCAAATCAATCCGTTTTTCTCCTGAACCAGTTGTTCATAAGAACTTGATTTTTTTATTTGACTGATAAGAGCTTGCAGTTGAGTTGGAAATGCATTTGCCCTGTACGTAACTTAAGTATATTACAAATTTGTACATTTACCTTTTTCACTTTTACGTAAGAAAAGAAAGTAAAAGTCATGACCTAATTGTCTCATAGAATGGGTGTAATGGGTTTTAGAGATCTTAGGAGTGTTGTGAAGAAAAAATGTTCCTGAGAATGACAACATACAACTGCGGTTCGCTTTAGGATGACATGCAAATATGGTGCTAGGTATTTTTGTTCTTATATCTGTAAACAAGACCATTTAAACACTTTATACATTGAATTATTTATTGCTGCTGTGGAAGAGTGTGTTTTAGATTTTTGAATTCTTTTATCTATTTTTCATAGTTTACACTATCAAAATGTTTTCCTCAAACGTGAGCTATATATGATCATGCTCATTTTTTCTGGCAGTTATTGCTGAGGAAAAAATTGAAGCTTCTATGCCCAGAAAAATTAAAATAGAATTTAAACTTCCTGTTCAGTCAAGAAAATTTCTTTATATATACTTGAAAACTGCAGTTGAAAAATCAGATCTGTTTTTACTATCAGAAAGTTGCACGGGATTGCTTGTTGTGGTAGTTCAAATCTACCATAAGAAAGTGTATTATGAAATACAGCTCCAACTCATTCCTAGGTTTTCTAAAAGAATTTATTCCATTTTTTGTTATTGAAGGGTAAAATAGTGACCATCAGCAAAGAATATGAAAGCACAGAAAATTGGATCTTGATCGTTATATCATTTATATTTTTAATTTTTTGTAACCATTATGACTCAAGGGAAAAGTATTTAAGATCATGGCATGGCATTAAAATGGCGCAGTCTTCTTCAGTTATCCTACAGTTCTGTTATTGAAATTCATACTATTGGAAAACGCTTTAACTTTAAGACTTGGTTTATGATCAATTTTGTAGTTCATTTGAGAGCTTTTTATCGAATGGAAAACTACGTAAAATTCTTTATGGAAGGAATGCGTGGAAGGCTCTCTCTATAAAAGTAAGGAAAGATAACACCTGGTATTGGGCCGTATTTAGAAAGTAGTCAGCATCTTTATTAAAACAGGGCAGCTTGCCTTTGAAAATACAAAACCCAAAATTACTTAATAATATTTGGCACTTTTTTCAAACCTAGGCCTTCTTTTGGTCCCGTGGACGTTAAAAGTCTTCTATTCTATTCTATTCTAAGTTGATAACCTTATGTACATTTTATATAAAAAACTTGGTCAATTCATTTTTTTAAAAGAATTTAGCAGCTGGAAAATATGATTTTTTGAAACTTTATGAAGAAATAGCCAAATTTTCTAATTAATGAAAAATACAGAATAAAATTTTGCTAACATGGTGGAGAGAGTTGCATAATTTCTTCTAAAAAAATCTGCTTGATGGAATTCTAGGAGTTGGGGAATTGTGGTCCCACAGGCAGCAATTCCAACTTTTTCACCTTTTTAAACTTCTGGGAAAACATGTTTGGGATGCTTTACACTGGATTAAAAATGGACGCTGTTTGATGGAATTCTAGGAGTTGAGGAATTTTGGACCTCTTCAAGGATATTGTTGGAATACGAAAATTGGATGATAATAGCTTCTTTTGGATTTGATTATAACCCTCGTTTGCAAACATGGTTATTAGGTATGAAAACATTGAATTCATTTGGAGAGCCAAAAAAAAAATGAAATATAATAATATTTCTGTAGGAATTAAAAAATCTGGAACAAATCAGACAAATCCAACCAGTCCAAAAAATCTAGATCCAGCCAGATTTGGTAACAATGCCACCAATATTAATTGTAAGTTCATATTTCTCACGAAGTTGTTGAAGAACATCGGTTGCTTGTTGAGATCGTTGAGAGCTTTTGCAGGAAAGATAATATTTTCAGCATATAGTAGGACAGAGCTCAACCATGTTTATACAAGTGCAACGTTCTAAATATTCTGCAAGTTTGACAATATAGATACCAAAAAACGTTAGGATATGGGGCATCCTTGCTTCACTTAATGTTGCACTTTATATCCATTGACTATTCATTGTTGCATTTTATTTTGAGAACAAATTTTCATAAAGCCTAATCAGAATGTTCTGAAGCTCAAGAGGGATACCAAATTCTTATCTTTTCCATAGATTATCTCTTGGGACAGTGTCAAATTCTTTTTTGAAGTCAATAAAACAACAAATGAGGTCCTTTGTTTTGTCTTTATAATCCTCAGCAGTAACTTTGAAGGTAATAAGTTGATCAGTAGTAGGATGTTGATTTCCAAAGTCAGATTATTCCTTAGTTTTGTCCTCAATCCAATTGTTAATTTAATGTTAACATATCAAATTGTATAATTTTTCCAAAAGAGTGCCAATCGTGATGGTTTGATTATTGTTTAGGTAAATAACTAAATTTTCAGTATAGGTTTTGGAAGTCTTATTCGACATCTTGGTTAAAAAGATGTTTGATATGAGGCATAAGGGTCATACTTCGAAGATTTAGATTCTTAGCTTGGCACCCTTAATTGTCCTTGGCTCTATCTTTGATTCAATTAATGCCAAATTTTATATCTTTGTTCGTAAAATCTCAAAGAAAAATCCAATGATTTGGAAATTCTCCTGTAATGGGGGAGGGAATGACAAAAAAAAATGTAGGAAATTTCAAATATTCACATGATTAAGGAAGTCACCAAATTCAAAACCATATTATGAAACATTAGAGCCAAATTTGGAATTCATGAGTTGACATACAAATTAACAACATTTCAATGTTTCATCCATAGTTGAAAAATTTAGACACAACATTTACTCAATTGACCCAAAAGTTTTAAAAATCCATGACTCAGCATAAACTTGGGGAAAAGCTCGGAAATAGCTTGACACATTTATTGAACATAAAAATACATAAAATTTCAATAATATTTAAGTCAAAAACACACATCTTACTGAATGTAAGGAACACAATTGATTTCCTTCATATAGAGATAAAAATTAGGGTACAATACACATCATAGACCAAAAAACAAGTTCAAATTTCCAATATATTCGAACTTCAAGTTTCATTATCAATAAAAATAACAAATTATAAATTTTATTTACAATAAAAGCTTAGGAAAGTTTGTTTCCGTTGTGTGGGTGTCATACAACTCAATGTTATAGCTTGAATATCTTCAACAAAAGCCTCAATAGGAGCCTCAAGCATAGGATCAAGCTGTGTATGTGGTGAATTCTTCTATTGATGTTTCACCAACTTTGCCTTTTGCCTTCTCATATGCTACCATGTTCACTTGCCATTTGGCTTCATCCCTCATCAAAATCAACCATTTTATCAACAATAAACAATGGATCAACATCTTTTGCAATCCAATTTGAACATGGATCAATGTCTTCAAGGTCATGTGCATGATGTGTGGTAAGATTCTCTACATTTCTTCACAACCAAAGGTTGTATTGCACAAAGATAAGGTCATTCAAGTGCTCTTGAGTCAACTTATTAGGCTTCTTTGTGTGAATGGCTTGAGAAACACTCCAATTACACTCATAACCAAAAGTGCTATAGGGGTGAGATAAAATGCAAATAGTAAGTTTTTGAAAATTAGGTATTGTGGCACCAAAATTTTCCCACCACAAATTTGCAAGGACAACATTTATAGCTTTGTAAGGATTTTTGTAAACTTTAAGTTTTAATAAACAGTAAACTAAAACTAAACATATATGTTTTTTAACTTGGCTATAGAGTAACTCTCCTATGAATGCATAAAGATGAAGAAAATACTCTCCTTTCCATCTGCTTAGAAACCTGTAACTCAGTGTATGATGTCTTAAAGGTTCTTATTAGAATTTTACAAAAACAACTTTAACATTGTTAAATCAAAAAAAGAAGGAAATTTTGATCAAACATTTAAGTTGTTGATCTCCTCCATGCTCGTTGACAAATGTATCATAAAAACGATCTTCATGACCCTTTCAGCCATTTTGTATTAAGGACTCTCCAACCACCTTTTACTAAAAAACATGTGCTGAAGGTTGCTTTAATTTGCAAGGTGAGGAAATTAGTGGTAAAGTGTATAGATTTGTATGCATGAGTTCCTTGCCATTAGCTTGCTCTCTCAGAGATTCACGACTCATGTGTGGTTAGAGATCTATTTGGTGATAGTCCTTACATCTTCCACCATGTTTTTTAGCCAACTTAGTTTCCCTATGTCCTTAAGGAGAAGGTCAAGATAGTGGTTGGCACAAGGGCTCCAAAATAAAGTAGGATGCCTCACCTCTAAAAGTCTACCAATTGCCACATACACAAATACATTGTCCGTCATTATTTGGATAACATTTGCACTCCCACCTCCATCATCTCATCCAACAAGCCATATAAGGTTTTGGTTTTTTTACTCCATTGGATACATTAATTGACTTCAAAAAGATATATTGTTCTTTTGAAGCCACAAAAGAGTCAATGAGTGTCCTATTCTTGCCATCATCTATCTATTAGATAAAATATTGCAGCCTTTCCTTTTTCAAATCCATTTTTGTTCTTCTACTAGCTTATTGCTTGGGGCCTTGAATCCTTTACTTGCCTATGATCAACACACTAACCAATTGCTCTCAATAATTACTCAAAGAAAATATTAAATGAAATGTTGTTATGGCACCAAAATTTGGCACATGCCAACTTTGTCACATGATGAAATTCTCTATTTCATGTAGCACCTTCAAATGAAGGTTGCGCATTGCAAGTGTTATGAGGAACAAAATAAGGGGAATTGTGGCAGCCCACATTGCCTAATCCTTGTATACATGGCCCAATGGAAGAAGAAGATCCCTCTATATCTCCGTCATCATTTGACCTTGTAGAATTGAAAAATGGGACTGATCCCATTGCCTATACTATCTTCTTTTTCTCTATTTTTTTCTACTCAAATGTTGAAAGGAGAGATTTCACCTCATTCTGAACTTCCAAACTTGCTTCTATAAATGGGTCTACATTTTGATAATGGATTTTTGTAAGGTGATATTTTAGATTATTTATGTCCTCTCATATCCTTAGTACAATAGTTGCAAATAATTATTCCTTCCTTTGTACCTTCTCTCCCATGTTTCTAGCAAGGGTCCTTAGGCTTGTTAGTTATCTCATTTGTATTTGTGGATGGTATATTCTTTTCAAGAAAATGGAAATAGTGTAGCAAAAGGGAAATATCAAATAACAAAAAAAACCCTAGCATCATAAAGGCTAGAACTTAAAAAAAATGTTCATTACAGGTTAAAACTTATGATAGTCATAATTTAAAAAATAATAAGGATTGTGAAGCCTCTTGATAGTTGAAACCAACAAAGAATCTTCATTATAGTTAATTTTAAAAAAATTTATAACTACGTTTGTCTCTTAGCCTAGCATATACTTGATTTAGCAAATAAATATGCAGCTTTGAAAGTTGAAATGGAAAAATGTAGTCGCAAACAATTGAGAGTAATATGCAACTACAATATAATATCCTTGACCAAATTTAGGGTAGACAATTTTGATTGACTTGAAAATATTTTAATAGAAACCTTAAATATTAAGGCAAATATTTTGGCTATCCAATCTTTGTTTTAATTATTCCAAACCCAACCTTGAAACCCTAGGTTATTGTGATATTTACCTGCTGTAATTTGAACCCAATTTTTTTTATAGAACTTGGCCTTAAAACACTAAAATGGTAAAATGGCGAACCCTAAGGATTTCAACATGATTGTAGAAAAACCCAGATCTTAACATTAATGCAAAGAACAAAAAACCCTAATATTGAGGGACGACTTATAGAATATAGAGTAAAACACAACTTTGAATTCATTCACCAATATTAGCCAAAATGGATTCAACTGGCATGTTTTACATTAACAAAGAATTTCAAAATTTATATGCTGTCAATGACAAGGGAAATTCACAAATTTTTCTTACAAAAGGGGTTGCAAAGATGACCCATTCGTTGTAGCAGCAGATCACGATGATGGAGAGAGCAGGGGTTTTACTCTCGATAATTGTAAATGTTGAGACACTTGTTGCTGGTGACCAACGCCATTAAAGCTCAAGCACGGCCTTTGTGTGACTTCTTTTGTTGAAGGATTTTCACTCCTTGGCATGAGATCTATGGTGATTTCATCCTTTGATCTTCATAAACCCTTAAGTTTTTGTCCTCGGATTTGGATGCTTGAACAAGTATTCTTTGCAATTTTTGTTTGAGGGTGTTTGTTGATGTTTTCTATCATGCCTTTCAATCTCATCTTTGATCTTAAGATACCTAGGAAGAGCATTGAAAACTACATAGTGGCCTTTGTCTTGGGTTCGGTACATGGAAATGGCTTCTTGTACCTATCAAGCGTCATTACCCTTTGCATTGAGCTTGAAATGGTGTCCTCCTATGCATAACTGGACTTGGAAGGTGTAGAAGATGGTCCCCTTTGACTTGCAACTATCCTCAGCAAGGGGTGGAGCCCTAGGATCAAAGTCCTAACTATCGCATTAATGGTGGTCAATGGTACCCTTGTGGTGTGCCTTGTTGGAAGTCCATGTGGTTTGACTTCAAAAGGGTCAGGTCAAATGTCAGTGCTAGGTGGAATCCCATGGGTAGCTGTGTTGTCACTTTGTGCATTAATAGCACCCTTGATGTGTAGGGTGGTAGGTGGAGAGGAATGATGGAAAATGGTGGGAGTGTTGAAGTTTGAATGTCGATGTTGTCTAATGGTTCATGCCTTTAGTTAGGAGTTGAGGTTCAAGGGAGAGGTTTGGTGAAGGAATGCAACCCGCTTTATTGACCAAGGTGTGGAGATTGCGGTTTGGTGGAGAGGGATGATAGCCCCTATGAAACTTCAATGCTTTGATGGGGAGCGAAGTGAAAATTGGGGATGGTCCATAGGCATGGTAGTAGAGGAAAGTTCAATACTTTGATGGAAGTAGAGGGGAGAGCATGCTAGCAAGGGGAGCTTTGTAACTTTGATGACTTATAGTGGCTTAGTGAATTTGATATGCTTCCAAAGTTCAAAACCTTAGGGGTCTTAAATGGATGCATGGGTGATGGTGTTGAAGAAAATATGCACTAGGTGGTATTGGGGACGATGATGGGGTTAGGAAATGGATGTTTTGGTTTACCCCATGAAAAGTTGAATGAGGGGACATGACAAGTCTACCTGCTTGAATTTTCTTTTCCTCGAGCAATTGCAAGCTTAGATGTTCCAAAATTTGTGAGCCTTCCCACGTCTCATCTTCTATGGGGAGATTCTTCCACCTGATCAAGTACTCTATTATGCCTTGACCTCTTAGCTTCCTTGTTCTGGTCTCTATAACCACCTTAGGAATCGAAATGAGTTTTCCTTCATTGTATAGTGGAGGCAACTCTAGGGTAGGTCTAATATGTTTTCCTAGTGCCCTCTTTAGAAATACACAAAACATGTTGTGAATCTTACTTTCCTCTAGCAAATCCAATTCATGGGCTACCCCACCAATTTGCTTTTGGATCTTGTAAGGCATGTAAGAATTGGACTTGAGTTTTTTGGATCCACTAGTGTTTAAGGAGGATTGCTTGTATGGTTGCAATTGCACAAACACTAGTTCTTCAACTTCAAATGTTCACTCCACTCGATGGTGATATGCATAAATATTTTTCTATTTTTGCGCTTGTTGGAGATTATTTTTGAGCAACTCCTAGATGTCTTGGCTCTACTAGATTAGATCCCTCACTCTTGGGACCCTTTTATTAGACATAATTAGGTCAATGAAACTTATGGCTTCATACCTGTATAATGCCATGAAGAGTGTCATCTCACCGAACATGTGGTGAGTAGTATTATAGCAATGCTCCCTTAAATGGAGCCATTTTAGCCATGCCTTCTACTGATTAGCTACATAGTTCCTTAGCTATGTTATCAGGTGCCCTTAAGCCTCCCCATTCTTGTACAGGTATGGTTCAGGTCTAGGTCCTGGATTGGTTCCCCATTGGGTTTTCCTAGGGTCCTCCTAAGCACCCCGAGTTCCTTGGGAGGGACCTTGGGTGAACCTAGATTGAACCTAGGCAAAACCAGGGGGAACCAAGGGCTGCCCAAAAAAAAGAAAAAAAGAAAGTTATTTTTAAAAACATTTTTATAAACAAAAAAGTGCCTACATACATAATTTCACCCTTAAGTGACAAAATTATGAAAATGGTGTTGTCATGAAGGTTCGTGTGGTTTCAAAGGCTTTAATTTGGGCTGGGTGGTGGGGGCTCTACCCCTCAACCCCACCCTATATTGCAATAGGGAATCCATTAGAGGCGTTGCACCTCAATCTTGTTGGGGATGTTGCCCTTAGACCCCCATGAGGGGTGTTGCCCCCAAACCCCTGAGAGGGGTGTTGCCCTCAAATGCTTGAGAGGGGTGCTGCCCCTTGATCCCACTAGGGGTGTTGCCCCTAGACCTCCTCTAGTTATTAGGATCTCTTGTCTTGTAAGAAACTTGATTACAATGAGGGGGTGGCGAGGAATTGGGAACTAACTCTTCAGTGTGTTGACTTAAACATTATTGTTGCACATCTTGCTATAAAATATCTTTAGATGAGGTAACTTGTACAGTACATGGCTAGTGGAAGTGGCATTGCAACTCATTATGGTTCAAGTGAAATTGAACTAAATGTTGACTTTGATGCTTTTGATAAAGAGTGATATGCAAATTATTGAATATTGATTGTAATTATCATTGTCTTGACATTTGACAAATCATTGATTTATGAATTTATGAGTATTTTTATTTTTGCAAATTATGAGGTATTTAAATATTTGTTTTTTTGGCAATTAATAAATTATGAGTATTATTGTTTTATATTATATAATTTTTAAATTTTTAATACATATTATATATATGTATATAAATGCATAAATATATGTACATACATATATACATATATATGTATATATACACACATACATACATACATATATGTATGTATATTGTTGGCGTAAAAACTAACACCTCTGGAGTGTAAGTTTGTACGGACAACTATGCACACTACGTAATGAGTGCTCTTCAAATTAGGAGGGAAAGCTCCCTCGTTGTGTTGGAATGCATGGAATAGAAAAGTAAACTAAATCCTATCTTTTTGTTCTTACTGGTAGAGGCACAAGGTTAAGAAAACCTAGAACGTTGTAGCTAAGGATTTTCTGGTTTCGTAGATTGTCTATCTACAACTAAGCTAACTTCTTTAAATCTATCCAGTTTCCTCAAGAAAACAAAGCATGAGGAAATGGAGCGGGAATGGTTTTTATATGATAAGCTGGGTACAGATTCGCAACATGAAGGCAAGGTGGGAACAACTATTCGCTTGGCTGAATAAGCTTATTATCACACACATCATACGATAAGCTTTAAGTACGAATTCTCAACATGAAGGCAAGGTGGGCACAACTATTTGCTCAATTCGAATAGGCTTATTGATAACAAAACACAAAAGATAGCCAACTAGGACAACAAATTGCATAGGTGAGACACGCGTACAATCTACAATCAAACTAGCCACTATATCTAACTAAGGCAAGCATTCATCATAATAATTGCATGGAACCCGAGTGGCATAACAATTCATTATCAAAACAAACGCTCATGAATAGATCCAACAAAGACAATATTATAGGCAAGGTGGGCACAACATATATTAATCTCCTGTAAAAGTTCCTTGAACAAATACAATAATAGCAATACTACAGGCATGGTAGGCGCAACATGTATGCTATCAAGCAAAAGTTAAATTACAAATGAGCTGAATGCTCTTATTTATAGACATCAAGGTGTAGGCAACCCTAAAATCACCTTGAGTCAACTACAGTCCCGTAGTACATGCAAGATCTTATTCTCTAAACCTAATTGAATGAAACTAAACAGTTAACTGACAAACTATCATTAGTTAACTGAAACATCTAATCTAAATGGACAATGTACAAGCATGCACGTTCTTATTGAAAGTAAGTTAACTAGAATACTATCATCAATTAACGCAAAAACCTAAAAGAGACTCCAAGTGTATGTAGATGTTTCCAAGAAAGACATGGCATGCAATGTGTGACAACGAGTTAACTCGGAAAGAGGCATCGAGCTTAACTCCTGTGTCTAATGTCTATCTTGGAAAAGGTGGGACACCCTGAACTGAAGTTTACTGGCCCTGATCTCGGGCAATTAACCCCTCCACGAGGTTGTTGACTACATCACCATTTGAATGTCATCACATGTCTCAACTGTCAATTCACTACTTGTTAGCAACTCAAGCAAACCTGGAAATCTCCACACACTTAAACTGGTACTTCACTAACTGGTAACTCTGGCGGCTCTGTAATTGAAGTGATGGCCACTGTTTCTTCTACAGCTTGACGCTTCTCACGTTTTTCACGCTTTGACACTTATCCAATTCAGCATTGAATGCCTGCTCGCTCTGATTCATGGAAATGACCAACCCATCTGGATGTTGAGGTATACCCAGACTTCGCTCGATGTCGAGGGGTTTGAGATTGCATATGACACGCCCATCTACTGACTGTATCTCTCGTGGAGTAGAATTATAATGCTTAATGCAAGACATTACAAACTCTACGCAATGAACTGAGATAGGTATGGAAGCGGCCTCAAGTAACCCGGATTGCTGAATGTTCTTGATTATCGAATCTCTGATCTTGAGTGGATCTAAAACTGCTTCTAGAAGCACCTTATGTAGATTCGAATCAATTGTTCCGATGAAGTCATGAGTCAAAATTGACTTGGTCTTGAAATGGAGCTGTGTGAACTGCATTCTAAAAAGTTCGCCTGTTGACTGTGAACACGGCTATATTTTGACAATTTTTTTGGAAAGCTAAAAATAGCCTGTTGAGGCTAAAAATAGCTCGTCGGAAGTGAATTTTTACCGAAAATTATGAGATATGAGTTTTGTCCAGAAAGTGATTCTAAGACATCCCAGAACATCAAAAATGTAAAAATTCGACCTCTACTCAGCCATGCAAAGGAATTTCGGTTGAGAAAATTAAAGCTTTGAGAACAGATGTTCTGGAACAAATTTTCCCGAAAAATTCTAGCACATGGGTTTTGCCAAGGAGATCGTTTTGAATCAACCCAATTATTATGTTTCGCCAAAATTTGCCTGTTTTTCGAACATGTGAGAGAATCTAGATGAGAAAATGGAAGAAATATAGAAGAGAAAAAGACGTTTTTAATTATTTTTGTCTTCTTCTTTCAAAATCGCCACTCTGCCTTGAATTTGATGCTGAATCTGAATCTGTACCTGCAAAAGAATGTTTCTGTCACCTTCGAACTTGATTGTTTGATGAAAATTCGCCAATCTCTTGAAGAAGTTCGAATTGTGTAAGCTGTGAATGAGAAAAGGCGCCATACTTGGTTAAATAGATGAAGTCGTACCATCATGCATGCATGCTGAAACCCTAACTGTGAAAGAATTTGATTGGCCTCTCACCAGATGAACTGCCACTGACTCTGATCTCAGAATAACATTTAAATTAAAACACGCAAATTAAAAAGAGGCGCCATATTCAGCTCTTTGAAGAAATTCGTCACTTTTGAATGCTCTGCATGCAAAAATATTATTTTAATCATTTAGCTAAAAATAGCATCTGGATGTGCTCGACAAACTTCACTGATTCCAGAAAGCCGAAACTTGACCTTCTAGGTGTCCATTTGCAAGAGTTATGAGATTTTTGAGTATCTCCTACTTTATAGCTAACTACAAAGTCACGTCTGACCATGTTCAACTCTGATTTCTGGGTGACCGAATGATCCTGCAATTGATCTGAGATATCCATTGCGAAGCCTACATGACATGGATGAAATGTTTGCTAGGAATCAAATGTTTGCTAGGAATCATAACTGCTAAAATCAACATTTGACACTTTGGAAAATTAGGCGCCTTTGATTAAATTGATGCACTGATTCCAGACTTAGCATTTCTCCGTATTGCCTTCTGATGCTTCAAACTACTACTAATGGTGAATGATGAACCCTACGGACTGGATGGTAGATTCATCGCGTGACTGGAAGTACTCTGCATCCAATGACTGTATGTAAGGTATCTGAAAATTGTATCAGGAACCCCAAAAGGATGGGTGCCCCTATTCTGTGATAGCACAAATACTATTTTGACAAAAGTGTGACTTTCATTTGAACACCATTCTTTGACCCCTGATATCGAGAGCTGGAATGCTCCGATTTGCGTGTCGAGTGTCTCTCTGCACAGTTGAGTCAACTTACAAGAGATGTCTCCGGAGACGACGAAGCCAGAAAACTGCTTCTAAGGCCTCAAAGAGAAGGGCGCCTTTTTTTTCAAGGAGATTGGTATCCACCATACTTAGCCATTTTTAGTCGTCTTCAGCCACTCTCACTTTTCAGCAACACCATCTTGACCTCGCACGTACGAGCGCTCGCCAAATCTCGAAGGCTGACAGTGAACTCGTTGAATGGCTGGATTAATTGCACACAAGTCTTGTGAAGATTGCGAAAGCACCTAACCCCATCTGACAGGCCTAAAGGCTGGGTGCCCCTAGCCTACAGATATGCATGTGTGTGTAGACGTTTCACCATCCTCTGTTTTACGTGCTCGGTAAAACCTCTGTCATGGTCTCTCAGAATATCGGATCATCTCGTGAACTGCTGCGTTGCAAAGCTGGACTAAGCTAGAAAAGATCTCAGGAAGACCTCCACTGTAATTTCATTCATCTGGGTAGACATATTCAAGGGCGCCCCTGAGCTACAGGGGCGCTCAAACCATGATTTGGCAATCTTTGTTGACATGTATCCTGCTTGTAGTTTCTACTTCTGACATTGATAGCCAGAGTTTTGCACTAGGTACGTCTCCGCTTGATAGTTCGTTGGAAAGCTAGACTGATCCTGCAGAGACTGAAACCAACAACAAGCACATGCATTCAGATCTTGACCTTCAAAAAGAAGGGTGCCCCTGGGTTGCAAGGCGCAAATCTGCATTTCTAGACTATCTCCATGATGTGTACACTCATTGTAACCTCTGCTTCTGCCTTCGTCTGCCAGAGTTCCACATTTTAGATGAACTTGCTCCATAGCTAGTCGGAAAGATGACTGAAAACAGAAGAGAATGAGTGTATTAGCAACCCAAAGCAACTGCATCTTGATCTTCAAATGGAAGGGCGCCCTTGGGCTACAAGGGCGCAAATTTGCTCTGATTTCCATGTTTTCCACCCTTTTGTGCTTTGCAAACGCTGTATCCGCTATTGAGATTGACCATGTCGAAGTGCTGTGACTGCCGAGGTGTGTGTATGACTATACTTCATCATTCTCACATGTACGGACACTGTAAAGTTGATTTGCACGTTGATTGCGCAAGTGTCTACCACGTTACATAGTGAAAAGTTCCCAGACTTAGAATATTTTAGCACCTTTCTGCCAATCTGAAAAACCCCTCTGTCAAAAAGCATATTTTTCAACATCTTTCATCGGAGAGCGTTCTGCTTTGAGTTTCAGGCTTAGATTTTGATACCTGGTACTGGCCAACTGCCATTGACGACGTCAAAGGTCCTAACTTTTCTCCTGAAAAAGTGAAAACTACCCACCAAGCTTAAACTGACTTTTAACTGAAGTTGACTTCACCACTATGATGGTGATGTGAAATAAGCCAATTAAAATTAATTTCAGCCAATTCTGACAAGTTCCTATTTTTTAGGGTTTTGACCTAAAAACAGGGTTCAAAAACCCTAATTTTCAAAATTTCCAAATTTTGCCGATATCTTCTTGGCATCACATTGACTAAAAGCCCATGCTTTATTTGCCCAAAAATTGAGTTTTGACCCCACTTTTACAAGGTTTAGATCATTTTAAGCAAAATGCCTTAATGAAGCAAAAAATTTGGTTTGGGTACAACATATATATATTTCAGGGAGCTTGGAGTGCATTCCATAGAGCTCAAAGTGATTGTACACCACCTCCTACAATGTATACGTACATATATATATATATATATATATATATATATACATGCATAAATATATATGTATGTATGTATATATACATGCATAAATATATATTTATGCATGTACATACAATTTGCATACATATATATATCATACTAATACCCATGGAATTTTTTTTTTGGTACTATCTTACCGATTAATTGATACTCGTACCTGCTCCCATAGCGAAACAAGTAACTTAGTTCCATAGATAACACTCAACCACTTCTGTACAATTTCAGTTTGTTTGTTTGTCTGGGGGTGGTAGTTGGAGATGGATGTGAGTTTGGTTCCTATCAGATGGAAGAGCTCTTGCCAAAATAGGCTTAAGAATTGACTATCCTTGTCACTAGCAATGCACATAGGTAGTCCATGAAGTTTGTACAGTTCCTTGAATAAAAAATCAATGACTTTATGGGACCTTATAATTAGAGGAGATGGTAAAGAACTGCACGTATGTTGTGAGTTTCTCCACAATCACATATATATAGTTCTTACATTGGATTTTAAGGAGTCTTGTGATGAATTCCATCAAGATACTCTCCCATTTTTTTATTGGAATGGATAGGGGCTGCAAGAGTTTGGCTGGGAATGATTGCTCTATTTTAGTTTGTGGCAAACAACACATTCTTTGATGTGCTTGAGGACATCGTCTTTGAGTCCTTCCCAAGTGAATGTCTCCTTGACTTGCTAGTATTTGAAATATCCTTGGTGGCCCACCAAGTGGGAGTCATGGGCTGCCCACATAATTATTTCTTTCATCTTTGATTTAGGCACTAGATAAATATTGTTCTTTTAGAGAATGAGTTTGTTGGATAGTTCGTACTTGTCATCTAGGGAATTTCCTTCCAAAACATTAGCAACAAACACATTCTTAGCATATTCCCTTGTGATGTTAACCTTCCAATTAGCGGAGACATAAGACATTGAGTTCAAAGTTGGTCTCCTAGATAAAGCATCAACAACGATATTTCTTTTCCCCTTAACCTATTCAATGTCAAAATCAAATGCTTGAATTTTCTCACCTACTTTTGCTGTTGCTTATTTAGATCCTTTTGGCTAAGAAAATATTTCAAATTGTTGTGGTCCATCTTGAACTTTGGCAATGTGTGCATGATGGCTAGCATCTCTTTATCATAGATTAAGAATTGACTTTCCCCTTCCTTAAGTTTATGACTTTGAAAGGCAATGGGGTGCTTGTTTTGCATGAGCATGGCTCCAATTCCCTCTCCAAATGCATCACATTCCAAAAAAAAGGGAAGAGAAAAATCAAGGATAGCCAATAAAGGGCACGACCTTATTACCTCCTTTAACTTGTTGAAAGTTTGTTGTGTTGCTTCCATCCACACAAAGGCTCCTCCCTTTGTTAGATCTGATGATGGGGCAATAGATGGGAGAACCCCTTGATGAATCGTTGGTAGTAATTGTAGAGGCCAAGGAATCATGCAACTGTGTTAGGGTCTTGGGTGGGGGCTAGTTCACAATCACTTTGATCTTCTTCATGTCTACCCACACTCCCTAGGCATTGATGACTTGCCCTAGATATAAGATCTCTATCATTGCAAATTCACATTGGATTCTTTAACAAAAAGGGTTTGGTTTCTAGAGCCTCCAACACCTTATTGATGTGCTTTAGGTGCTCTTCCTAGGTCTTGTTATAGATGAGAATGTTGAAGAAAATAAAGACAAATTTCCTCAATTGAGGGATGAACACTTGGTCCATGCATGACCAAAATGTGGTTGGAGCATTAGTCAAGCCAAAGGGCATGACTAGAAGTTCATAGTGCCCATAGTGGCATTGAAAGATCATTTTACAGATGTCCTCTTAAATTCGTATCTGATGGTCACTTGATCTAAGGTCTATCTTG
The DNA here is from genome assembly GCA_007115665.2 of Sequoiadendron giganteum. Classification (NCBI taxonomy): domain Eukaryota; kingdom Viridiplantae; phylum Streptophyta; class Pinopsida; order Cupressales; family Cupressaceae; genus Sequoiadendron; species Sequoiadendron giganteum. The sequence goes on along the minus strand of CM021107.1, from coordinate 76,144,184 downwards.
TAGAAATAAACCACTCCATGGAGTTCATCTATTAGCTCATCAATCCTAGGAATTGAGTATTGATTCTTGATAGTCTTCTTGTTTATGGTTTTGTAGTTGATGCACATCCTCATTGCACCATCTTTCTTTTTCACAAGGACTACAAAGGAGGCAAAAAGGCTCAAATTGGGACAGATGTGCTCCATGTCTAGAAGTTCCTTTATTACTCTTTCAATCTCCTTATGCCTTCCAGGATGGTGGTAAGGAGTGGTGATGATCGATTTTTCTCCTTCCTCCAATTCAAAGCCCTTGTCCATTGGCCTCCCTAGAGGAATGTTGTTGAATACTTTTCTATGCTTGTCTAAAATCTTTTGCACATCTATAGGGTACGCCTTGTTCTTGGGAGAGATGATTGTGAGTAGTACACTCTGCATTGACCAATTTGCTTCTCCATGGCTGAAAATTTTCTCCATCATCTTTGTAGATACAATCTTAGGCGCTTTATTAGTCATCCCTTGGAAAACTATTTCATTCCCTTTCAATTGAAACCTTAACTCCATGGGTTGGAAATTTTGTGTGTTCTCTCCTAACAAATGAAGCCATTGAATGTCTAAAACCATGTTTGTGTCTCCTATGCCCACAATATAAATTCATCCTTTATATCATACTCTCCTAAGTTAAAGTTTAGTTGAGAAATCTTTTGAGTGCATTGGATAGAGAAACCATTGGCCACCCTTATGTTGAAGCCCTTGAATTCTTCTATTTTGAGTCCTCGCTTAGAAACTAAGCCTTCATCTATGAAGTTGTGGAGGCATCGGTGTCAATGAACATTGTGAATTTTTGTCCCTTCAAAACTCCTTAGAGTAAAAAAGGGTTGTATTTAGGAGTACTTGACAACTTAGCTAGAGTGCTTCCTAAATTTTTAGTTTGATCTTTTGATTTATTTTCTTTTGCTTCACTCGTTAATTCTTGTACCTCTTCCTCACTTTGTGGTTTGGGTTCCTTAGCTCCTGACTCATCTTCGTAGATTACCTCAATGCAGTGCACCTACCCTTTTCCAAGGCACCTACATCTTGATGACTAGGGCTACTTACATGTGAAACATAACTTCTTTCTTCTCAGTTCATTCTTTGCTTCTAATTCCTATCTCAAGGATAGCTTTTGGGTTGATGCACATTCTTATGAAGAATCTTGGAGGGAAATTCTACTTTTGGAACTTGCTCCTTGGAATAGCTGTCTTTAGCACCAAACCCCTCTTAATTGCCTCTTGGAGAGAAGGTCGGTCAAAGGCTTTGACCAAGGCCCTGAGAGATTTTAGCAAGCCCCTTAATGGAAAGCATTGTTAACCTTTTCTCTAAAACATTAGGCACCATTAGTGCGAGTTTCTAGAACAGTCACCTAGGTTTGCACAATACCGAACTTCTTGAGTTGAGCGAATTCCTTGAGGTTTACCTCAAGATCCTTCTAATTGAATCTTTTAGTTAGTAGCCTAAAAAAATCGTTTTATGGTTTGAAGTTGTGATTGAGTGATCAAACCATGGTGTTGGTGATCTGAGATGTAGACCGCAAATCCCTAAGGTCTGATAATCTCCCAAGTGACAAGGGTGTCAAACCTAGGAAGATTAGCACAAACCTATATTTAGTTGGGCAACTTAGGACCAATTTTTGGGGTGGGTAAGACTTCTCTTCTAGCTCTGAAGACCAAGGGGGGGTTTCCTTGAGGTGCTAGTGTGGTTATTGAAACTATGACAAAACACTTACAACAAACTATACCCATTGCACAATGTATCCCAATACCTATGCCACAACATACCTATGTGCTAGTTTAGACATGCAAGGTTTAACACCTTATTCAAAAGATGATCTTCCATATAAGTGTTTGAGAATGCATGTATGATAACCCCTTATGTTATATACATTCAAACATGGTAGTTGGAACAAACACACAAATAAAGTTGAAAATATGTGTAAATTGATATATTTTGAGTGTGTTGAGGATGATGGGGGAGAAAGCCAATCACAGACTGATGCCTTTATCCATTAGGCAATAATCTTTGAATTTAATCCTACTTGTAACAACTGAAACCAAGGTAATGCCTTAATCAAGCCACTACAAAAGAATATACCTTTTAGAATGCACAAGCAAGATGGGCTCTACGCATACATTTAGAGAAACAATTGATACTTGAAAAATATTAAGCGATTCTACTTAGTTATCCATGAACATGCCCATATAGTTGAAAAGATACCTTACAAAGGCTTTGCAAGGATTTTACAGACTTCTGGTTGAAAAACTAAACAACATATATCCAGAAATGCATACCATATACAAGAAGACACTCAACTAAGGTTGATTCCGCCTTTAATCGTTCGGTCTATAAGTTAGTATAGATTTGGGATAAGCCCAGGTCATTACAATGCAAAAATCAGACTACCCAGAAGTGGAAGTTGAAACCCTAAGGCTTCATGTGAGTATTGTTTGTCTACTATTTTATTGTAACTGCTCCTTCGAAAATTGTTATCTTTTGGTATCTTGTGATCTCTCTTTCAAAATGGTGACGAAGGTAGATATACCCATAGATAGAGGACATGCAAAATGTCAGAAAGCCATATTGCACAAGAAACCCTAACCACGAGCATGACCAACATCTAGACCACACATGTCCTTTGTAAACATTCCTATGATGCCCACCATGTCTGCACATTGATGATTCATTGGTTTGAGTGTGAGATTGAGTGAAATTGCCCACAAAATCAATTGAAAATCGTGATCTAAGAATGTTGTTCTAACAAAAAGGTGCCCACAAGCAATAATTGAGGCATGGGTGCCGTCTTTCCTCAATCCATGCCAAAATGCATTTAAGATCCTTCTGTAGATTCCTTTTATCGAGATTTGGTGGTTGTAGGTGTTGGTGAGCATTGATGATGCTTCTTGGTTGAACTCATGCCTTTTAGAGTCTATTGATGGAGTATCCGGCTCATGCCTATTGTCGTGCCAAAGAGAAATGACATAAAAACATACTCAACCCCAAAGAGCCTTGTCTATCTAGCATTTGGCCTTAGGCCTATCACATAACGCTTATCAATTGAGCTAGGAAGAACATGTCTACCTTCGATGCCCTAATGAGACATTCCTTTGTTGAGCATTGAGTGTCGGGCATCCCTTGTATCACATGCTAGTGATGAAGAGAAACTCTGTTATGCTGAAAGGTAAAAGGATAGGAGCAATAGGGAAGTTGGGAGTTAGGGGGAAGCTTGGTTTGGTACCAAGTTAAGGGGAAGGTTGAAAGTATGACCCCTGAAAGACTTAGGAAAACTATCAACAAAAGTGGAAAGGGAAGTGTCGAGGGTCAAGGATTGGGAAGGATTCATACCACATGCCAAGGCGGTATCAGGGAAGGAAGATCTCCGAAACTCTGATGGGCTATAGACTTGGGCATTTTTACAAAGACCTTGGCAAGGTTTTGAGGATCAGGAAGATGAAATGACCCAAGTTTGATTTTTTCTTAAAACTTCTGATTTCTTTGCTAGCATTTTATCAAACACTTGACATGGGGTTCACTATTTGAATATTTTGAATGTGTTTGCTTCGGAAGTGTTTAGATAAGTAATAGAATTATATAACATGCTCTTTGCATTTCATTCATATACAATAAACATTCATGATACTTGAAAGGCATTATAACAAATACTTGTCCTACATTCCATTTGCAACAAAGAGGCAAAAATATAAAATATGTAGTGGCTGCTATAAGAACAGATTGCAGAGATAAATTTAATTATTTTTCCCGACCTCATACAATTTGAAATGAACTTATATATCTGCAGTCAATATTCAATCGCCCAAGTTCACTAGCCAAGAGGCTTCCATCCTCAATGCCACCTCCAAACTTGCCTAGAAGCTGGTTTGAGACTGTGCTAGCAATAACAATGAAATTTCAGACTTCCTTAACCCTCACACTGTTAGTTTTTAATGATCAGATAGATAAAAACTGAATTCAATCAGAAAATGCAGCACTTAAGACAATGAACACAACAAGATACCCTGGGAAAACCCTCCAACTTGAGGGAGAAAAACCCAGCCAATATATCTCTTATATATTGATAGAATAAGAGCAGAAATCTGCTTACAACTCAGGCATAGCACAATGCCGAATTTGTTACAAGGAATAATCGCACCTCTCCTAGATGCTGATACAAATGAATATGTTTCTCCTTGAGATCAATCTACTGCTCATGTCTGAACTCCTTCTAGGAATGTGAATTATGATGAATAAACTTGATGATCAAACATAAGAGGAGGTCCTCATATATATATACAACCAAGAGAGATCGCACACCTTTGTAGAGAGAGGTCGGCCCTTTAAGAAACACGTCTTTAGGGAGAGGCACGATTTTCAAAAAGAAGTCAGCTTTAATAAATAATTAAATATTAAATATTAAATCATTAATATTTTATTTTGTAACTTGAATATGAAGCACCTTTTCATAAAGCAAATCAAATATATAAATTGAATAGCCATAAGGCTACATTCAATTTATTGTCTTCGGATCAAGTCGTGCCTAGAAGTAGATCGACTGAAGCTGTAAACATCAACACTCCCTCTCAGCTAGGGAGAAATACTTCCAGCTGTACAAGTCATATCACCTTATCGTGATGACAAACACCATGGCTACACCCATTTTAAAAAGAGCATATCACCTCGCATATCACCTCATCGTGATAGCAACCATCATGGCTACTCCCATGAATGGTAAATGTGCACAAGTGCCCATCACTCAACGTGATGTCATCTCATCATGACGTTCACCATAGATACTCCCAGAGGGTGAATAAACACAAGTACAAGGAAATCATCACAGACTCTCTCACGTGATGTTGTCATGGAGTCACACACATGACATCCACCTTGGCTACTCCCAGAGGGTGGAAACAAGGGCTTGCACCTCAAATCTCTCTTATAGAGAGAAATGCATTAAAGCAAATCATAGAAGATCACTAAAGCCGAGACTCCCTCTCAGCTAGGGCTTCATTCTCCACAATACCAAGCTTGTCTCAGAAGTACACAAACTTTACTCTAGAGAGGGGCTTGGTGAGAATGTCTGCTGTCTGCTCATCAGTGCTAATGTATCTCAACTGAATTGCTTTCCTCAATACCATATCTATGATATAGTGGTATTTGATCTCAACATGCTTGGTTCTGTCATAAAACACTTGATTGACAAAAAGCTTCACACAACTTTGATTATCACAATGAATGATAGTGGGCTCCACTGATTGTCCAAACAATCCTACAAGGAGCTTCCAAAGCCACACTGCTTCTCGAGATGCCACACATGTTGCAATATACTTTGCCTCTGTGGTGCTTAGTGCCACTAAAGACTACTTCCTACTACACATAGCAGACCCTAAACTAAAACAACATTCAAAGGTGCTCTTCCGATCAGTGACACACCCTGCCCAATTGGAATCAGTATAACCATGCAGCTTCAAGTCCACACTAGAAGAATATCTCAAGCCATACCCAACTGTGCCATGCAAGTATCTCAGGATATGCTTTGCTGCAACTAGATGTATTTGCCTTAGTTCACACATGAACTGACTAAGTGCACTCACTACATAGCAAATATTTGGTCTAGTATTGACTAGATACATCAACGATCCAATCAACTGTTTGTACATAGTAAGATCCACCAGATCTGAACTAGCTGCAACCTCCTTAAGATTCTGAAAGTTGGTCTCCATAGGCATAGACATGGATTTACAATCCATCATACGAAATCTCTTCAAAATGTCAATAGTATACTTCCCTTGACTCAGAATAATCTCATCTGTCTTCTGCCATGCTTCTAGACCAAGGAAGTAGTGTATGAGACCAAGATCCTTCATTTCAAATTCAAAAGCTAGCTCCTTCTTGCATTTGAAAATGAGGTGTTCTTCTCCAGTAAGAATTAGATCATCAACATTTAGAACTAAGATCAATGCTTCGCCATTAAATACCTTGAAGTAAAGGTTTGAATTAGCATCATTCTTAGAGAAACCCAAACTCATCAGGTATTGATCAATTCTTTCATACCAAGCATGAGGAGCTTGCTTAAGGCCATACAATGCCTTCTTCAGCCTGCAAACATGAGACTCCTTCCCATGAACCTCAAAGCCATCAGGTTGCTCAATAAATACCTCTTCCTCAATTACACCATTTAGAAATGCTGTCTTCACGTCCATCTGGTGTATCTTCCATCCCTTAGATGTTGCAAGAGCAATGATGGTCCTGACGGATGTATAATGAGCAACTGAGGCAAAGGTTTCCTCATAGTCTACTCCCTCTTTCTGAGAGAATCCTCTAGCCACGAACCTAGCCTTGTGCTTCTCGATGCTCCCATCAGTCGCATGCTTGATCTTGAAGAGCCATTTAGAGGATACCACAAATTTTCCTTTAGGTCTAGGTACGATGTCCCAAACATCATTATTGAGGATAGATTGATAGTCTTCAGCCATAGCATCTTTCCATACTTGCTGACATGAAGCTTCCTCAACATTGGAAGGCTCAGACTCAATCATTTGACTCATTAATGCAACATAGTTTGAAAACTTCAGAGGTCTTTTGCTTTCTTTGAATGCTCCTCTAGGAGCTGCAAATTTTTTGGCCTCTTGCATTGTTTTACTAGCCCATAGAGGTCTCTTTCTACCAATAACAATGTCAGTAGGCCCATTAGTAGGATCTAAAGGCTCAGCTGGTTCATCATCTTCTTTTGGATCAGTAGACTCCCTCTGAATCTCAGGAGTATGGTCAACTTCCATATCCTGGGAAGACTCTTGGTCTTCATTGTCTAGCTCCATGTGATGGCCTTTGGATCTCTTGAATGCAACATCTTCTTCAAATGTAACATCTCTGTTGATCTCTATTAGTTTCTGACCTTTGGATCTCTTGAATGCAACATCTTCCTCAAATGTAACATCTTTGCTGATCTCTATTAGTTTCTAACCTGAAATGTAAATCCTGAAGGCTTTTGAAGTTTCACTGTAGCCCACAAATATTCCCTTCTTGCCAGATGGTTCCAATTTTGTCCTTTTATCTTTAGGAAAGTGAATATACACAGGACAACCAAATATTCTCAAGTGACTGACTTCAGGCTTTACACTTGAGAAAGCTTCTTCAGGAGTCATGTCCTCCAAGATGTGATGAGGGCTACGATTCAGAACATACACAGCTGTCCTAGAAGCTTCGGCCCAGAGGAAGATTTGCAGATCCTGATCATGAATCATGGCATTAGCTGCTTCTACAATGGATCCGTTCTTCCTTCCTGCTACACCGTTTTGTTGAGGATTGTAGGGAATACAAAACTTCCTCTTAATTGCTGCTTCAATACAAAAGTTTTGAAAGCTTCCAGAGATGTATTCTCCTCCGTTGTCAGATCTCAAGATTTTGATCCTCTTCCCAGACAAATTTTCAACTTGAGCTTTAAATTCCTTGAACCTCTCAAGTACTTCCTTAGATTCTTTAGTCTTTAAGAAATAAATCCAAGTCTTTCTAGAGTAGTCATCAATAAAAATTACATAATACAAGAAACCATTCAAAGAAGTAACAGACATTGGACCACACAAATCAGAATGAACAAGATCTAGAATGCATTTAGATCTACTTTCACTACTATGAAAAGGTCTTTTAGTATTCTTACCCAATGCGCATCCTCGACAAGTACCTTCATGCTCCTGGCTCAGTTTAGGAATGCCGGTAACCATCTTCTCCAAGGTAGGAAGTACACGAAAGTGAATGTGAGCAAATCTTCTATGCCAAAACTCACATGAACTTGAAGCATCATGCAACAAGGCTTGTAGAGGATGGGTGGATAGCCTGTAGAGATATTCTTGTCGAACACCAATCACACTAGCTATCTTGATGTTAAGAGTTCTTTGGCCATGCAAGAACTTTTCCTTCAGAGAATGCTACTTGATATCCCTTATCTTCTAAGGCTGAAATTGAGACAAGGTTCCTCTTGATGCCTGGTACAAATAGTACATCACTCAACTGAAAGGTGATTCCTGAATCTAAGTGAATAGTGGAGGTCCCAACGCCTTTCATAGAATAACTTGCATCATCTCCAATTATGACTTGAACACTTGAATCTCTCATCACCAAATCTGAGAGATGTTCTCTAAACCCAGTGATGTGACGAGAGGCGCCACTATCAATCAACCAAGTGTTGCTATCTGTTGGAACATTGCTTGATAAGGCATAATAGAATATGAATTCCCTTGAATCCTTTTGAGGAGAGATTTCATCCACATCCGCAAATGAAGCATGTTGCTTAGGCTTGGTTGGGCAATCCTTTGCATAGTGACCAAACTTGTCACATCTAAAACATTGAACACGAGATAGATCCTTCTTCTTCTTGAATGCAGGGGCACCATCTGACCCTTTATCTCTATTCCTCTTGAAGTATCCTTTCTTTCCTCTTTTTCCTTTCTTCTTCGAGGATTGAGCGGAAAGAACATGAATGTCTTCATTTGTAGAGCTTTGACCAATGCCTCTTGTAGCCAACCTTGATTCATCTTGAATACAATCTGCTCTCAAACGATCAAACTTAGGAAGTTTTGATCTCGCACCGATTCCTTGAATGTACGACTCCCAAGATTCAGGAAGACCATTGAGAGCCAACATAGTTAGATCCTTGCTATCAACAATATGCCCAATGGTAGAGAGCTAATCTCTCAACTCGGTGATCTTCATGAAGTATGAGATGATGGATTCTCCTTTCACCATCTTGATATGATGAAGTTGCTGCTTTAATGCAAGAGCCCGACTTGTGTTGTTGATTTCGTACATCTCCTCCAAGGTCTTGAACATATCTCTTGCTGTTTGCAACTTAGAGATGATTGGCACAATGTGATCTTTCACGGAATCAACCAACATCTTTTTCGCCTTAGTGTTATTTCTCTTCCATTGAGGCTTCTCATTCTCTTTGGTTGGTTTAGGAACTTCGTTCTCCACGAACTCAACTAACTCATTTTCCTCCAAGGTGAGCATCACTCTAAACTTCCAGGATGTGAAGTTTGATGCACCCTCAAGTCTGTCTTCAACCTTGAGCCCATTCACCATCTTGATGAAAGGATGGATGCAATCAAAGATGAGAACGATAATGGAGGATAACACTGCTTATATAAATTTGATCAGATCTTTCTTTAGACCCGCTTTGATACCATGTTAGTTTTTAATGATCAGATAGATGAAAACTGAAATCAATTAGAAAATGTAGCACTTAGGACAATGAACACAACAAGATACCCTGGTAAAACCCTCCAACTTGAGGGAGAAAAACCCAGCCAATATATCTCTTATATATTGATAGAATAAGAGCAAAAATCTGCTTACAACTCAGGCATAAGACAATGCTGAATTTGTTACAAGGAATAATCGCACCTCTCCTAGATGCTGATACAAATGAATATGTTTCTCCTTGAGATCGACCTGCTGCTACAAAATGATGATCTGTTGCTCACGTCTGAACTCCTTCTAGGAATGCGAATTATGATGAATAAACTTGATGATCAAACATAAGAGGAGGTCCTCATATATATATACAACCAAGAGAGATCGCACCCCTTCATAGAGAGAGGTCGGTCCTTTAAGAAACACGTCTTTAGGGAGAGGCACGATTTTCAAGAAGAAGTCGGCTTTAATAAATAATTAAATATTAAATATTAAATCATTAATATTTTATTTTGTAACTTGAATATGAAGCGCCTCTTCATAAAGCAAATCAAATATATAAATTGAATAGCCATAAGGCTACATTCAATTTATTGAGTAGTCGAATATATATATATATATACAACCAAGAGAGATCGCACCCCTTCATAGAGAGAGGTCGGTCCTTTAAGAAACATGTCTTTAGGGAGAAGCGCGATTTTCAAGAAGTCATTTTTAATAAATAATTAAATATTAAATATTAAATCATTAATATTTTATTTTGTAACTTGAATATGAAGCGCCTCTTCATAAAGCAAATCGAATATATAAATTGAATAGCCATAAGGCTACATTCAATTTATTGTCTTCAGATCAAGTCGTGCCTAAAAGTAGATCGACTGAAGTTGTAAACATCAACACACACAACTGCAGATAACTCCAAAATAGACCCATGACTCCCTCAAGAAAGATGGAAGCCAACGCACACAACCCCCATTGCCTTAGTCACAACTCCATATTCGAATGGCATCACACACAAATAATCTCCTCACTTTGTATTCATTTTTCCATTCATGGAGTTTGTAATCTTCATGCAAACCTTTGAAAATAAAAGATAAATCGTCTTCTGACAACCCCCTCCAAACTCTATCAATTTTGTCTTGCCTACAAGAATTATCAAAATTGCAAATCTTCAATCATACCTGTGAGTTGTCTTCCAAAATCATTTATCAAAAGATTCTGCAAATAAAATCCTTCTGATCAAATCTGAAAATCACAGCAATGAAACACTAGCATAGACTCAGGATGAATCTATCAACAATCAACTAGGGAAGATCTTTCACCACCGTGGATGATATTCTTTGAGAGGGTTTTCGTCCTCAAGAAGTATTGAGATGAATTGAGTTTAATCTCCAAACCACAAGAATTTCACTAGAGAAAACATAATAATTTGCATAATACCAAATGAGCTTACAAACCCCCTTTTATAACCTTTTTCGAGAACTTTCGGGAAAACACAATATGAAATCACTTTATTAATTAAATAAGCCTTATATCTTCGAAAAAGTGATTTAATTCATTTTTAAAACATTCTCGACTCTTAAAGTCACTTTTTAGTATCTCAACATTTAAAACTTTCCATCCTGGTTCCAACAAACTATAACACTAAGGTGACCATTAAGATATTTTAATTAAAATGGCAACCTTAGTAAAATTAATTAAATATAGCTCAATATTACATCCAAAATGCAGAAACAGTCAAAATGCATCGGAATTGAAAACTGATTGCATAAGAGTTATACCGATGATGAATGACGATAAATGGACCTGATCGAGTGACTTACTATAAATAGACACTTTCCCCAAGATTCTTGGAGGACATAAAAAGTTGTAAATAATAACGGAAAGCATCATCTGAGTCCTCTAGACCATTTGAGCCCACTAATAACATCAAATAAGCCTTTGGACACGACAAACACCCACCCTGAAGGTTAGAGGCAATTGCAATGCAAGAGAACCTTAAAACGGGGACATTATAGAAGATGGAAGGAGGTATACTAAAAGGTGGATGAAGGTGTGGAAGACATTGATGGCCCAAAAGCTTGAGTACTTATGCAATTTTACAAAGTGGACTTTGTGTGTTAGGGGTACATTGAAACAGATACCAAAAGAGGTATGAAAGCGAGAGAGGCGTCAACAACTTGAAGGGGACTAGGAACCTCTTTGGAGGTTCCCATGGTTCCAGGAACCGTGGGAAGCTCCAACATTTCTTCGCACCTTTGTTGTTTCATTGGGCCTCTGTTCTTCTTTTGTCCGGGTTTCACCTGGAACTAGGAACCATCGGAGGTTCCAATGATTTCAAGAACCAATGAAATCTCCAAATTCTTCTAGACTTAGCCATTTTACTCAAAACTTTACCAAATTGAAAATGGAAGCATCTATTTAGCCCTCCTTCAAGATGAACCTTTGACAACTTGTGCATTCTTGCTTATTTTTTTACTTGTCAGGGGTTCCTACCTCATAAGGAGCTATAACACTTAGGGTGGTTCTAGGAACCATGTTGGAGGTCAACCAAGGGTCCAAAACCTTCAAAAATCTCTGATTTGAACTTGAAACTTGTTTTCTTTCCTTTGTTGGTGATTCTAACCTCATTAAGAGCTATCCAATTCCTTAAGAACTTTGCAAAAAGTCTTGTCGACACTTTCATTTGGAACGAGAACTCATTGAAGATTCCCAGGGTTCTTGGAACACTCAAAACCTCTGACTTGTTCTTGAAAAGGGGAAAAGCTTTGATTTCTACCCAATTTCGTTCAAACTTAAAATGGAGATACCATTTGGGCATTATACAAGATGGAAATAGTGGCCAACCTTTACAATTAGACAATTTTTTGATTTTTTCAACTTGGGTACTTAGGCTTGACGAGAAGAATGGACACAAAGACAAAAGGCATATCCTAGAAATAAAAAATCCATGTAGGCTATCTTAGATTGATTATAAATGATGGGAAATGAAATGGAGGAAAACAAAAGGAAAATAGCAAACCATTAGAGAAGAAAAACACAAAATGGGACACAACAAAAAGGGGTACCAACAAATGGTATCATTGTTCATGTGCAATACACTCTAGGTGCAAGGTAGCAAACTTTATTACCTCATCTTTAATCATGGGTTTGAGAGAAATTTATGTGTCCAACTTCTAAACAGACGAATGGATAGTGTATTTGCTGGACCCATTGAAGGTGAGAAGTGTCAACTTTCCTAGAGCATGTTGCATATCTATTTTGGCAACTTGCAGCCCGGTTCAGACGTAGGGCTGTTTTTATTTGACCTCTTCAAGTTTAGAAAGTTGTTAAAGAGACACTTCAGCTTGGATCATTGTCAATAATGGGGATTTGAGTTTTAGTTTTAGGGACCTTATTGTGCACCTCTTTTTCCCTAGGAAGGAAAGTAAGTCTGAAAGGCCTAGCTAGTGAAACTAGGACAATCTTCTAAATGTTGATGGGAGTGACATTACAATTGTTGGTTTCCAAAGTGCTTCCTTCTCAATTCTGTTTTCTAGGCACGTTTAAGCTATTGTCCATCTTGTGAAGCATTTGTGCTAACATATCCAACATCATATCAAATTTCCTTTCTTCCCTACCCTCCGATCTCTTGTTCTTTTATTTTTTTCCATGCTACCCACTCTAGAACAACTCTTGTAGGAAGAGCTTCACTCTTTGGGTTCCTTGAAAATTGTTTTTGTTTCTTGATTTCTCCTAGATGATACCTATTGGCTCTGTCACTAGAGTGCATATAGATAAGCAATTTAAAAAAGGAAATATAGTAGAAAACCATCTCTGATACCATTGTATATCCCCAACCAAATTTACGATGGACAATTTTAATTGACTTGAAAATATTTTAATAAAAACCCTAGAAACCGTAAATATCAAGGCAAATATTTTGGCTATCCAATCTTTGGTTTAATTATTCCAAACCTAACCTTGAAACCCTAGGTTGTTAGGTTATTTAGCTGTTGCAATTTCAACCTATAAAATTTATAGAACTTGGCCTTAAAATCCCAAAATGACGAACCCTAAGCATTTCAACATGATTCTAGAAAAACCCATAATAATTTCTTGACGTTAATGCAAATAATAGAAAACCCTACTATCAAGGGAAGCCTTCCAAAATGTAGAGTAAAACATAGCTTTGAATTCATTCACTAGGTAGCCAAAATAGATTCATTTGTCATTTTTACATTAATAGATTTTTTTTAATTTTTTTTTGTAGATTGTGTCAACAAGGAAAATTCATAGTTTTTTCTTACAAAACAAGTTAGAATGATGACCCACTCGCTACAACAATAGACCACAGTGATGGAGAGGGTAGGGGTTTTACTCTTGAAAATTATAATTGTTGAGACACTTGTTGTAGCTAGTGACCACTACAATTAAAGCTCAAGTGCAACCTCTCGGTGAGATTACTTCTATCAAAGGTTTTTGTCCTTTGGCACAAGGTCTACGAGGATTTAGTTCTTTGATCTCTGTGTTCTCTGTGATTTTTGGTTGAGGGCCTTTATTGGGATTTTTTGTCATGCCTTTTGATCTTGTAATCATCCCCTATCATCATGACAACTAACTTACATACGCGTGCTAAATTGGTGACCACTTGTATAACATTTGAGGCCCAACCTCCTCTATGGCATCCTTAAAATTTTGAAATTGAAAAGTGTCATCATTCCACTTCCCTAAACAATCAATAGCTCTAAGAAAATAAGAGCTAACTATATTTATGACTATGATATTGATGAGTGGTTATGTCTAATATTGGTACACCCATCCATGATAATAGAGCAGCTCATCCTTAGTGAAGTTTTCTTAATTTTTTCCATCACCAAACTCATCCTATAATACTCTTTATCAATGAAGTTGTGTGTAATTTATGTTCTCCAGTGGGCATATGAGGGACCAATATTATTTGAAATTTTCAAAATATATTTGAAGTAGGGAGAATTTGCCACATGAAATGGGATGGCATGGGCAAAGAAAAATTTGGCAACTAAAGAATCCGCCGCTTCTAGTGATTGCATATTGAACATCCTTGCAACAGTAGTAGCCCTTCTCTTTCCCTTGGTAGAACCATCTCCCCTTGGAGTCTCAAAATCTATGGTTTGGGTATGCAATGACATACTTTTCACATTCTCTTACCCTCTATCCATTTATGCACAAAAGATGGCTTGAAAGTATAAACCCTCATGTAGCTCGCCCTATAATTCTTGTTGCACTAATGACATAAACAAACTTTACTCCACCTTGAATTTTTTTCTCGTCTTTATTTATGGCCATTTCAACTGCAAAAGGGGTTTTTTAGAATTGAATGGACCCTTTGTATAAATTTTAAGGAGAGTGGAAGGGTATTCAAATGGGTTATTTGAAGTTTGAACACATGGCACCTACAACACTCGCACACCTAGCAGAACTCTTAGTATCTCTATGGATTCTTTGTTGGATCTCAATCTCTTTACCTTCACTACCCTAACTGCTGCTCATTGTTTTTTTTTAAAACATAGTTGCAAGTGTAAACATAAAATAAGAAAGTAAAAACGAAAAAAAAAACTCCCTAAATGTAATGTAATCTTTGGAACTTTGAAAGAAACAATTTTTTTTAAAAAGGATTTGTGCAAATGTATATTGGATATTTAACATACCTCAAATGATGTAGTGCTGACGCTCCATTGTCTTCTTCTTACAATTCTCTTTCTTTGTCTTCTTTTTACAAAATGCAAAATTTCAAATGAGGGAGTTTTTATTTTCAGGTGGCTCTCTGTTTTAGTTTTAGAATTGTTGTAAAGGACCTCAAACCCCCAATTATTGTTCATTTAAAAAAATAAAAGTAAAAATAAAAAATAAAAAATAAAAAAAATCTTGTACACATATTGGAAACAATTTCAAAGTTTTTTTAGGGGATGGCCTTGAGAACAATTCCTACCTATCTGCATCCCTGAAATCTCCTTAGTGTGGGGATGAGGTAGGAGTTCTAGTCATTTATATTAATACTTCGTGATTCCTTAGATTTTCTAGGAATGATGCTAGCCCAAAATATTTTGGGATTGTGTATGTATAAATTGAGAAGTTTGCCTGGTTTTTAATTAAATACTAGTGTTTTTATTTTATTTTTTAATATTGACTTATAGTATTTACTCTTAATAGTCCTATAGTCCTATTGGATTTATCAAAGGTGATTCTTTTATCTTTCCTTGCGGTTTTAGATTCTAAATTGTAGTAAGGGCTTGGTAGAAAATGATTAATTGGAATATACAGTTTTTAGGAATATATTTCATAACATGTAGACAAATTGGAAGTGAATATACCATGTAGTTTTTCTATCGAGTCATCTTCCAAATTTGAGTTGAACATCTTTTAAAGATCATTGAGAAATTGAGAGGATTTTCTATAATCATAGTCCTAGTTATCGATAGTATTTATGGTACTTTCATTACAAATTATATATTTTCAAGGTTACCATAATAGGGTAGTGATTATAGTTGGGTATTTTATCCTTAGTTATTTCCAGGTTAAAAAATTTATTCAACAAAGTGATTAAAGGATATGACACAATTGAGGCCTTTTTACCTATTTCATGTATGCATGTCATAAAGAGTTAGTTGGGCCAAGACTCCTTTCCATTACAAATTATCTGATCATAGAAAGATGTCAACCTTGATGTTTTATGGGCTATCTTCCTCATCTTATGAATTTCTTAGAGTCATTTTTGAATCGTCTTCCATCCACAAAGAGTTATGACAAAAATTATGAGTCAAAATATTGGTATGAGCCTTCCCTATTCTTGTATCGAAGTCTCAGAAAAAGAGAATACTCCTCTTGCTTTCTAGGTAGTGATTTTGTTCGTCAAATTAATTAAAGGGTGATCACTTGCAAGATTTGGATTCTTCTAGAAGGTACAATTGAAAGTTGCAAACTAGCAATTGCAGTCTCTTTGCCTAGGCTGTCTACTCACATATTTACAGGGTCAAGCAGTGGAATTTTGAACTCTTTTGAACTCAAACTAGGTTAGTACTTTGGTGACTATATGAGGATGCTTCATGTGAATTTTCATGTAAATATACTTTGCATTAACGTTTTATGACATTTTATGGACTGTAATTATTAGAGTCACGAATTCAATACATTGGAATGTGGGATCATGTCAGGTAATGCCAAAGGTTTTGTTGATAGCCCAACTGGTTAATTGTCTCCAGACCTCCCAAATTTTCAGTGGTTGCTCAATTCCAGGGGCATTTCTTGTTGCTATTTTCCCTTGGCCTGCACCATTGATGGATTTTTATTTGGTCGTTTTTTGTAGTTCCTTGCAGAAATATTACATGCTTGACAATATATTATGGGATGAACATTGGCATCTTACTTGATATGCCTGGTTGCCACCATGTAACTGGTTTTGTTATCGACCAAATCTCTAGTTTCAAATCCATCACTTCTGGTTTCTATAGGGGATGGTGCATCTTGCAAGAACATTGGTTGCTCCTAGTTAAGTCATATTAAAGATACAATCCTTGATGACATTCGTGGTGATTGCAATTTTCATAAAATAGGTTGTTGGGAAACTTTTCACCTGTATTGTATTCAGTTCAGCATTTTGTGTACCACCTTTCATTCTTTCATTTGCTTTAAGTTTTAACCCTTCAGATCCCTAAAGTTAAACATAACATTCAGATCACACCCTTTGTTAAAGAAGTCAGGGATGCAGTCTCCATCAAGTCTTCACAATCATTGTCAGAGTTAGTATTTATGCTCTTGCATTGGCCTCATCTCCACTTTCGAAATTCATAATCTGGTCATATACATCAGAATAGGTTTTTGACAACACTATCCTCATCTTAGTATGGTCCTTTCACCTAGGGCCATTAATAAACCATCTTTTCTTTTACCTGTTTTTAGGATAGTTGGCTAGCTTAAAAATCAACTCTTAACTGTTGGTTGTGTGCTTTGTTAGTCATTTTCTCCTTAATATTATAAATCTTTGTGACAACCTGTTGTCATCTTGCAATAATATTAATTCTTTTCAAAGCCTTCCTTAATTTTGCTCAAGTATCCAACTTTGTCCTTGCTTGTTCCATATAACTAGTAAGTGAGTATCTCTTAGGGTTGTTTGGAATGACATGAACCAATAAAAGTTTTTGGACCGTGAATTGGTTTTCCAAATAGTATTCTATCTATTAGAATGATGATGAGGGTACATCCTTTGTAATGTAGTTATGTTTTTGTCTTTCTTCTACTAGTGTTAAGGTTCCAATGAGGATTTCTTTTTTGGGTGATCCCAATAATCTTGCTGTTACGTCCCTTCATTGATTCAATAGGATCTACCTAGGCTGTCTTTGTCTTTCTGCCTGGAACCCCTTTTTCTGGCAGAATTGGGCGGTTTATAGTTGTGTTTGTATATTATTATTATAGTTGATACAGATCTCCACATCACAATCTCCCAAGCCAAAATCAAGGCTTGCAACATCTTTGTTTGAAATTGCTTCTTGGCATTGTATCTTCCTTAACCTTAGTCTATCTTCACCATTATTGATTGTCCTTTCTTTCTTACCATTAGGTGTATAGTCACCAATGTCACCATTGGGTTTGCCTTTGTTGATATTCTTTTTGTCAGCTCATTGCTCTTGTTTATGCTTAAATTAGCATGATTTGGTAAGTGATCTTTTCCCTTCCCAAATTTGAAACATGGGTTTGCCTTTGTTTCAACAAGAGCAATGATTAGGTGTATAGTCACCAATGTCACCATTGGGTTTGCCTTTGTTGATATTCTTTTTGTCAGCTCATTGCTCTTGTTTATGCTTAAATTAGCATGATTTAGTAAGTGATCTTTTCCCTTCCCAAATTTGAAACATGGGTGCTTCTGGTTCTTAATTGTTTTGATAATTCCTTTCTTCTTTCTTCGCTAGCTTCACCAACCATGTGATAGTGAGAATCCTCTCTTGCCTCCTGAATATATATATTAGCTGGATTTTATAAGTTCCAAAAATAAAATTCGTCAAGTTCCTAGAAGATTTCTCTCTTTATTTAGTACTTTATCCTCTTGTTCTTTCTTCATGCTGTGTTCATAATCTTGTTCAATGTGTCCCACTTGGCTTCTTTCTCTTGCTTTTCATTTTAATCCAAGTGGCCACCGACCAACAATATTGTTAGTTTCATTAGCATCCACTCAACATATTCTTTCCAAACCAAATTCTCAATTACTTCATCAAAAGGAATAACTATAGTGTTAGGCCCTTGTAGAACAGACTTGTGCATGGGCAAAATCTAAATCAAGTTGAGGTTTGTGGTCAACTCATCCTCTTCCTTCTGATTAGTTTCCTTTGAATCAATTTTTTGCTCTGTTAACATCTCCAGTTTTCAAACTCCACCTTTTAATCCAAGTTTCTTCCTTTTTTATGATCGACACCATGGACAACAATGGACAAATAATGAGAATTGCTGTAAACAGAATTAAAAAAAATCACACGACCAACAAGACCAAAAATGTAGCTATTGAATGCAAACAACAAAAGTAAAGATCACACAAAATAATAAAGTACCATCTATTGTACAATGTACATGATAAAGTATGACAATTTTATATTAGTCTTCCATCCACAAAAACAGTCTTCATAGGATTACCCACCAAATTGTCTACTGAAATGTTGCGGGGACTAAGCAAATTTCTAATAAAATTGAGCTTATCCTTTCTCAACATACCGAGTTACACCAACCAGCTGTTCCTTATATTATGGTGTTTGTCAGTACATTATACTATGCCATGATTATGATCATCTATTCCAATTCATGACTGTTAATTATTTTATCCACCCCATCATCCTTAATATTATGTTACTCATTGATACATCATGAGATGCTATATTGATTCTCTTATATTGTATGTTTATTGATACTTATTTTTGACATGCAAGTTGCTTGAACTGGCTTCCATTTATTTGCAGGTTTATGCAAAGGCGAAGGAGTGTTTGGAACAGCTATCAGCCGAGGAGTTTGGTATTCTTGTAGGGAAACATTTTACTTCAACTTATCCAAAGGTTTGCTTCCTTCATCATCTTCGTTGAAAATGTTAGTAAATAATGATAATCTTGTTTTCCGTAACCTTGTGTGTAATGATCATCTTTAGGAGATAGAATACTACTTACGAGAATGTCTTGTAGAAACATTGGGTACATGAATATCACTTTTAAGTATATATTTGGTTTTGGATTGGAAGATGTCCTGCATGATAACATTTACTTCATTCTTGCATTAACATTTTGACTTAGAAAGCAATAGAGAATGTACGATACCATTTCCTTCTCCATCAAATATGTTGAGAAGGTTTACTTGTAGTCTAATTTGAGTAAGTAGCAAATAACATAGCCATGATTTAGTGCCAAAGAAGTAAATAAAGTTTGGCCCAAAAGGATGCACATCTTTCATACATAATAGAATTGAACTCAGGTGTCTATAACATACACCCCTGATTTTTATTTTTGAAACTTATGTATGCTAATTGTTGGTTGCTGATGTGTTTTTGTGTATGTTTTCAAATGCGTTTTCAAGATGTATAACAGCATAGAAAATATGGCAAATAGAAATGGAAACTAATTGGAAACAATGCCTTTCATTATAGATAACAACTTACAATAAGAGCAACTGTTTCAGATTGAAAATCAGATAAATACAATGCTATATTAGACCTGATATATGAAGTTTCAGACCTGATAAAGGTCCTTCAACAGCAGCAATATACCTTCAATCTCCTCCAAACTCTTCAATGATGACGTACCAAAGCCCCTATGATCTCCAACGTCTTCAAAAAGCAACTCAAATGCTGGAAATGAACTGACAGAGAGGTACGCCAGCAAACCCCTGTCACAATGCCCAGAAAAGTACGACCCCCTAGAGAGGGCGATTTGCTTTTTAAAAATAAGACTTTCATGGAAACCCTCAAACAAAGGCTTGAATGATGGCGCCGAGGCATGATAAATCCATTGCACCAATACTAAAAATGAGATGCCAAATGCAAACGGAGCTACGAATGGTTTTGTCCTTCAGCCATTGAAAAATCAGAGTTTCTAGAACTTCTGATAATGCAAATCAGATTTCAGAAATCACTCCAAAACGCCTACAAATCACCACCAAAATGATCCACAGACCAAACCAAATTCCTACCAACAAACCCAAATCAAAAGACTGCAAAAATCTGTTAGTTTTTATGATCAGACATGAAAGCAATCAGAAAAATGCAACACATAAGACAATGAACACCACAAGATACCTTGGAAAAACCCTCCAACATGAGGGGAAAAACTCAGCAAATATATCACTTATATATTTTAGGAGTAAGAGCAGAAATCTGCTTACAACTCAGGCCCAACACAAGGCCGAATTTGATACAATGAATAATAGCACCTCTCTTAGATGCGAAGATACAGAATATGTTTCTCCTTGAGATCGATCTGCTGCTACAGAATGATGATTTGCTGCTCAAGGTCATGATCTGCTGCTCAAGATAATGATCTGCTGCTCAAGATCATGACCTTGAGCAGCAGATCATTCTATAGCAGCAGATCATCATTCTGTAGCAGTAGATCGATCTCAAGGAGAAACATATTCTGTATCTTCGCATCTAGGAGAGGTGCTATTATTCATTGTATCAAATTCGGCCTTGTGTTGGGCCTGAGTTGTAAGCAAATTTCTGCTCTTACTCCTAAAATATATAAGTGATATATTTGTTGGGTTTTTCCCCTCATGTTGGAGGGTTTTTCTAGGGTATCTTGTGGTGTTCATTGTCTTATGTGTTGCATTTTTCTGATTGCTTTCATGTCTGATCATAAAAACTCACATGCTCGTTGATCTGCTGCTCAAGTGCGAACTTCTCCAAGGAGTGCGAATATGGTGAATGAACTTGATGATCAAATGAGAGATCATCACCTTGTATTTATACAAAACAAAGTGTCTCTTCATGTAGGTCGGCCTCCTTAAGGAATAATAATAATAATTAAATGAGTCGGCCACATTAAGGAAGTTAGCCACAATAAGAGATATTATAATTTCCAAGTGAAGCGCCCCTTCACTTAATTATCACAATGAAATAAATAGCCAAAGGCTATATGCAATTTCATGTCTTCGATTAGGCTGGAAGAATGAACCCGAAGTTGCAATAACTTCAACACTCCCTCTCAGCTAGGGAGGAATACTTCCAACAGTACAAGACACATCACCTCATCGTGATGTCAACCACTATGGCAACTCCCATATGTGGAAAAGTATCATATCAACTCATCGTGATATTAACCATCATGGCTCTCCCATGTATGGCAAAGGAACATATCACCTCATCGTGATATTAACCATCATGGCTCTCCCATGTATGGCAGATGTACATAAGTTCCCATCACTCAATCGTGATATTGTCACCTCATCGTGACATTCACCATGGCTACTCCCAGAGGGTGAAAAGCACAAGTGCAAGAAAATCATCATGGACTCTCTCATGTGATGTTGTCATGGCATCACACACATGACATCCACCATGGCTCTCCCAGAGGGTGGAAACAAGGGCTTTCACCTTTAAATTCTCTCATAGAGAGAAATGCATTAACAAGGGCTTGCACCTCAAATCTCTCTAACAGAGAGAAATGCATTAAAGAAAATTTGAAGTTTACTGATGCTGAGACTCCTTCTCAGCTAGGGCTTCATTCTCCACAATACCAAGCTTGTCTCGAAAGTACACAAACTTTACTTTGGCAAGAGGCTTGGTGAGAATGTCTGTCGTCTGCTCATCGGTGCTGATATACTTCAACTGGATTGCTTTCCTCAATACCGCATCTCTGATATAGTGGTATTTGATCTCAACATGTTTGGTTCTGTCATGAAACACTGGATTGACAGAAAGCTTCACACAACTTTGATTATCACAATGAATGACAGTCGGCTCCATCGATTGTCCAAACAATCCTGCAAGGAGCTTCCGAAGCCACACTGCTTCTCTTGCTGCCACACAAGCTGCAATATACTCAGCCTCTACGGTGCTCAGTGCTACTGAAGACTACTTCCTGCTACACCAGGAGATCATCGCAGACCCCAAACTAAAACAACATCTAGAGGTGCTCTTCCGATCAACAACACAACCTGCCCAATCAGAATTTGTATAAACATGCAGCCTTAAGTCCACACTAGAAGAATATCTCAAGCCATACCCAACTGTGCCACGCAAGTATCTTAGGATATGTTTCGCTGCAACTAGATGTATTTGGCTTGGTTCACACATGAACTGTCTAAGTGCACTCACTGCATAGCAAATATCTGGTCTAGTATTGACTAGATACATCAACGATCCAATCAATTGCTTGTACATAGTGGGATCCATTAGATTTGAATTAGCTGCAGCTTGCCTTAGCTTCTGAAAGTTTGTTTCCATAGGTGTAGACATGGATTTACAATCCATCATACCAAATCTCTTCAAGATGTCAATAGTATACTTCCCTTGACTCAGAATAATCCCATCCGGCTTCTGCCAAGCTTCTAAACCAAGGAAGTAGTGCATGAGACCAAGATCCTTCATTTCAAATTCAGAAGCTAGCTCCTTCTTACATTTGATAATGAGGTGATCTTCTCTAATAAGAATTAGATCATCAACGTATAGAACCAAGATCAATGCTTCGCCAACAATTACCTTGAAGTACAGGTTTGAATCAACATCATTCTTGGAGAAGCCCAAGCCCATCAATTATTGATCAATTATCTCATACCAAGCACGTGGAGCCTGCTTAAGACCATATAAAGCCTTCTTCAATCTAGAAACATGAGACTCCTTCCCATGAACCTCAAAGCTCTCAGGTTGCTCAATGTATACCTCTTCCTCAATCAAACCATTCAAAAATGTTGTCTTCATGTCCATTTGGTGTATCTTCCATCCTCTAGGTGCTGCAATAGCAATGATGGTCCTGACGGATGTATAACGAGCAACTGGAGCAAAGGTTTCCTCATAGTCTACTCCCTCTTTTTGAGAGAATCCTCTAGCCACAAATCTAGCCTTGTACTTCTCAATGCTCCCATCAGCCGCATGCTTGATCTTGAAGAGCCACTTAGAAGATACAATTGATTTGCCTTCAGGTCTAGGTACGATGACCCAAACATCATTCTTGAGGATGGATTGATACTCCTCAACCATAGCATCTTTCCATACTTGCAAACTGGTAGCTTCCTGAACACAAGAAGGTTCTGACTCGATCAAAGCAACATAGCTTGAAAACTTATGAGGTCTCTTGCTTTCTCTTGAAAGTTCCTCTTGGGGCTGCAATTCTTTCTGCCTCCTGCATTGTTTGCCTAGCCCAAAGAGGTCTCTTACGACCAATCACAATGTCTGTAGGCCCATCAGTAGGTTCCAAAGGCTCAACTGGAGCATCAACCTCCTGAACTCTTCGTCCAAGGTTGCCTCTGTTGGTTTGACAAACTCCCTCTAAAGGTTAATTCCTCCTCTTCGAAGAAACTAATTATAGTGACAAACTGAATAGGTTCTTCCTCTTTGAGAGATGTCTTCAGTCACCAACTCAGTCCCATGGCTGCAAGTTGTGTCTCCATTCTTCAACCTACAGGATGCATCAAGCTCTTCTTCTCTTGAAAGCAATCTCTTACACTTCTTGGTCCGTCCTGAAAGCATTAAGGAGAGATTACTAATAGTTCATGGAACTCAACTATCTCGAATAGAAATATCAATGCTAGGAGCATACACGATTGACTATCTCAATGTTATAGCATGAATTAATAACTACATAACAAATTCATGGACATTATTCAACCATGCAATACTTATCTTATTGAAATCAAAATCTCCCAGATAATTAATTCATCATTCATCTTCGTTGATTCTGATATGTCATTCTTCCATCTTTACTGCGCTCGGAAGAGCTAATCTCAACATAACAAAAGACAATCTACACAGATTTCATTACGCAACCAACATATAGAACCAAACTTCTCAAAGTATCGAGGCTCTATCATAGTTCATGCATATAGAGAATGAAATCAATCACAATCGTAATTTCAGTTCTTCTTTTATTTCAGAGTCACACTCAGAAATTAGCATGAAACAACTTGCAATGAATAATTGGTAACTCCAAAGAATCTTATCCCAGTGATCACTATTTACTGGTCACACACAATCCAAGCAAACAAGGACAGATTTGCACAACTCAGCAAATTGAGATTCATCCCAGATTTAAAAGGTATAAACAAGAATACTTATCTCTTTATTAATTTGACTTCCTTGCATTCACCAAGGATTCAGATCTGCTCAAGCTTCTTCCATGTAGATAGGTTCAGATCATTCAATGCATTCTCCACTTCGATAGAACTTCAACAACATACTTATTAGAGCCCGCACAACAATCACAGTGGCTGCATATAAATGAAGATCACGACCTCCTCACCGACAATGCCTAGCACATGACACATTTTCATTCCATTTCAGAGATGTCACAGATAATTGCCCAGCAAGAAGGATTCGATAAAAGATTAAATGCTCAACTCCAGGCAACTTTTGATAGGATCTGAAAATGCCTCTTTACTTTCTTCACAATGTTCACAATTACATCGACTAATCATGAATAGGGGATGCTGTTGAAGACTCTCAGTCTATTGTCTCGAAATGTGCATAACTTCAATCTAAGTTTCCAATGTCGACAAACTATCTCATTGCAATCAATTTTTGATCAAATCTTTTCATAGACCTGCTCTGATACCATGTTAGTTTGATCTGCTGCTCAAGATAATGATCTGCTGCTCAAGTGCGAACTTCTCCAAGGAGTGCGAATATGGTGAATGAACTTGATGATCAAATGAGAGATCATCACCTTGAATTTATACAAAACAAAGTGTCTCTTCATGTAGGCTGGCCTCCTTAAGGAATAATAATAATTAAATGAGTCGGCCACAATAAGAGATATTATAATTTCCAAGTGAAGCGCCCCTTCACTTAATTATCACAATGAAATAAATAGCCAAAGGCTATATCCAATTTCATGTCTTCGATTAGGCTAGAAGAATGAACCCGAAGCTGCAATAACTTCAACAAAATCTTTGTCTTTAACTACTCAAAACTCTGAAAATCAGAACTCTGATGAAGCCCAATGTGATCCCTAGATGGAACCATTCAAATCTAGCTAGGGTGGATTTTTCACCACCAAAACCAGCTCTATATGGTGAGGGTTTTCGTCCTCCACATGCAGCCAAAGTACTCTGGAGTCATTCCAACAACATTCTGTTAAGTTGCCAAATCAAAAGATGAGCAAATGAGAGCCAAATTGAAGCTTTATAGAAAGTGAGAGGGAAATTAGGGCAACTTTAGGTTTTAAAGACTTTCCCTCCAAAATCCAACACCTCCTCCCCCGCCTCCCCCTTCATAAGCTTTTTTAATTTTTGATTATTTAAAAACTCCTTATACCTCCCTTGGGCGTCCATGCTCATAAGGAAACTATTTTACTTTTGTTGCCTTCTAAAACAATGTTAAGTTATAACATTAGGCTCCAAGGTGTTTTTTACGATGACCACCAACCCCTTCACTTAAGTTATAAAGTTATTTTATAAAAATACTTTAAGTGATTGATAAAAGGAAAATATTAAATAATCCAACCTTAGACTCTCCAATGCCACCTTGGGAATAACACTTTTAAAGCAATATAGACTTGGGACTAGTTACCTGAAATAAGCTTACTATAAATAGCAACTGCTAAAAATAGTAAGTACTCACCAAAACACAAACTGACACAAAACTGAAGTTCATTGAGATGCCTAGTGGCTACTATAAATAGTAAGCATTGCAAATTGGCCACTGCTATAAATAGAAAGTCTTGCCGAAAACCAACACTAAGCCCAATGCTAGCCACTGAGTCCCCTAATCAATTCCAACTAGCCTATGGGAACTCTGGAATAGGCTAATGGACAACCCCATTGCTCAAGTGCGAGAAGGGGACATTACAGTCCTCCCTCCCAAGATTGCTTGCCCTCAAGAAATCGCAACTCAGCGTGCTGTAAGATTTTCTCACTCTCCCAAGTAGCATCCTCCATTCAAAAATTCTTCCACTTAACCAGATACTCCTTAATCACCCTCCTCTGCAGAGTACGCTCCCTAAACTCTAATATAGCCTTTGGAATCAAAATCAACTTGCCTTCCTATCCAAAGGAGGCAACTCTGTAGAAGGGACCACATTTTGACCAAGTGCTTTCTTAAGGGGAGAAACATGGAAGACATTATGCACCTTGCTCCTTTCAGGTAGCTCCAATTCATAGGCCACCTCTCCAATCCTCCCACTGACTCTGAAGGGACCATAAAAATGGGGCTTGAGCTTTTCTGACCCACTCTTCTTGAGAGTGGACTGTTTGTAAGGATGTAACCTCAAATAAACCATGTCTCCAACCTCAAAAACTCACTCAATAAGATGCTGATTAGCATACAACTTTTGCTGATTCTGAGCATGTTGTATGTTCTCTCTCAGAGACCTCATGATATCCTGACTCTTCTGAAGAAGATCTTTGGCTTTGGGCACCTTGCAATCTCCAAAAATTAAATCAATGAAGTTAAAAGCTTCGTAACTATATAATGCCATGAATGGAGACATTTTGATAGACATGTGGAAGGTGGAGTTGTAGAAAAACTCTCCTAAGTGTAACCACTTAACCCATGCCTTTTGCTGCCCTGAAACATAGTTGCGTAGGTAACTCTCCACCCATTTGTTCACCACCTTAGTTTTCCCATTAGTTTGAGGGTGATAGCTAATACTAGGGGTTGGATCCGTACCACATAATCTGAATAACTCCTACCAAAACAAACTCATAAATTTGTTGGCCCTATCACTGATGATGGTCTTAGGTGCTCCATGAAGTCTAAACACCTCTCTAAAAAATAACTTTGTCATCTGTACCGTTGTAAACCCTGTTGATATGGAAAAAAAGTGAGCAAATGTAGTCAATCTATCCACCACCATATATATTGTCCTTCCCCTGCACCTTAAGAATCCTTGTGATGAAGTCCATTCATATAATTTCCCATTTTTGACTAGGAATGGGTAGGGGCTGCAACAAACCAGCAGGATAAGTATGCTCATTTTTGTTTTGTTGGCATACTTGGCATTCACGGACATACTTGAAAATATCATCCTTCATCCTTTTCCATGAGAATCTCTCACGGATCTGCTTGTATGTCTTATAATATCCAAGATGACCAGCCATAGGAATGTCATGAAAAGCCTTAAATATGTGCACTTTCACCTTATATTCAAGAGCTAACCATATTCTATCCTTGTAATAAATTAGACCATCCCTTATCTGGTACTTATCATCTTGTAATGACCCATCAAGAATGCTTTTGGCTAGTGCATTCTTGGCATAATCGGTCTCTATTTTATCCTTCCAATCTGCTGATATAACTGAAATGGAACACAAATGTGGCCTCTTAGAGAAGGCATCAACCACTACATTCTTCTTCCCTTTGACATATTCAATGTCAAAGTCATACCCTTGAAGTTTGTTTACCTATTTTTGTTGTCTCTCATTAAGATCCCTCTGATTAAGAAAGTACTTAAGGCTGTTATGATCAGTTTTCATTACAAATTTGTCTCCAACAAGATACTGTCTGAACTTGGCGAGAGCATGCATGATAACATCTCCTTATCATAATGGAGTAAGCTCTATCACCTCCTCTCAAAAGCTATTGTATGTTTATTTTGCATGAGGACAATTGCTATGCCTTCACCTGATGCATCACACTCAAGCTCAAAAGACTTAGAGAAATCAGGAATGGCTAGAACTAGGCACAAACTCATCAACTGTTTGAATCTATCAAAGGATTGCTGTGCTATTTTAGACCAAACAAATGCCCCCTTTTTGGTCAAATTAGGGAGTGGGGCAGCCAACTATGAGAATCCTTTGACAAACCTCCTGTAGAAATCACAAAGCCCAAAAAAACCCTTCAACTGTGTGAGGTTTGTAGGTGGAGGCCAATCAAGAATAGCCTTGATCTTTTCAAGATCAACACTAACTCCCTTAGAACTGATAATGTGCCCCAGATACAACTACTCTGTCATGCCAAACTCACACTTGGACTCCTTTGCAAACAGGGACTCACTCTCCAAGATACTCAAGACCTCATCCAAATGCCTCAAGTTCTCCTCCCATGATCTGCTATAAATAGGAATGTCATCAAAGAATATCAAGACCATAGAAGCATAAATCTGCAAAAAATTGTAAAAATCGCGATTTTTAAAAAATCTGCAAGGTTCTCGATTTTTTCCTCCAAAAAATCCTGATTTTTTGGGTTCTGTTGACCCTACAAAAAAATCATTGAAAATCGCGTTTAAATCGTGATTTAAACGTCAAAAAAATCACGGAAAATCCGAAACCCTAAAACGCGCAAAAAAACCCAGAAAACACATGTTTTTTTGTTATTATTATGCTCATGCTAGTCGTTATTTTCAAAAATTTCATGAAAATGTTTAAAAAAAAGTAGGTTTTGTCTATTTTTCTACATTTTTTTTTACCTTTTTTTATCAAATCCGATTTTTTCATAATTTTTCAAAAAATCCTGATTTTTTGGTTTGCCGATTTTTTCCCCAAATGATTTTTGCTGCTATGAGATTCAAGACAAACTTACACAACTGTTGACTGAAAATTCATGTAAGACTGAAATGTGGTAGGAGCGTTAGTCAATCCGAAGGGCATAACAAGGAACTCGAAGTGAGCAAAGTGACATTTGAACACTGTTTTCTCAATGTCCTCTCTAACTTTGATTTGATGATAACTAGACCTCAAGTCTATTTTGGAAAAATAGACTGCTCCATGTAGCTCATCAATCAGTGGGATGGGGTACTTGTTTTTGATAGTCTTCTTATTAAGTGCCCTGTAATCTATGCACATGCACATAATCCCATTCTTCTTCACTAGCACCACTGAAGAAGCAAATGGACTCTTACTTAGCCTAATATGTCCCATGTTGAGAAGCTCCTTGATTGCCTTCTGTATCTTGTCCTTATGTCTCTTAGGGTTCCTGTATGTTGTAGTGATAACAGACTTAGTCCCCTCCTTTAACTCAATGATATGCTCTATGCCTCTATCAGGAGGCCTGCTTGGAGGTATACTGCCAAAAATCTTGCTTCGCTTGGATAGCAAAGCCTGTATGTCGGGTAGATAGGAAGACTTCTCCTCCTCTGTAACCGTGGGCATAGCTATGCACTCTGCTGCCCACTCCACCTGATCATGTTTGAAAAACCTCTCCATGCGCTTGAAGGAAACAACATGAGGCCCTCCATTAGATATAACTCTCAACACAACATTCTTACCTTCTGATTTAAACTTCAGCTCCAAGGTCTAAAAATTGAGAGTGATCTCTCTTAGGGAATGTAACCATTGAATGCCCATCATTGCATCTGTGTCCCCAATGCTAAGCACGTATAAGTCATCCTTGACTTCATAATTGTCTAATTGAAGGCTGAGTTGAGGAATCATCCTAGTACAAGTAATGGTGAAACCATCTGTAACCATCACTCTAAACCCATCAACCTCATGTGTCTGGAGTCCCTTGCGTGCTACAAGTCCCTTATCAATAAAATTATGTGTAGCCTTTGAATCAATCAAAGCTACCAACCGCTGCCCCTTAAGGATGCCTCTAATGCACAAAAACTCATTCTTTTGGAAGCTATAAAGCTGGGCAAGCTTCCCCTCTTTTTTTCCCTCTTTTTCGACCTCTTCAGGAGGATCTTCCTTTTCTTTCTCATCCAAATTAGATTGCTGGTCTGAACTTTCTGATGCACTTTCCTCTACTAAATAATACACTATTTGATGCATCTTCCCCTTTGTGGCACACATATGCTCCCTAGACCAAGGCTCTTTACATTTGAAGCATAGATTCTTCCTCCTCAGGTTATTTAGGGTGTCTCCATCTATCCTAGTGACTGATTTTTTCTGCCGATTGGTGTCCTTAGTGAATGGTCTCTTGTCCTTGTGTAAGAAAGGCTTGGACTGAAATTTTGTTTTAGGGATAGCCCACTCCATACTCCTTGCTTTCTTCATAGTCTCCTGCAAGGTTGGAGGTTCAAAAACTTTAATCCATCCCCTAAGTGGCTCAATAAGTCCCTCACTAAATAAACATCACTGAAAGCCTTTGAAATTTTTCTATGTAAGCCTCCACAATACCATATTGCTTCAGTTGGGCCATCTCTCTGAAATGTATCGCAAGGTCTTTCTTGTCAAACCTCTCGATGAGCTTAGTAGTAAATGAAGAGCACAAAAGATTTACTAAGAGGGGGTGGCGGGGGGTGAATCAGTAAATCAATCACAAACTTTTATTTCTTAATCTTTTCAAACTTTTTACAATCAATTTTTGATATGAACCAATTTCCCAAATTGACACAACTTTGTTGAAATAATATTTTTAAAGTAGGCACCAACCTACAGATTTACACCAAGATGATTTAGTGGAATGTAGCCTACAAGGAACACCTAGACCTTTACAAATTTAGTAGACACCTTCCTACAAGGAGCACCAACCCCTAATGCAAGGCACCAATCCTTGACTTGATGGAAGTGAGACTGCCTTCAATCTGATCTGCACAAACCCAACTCTCCAATCTGCTCTATGTGATAAATAATATCACCTTCAGCCCACACAAGGAGATGGGAATTTGACTGAACTGCTAATCTTCAAAAAACAACCACACTCTTCAAACTTGATTTGAAAGTTGAATATATAACTTGTTCAAAGATTGCAACACTTTGATGAAGCAACATGACTCTGCCTCTTCAAATCTCATTCATACCTCTTCATTTTGTGTTTACCTTAATTGTTCTGCTTTAATTTTATTGAATTTTTGTTTATGAACCCAAGGATCTTCTTCAGATTTTTCTTAAAACACCTTTCAAAATCTGTCTTGTATTGTTAACAGTTGCACCTTTTAGAAGCAGTTTGCAGCAGACATGTCCTTTCAAATGTTAAAAAGAGTGTATCTCTTCAGAAACACGTCTTGCAAACAGACCCGACTATTCATAAAGGAGATGCATTCTTAATCGCTCCAAGCAAAGACGTATTTGTTAAGAATTTGTTGCACGTCTCTTCAAAAAAAGACGTCATGTCCCTTAAGAAAAAAACTTCATTCGCATCCCTTGTTTGAAAGACGCCTTTGACTTATTCGCATCTTTTGATCAAAAGTCAAGTTGAGTTAACTTCTAAACACGTCTATTAGATTTTGACCAGCCGCACTTTTTATCGTGTTATTCAATCTTAACAGATACATATTATATTTGTGAGAATAATATTATAATCAGTTTGTTCTTTTCTTTAGCAAAAAGTATATGTTAAAGACATTCGAGCTTGATAATATATCGACTATATCAATCTGATTTAACCAATCTGAACAAGATGATCTGAGAGTTCAAATTGATTTCTTATAAATCTGAATGATGATAACCTGATTATCGAGCTTGAGAGTGAAGATATAGATTTGTATCTGAACATCATTATTGGTATTATCAATGGCGGTATACTGGGTATTATCCTTGTCCATGACATCAATGACAATAATTTTAACAGTAAACTCATCATACGAAGTGATAGACCTGTGACCCAAGGTAACAAGGCCATGGTACCACCACTCTTGTGCTACTCTGTCATGGTGTCGAACTTCTTCTCCATCCTAGCTCTTGGACTCATTGATCCTGATCTACCTTTTCCCCTATCAACCATGTTACATGTAGTTCTTTCCCCATCACCTAGTGGATCTTGTTGCATCTTTGCACCCTGTGAAAACTTCCAATGAGCCTTAAGAACCCCTGAGACGGTTTAACCTTCAGGAGTGGGTGGGGTCTGTCATTGTCCTTTCTTTAACTCCCTTTGAAAATACCTCTGTGCTCTCTCACTCATAGAACGGAAAGTGCTGATTGCATGTGACTAACACAAGCTGGTAGGAAAGAGTGGCTCTGATACCACTGTAACATACGCCCCTGATTTTTTTTTTGAAACTTCTGTATGCTAATTCTTAGTTGCTGATGTGTTTTTGTGTATGTTTTTAAATGCATTTTCAAGATGTATAACAACATAGAAAATATGGCAAATAGAAATGGAAACTGTTTTAGATTGAAAATCACATAAATACAATGCTATATCAGACCTGATATATGAAGTTTCATACCTGATAAAGGTCCTACAACATAAGCAATATAACTTCAATCTCCTCCAAACTCTTCAATGATGATGTACCAAAGCCCCTATGATTTCCAACACCTTCAAAGAGTAACTCAAACACTGGAAACGAACTGACAGAGAGGTTTATGCATCAGCAAACCCTTGTCACAATGCCTAGAAAGGTATGCCCCCCTAGAGAGGGCAATTTGCCTTTTAAAAAACAGATTTTCACGGAAACCCTCAAACAAAGGCTTGAATGATGGCTCCCAGGCATGAGAAATCCGTTGCACCAATGTTCAGAATGAGGTGCCAAATGCAAACGGAGCTATGAATAGTTTTGTCCTTCAGCCACTGAAAA
The DNA here is from genome assembly GCA_007115665.2 of Sequoiadendron giganteum. NCBI lineage: Eukaryota > Viridiplantae > Streptophyta > Pinopsida > Cupressales > Cupressaceae > Sequoiadendron > Sequoiadendron giganteum. The sequence goes on along the minus strand of CM021107.1, from coordinate 76,111,459 downwards.
ATCAGAGTTTCTAGAACTTCTGATAATGCAAATCAGATTTCAGAAATCATTCCAAATTGCCTACAAATCACCACCAAAATGATCCACACACCAAACCAAACTCCTACCAACAAACCCACATCAAAAGACTACAAAAATCTTCATCTTTAACCACCCAAAACTCTAAAAATCAGAACTTTGATGAAGCCCAATGAATCCCTGGATGGAACCACTCAAATCCGGCTAGGGTGGATCTTTCACCACCGAAACCAGCTTTATACAGCAAGGGTTTTCGTCCTCCACACATAGCCAAAGTACTTTAGAGTCATTCCAGTAGCATCATGTTAAGTTTTCAATCTCCAAGATGAGCAAATGAGAGCCAAAATGAAGCTTTATAGAAAGTGAGAGGCGCTACATAAGCTTTTTTAATTTTTAATTATTTAAAAACTCTTTATACCTCCCTTGGGCGTCCATGCTCATAAGGAAACTATTTTTACTTTTGTTGCCTTCTAAAACAACGCTAAGTTATAACATTAGGCTCCCATGTGCTTTTTACGATGATCACCAACCCCTTCACTTAAGTTATAAAGTTATAAAAAATAACTTGAGTGGTTGATCAAAGACAAATATTAAATAATCCAACCTTAGACTCTCCAACGCCACCTTAGGAATAACATTGGTGAAACAATATAGGCTTGGGACCGGTTACCCGAAATAGACTTACTATAAATAACAACTGCTAAAAATAGTAAGTACTCACCAAAACACAAACTGGCACAAAATTGAAGTTCACTGAGATGCCTTGTGGCTTACTATAAATAGTAAGCCTTGCAAACTGGCCACTGCTATAAATAGAAAGTCCTGCCGAAAACCAACATTGAGCCCAATGCTGGCCACTAAGTCCCCTAAGCAACTCCAACTAGCCTACGAGAACTCTGGAATAGGCTAATGGACAACCCCACTGCTCAAGTGCAAGAAGGGGACATTACAGTGTCAAAGAGGAATTGAATAATCTTTGGCCCAAAATGATTCATATATGTCATATGTAATAGAATTTAACTTGAGGTACATGGTATTCTACATTCCTTACTTCCTGTGATTTGGGGATGAACTATAGTCTTAGAAAGAGTTGCTAACTAGTGGCCCAACTATTTACATAGAAGGTTAAGCATCAACTTATGTTTGTATGCTCCAGCCCTAGTTCCAAGATGATATTCAATTGCAACAACACTATTTCCTGTCAGGCTTGGTTGCTAATCTATTATTGTTGTTTTTCCTTGAAGATGGATAAAGCAAAAAGATCGGAAATTTTATTTACTTAGGACAATAAACTTCATACATAGTTTAGTCTAGGAGTTTTTAACATCATCGAACACTTGAAACAAGACAAGCTGAAAACTAAAAAATAATTATCTATCTGCTAGTCATTTCTCATCTAGTGTGAGCTTCTTCTAGTTTGTCCTAGTTTTTATTCTTTGCTAACATCCATAGTCATAGAAAAAAAACTAAATTCCTAAAATTTTAGCTAATCATTGCAGGTATAGGCTTACATTTCCATTTTGTCTTATGTGATAGGAAACTAGCTGAATCACAAGAGCATGTTCACAACAAGAATTTTATCCCATGACTTTTAAACTTAGCACCAACATAAAGTAATGGTAATCAACTTAATCAACTTCCTTCCACTTTCTGATCACTAGGTTCCCGATGTGGGTGAGGTGAGAGCATACAATGGTAAAGATTACATTAAATTGAACGGTTGAAAGTAAACCACTTGTTCAGTGGGGTGAGTAGAGCACATCCACTTATGCTGTGGTTGGCTAATACAATAATGAAAAGTAAATCAGCTCTTCCGTTTTTCAGCGGTGAGCGAAGTGCCAAAGACCACTTATTCAGTGGTGTGAGTACAATCACCACTTATTCAGTGGGGTACATTATGCAGTGAGTAAATTAACCACTTATGTAGTGGGATAAGTAGTGAATCAAACAAGAGCAAGTCACTGATGGTACTACCATTCAGTGTTACAATAAGAGCTCTCAAAACATGATGTAAAACAATTATAACTCTGCTTTTTGACTGCAAATAGGATAGAAATATGAGATAAACACCCCCAAATGAAGCTCAACCACATAAACAAGATACCCCAACAATGTATTAGTAAGTATACCTCTCAATTGCGACTCAATGAAGTCTGTATCAGGTCTGATATACTGCTGCAGTAGGTCTGATACACCCAGAAATTCACTAGGTAGCCATGATGATAATTCCAAAATACTCCAACACCATTGTAGTGCATCCCCAAACTGAAGGCAATGTGATCACAGGACCTATGCACCCTCTAAGGACCCAAAACAACAAGAATAAGTGGGTGATTCACTTTGCCCAAGCCTCACACCCTCCTAGAAATGGTATGACTTTGTCCTAGGGCGATTTGTCTCCCAAAAATCATAACCTTCACCTTTCTCTTGCAAAACTATCTTTACCTGGTCACCTAACCTAAAAAGAACCACTGCAAAAAACCCACAAGAAAATCTCAAACCTCCAATCTGCACCATCCAATCAAGGGTATGGCTTGGTATGGCAATGGTACGACCCAACAATAGGAAAATCCCTTGAAAACCTCACTAATAAATCTGCAACTCACTAGATTAACATAGAAAACACTAGCAAATCATTCTCCCTAAAAAACCTCATACTTAAAAGCAATGAAAAGAAGCTTCACCATCAGCACCATTGGTGATTCCTATGTGGAACCACACCAGTCCAGCTAGGGAGCGTATTCCAACTCTGAAACTAGAACAATCCTTGAGGGTTTTCATCCTCAAAGACTTGAAGAATCTAGTATCAAACCGACAACACTTTGTTATCAAATCTCAACATTAGCAAATGAGCTACCCCATGCCTCCTTATATAGCTTTTGGAGGGAAATATTACAATTTGAAATAATAAAATAGTTCACCTTTTCCACAAAATGCCTTTTTTAAAATAACAATATTCTCCTTCATGTGCAACGTCCCCTTTTTCCAACCTAGGTGTCCAACTTGGAGGCATCTTTGGCTTTTCGAAAAGCTATAACACTTAAGTCGTGAAAATTAATAATTAAACATTACAACTTAAGTGAATAAAAATAATTTACCCCAAGTGACGAGAAATTCCAAAACACCTTGGAATCCAATTTTGACTACACCAATGTGATACTGAGGCACTAGATGAATGAATGAAGTCATTTTGGTGACTTAATAAAAATAGACGTGCTCTCCAAGAAGTTTGGAGAACACCCCAATAGTCCAAAAACATTGCGGAGAGTGTCATTCAAACTAGTATTATCCCCTGAGCTCAACGCCAACAATAGAACCTCTGTATTGTTGCCACAGCATCCTCAAGAACCTTGGAGTCTCCTTGCCTTACCACTTAGCCAATGAGAAATCTAAAAATAGGCTAACAGTCATTGAACTAATTAGGTCTAAGAAGGGGACATTACACATTTAAGCAAACACAACTGGCAGATGTGAAACCAGATTCCTCAATTGTTTCCAGCAATTCTGCAAAACCATAGACATCCATCAAGGTCAAAAAGGTGTAATGAATTTAGCAGATAGTAGTTATGATTGCCCTACTTGGCATGCATGTAAAATGTGGACGTAAACTTAAGGCACATATTGTGACTGTGAACATTGGGTTACTTAATAGAGTTACTTGATTGATGAGTTGAAAAGAAGAGAGGGAGGGTTTACTCTTGAAAGACTCGTATCCAAATTTGAAGAATTGATTGATCCCCTCTTTGAGTAATAGACAAATCTACTAGGTGTAACAATTTGAAGGCATAAAATGGATGAATCTAAACCGATCAACTAAAAGGAATAACTAAATGAACCTTATAATTGAGTAAGCCCTAGGATCTGACTATGGAGAATTGTACACTAATCTAAATCATAGAAATTGCAGTCCAGACATAGAATGAATAGACATATAGGGATTGTAGTCAAGATTAAAGTTGCAAATGCTTGATATACATGCATGCAGAGAGTAGAAATATTTACAAGATGTAATTTTTGTTAGATAAAATGCCTCTAACAAATTTATATTGCTAGGCATGAAACATGCAATAAATTGATCATATATATCAGAGCGCTGAAAAGAAAGAGGAAAGAGAGACTGATCAAGAAAGGAGGATGATAAGCTATTTTATCTAGCAAAACTTATGTCAACACAACAGTGGGCAATTGCACTAATTGTTGAATGAATTCCATCACAATACTTGGGAGGTTATGAGAAACTAGTGGATATGATTTGTGCGAAGAAAGTAAACTATGAACCTTCAAATTCTAAAGAGCCACAACCCCTCCTTTACCATGCACCCTTTCCCTATGCTGCAACCTCCTCCCAACATGCAAGGGTATGGCTTTACATATAAGTGTGACCTTCACTATAGTTGGTTGCATTGTCCATTGGAATCTGTTGATGATACTCAAAAGCAAATGCTTGGTGAAACGAAATCTAATCCAAAAATCCAAACCTGCAAGGTTTGATCTCATTGATATGGATGAAGATGAAAAAGAAATGTTATATGAAGCATGAGCTCAGTTATTCAACACTCAAGGTAAGGTAAGCAAGAGAAAAGCACATGAAAGAACTAGTGACTTTAAATGATGCAATAGGCCACTACAACCCTAAATGTCTTTTGTGTAATGCACAAGATTAGGTAGGCATGCAAGAAAAATGTGGAAGTGTAGATAGGAGGACAAGTGAGATGAAAATGCCTCTAGAATGTGATCTTAGGAAAATTTAATGAATGCAAGATATGTTCCACCCAAAAATAATGCACAATGTTTTTAAAACAATATCAGCAAATCAATCTAACATTTGCATAAATAGAAAGAGGTGAAACAACAGATGTTCATACCTGTGCATTCCCTCCAACTTACTTCTTTCTTTCTTGTTGTCTTCCTTCTTTCCTACATGTTACCAATCTTCCCTCTTCTAAATGGCATTTCCTTCCTTATTTATAATGACTTGCTAAATAAGCATCTTTAACTGCCCCCCGACTGCCTCCAATTAGAATCTACTAACTATATCACATAACTGTTACAAAAGAGATTTAATAGCATTTAAATTACTTCGTCTAACTTTAATGCCCCTAAAATGGATTAAGTGTTGATTTCGACTTATTTGGTTGTTACATTGTAAGAGTTTTATTGTATTGTAGGCACTCTAATATGCCATTGAGGCATCATAAGCATTTGTAAGCAACTGCTACATAATGACTTGAGGAGCTCTTGGGCTTACTCTTGCTTGGAGTTTTTCCCATTTGAAGGGTTTCTCTAGGGAAAACTTGTGTATTTGTATCTTGAGTGGTTTTTCTTGTATGTTCTTTGGTATTTCTGATGTTTCCTTGATATTTCCTTTGATATGCATGTGATATGTTGATTTAGAAACTATTGGAGATGATGATGATGTGTGTGTGTGTGTGTGTGTATTGAGGGGGTTTATTGAAGGCGTGTCAATAAGTATCTGTTTTTTTGTGGGCAGTGTGAGGAACACTTACTCTGTTTATGGATCACTTATAATGTACATTATCTCATGCTACTTTTTTCTTTTTAGTTCCCAAAACCTGGGTATGGATGTAAAAAATTTCCCTTTGTTTTGCATCCTTTGATTCTCATTGGAGTCGATCATATACAAATAATCCAAGATATCATTTTAATTATAGATTCTAGTTGAAGCATAGCTTATAGTTGCAAGATAGTATCATCTTACAATGTTCATTTTTTATTGTAATCGGTCCTTTCTAAATTTATTGCCTTTTAATCATATATCACACACCTTAGTTACCCGATTCCTCTATTTAGGCCCTTGTATTGCACAAATTTGGTACTGGTTCAGGTTCAGGTCTAGGTTGTCATTGGGTTTTCCCAGGGCCATCCATGCCATGATTAGATAGATGAAAGATGAACAAATCAAGACTAGTCTGGCATTTGACTGTGGGCAGAAGAGTGAGGTGCCAGACCGAACCCAACACGAGTCTAGGGCTGTGCCTGCAATGACTGCACAGACAAAAGAACAAACAAACCAAGACTAGTCTAGCATTTCACAATGGGAAGAAGAATGAACAAACAAACCGAGACTAAACAAATCCTTTGCAGTTTTATAAATGCATTGGGCAAACGCAAAGAATGAAAGAAATGAAATGGCAGCAGCAGCAATGAAACAGGATCTGAAAATAATGATCCCTCTCTATTTCATATGCTTGATATGTTGGACTTCATGAAGGACCCCATGAGCACTTGCCCAAGTGTGATGTATGACTATGTGAGTGTAGCAAAGTGGATTGACAATGGCAATGCCATGTGTTCGGCGATACTGCAGGCCTAATGTTCATTGTCTTGGTCTTATATTTCACTACTACCACGTCTTCTTGTGTTTTTAATAGTGATGGCCTGAAAAGGGATCTATAATTTGGAAGCTAATTTGGTAAGGTGATAAGGATCCTGGGACAATCCAATGGAAAACAGTCTAAATTGTTGGAACTGAGATGGATTATAAGCGGGAGAAATTCATAATAGCAATTGATGGAATAAAGGTAATTGTAGAACTGAATAGAAAATGAATAGAGAGCAGAAGATCAGAATACTATGCATGGAAGGAGAGCAAGAAGATAGCAAATTATATTTTTAGTTTATTGTACTGATTTCTATACATAAGAAGAGTACATAACTTCACAGCTTGGTGTGGATACTTCAATATTTTAGGTGCAAAGGATAAGGTTGTAACTTGTATCCTTGTACTTCGATGTTGGGATGTGCCTCAAAGAATATGAATGGATTCCCTGAACATGTGAGTGGGCTGTGTATGTGATGATTTGATTGCAAGCTATGCGTTAACGTCTCGGTGCAAAAAGATGACTGAAATACATGAACTGGAAGATGTGGGGAAAATAAGTACAAAGACTAACTTTAAGACTAAGGTCTTGTTTGTTAAGACCAAATTTAGTATATTTTCCTCATTTCTCTTCTTCTGAGTTGCTCTTAAAGCACTGAAGTGTATTTTCTCTCACCTTAAACCGTAATATCTACACTGAATTTGACTAATGTGACCATTGTCCTTGGATGTTTTCCATTGTAATAGAGGTTGTATCAAGGTGGTATAGAGGTTGTCATTTATCGATATCCTCTCACCTTTACACAATCAAAAGAAACTCAAAATGAATGTTTTCTTAAAATTGCATGACTTCTATCTCCTTTGGAGTACTAGATATCACTGCTTATTAACAAAAGGTTTACACTTAAATGGTTTTTACATTATTCTTTGGCTATGTAATTTTCTCTTTTTAGTTGAGAAATATAGGTCAAATTTATGCCTTATATAATTCACTACTTATCACACTTAGTTTATTTATTTTATTGCATTGCTTAATTTCATAATATAATCCTTTCTTTTGTTATTCTATGTTTCATTTACAAAGATCTCTCTGAAGTATCTCTGCTACAGGTCACAAGTGCCACAATAAAAATTGTTGAAAAGCCATGGGAGCGAATCTCAATTAATGGCATACCACATGAACATGGTGAGTTCCATCTAATATAGGAAAGTTAAATTTAGTCAACCTCTTTAGAGGAGCTTTTGCCTAGTTGAGATTTTGAAAGGCCTAATTTAGTTTCCTTAATGTATTATTAAATTTACACTTTACACATTGTGAGGAGCCAAATTTTGAGTATTTGTCTGTTTTGATTGGGTTTGCAGAAGATAGAATTTTGACAGTCATGGTGATCAAATGTATACTAGATTTTCATAGGACGTGGACAATTTTTGCTTTCCTTTTTCTCAACCTTCTACTCAATAAGAAAATATAGAAGGACAAAGGCACACAAAACAAATTATAACTTTCAATAAGATCTTTGTGCACCCATGCCGTTCATAGTGTTTGAAGGTAGACAATCTTTATGGATTTTTGGCATAATTGTCATTTATTGATCCTTTTAACTTAAGAGAATCATACTATAATTGGTGGCTCAGTAATTTGGTGAGAGCATCATGTTTTATTTGCAACTTCTTTGATTGCATTTTTACTGTAGTATGGTGGATCTCAATTGTTCCTGTTAAAGACTTCATGCTAGATCAGGGTATTGTTTTATGTCTCATTTGAACAATATTATAAGGTAAATGGAAAAATAAATCCCCTTGTGGAATGCTTGCATAGTACACCAATCTGGTGTCACTTGGTTAGTCAGATGGATTTTCTCTTACATTTTTTTTTCTATAATTGGGATGGCTATGCCAATAGGATGGCATGGCACTAACACAGGTCAATATTTGATCTTGTTTATGTAAGTGCTGATATTGTGGAAATGAAGTCCTATTATAGCATGATACAAATCGACACATCATTATTCAAGGTTCTTAAGGCTACCAACATGAGTGGTTGCTAATCACGTGTTTCCAATTAACAAACAATAGTCATAGAATATAAAATATTTTGTAAAGTTGTGGTATGGAGCACCATACTTGGGGGTGCAATTTTTTTCCTTAGGTGACTGTGTGTAACATTGGAAATAGTAAAATATATTTAATATGGGTGGCACATTGGAGAAATGCAGTTAATATTGGGGATCATAGTTTAATGAGCACATGGCTTAATGGGCTTATATTTTAATATGGAAGGCACATTAGGAAATTGCATTTAATGTGGGAGGCACATTGGAGAAACACATTTAATTATTCGATATGTTCCATGTGTTTTTGGGACAAGGATGACAGGAAATCTGGGGATGTGTTTCCAAGACAGTGGGGGAGGGAAGGGCTTTTTCTAGGAGATGGTAGGGCATGACAATTTAAAGAATAAGGAAATTTTAAAAACATAATAAATTTAAATATTCATAGTACATATTACAAGGCATTCACCATATTTGTTACATAACCATATTATGAAACATTAGAGCTGAATTGAGAATTCACATGAGTTGACATACAAATTCAAAATGACAATATGTAGAAAATCTGAAAAATAATATACTTGTAATGTCTCCTTCTCAACAGTGATATGGCAGATGGCCGTTAGCCTATTTCGGAGACCCGTAGGCTACTCGGAAAGTGGAAATTAGGGTTTCCCATCTTTGTGGAGGTTGTTTCAGCTTTTTCTGAGGTTTGCCCTTGAAATTCTGGAGTTTTGATCGTTGATTCTTTTTGGGTTTTCAGAGAGATTTGCAACGGTATAGCATCCATGTTGTTCTGAGCAACTTCCCGAATTTACTAGTTTTAGTAAATTCTATTTCTGGCAGTGGTCTGGTTGGCATCAGTGCATTTGGCTTTCCGCTTTGAGCAGTTCAGTTGGCAGAATTGAGTTGGTTCTTGGATGATCTTTCTGGAGGGATAAGTTATTTTAATTAAATAATGTTATATTTTTATATTAAAGTCCCTTGGCCTAACTTGATGACTTTTAAGTTGTGTTAAAAGGTGACTTCATGGGTGGACGCCTCATCAGGGGGCTTAATTGAAATATTTCCGACATGATAAAGTTAACTAAGGAGAAAAAGGGGATGCCAACTTTGAGGAAAAACATTATTTTAATAAATCAAGATATTATACTTCATGAAGTGGGACGCCATCTTGAGAGGGATTGAGTCAACTTGAAATTTGAAAATTGTTTGACTCTTGGAGTGTGGCTCACTTTCCAAAGGCTTCTAGAAGTTCTCAAAGTTTTATAAGGAGAGCTTGGTTCTTCATTTGAGGATCTTTTGAATATTGCAAAGTTATGCTGCCGAAATGGTTACTGAATGCTTCGGGGAATGCATACCACCTAGCCTGGCTTTGCTTCTTGCTTGAAAGATAGCAAATAGTTGAATTATTGCTTTTCTTAATCCTTGAGAGCAGATTGAGCACATTGTCTTGGGTTTTTAGGTGTTTAGATCATTTCTGGAGTAGCTGGTTTGTCTATAGCTGAATGTTGTTTTTGCTTAGAAGTCTTAGAGTGAATTTTATTTGGTTATGGGTAGTTGCTAAATGTACTTTGCAGTTTTGGGCGACCCTTCTTGCTAAGTATTAGATTTTAATTCCAAGAATCTGATTTTATAAAGCAAAATTGCCCCTCCTTGAGGGCCGTACCATTCTGGATATGCCTTGAAGTTCGTGCAAAATAAATGTGAGCCTTTTGGATTGGTTTTTGTGTTCCTTCTTGGGCGCCATCAGCATTAGACACCTGTGCATTTTATTTCTTGTCAATTGAGTGAGTTATGAGTGAGATATAGGCATTTTAGTGAATTTCTTTGTTGCTGGTTATGCATTTTCAGTTGCAGGTCTGTCGAAAATCAGAACATTTAGTTGTTCTCTTGGGTGAGGTTTTGAGTCCTAGAAGTCAAGTTGAGTATTGGAGAGTCGATATAAATTATTGCAGAAATGGAAGACTTCTAATCTTGTGTTCTTGGTAGGCATTCTATCTCATTGTAAGCTGAACAGTAGTACTGTCAGCATTCTTTTCTTCTTGCTAAGCACTTGTACTTCCCATGATTGTGGAAGAGACTGGCCTTGCCTCAGTCTTTCATTTCAGTATTCATTTTTTGTATCACTTGTTGAAGAAGTGGAAGAGGCTGGCATGCCGCCTAGTTATTTACTGTAATGCATTGTAACATCAATTTGCTGATCGGCTGAGCCGTCACAAGAATCATGGATCCTCTGACCATATGCTCGCCCCTCCTCCCACATCGGGTCTTAGGGCGCATTCTTGGTTAGAGTTACATTATTGCAGCTCCAAGTTCTTGCTAATGATCCCCTTTCGAGTATGCTCTCACCTTGCACATACTGGGATCTAGGTTGACCAGAAAGAGAAAGGGTTCCCTTTAGTTGATTTATGGTTTCACTCATGTTAACGGGTGAAATTAATTGTGTAAAAAAGTGAAAAAAATGGCTAGCACATTTCAATACTCCATAAATTAGGGCATTATTTCTTGATTGGGCATTTAATTAAGTTGATAACCATGCATTTCTCTCTCTATGAATCATTTTTTAAGTTTTAAATTTTACTTGAAGTATTATAATGCTTAGGCAGCTCACAACCATGGTATTACTGTATTTTGGTAAACTGTAATACAATATCATCGACATTAAAAATATCCCTGCAGTACTCCATTATTGATGAGGTGTAGCACAACAGTAGAGGTTGCTTCAAATCTATTCAAAGCTACTTTAACCACACATACATTAGACTTTTAAATGAATGAAATGATGTAATGTCCCCTTTCTGATTTTATCCACAACACTAAATTTGTCAGGAGTGAGAATTTAGTTTGTGTTTTAAATAAGGTAGTGGTGTCTTTCTGTCTTCCAGTTCAGCAACAGCTAGGGTTTTCAGTTAGGATACTTGAATAGTTGAATAAGAAGCTGAGTTGGTCTCAGTCTTGTTAGTTAACTGTCCAGTTAATTTACCAATGGACTGTCTTATCAGTTAGCTGCCAGCTATGGGAAGCTGGTTGTCAGTTAGAAACCACCACTAATTGATTGCGCTTCATTTGGGATCTTCTAAAATTGAATATTATAGAGTAGTGCTGGGAAAGAGGAAAAAATATCATTTATGAATATTGTTAACAAACCATTTTCTTTTTTGGTCTGGACGTGATGTTTCAGTAGCTGTGCTTTGGAGATGAAACCCTTGAAGCATGTATATTGAATTATTAATCATCGTTCTAAAATGTCAATATGATTTTTAGTGGTGTGCAGTTCGAGTATTGGAATATCTAGTAAATTAGTTTGTTAGATTTCCAATTGAAAGTGTTTTCAGCAGAAATTATAGCATTTTTTGGTATCTGTTATTTGTGTTTTTTGTAAGGATCATTATTCAATGATAATAAGTTTCCACAATCCATATTGATATTGCTTAACAAATTTCTGGATTCGATTGTGTGATAGTTTTTGCATCGACGTTTTGGATCACACTCTGTGATCCATCATTAGGATGAAGAGAGCATAAGGAGTGAAAAATGAAAAGCTGCAGACTTGACCAAGTATAAAAAGGTTGGAAAGAGGAAGGAGAGAGAAGAGTTGGCACAAGAAACAAGACACTAAGAAAATAAGGAGAAAATAGAAAAGAACAAATAGAAACAATAGATTAAAAAATGGAGAACAAAGACCAAATCAAGAATAAGAGAGATAAATAGAAAAGAACAAATAGAAACAATAGATTAAAAAATGGAGAACAAAGACCAAATCAAGAATAAGAGAGATAAAAACCTTATTTTCTTAGTGTCTTGTTTCATGTGCCAACTCTTCTCTCTCCTTCCTCTTTCCAACCCTTTTATACTTGGTCAAGTCTGCAACTTTTCATTTTTCACTCCTTATGCTCTCTTCATCCTCTTGATGGATCACGGAGTGTGATCCGAAACATTGATGCAGAAACTATCACACAATCAAATCAGAAATCTGTTAAGCAGGATCATTATTGCTACCTCAGTTTTTGGCATTTCTTTGTGAGTATTGTAAATTTTTTGTTTTGTCGGCTTCCAAGATAGTTTCCAAAACCTCATCGGGGCTATGACGAAGTTATCATAACCATGTTTTATTCTGCTGCTTTCAAGTTGATTATCATGTCTTTATGTATCAGTTTTAACTTTAACTTTGCCAACTTTGTCGGCTCATGCAAAGGTACTCAAAACCTTGTTGGGACCCGATGAGGTTCTCACAACCTAGTCAAAATCCGACAATAAGTAAAACAAGCGATGCATTTAATCGGAATTTGAAAATTGCAATCATTTTGGAGCTTTTAGAAGGTTCCAAAACTTCGTCGAAACCCGATAAGGTTTCTAAAACCTCGTTGATCTCTGACCAGGTACTCACAACCAGGCTTTGAGCTTGCACAATTTGAGAATCTTGTTTTCAGACATGGGTTTTATGAAGTTTTGAGAAATTTAAAGGCAATGAAAAATCATTTCGGAACTTCCTTGAGGTTTCGAAACCTTCGTTGGAACTTGACAAGGATTCCACAACCTCAATTAAGGCCGACGGAGTTCATTTTACAAAGACCACATTTTGCAAAGGGCGGTTCCAACAAAGTCTTTCAGATGATTGTAAAAGTTTTGAAACCTCTGTTGGAACCTAACGAGGTTCCAATATACTTTCATAGCTGTGCCTTTTTGAATTTTCAAAATAAATGTTGGATGGGAAAGCTCCCACATGCCAAATTTTAAGTGCGCATTAATTGTGAGTGCTTATATAGGGATTATATTGCCAAAATAATTCACTTTGATGAGCACTCAAGCAAATTTGTAGACAACAAAGGAGCGGATTTGCAGAGGACATGTGAGGAGGTTACAATATTTAGCCCTACTATAAAGGTACAACAAAACTCTCCTTTGCCTAGTTTGCTATAAGGTGTTACATGAAGAATTTTTGCAAATTTGGAAACAAAAGCACTATTTTTGTAGCCCATACATTTTGTTAAATTGTTTCTTGAACATGAATTGTGGTTGCATTCGCTCAATTGTTTCATCATGAAGTTCAAATACTTGGGCTACAAACATTTGTCTGATTTATCGATCACATTACTAGAAATTGGAGATACCAGGCTAGGGAACATAAACTTAGATGAATTTTGGGAAAGAATTGGAAAGGAAGATAGGTCCCCAATAACCTAGAGATTAGTTGAAAGTGGGTTGTTGCAAGCCACAAATTTTCCCATGGTAGTGCAATGTACAGTCTTAGTCGTAGGATGCATTAACCATTATGATTCTAATACAAGAGAAATTAGAACAATGATAATTGATTGGTTGTCAAGAAAAAAAAAAGATACTTTTGCTTCATGTTTGCATTTGCTAGAGAGAGAAGAGTATACAGACTTCAATTTTGTTCTTTCCCATAAATGTTTTCAAGAAAGGAAAGGTCAATATAAAAATGTAATTTCTTGAGAATGGTTTGCCACCCCAAATAAGGGAAAATCTTAGTTACCCAAAAAGCTACACAAAACTCATTTTGCGGATGAGATTTTAGATATGATAGTTCTCCTGCATAGACTAAAGGGTAACGAAAGGGCCCATGATTTTGAATATTGGATGTACTTCTACATCTAGATAATTATTCATGGCGAACAATATCTTGATTGGGATCAACTTCTCAGTGATCAAATGCACTCAATAATAGGGATTTGTTTCTTTATTGTAAGTTGGGTAGTCTGGTTTGTTAGGGTGTTGAAAAAGATTTAATATGCTTGGGTCCAAGTGTGCTTTTATGCCTTTGGTCGCTTGCAATGTTGCCTTGGGAAATTTCATTACTTTGTTAATGACATTGATTTTCTTGTGGGTTTTTAGCCCTAATCAAGACTTCGAACCTTAGGTTCCAAGTCCATTTTTCTTCCTATGCTCCACTTTCCCCTTGGGTCTTTCTATTTCAGTTCCTTGCTCCTGACCTTCAAAACACTCAATGGACTTCAAACTTTGATTTGGATTTGGAACTTATGTTCCAAGTTCCTTGTTCTATCCCACCTCCTGATCCTGCAAGTCTTTGTAATTTCTTGTTTCTAGTTCCACCTCAGAGCTCGATGAATATAACTCTCTCATGTAGATCCTTGGTTCTCGGTTCCTCTCGAAACTTGAACCCTGATACCGATGTGTGAAAAAAGACAAAGGTAAAGTAAAGGAGGAGAATGTTAAGTGTTGGAAGTTGGAACTTTATGGTGGTTTTGTAACTTGTCTAAGTTCTCAAACTTGTTAAGGTTCTCGACATGTTTCTCGGTGCTAAACAAAATTTTGATGTTTCTTTCCAAAGAGTTCTCATGGCAATGAACATTCGATGGTAGAAATATGCCCCTAGTCTACTTTTGGTTCCCAATAGGTTTTAAGTTCCCGATGGAGTAAAAAGTGTCGATATGTCCAAGGGAAGGCAACATGGTTTGATCATTGGTGATTTGGTATAGTTCGAGAAACTCTCTAGTTTCCTAAAAGTGGTCTGAGTGCAGAAAAAGTGAAGGCTTTCATTTAAAAGTGTTAGAGCTTTGGAATGGTTCAAGAACCACCCAAAGTTTTCGATGAAGATCAAGGTTCCAATACAAACCTTTTAGTAAGTTCTTGGTGGGTAGCGAACCTCTGATGCATGGGAAACATAGGAGAGAAAGGAATAAGTTGTAGCTTTCACAATAACCATGAACAAGGAACAAGGAACCTCTTTAGGTTTCAAGTTCCCAATATCCTTCAATGAGCTATAAGAGGGCGAGAGATAGGAGATGAAACAAATGGAAAAGTTTGTTGGTAGTTTTTGTTTGTTCTGAGCTTCATGGAATTTCCTTTGGGCCCTTGGAGGCCAACAAAGATTAAAAAAAATTGATGGGCATTGAGTTCCCAACATGCCCTAAAATGCCAATAGCCATTGGGGAGCTAACATGTAATGTCCCCGATTTTCGAATAATCGCCACCAAGTTAATTCAATTAATTAAATATTAAATTTTCCGAAAATATTTGTGGATGTTTATATTTAATTAATTAATTAACGTTAAAGTGACTTTATAAAATAATATATATTCAGATATCATATAAAGTTACTTTACAAAAGCAAATTAATTACTCTTTAAATATCCGAAAGGTGGTGGATTATAAAAAGGTGGCGGAAATGAATTGAGGGATTATCTTTTGAAAAATTGTTATCGAGAAGATTTTTGGGAGCACAACATCAATAGAGTCGAGGACAAAAACCCTTGAGCAGGTGAATTGGACAGAAACCTGATTCATCTACTTGGTGAATTTACCTCATAATTCATAGTTGGGCTTATGACGATAAAATTTGTGAAAGTCTTTAGTGAAGGAAAATTTCAGAGAATAGTTTTATCTCAGAAGTTGAAGCCTTTCAGAACTATCAAGGTTTCATTGGTTGGTCAAGTTGCAAAATAAGGTATTCTAATTATTTTCTCAAAATAATACTTGTGATATCAGACTGGCATTGGATTATGATTTCAAGGGTTAGACGTATTTGCAATATATAAAAATTTAACTCGAGGAGCGTAGGCCATAGATTCCTATGCCACATCAATAACACCTCCAACTTTGTTTAAGTATTAAATATTTTAATGTGTATGGCTACGGCTTAAGGGATTTGTCTATATCTGTGATTTGATAATGTTATTGCACAAAAGCCGCAAAGTGCAGTTGTTTCTATCAGCTATTGAATAGCTTTCAAAGAATCACCATCGTAGCCATAACTTATTGGATGGTGTCATATTAAGGGAATCGATGTCTATTATTAGTGTAATGAATGCTATATTCATCGAAGACCATAACAAATCTATGTGTAGGACATTGAGTGACGTGGAAGTCTGGTGAGGTGAGTCAAGGTATTCGCCAACCATTTTTAAGGAGTTGAAGCTGTAAGAAAAAGGAATAAGACTCCTTTAAACACCACCAAATATCTCAAGAAATTGGGCGTATCTGTATTGGAGGCATTGGAAATCGGGGAAGATGATACTTGGTATGGAATCTGTTTTGTATTGAAAGCCAATCATATCTATTGAAGGGAAGTCAATACCATCGAGAGCAGCTAGTGTTACAGCCTCCGTAGGTTATTTAAGAAGCCAACGTGGAGGTTTGAACAACCAAACTCAGTCAACAGAACTCTTGCGACCACTTTGGGAGCCATAAGACTTTGCATAACTACCATATGATCATAGTGTGAGGACAAAGACAAGTGTTGTCGGGTTGAAATAAAGAGTTGGGACAATCAAATATGACTATCGCTATTTCTTGGAGAGCCACGAAATTCCCATAAGGGAGCGGGTGACTGGAAATCTCACATGAAGACAATAAAGAGATATATGTGTAGACTAATGGGAGTAGTCATTTGCATTTGAAAATGAATGTCTAAAGAAAGTTTTGAAGCAAACAACTATAATGTAAGGTCAGAGTTAATTTTTTTTTTTGTACTTCTGGAAGGTTTTACCATTTCCCATCAGATGTATTATTACCCTGCAATATTGAAAAGTGCATAATTTACTCTATTTTAATTATCTGTGAAAACTGTCATGTGAAAGACTATGGAAAAACTTAATCATTCTGTGATAAGGGGAAGTTTTCCTAGGAATTATTTGCATTAAATATAGTTGGCCGTGTATTTCAAATTGTACTGAGAAATTAATGGGAAATTGCTATCAGTAGTATATTCGAGTCTGCTTATACAAAGGGCAAACAATTTCAAATCAAATTAAGTGAAAAGTTTGATAAGATGCTTGCATTATCAAATTGGTATAATCGTTCAAACTCTCATCCAAGGGGGTAATGGTTCTTACAATGCTATCAAAACTTGGATCCTGATAGCCTGTGGGTTATAGTTCAGACTTGTTTCATGCAACCAAGTGATAGGCATAACGGGTATATTGCTAGGGAACAAAGACAACAAATTCAGTGGACTCATCCATATCTAGAACAGGATACATTAACAGCTGCAATAGCTGCAAGGCAACACCATAGTGGGATTGGTTCAACTAGTAGGATGGGTGAAAGGAGAGACAATAGTCCACCACATGTTGACAGAGAGGCACATGATGATAGAGAAGTAAGAGAAATTTTTAGAGGTCTTGCAATAGGACAGCAACAAGTAACTAATGTTTTACACCAAATTACAACAGCCATTCAACAAATGAACATAGGTCCCAGGAGGAACAATCAGGAACAAGGAGATGATGGCAGTGTAGTTGGTACACCATGTGTGGAGAGGACTCCTACACGCACTACAGATAGACCATTGCAACCTACCTTCTTGCCCAAAAATGAAGTAGAAGAAGAGGGTGTTGATGTGGATGATGAGATCACATTAGCAAATAGTGTCATGACTATGCACGATGAGTGGGATACACTTCCCCAACATGTCAAGGAATTTTTACCCTTCCCTCAGTATGCGGGACAGCGAAGAGATAGTAGAAGAACTAGGCAAGAACGAAGACTAAGGCAACAAAACAGGGAACTCAAACAACCCACAAGAAAACTCACCCTACCTACATTTGATGGTAGTGGAAGGATCAATGCTAGAGCTTAGATTCACAAGTTAGACACCTTCTTGACACTTAGACTGATGCAAGAGGATGAAGCAATTAAATTTTCAACCATGCACCTTGAAGGCACTGCATATGACTGGTGGCACCATGATTTGGTCACACAAACCATGGATTGATTCACTCTTATGAGGGTTTTAGTAGAAAATTGATTGCTCTATTTGTCTGGAAGGATGTGGAGGCGTATTATAGAGATCTAGCACAATTGAAACAAAGTGGGCATGTGGATTCATACATTAATGAGTTTCAAAAGATTGCTATTATGGTCCCTGATATGACTGAAAAAAGGATGGTAATGTTGTTTATTGAAGGATTGAATGATAGGACAAAAGGTTTAGTCAAGGCGCTAAGGCCTAGGACTCTTTATGATGCTATCCAGTTTGCACTTGATCTCGATACATCATTGCCCACAAGTCAGCCCCAAAGGAAGAATTTCAAGGACAATAAATTAGAACACAAGCCAAACGAGAGAACACCCAATCAACCTAAGTCTTTGCAACCTAAGTTAGAATTTGAAACAAGGAACAAAGTGCACAGGAAGAAGTTATGCTTCACGTGCAAGGAACTGGGAACCCGGTCATAGGTGCCTTAGGAAAGGCAAAGCACACTACATAGAGTTTATCTCAGATAACGATGAGGAGATTGTAGACACGAGTTCGGAAAGTGATCATGAGGAGCGGCCACAAGAGCACAATGATGCTAATGTAGGAGGTGTGGTGCATGGAGCTATTGCCTCATTATCCAGAGTTCCTAAGTACCACCCTTTTAGAGTGAGAGGAGTCATGTGTGGACAAAGGATTACTTGTTTGGTGGATAGCGAGGAAACTCATAATTTTATTGATGAGGGTCTAGTAGGAAAGAGAGGATTGCAAGTGGAGGACTTTCTAGGATTTGGTGTCATGATGGATGATGGTTTCAAAATGAATTGCACTCAAAAGGTACCACAGTTGAGCATTTAGTTGAGTGACTATACAGTCACTGGTGACTTCTACATGATTGGGATCGATGAGACCGATGTTGTCTTGGGAATTCAATGGTTGCATTCACTTGGCAGGTACAATCAAGATTTTCTGACAATGGAGTTGGAGTTTATATTGGAGGGGAAGAGGATTATGTTGAGAGCTTTGGTAGATGGTGTGCCGAAGGTAGTAACTGCAATGAGACTAGAGGCTTTGCTTGGGTGTGGCGAGGTTGCACGGGCAACTCAATACTTTATGTCTTTCGAATTTTCTTCCAAGGATGATAGGAAATACCAGGAGGATGACCCATGTGACAATCAAAATCTTATTGATAATTCAATGATAATAGGTAGGTATGGGGTAACATTGAGCAGTCCAAGGCTCACACATGACATGACATTTTAGGAAGGGATTATTATTCCTTCCCTATTGAGGTCAACGCTTCTCATCACACTGGAAAGAATCAAGGTGAGAATTTTCAGATGGGGTTCAAGGCTATTCATCTCACACATGGTTGTATGGTGGCTGTCCAATAATGCTGAGCATAAAGTTTTCAAATTTGGCATCGATGACTGTAGTTGGTCACTTGGGGTTGTGTGCACAAAATGATCATTTTTGTATGTGGAGTTTGAGTGACATTGCTTTTGAGGTTCCAGATCCATGGATTTACATGATTATTAGTTTGCTTCATAGGGTAATGCAAGGAGATAGACTTGTGGACTTGGGTTGTATCAGAGTAGTGCAATGGTCTTCTGCGAGGACTAAGGTATGTGACGGTGAATTTTCTGATTACATGTTTGTAACATGCCAATCGTTCATGCAAGTAAAATTTCCTAAGTTTTCACTTTCAAGTAAATAAACTATGTAACTTAACCATTGCCATAAAAAATTTCTTTTCTTAATAGAGAACAAATGATCATAGATGTCTTAACAATAATCAACATTGATTCCATTTCCAAAATAATATTCCAATTATTACAATATTCCCAAAGATTGTGTACAAAGTACATACATAGCTCAATCGAGCTTCAAAGCAATAGATATAGATGGTCTAGGAATCTCCTTTCAAATCTTGGTCTTCAGTTGCCTGCTGAGGAGGAGAAGCATCATTCAAGCAATTTTCCACCAACTGCGAACTCATATGCGGTCCCCCACACATCTATCATTCGATAGATGGCCCTACCTTTCGACGAAAAGATTGGTGGAGTAACCTCGTAATGACAACCATTTGAGCTTAGTGTTGTGTCCTACATGACTAGAGCTTGTAACCCTACAATCTTGAACTAGCATGCATAAATGGATTACGGTGAATTGACAGTGGAGCCAAAGGCAATCGCACTACTTTGGCCAAAGTGTTCTCACTCAGTATTTCGAGTGACAGTCATCCTACTCACATACACTACTCAAGCTCGATTTGACTTTAGGCCATTATAAACTATGCATAGGTATTTCCTTCTATAGGTAGTATTTAACCTTAGAAATAACCTATTCGCTTTTCCCAAAACTTAATGGTATTTCTACTCACAAAGCATAAACATAAGTTACCCTCCCTTCAATGGATGATCAAATCCCAGGTGTAACTTACAAGCTACCTAAATTAATCAATAAATTTGCAATGAATAACCCTTAAGCTATCCTTGTTTCATCATTCCTAGTATATTTATACGAATGATAAACAAACCCTCCTATTATGGAGTATATACAAACACTTTCATAGACAAGGATAAAACCACCTCTTTTCCTTTTCATAAGCAAACACTATGATTCACTAATGCAGCATTCTTAAGTAATTTGTCAAAAAATCAAGACTTTCATTCTTTCATAATAAAAGACAAATAAAAGAAGATTAGATCCTCATACCTGTAATACGCTTGATCCAATTGACTAACTTGATTCTCAGTCTTTCAATGACAACTTTCTAGGCCTCGCTTCAACTTCTTAAAGCAATACTTAACAATATCCTTTTACTCTAGGCACACAAGACGACTCTATGCTCTCACGATGTAACTCTAAGCTCTCACAAATTATCTCTCAGAATTTTGTAGTAGAATGATTCTATAGAATTGTGCGTCCCAAATGAGAGTGTTGGCCCATCTATTTATACAAAATATTGAGACATTGATGCCTAAGGAAAAGGTATGCCAGTCGAAACCACTCAAGCATGTAGGTCGACTCATCTCTCATAGCAAAAAGGTGGCAAAATTCTAAGTGAAAACTCAGCTTGGCATTCTACAAATTGACCTCCTTTGCTCGAAAGTAACACAAGACTATTTCAAATATGCACATGCTCAAAAGATGAGAATCAAATTGCAAATATGATAGATTTCTACAGAAACAGAGTATTCATATAATGGTGCCAAGTTTCAGCCATTTTCCTATTCTTTTGGCCGAGGTTTATTTAAAGAAACAGTCCAAATTCAACAAGCAACACATATCTCTATCAACTTAGTCATAGACTATTCATTTGACAGGTAAAGGATGAATTGACTCCTCTAACATAGTGTTCAACCTGTGCTTTGACCAAGCATGTTTATTGCTGTGGTTTATTTCCTTTTATCATGCGTTTAAATCACTTTACACAGCAGGCTTTGATGTTCAATATTTCCATCGCCTTTTATCCTTTTGGATAAATGCGTTCCAAAGTATAAGTAACATGCTACTATAAAATAGCGATGCCTTTTGTATGATATCGACCAGGGTTTATAAACTCCAAATCAGCCTTTATCTTTTGCATAATACATGTATAAATCAGCCTCTAATGCTTTGCATAATATATATACAAATCAGCCTTTGTCACAACCATATATATTTATAAATATGTATACAGATCTATATATACACACATATATATGTATCTACGTATATGTCAATGAATAGCCTCAACGCTATATATATATATGTATATGTATATTTATATTCACATATATATATATATATATATATATATTCCATGTCCACTAAATATGTATACATTTGATATTCAAATGAATAAGTCAAGTTAACATTTCACAATATATTCCTCTATGTGCATGTATACGTACATATACATATATTGATATATTTGTATGGACATTTCCATTTGTCACTCATATGTATATATCAACACATGTATACATATGTATATATGTATATATCATATATATATATACATATACATCCGATTACACAATCATACACATAAAATTACCATCTTATTGATGGGAAATATACGTGTGATGTATATATACATATATACATACATCTCGTATTGTCCCTTCGATAACACCATGCTCATAAGCAACCTGTTCATAAGCGTGCATAGGTACGTCTACCTATGTACTCTCATGTACGTGCTTCTCCATGCATATGGTCTATTGTTGACATGCATATGCATACACATATATACATTCAACGTATATTCACCTCATCAATCAAGCATAGTAACGAAAGGAAGAACTCATAAGCTCCAAACATATAAACATCATCCAAGAATGCACTCAACAATAATCAAAACCCTTACTAATGCAAACACATCATACTTAAGGATGATTTACCGATTCCCAACATTATGACTAGACTCAAACCATTCTACTGTGAGTGTGTGTGTAAGCTCAGTTAGGTTTTGTTACTGGTTACCCGACCAAGTTCTTCTCCCTGAGTGATACTTCCCCTCACTCTTGGAGGATTGAATATGAACTTGTATCCAACTTAACACATTCCCATGGTAGTCAACTGTTCATCAAAATATGCATTTACATAATACATTTCCACAGTTAGAATAGCCAATTCAATAACCATCAATTTCACATATATGCATTTCGTCACATATCATTAAATTAAATAAACATTCATTCATAATTCACTGATAACAAAGTGTAAGCACATATATTCTCAATCAGAATTCCAAATACATTCACATATGCAATAATTTACCGTAGCCTAGTAATTGTAAGTAGGTAAACACACATTGGGGTGTGACAATGTTGAAGATTATTGCACTACTATCTAGGAGAGATAAGGAGATATCATTTGCAGATCTCTTGTAGCTTAGTGTTCCAAATAGCAGAGTTCATAGATTTATGAGGTTCATATGGGATCCTAGAAATTGGTATTAGGCATGCAGGTATCGATTGCTTGGGACAAGCAATCTCCGAGAAGGGAGGACTGTAATGTCCCCGATTTCCAAATAGTCGCCACCAAGTTAATTCAATTAATTAAATATTAAATTGTCTGAAAATATTTGTGGACGTTTATATTTAATTAATTAATTAACGTTAAAGTGACTTTATAAAATAATATATATTCAAATATCATATAAAGTTACTTTACAAAAGAAAATTAATTAATATTTAAAATTTAAATATTTGGAAGGTGGTGGATTATAGAAAGGTGGCGAAAATGAATTGAGGGATTATCTTTTGAAAACTTATTATCGAGAAGATTTTTGGGAGCACAGCTTCAAGAGACTCTAGGATGAAAACCCTTGAGTAGGTGAATTGGACAGAAACCTGATTCATCTACTTGGTGAATTTACCTCAAAATTCACAATTGGGCTTACGACAAGAAAATTTGTGAAGTCTTTAGTGAAGGCAAATTTCAAAGAATATTTTTATCTCAGAAGTTGAAGTCTTTCAGAATTATTAGGGTTTCATTGGTTGGTCAAGTTGAAAAATAAGGTATTTTAATTATTTTCTCAAAATAATACTTGTGATATCAGATTGGCATTGGATTATGATTTCGAGGGTTAGACGTATTTGCAATATACAGAAATTTAACCTGAGGAGTGTAGGCCATAGATTCCTATGCCACATCAATAACATCTTCGACTTTGCTGAAGTATTAAATATTTTATTGTGTATGGCTACGGCTTAAAGGATTTGTCTGTATCTGTGAATTGATAATGTTATTGCACAAAAGCTGCAAAGTGCAGTTGTTTCTATCGGCTATTGAATAGCTTTCAAAGAATCGCCATCATAGCCATAACTTATTGGATGGTGCCGTATTAAGGGAATCGATGTCTATTAGTAGTGTAACGAATGCTATATTCATCGAAGACCATAACAAATCTATGTGTAGGAAATTGGGTGACGTGGAAGTCTTGGTGAGGTGAGTCAAGGTATCCGCCAACCATTTTTAAAGAGTTGAAGCCATAAGAAAAAGGAATCGGAATCCTCTTTTGAACGCCACCAAATATATCAAGAAATTGGGCGTATCTGTATTGGAGGTTGTTTCAGATTATATAGTAGGTGCTGGAAATCAGGGAAGATGATACTTGGTATGCGATCTGTTTCTTATTGAAAGCCAATCTCATCTATTGAAGGGAAGTCAATACCATCAGGAGTAGCTAGTGTTATAGCCACCGTAGGTTATTTAAGAACGTGGAGGTTTGAAAAGTCAGCCTCAGTCAACAAAACTACTGCGACCATTTTGGGAGCCATAAGACTTTGCATAAATACCATATGATCATAATGTGAGGACAAAGACAAGCGTCGCCAGGTTGAAATAGAGAGTCGGGACAATCAAATATGACTATAGTTATTTCCTAGAGAGCCGCGAAATTTCCATAAGGGAGCGGGTGACTGGAAATGTCACATGAAGACAATAAAGAGATATATGTGCAGACTAATGGGAATAGTCATTTGCATCTGAAAATGAATGTCTGAAGAAAGTTCTGAAGCAGACAACTATAACGTAAGGTCAGAGTTAATTTATTTTTATGTACTTCTGGAAGGTTTTGCCATTTTCCATTAGATGTATTATTTCCCTGCAATATTGAAAAGTGCAAAATTTACTCTATTTTAATTATCTGTGAAAACTGTCATGTGAAAGATTATGGATAGACTTAATTATTCTGTAATAAGGGAAATTTTGCCTAGGAATTATTTGCATTAAATAAAGTTGGTTGTGTATTTCAAATTGTATTAAAAAATTAATGGGAAATTGCAATCAGTAGTATATTGGAGTCTGCCTATACAGAGGGCAAACAACTTCAAATCAGATTACGTGAAAAGTTTGATATGATGCTTGCATTATGAAACTGGTATAATCATTAAAACTCTTGTCCAAGGGGGTAAGGGTTCTTACATAGCATGTAGTAAGGTGTTAAGTGTTTTGAAGGTGCAAGATGGTTAATGAGAACTTGATAATAATAATGTACACATTTTTCAAAATTGTTTTGAACACCAAATGCAATGGTGTTGTTCTTCCTTGCCTGCCTACCCACCATTGATGCAGGGGATCTCTCTCAAATATCTACATAACTTCTATCTACTCTTCCTGACTACTTTTGTACTTGGGATGTTCATTTTGGGAAGGAACACTTTCAAACCATGGATTTTCGTAATGCTACAGTGTTGTAGATTGGTTGGGGACTGTAATGTCCCTTTCCGCTTGGTGATCAATTATGAAGGAATTTTCTAGCCTTCTCTATTCCCGGAGGCTAGAAATAAAATAAACAATAAGAAAATAAAGAGAATAATTAAATCTGGGCCCAAAAAGCTATAGTTCAGTTTGATATTATTTAATTATTCATTATGATTATTGATGTGGGGCCACTTTTAAGTGAAGACTTAATTATTACTAGGCGTCTCCTCTTGGTGGTCAATAAATTAAATGCCTGAGTCTAATATTTTTGCAAAGGGCGATTTATTAAAATGGAAATAAGATCTCTTTAAGAAAATCGACAGCTTTTTGTGAAGAAAAGGATTGGCATCTTAGGAAAGATAAAAGGATCGATTGGGTGGGAAAAAGGTAGACAGAACACATTTTTGATTTTATTCTCTCAGCCGAACTATGCAGAAGGTCTTCTCCAGGACGAAACCCTGGTCTTGAAATGAGTGGGATGAAAACCCCAGGTCATTGGTTGATTGCAGCACTCTCTTTGCAGAATACAGTTTGAAGAATTCAGTCAGGTTGAATTTAAGGAAAATCGCAGTAATAGATAGGAGCTGTTCTCTCAAATTCGAGTCAAATTTGCTGGGATTACTAAGTGTCATGCATGCAAAACGTGAACTGATCTAGAAGGGCGATCTCTTAACAAAAATCGCAGCTATTGCTGAGTCTACTGATTTGCATTAATAAATCTGGTATGTGATATGAACTTGTAAAATCTGGGCTCAATAACAATATCTGAAATTCTATAGTTCGCTGGATATATTGTTTCTGAAATTTTATTTTGAATAGATACTGCTACATGCATTAGCTTAACCTTACTCTGAATCAAACCATCTGAAACATTTAAAAATTTTAAACAATATGCAAACATTTAAGTATTATGCAATGAATCCGAGTTAAGGATATTTCAGGCACCTTGTTGTGTATATGGTAATTTTCTGGCATTTTGAAGGAGAGGTTGATTCTTCTGGTAACGGCTGGAGACTGATGCAAGTGCAGGGTTTGTCTAGGGCTTCAACCATGCCATGCCTAGTTTTAGAAAGGCAATGAAGTAGTGAAGCAGTGTAAGGATAAAAAATTATATGGGTAATATGCAGATGTGTCTCCAAACTGTTGTATTTCTTCAAGGAAATCCTTCTATCAAGGTTATCTCTTGTCACATCTGCTGACATGATTGTATTGGGCATTTGAAAATGTGACAGCATATTAAAATATTACAAGCATTGTAATAATCATTTATTCAATTCACATAGATTCATGCAGTTCAGTTTTGGATTACTAAGTACGCTCTAATATGATGCTTGTAATGTGATAGCACATATGCCTAGATCAGTTCTTATATGTTTCCTTTCATTGTTTTCCTTCCTATTATGTGTGACTCAATAGCCCAATCGGATAGGCAGGGGTCTTGGGTCCACCTAGCCAATCTCATATCACTAAAATAATATCAAAACATTTACTAGTAGTTTAAGAATAAAGTAATCAATGTTGTGCATTCATAACCTCATAATATAACTAGGGATTTATCATCAAAAGAGCTATGAAATGAATCTATCTCATGAGGGTTATGCTTGCACATTTCTATTAGCTATACAGTGGTTCTGAGATAGCTGGTTGTTCTTGGCTCAGTGACAAGCTTTGGGGCCAAGTCAAATAGGTTGGGTTCTACAGTCTATGTTTTGGTTAGCCATTTTGTTTGATTTCAATATTTGTTCATGTATACCCTTGGGAACACTCTCCCGAGTCTAAGTTGAGCTCACAGAGCAGGAAATGAAACCCACTCTCGTAGAATTGGCCTTCAACCTCCATGGTCTATTGATGAACTGATTTCACTTGCATTACAACAACCTTGGCCTTGTGAGTGAGATTCCGTTCTAGGAAGTGGAGTTGCGGTTTTGGGACCCAACACGGTCTTTGATGAAATATTTCAAATATTTAATATTTGTGAATATTTTACTTCAACATAAAAAAAATTGCTTTGACTTGTTTACTTACAATTTAGACATTTATTTTTTGTTTTTATTTAGAAAAACCCATAAGCATGGTACTATTGTTGATATAATACAAAAAGGCATCAGTATTGACAGAAGACTATAATATCAATCTCCTTGATCATCGTATAAATAAAATAATCTAAATTTTGCAGGTTATGCCTGCATTCTGTCTCCTTCATATGCCTGCATAAGACAATTTAACTAAAGGATCAAATTGTGCTAATTCTTGTTGGTAGTTATTAATAAATGATAACTATTGTTTCTCATATTCTCTCTTCCAACTCAAGGCATTCTTATCAATTTCTCCATTTACAATGTATGCTTGTATAACATAAGTATTAAGGATTATAATATAGTTGAATATTGATTCACATTAACTGGTTTATTTATATGTAAATCCATTTGATTTGCCTGAACAAAATGATTTGAACTTGGAGCTTGTAGGTTTTAAACTTGGAACGGAAAAGCATATAGCAGAAATTAACATAAACAAGCATGGAGAAGCGAATGTGACATCTGGAGTAGAAGGGTTAGCTTTATTGAAAACAACACAGGTATACTTCTTCAATTTTAGCATATATAGAAGGATGATGTTACTGCTTGTGAATGAAAAACTATAATCTTTTTTGTACTGTCTTACTAGAAACTTATGAATTTTTTTCATTCATGACAGTCAGGATTTGTTGGGTTCATTCGAGATAGGTACACCTTATTGCCAGAAGCAAAGGAACGCATCTTAGCTACAGAGATATCTGCTGTGTGGAGGTTAGTTCTAGGAAAACAAAATATTTTCTATTTGCCTATTATAATTATTATACAATGTGGCTTGCAAGCTTCAATACAGTTATGCTTTGGTGTTGACACTTGGACATACTATAGGTAGCTAGAAAACTACCAATAGTCTTTCCATTGAAGACCCCAGCCAACCGGGAGAGTTCAATCATGACAACATAGGTTGTGTCAACAATTAGCATGCCAGGCAGTAATGTGTCAATTGGATACCTCCAAGCAACAAAGAACCAACTTAGCAATGTTTTAATATCTTGTCCAGTATACTATCATTACTAACCATCAAAGAAGGGTTACAATCTCCAGTGTAACCAGTAAAAGTACATACTTGGTCCTTCAGTGAGCACTAGGAATAACTTGAACATTGTATGAGCTGCTATTTGACTCATTGTTAAGTGTTAATTTTTCTTGTGCGACACACAAAGATGAATCACTTGCTATTTGACATTTTTTATGATGGTGATTGTGTTTATCAAATGAAGAAATATATAATGGTGTTTCCTTCTTTCCATTTATTGTGATGTTTTGGTGATTGGTTAGTTGTAAGTGTAGGTTAAATTTCCAAATGGAGATGGCAAGTGAGAACAATGATATTAAATTCCTATTGTTCTATTTTATGATGCCAGGTGGGAAGACAGATTGATAACTGCCATAATATCTGTAGAATATAAATTACAATGGATGAACAGCTTCTATAAAGAAATAAAATATATTTAATGTCCATGAATGACCCAAGCATGTTACTGGGACTCAAAAGTATAGCAAGTTACCATAGTGAATATGGAGTGCTCAAAGGAACTACAACAAACAAGCTTGTAGAGCAGGTTACAGCAGAGGACTTGGACTGCTAAAAGGAACTGCAGCAACAAAGATTAAAGCTTCTAAAACAAAAACTATGAAGCAATAAAATTAGAAAAAGGGCCTTCATAGTGCTACAAACAATAAGGTCATGAACCTAGGTTAGGTCATAGTGATATTTTTTTATTAAGTTGTAGGGAGTGGAGAAACAAAGAAGACCTTCATGGTGCCTAAGAGATATCTAGAGCCGTAGGAGTGCTGAGTTGAATGTGTGCCAATTGTGCATAAAGGATATGCAAGAGTTGGGAAGGATAAGCATTTGGAAGTGTCCACAAGGAGAAAGTAGACCTGACTGCAAAATCCTTGATCAGGTAGGATTCAAGGAGGCTAGTTGTGGGTACAGTAATTGAAAATTAAATGTCAATAAAAGAAGGTTGCCCTCCTTGATATTTCACTAGTCTTTAATATTGAAACCTTTATATGTAGGGAGTGAGTTAGGAACCGACAATGAAGATTTGGAAGCCCAAGGGTAATCCTAGTAAAGAGTTGACGGATAGAGGCAATGGCAATTTAACAGTCTAAAATGTACATAAAGGATAGGTTAGCCTTGATGTTGTCGTTCCTTCTCCATGCTCCTTTTAACCCATACTGGAATTTAGTAAAATCAATTGTATTTCACTGAATTAGCAGATCTGGGGCAGAGTTTGGAACTAACCAAAGAAGATTAAATTATTAGCTTTTGTACACTTCAACAAACTAAACCCTAAGTAATACCATTTGGTCTGGTGCATATGGTGAAGCTAGTTGGGGACTAATGTTATGGCATGACCAACCATTGCAGCTATTTACCTGACAATGACGGACTATTCTGATGGGCTGAACTTTTCAAATTTTTAATTTTGAAGCTGCATATTATCGGGCCTTTGTTTGAATGCCAAATTTATTGATCAAATTGTCCATGAAACCGGTATCAAAGCATGGTTCTTTGCAACATATTGAAGCTTGGCCAATTTCAAATGTAGACAATTCTAACCATCCAATAGGCAATTATAGCTCTTCGCCGCTTGTCAGATGAATCTGTTAAACACTGGTGAAAATATGTGTATCTTTCTCCAAACAAATTTCAGTACCATGGTTATTTATGACTATTTTTTCGAGTTTTCTGCCACAACCATAGCATAAGATTAGGATGCATCCAGTTACAAATTATGAGTGTGTATAGGATCTAGTGATGAAAAGTTGGGCCAAACTTTGGTTGAACATCTTGATCTGGATCCTAGAGAGTCTTTAGGGACAAAATTGAAAGTCCATGAATCTAGATGTGTAACATGTGGAAGTGATGTTGGCAATGAGTCAGTTGTTACAAATAGAGAATGACATAAAAGAAAGATAATAGAACTAAAACAAC
This sequence comes from Sequoiadendron giganteum, assembly GCA_007115665.2. Taxonomy (NCBI): domain Eukaryota; kingdom Viridiplantae; phylum Streptophyta; class Pinopsida; order Cupressales; family Cupressaceae; genus Sequoiadendron; species Sequoiadendron giganteum. The sequence goes on along the minus strand of CM021107.1, from coordinate 76,081,152 downwards.
AAACCATATTAGTTCATGTTCTATACATGACATACTTTCTTGAGAGATGTATGGCTGTCTTTTCTTTTGTGTATGCCGATGCTATGACCTATAAATTTGTTTATTCTATGTGTACAACTTTGTCTATCAAATTGATGATACAAATTTATATACTACAACTACAAGGACCTAAATTGCAAAATTGGAGTTGAGTATGGTACAAGTTATGTATGTTATTCTAGTATGACATTCTTTTTGGGGGCTGTGTACATCCGTACAAAAAACATATTAATATTTCACAGATATATACATATCTGCAGCCTATAAACATGAATTATTTTCAGAATACCATATATCATCATATGCTAAACCAAACTACCATAAATATTACAATTTGAAATACAACAAACTAATGTGTTTACTCTAATTACTTAAGCTAAACTTAGGAATTAATTTAGTATTATTAGATTGAGCTATATTAAGTTCATGTTGGCTCATCGCATAAGATGAAGACACTTGTCACAATCTAATCAAACCCTCATCTAGGGTTTATTTTTTTCTTTTATAAGCATTCACCTTTCTCTGTAATCATTCATTCAGGTTATCACATCAATACAATTTCTCAAGTTGTTGAGAAAATTCATCTTACTTTGATCTCTCATTTGTGATAGGATAATTGCTTGCAAGTGACTTCTTGGAGCTGTGGGATTCAATTATCAACTTCAACATGGCATTAGAGTTCCAAATCTGCAACTTTGTATTCAAAATTTGAGAGATCCGACCTTGAGAAATTTTTTGGTGCATTATGGAGAAAAATCAACCTCACAATTGGATCTAAAGCAACCAAAAACCTAAGAATCGATTGTTGTTTAGCAAAAATCTGAGAAAAAAATTCGAGGCATTTTGTTTTGGGGCACAAGTTTCAAGGGCTCAAAATTTTGTACAACTGTACGGAATCTATACTATCGTATGGATCTGTAACAAGTTGTATAGGTTGTACACAGCTGTACCTACTACGTCAACCCCTGTGCAAGCATGTGAAGAAAATCCAGTGGCAAAAGAAAATACGATGGTGAAAATTTTGAAAAAATCGGCGATCCTACACAACTAATCGGTGGCTGACGTCATCTTGGTCAAGGACATCAATAGAGAATATTCTTTAAGAATATTTTGCAAAATATTCCCTCAGCCTCTGTCAACACCCATCGCCCGCTAGCCACTCCTTTGTCACCGCTGCCCAACTTAGCCTCCATCGCTACTTCGCCCAACTTGCCCAATGCTTTGCCTGTGATGTCCCCATCCTAGTCAGCGCAGCTGGTTATGTGGTTAGCCTATTATTTCGATCCTCGTAGGCTGACAGATGTGTGCAGAGGATCATCTGAGGCAGTTACTCAGTGTTTTGTAGCTTCAGTGTTGCAGTTGTTTCAGGTTGGGCCTTCGCAGGATCATTCAGAGTGGTTTATCAGAGACTTTCTATTTTTAGAAAGTAGGGCGGGCGGAAGCTGCTATTTTTGGCAGGGCACCTAGTTCAGCTAGTTAGCTCAGATTCGACTTAGTTCTTCAGTTTGATGGTGAGATGGAGAAATAAGGAGTATTTAATGATTATTGAATATTTAATATTTTGACTTTACATTAAAGTCACTTTATTAAATATATTTAAAATTAATAATGAAATGGTAGATTATAAAGTATTTTTAGTACTTTATAATAAAGTGATATATTCGACATAATGAATAATTATTATTCATTCATGAGACGTCATTTAATTATTTATTATTTCTCCTAAGTCTAAAAGGCGAATTTAATCATTTCATTAAATGATTATTAAAAAGAGCTAGTGGGTCGAATTTCTCAAGGGAAATATATATTCATAGGAAAGACAAAATCGAACCATCATGATATGTTATTCTAATTTGTCTTATTTTGCTCTGAGCATTGGAGTTTGCAAAACCTAGGGTTCCCGGCAGACGAATCGATTCTGGAGAACGATACCTCTTCAGAGTTGGCATACTGAGACTGTGCAATACCAGTTGAAGATTGCATCTTGGTGACTTCATACAGAGGTTACAGATTGAGCTCATCGATTTATTCATTCAGAGTTTAGCAGAGAGTATTCATCAAGTATTTGAGGCGACCTATCAGAGATATCTTTTACAAAGATCTGGCATCTTTCCTTGGGCCGTACTATAATCATTAAGGCTGCTGGTTCAGGTCGTACCACTGCAGAAAAGCCGTACTTTTTATTTGCAAGTGACCATGCCTTGGATTCTTGGCATCTGACAGTTGCATTTGGTGCGCTTTGGGTTTCTGAAGATTCTTCTGGTGCCTGTGCTGAGAGATTCATGCTAGCCGTACACTTTCATAATTCCTTCAGGCGGCTGCAAGGAGAATCAGGTTTTTTTTGAAATAAATTTATATTTAATTCATATGTCATATTTCGATATTGTAAATGCTCTGGATATTCAATGAATATGTGCGCCTACCTTCTCTGAGCAAGATCAAAGTCTATTCTTTGCATTTAGATTTATTTTGGATTTTTCAAGCATTTATTTAAGAAAATCGCAGCTCTCTTGTTTTTATGCAAAAACCCTCAAAACACAAAAAAAAATACAAAACTTCAAACAAATCAGCCTTCCAGTTGGATTTCTGGGGTTGAGAATCACTTGGATTCTTACAGTGGTATCAGAGCACAGATCTCCTGCCATCCTGTGCTTTTTCAATTGCTTTTTCAGAATACAGTGTGCTTTTTGGTTGCTTTTTCATGAGCAGAGATACTATTCATTATATTAAAGGTGTAGGGACAGGCAGAGTCGAGGATTGGACAAGTCCACCGATTCCTGAAGGTGAGACAGTGTCAGGTATATTAGGCATTCACAGATCCAGCTCTAACAGCAGTGAAAACAGTGTGACTACACTCATGGCAGATCAAGAAATTCCTAGAGATTCAGGGAAAGAGAAAGAAAATGCTGAGATGACTGAGGCAGAATACAGGAGTAGACATGACAACATGATGGACATGATGTCACAGCTGATAGGTACCATACGACAGTATACTCCGCCTCACCAGCATTACATTCAGATAGGGCAGTCCAGTGGTTCGGGAGGCATAGACCAGCCACAGATGTCTACGCGACCGCAACTGTCACCAGTTGTTCATGAGCGTAGGCCTAGACAACCTACCTTTATCAGTAGAGAGGCACCACCGACTCCGGAGACGGAGCAACAGGGTCACCATACAGAGTTTCAGCCACAGCATGGCACTTCAGTGGCAGACGTGACCAGACTGTTTGGAGAGTATTCTACACTGACTCCTGAGATTAGACAGTCGTTGACATTTCATGAGTTTATGGATGTGCATAAGCCCAGAGGTGGAGGTAGATTTGAGCGCAAAGCTCATCAGTACCAGCAGCCACCACAGGTGAACAGAGATCTTCAGCATGCAGTGAGCAAGATTGTCTTGCCTTATTTTGATGGCTCGGATAAGAATTCAGCGAGGTCGTGGGTTCAGAAGTTAGATAATTACCTATCTTTGAGACCTATGCAGGAGGACGAGGCCATTAAATTTGCCACACTACACCTTGATGGATTGGCGCATGATTGGTGGCATCACGGCATGTACACACTGGGTCATCATCGGGTTACTACTTACCAGGATTTCACTAGCAGGCTTATTGAGCGATTTGATAAAAAAGATCCAGAACTTTACTTTAGAGAGCTAGCACAGCTCAGACAGATAGGCAGTTTGGATGCTTACATTGGGGAGTTTCAGAAAACGGCAGTCATGGTGACAGGTATTTCGGAGAGGAGACTTGTCATTCTCTTCACCGAGGGGTCATATGAGCCGATGAGAGGATGGGTCAAGGCATTTGATCCTCCCACCCTTCAGGAGGCGATGAGGAAGGCACGCAGTATGGAGCATGTAGCACCTCCAGCAAGTTCTCTTCGGGTTCTACGCCAAACTCAAGGCCAAATAGATCGTTTGATAGAGATAGACCATTTGACAGGAAGAGAGATCCACCTGATCCTAAAAGAAATAATGCACCACCGTTTGACAGAGAGACATTGAACGAACTACGCAAGAAGAAGTTATGTTTTTGGTGCAAGGCACCCTATGATGAAAAACATATATGCCCTCTTCGTCCTAAAGCCAAAAGTAATCAAATGGAGTGGTTTTATGAGGGTGAAGAGCAATCTGATCTGTCAGACCAGCAAGCTGATTCAGAACGTTCAGATGATGAAAAGTCTGAAAATGATAGTGAACATGATGGTGGAAGGAAATTATAGGAGGCACACTTGACTAGTCTTCAGAGAGATGGCTCTTTTAGGCTACGTGGGCTCCTAGCTGGTCAGAAAGTTATAACACTGCTTGACACATGTGCGACGCACAACTTCATAGATGCACGTTTGGTTGAGAAGCGTGGCATACAGACAGAAGAGTTTGAGGGCATTCGGGTTAAGGTAGCTGATGGATACACCCTCAAGTGTGATAGGAAAATAACTGATCTTCCGATGCGATTGAACAACTATGAGTTCAAGACTGAATTCTATGTTGTTAATATGGGGGATACTGATGTGGTGTTAGGGATGGCATGGCTTCATCATCTGGGTGAGTTCACACTCAATCTACGAGACATGGAGATGAAGTTCAAGGCTAATGGGAGACCTCATGTCATCAAAGCCATTAGAGACAGTAATCTGAGGATGGTATTGTACAGACGAATGGAGAGACTCATTCGTCATGACATGGTTGACTGGGCTGCAAAGTGTATGTTAATGCCAGCACAACAGGAGCAGCAAAAGACTGAGTACCATCCAGACATCCAGATACTGAGGACTAAACACTCCAAAGTGTTTAGCGACATTCCACCTGGTAGACCTCCAGACAGAGGCATTGAGCATATCATTGAGTTGGAGGAGGGCGCAAAGCCCATTATGATTACACCCTACAGGCATTCGAAATGACTCAAGGATGAGATTGAGAAGACCATCAATGAGTTATTGGCTATGGGACACATTAGACCTAGCAAGTCACCTTTTGCTTCATCGGTTGTATTGGTGAAGAAGAAGGATGGGTCACTTCAGATGTGCATAGACTACCGCCAGCTAAACAAGAGGACGATTAAGAACAGGTACCCGATACCACGCATTGATGAGTTGATTGATGAGTTGCACGGTGCTATCTTCTTTACGAAGATTGATTTGAGATCAGGGTACCACCAGATTCAGATGAGGGAGCAGGATATTGAGAAAACCGCTTTTAGGTGCCATTGCGGTCACTTTGAGTTCTTGGTTATGCCTTTCGGCTTAACCAATGCACCTGCCACCTTTCAGGCTACCATGAACAGGGTCTTCAGTTCTCAGCTACGGAGATTTGTATTGGTCTTCTTCGACGACATTCTGGTTTACAACAGGTCATGGGAGGAGCATCTGGCTCACTTAGATGCAGTTTTGGGTATCTTAGCAGATGAGTCTTTCTATGCTAAGGAATCCAAGTGTGAGCTCGGTATGGAGGAGTTGTTATATCTGGGACACATCATCAGTGCCAAGGGAGTGAGTATGGACCCTGAGAAAGTTCGAGCTATAGTTGAGTGGCCGGTACTTGAGAACCTTACGCAGCTCAGAGGTTTCATTGGGTTGTGTGCTTTTTACCGGAGATTTGTTAGTGGGTTCTCACGTCACGCCGCACCCCTTACTGACTTGACAAAGAAGGGGGCTTTTACTTGGTCACCACAGGCGCAGGAGTGCTTTGACAAGTTTAAGGTGATCATGACTTCATGTCCAGTGCTAGCATTGCCTGACTTTACGAAGTCATTTGATTTATTCTGTGATGCTTCAGGAGAGGGCATTGGTGCCATTTTGATGCAGGAGCGACATCCTATTGCTTTCGAGAGTAGGAAGCTTAGGGGTCCTGAGAGGTTCTACAGCATATACGACAAGGAGATGTTAGCCATTATGCATGCTTTGGCTAAGTTCAGGCAATACTTGGTAGGCAGCAAATTCAGTGTTCGTACAGACCATAACAGCCTGAAACACTTCCTTGGACAGCGAGACTTGAATGAGAGGCAGCAAAAATGGGTCAGTAAACTGCAGTCATATGACTTTGACATTACCTTCATTAAGGGGAAGCAGAATGTTGTAGTTGACGCCTTGTCTCGTAGACCTCAGTTGAATGCCATGGCACAGATCACAAAGGATTGGAGGCATCAGATCATTGCGGAGTATGCTAAGAACCCATGGGCTTCTAGCATTGTTGACAGGATAGAGCAGGATGATAGGTATACTGTTGTAGATGACTTGATCATTTACAAGGGGCGGATTTTTCTGGTTCCTGACTCTGAGATGAGGGTTACAGTTTTGAGAGCCTTTCATGACCTTCCTATGGCGGGCCATCCCGGGTACTATAAGACATATAAAATGATTCGGGAACGGTTTACTTGGAAAGGGCTGAAAACTGATGTGTTACAGTATGTCCAAGAGTGTTTTGTTTGCCAGCAGAACAAGCAGGAGCACACATATCCTACTGGATTGCTCCAACCACTTCCGATACCTGACAGGAAGTGGGAGTGTTTATCGATGGACTTTATCACAGGCTTGCCGAAAGCCCAAGGTAAAGATTGCATCTACGTAGTGGTTGATCGGTTGACTAAATATGCGCATTTTTTTTCGATTACTACTACCTTCACAGCATTGCAGACTGCAGAGTTATTTTTCAGAGAGGTATTCCGGCTCCATGGGTTGCCTTGGACAATAATCAGCAATAGAGACAGTCGGTTCATGAGCAACTTTTGGCAGGAGTTGTTCAGGCTTTGTGGGACCGAACTGACATCGAGTACCAGCTACCATCCGCAGACAGATGGACAGACAGAGATTGTCAATAAGTGGGTGGAAGGTTATTTGCGTAATTACATAGCTGGGCAGCAGAGAGCTTGGGTGAGGTGGATCTATCTATGCGAGTATTGTTATAACTCGACTCACCACATGACGATACAGATGACACCCTTTATGGCTTTGTATGGGTATGAGGCGCCCAACCTTTTGGATTTGATATTGAGCGATAGCAGAGTGCCGAGTGCAGGGGATATGATGCAGAGTTAGCAGGACATTTTGAGGTCTCTCCGAGACAATATCCAGCGGGCACAGAATCAGCAGAAGCAGTATGCTGATCAGAAGAGGGTTGAGCGTACTTTTGATGTGGGTGATATGGTTTACCTTATGTTGTAGCCGTATCGTCAGTCTACTCTACATAAGAGTGGGGCAGAGAAGCTGAAGCCTCGCTACTATGGTCCATTTCGTGTTGTCAGACGAGTGGGCGAGGTTGCTTATGAGTTGGACTTGCCAGCTGATAGAAGGTCCATAATGTGTTTCACGTGTCTCGCCTGAAAAAGGCATTGGGTCAGCATGTGATACCCTCTCCAGTTTTGCCACCCCTTGATGACGAAGGGAAGTTGATACTAGTACCTGAGGCCATCCTTGAGATGAGAGAGAGACACCTTAGGAGGCGGGTGATCAGGGAATATCTGATCAAGTGGAGAGATTTGCCAGTGGAGGATGCTACGTGGGAGTCAGAGGAGATTTTACAGCATCCAAAGTTGAGATTGCTTGAGGACAAGCAATTTCAGGGAGGGCGGACTGTGATGTCCCCATCTTAGTCAGCGTAGCTGGTTATGTGGTTAGCCTATTATTTCGATCCTCGTTGGCTGACAGATGTGTGCAGAGGATCATCTGAGGCAGTTACTCAGTGTTTTGTAGCTTCAGTGTTGCAGTTGTTTCAGGTTGGGCCTTCGCAAGATCATTCAGAGTAGTTTATCAGAGACTTTCTATTTTTAGAAAGTAGGGCAGGCGGAAGCTGCTATTTTTGGCAGGGCACCTGGTTCAGCTAGTCAGCTCAGATTTGACTTAGTTCTTCAGTTTGATGGTGAGATGGAGAAATAAGGAGTATTTAATGATTATTGAATATTTAATATTTTGACTTTACTTTAAAGTCACTTTATTAAATATATTTAAAATTAATAATGAAATGGTATATTATAAAGTATTTTTAATACTTTATAATAAAGTGATATATTCGACATAATGAATAATTATTATTCATTCATGAGACGTCATTTAATTATTTATTATTTCTCCTAAGTCTAAAAGGCGAATTTAATCATTTCATTAAATGATTATTAAAAAGAGCTATTGGGTCGAATTTCTCAAGGGAAATATATATTCACAGGAAAGACAAAATCGAACCATCATGATATGTTATTCTAATTTGTCTTATTTTGCTCTGAGCATTGGAGTTTGCAAAACCTAGGGTTCCTGGCAGATGAATCCATTCTGGAGAACGATACCTCTTCAGAGTTGGCATACTGAGACTGTGCAATACCAGTTGAAGATTGCATCTTGGTGACTTCATACAGAGGTTACAGATTGAGCTCATTGATTTATTCATTCAGAGTTTAGCAGAGAGTATTCATCAAGTATTTGAGGCGACCTATCAGAGATATCTTTTACAGAGATCTGGCATCTTTCCTTGGGCCGTACTATAATCATTAAGGCTGCTGGTTCAGGTCGTACCACTGCAGAAAAGCCGTACTTTTTATTTGCAAGTGACCACGCCTTGGATTCTTGGCATCTGACAGTTGCATTTGGTGCGCTTTGGGTTTTTGAAGATTCTTCTGGTGCCTGTGCTGAGAGATTCATGCTAGCCGTACACTTTCATAATTCCTTCAGGCGGCTGCAAGGAGAATCAGGTTTTTTTGAAATAAATTTATATTTAATTCATATGTCATATTTCGATATTGTAAATGCTCTGGATATTCAATGAATATGTGCGCCTACCTTCTCTGAGCAAGATCAAAGTCTATTATTTGCATTTAGATTTATTTTGGATTTTTCAAGCATTTATTTAAGAAAATCGCAGCTCTCTTGTTTTTATGCAAAAACCCTCAAAACACAAAAAAAAATACAAAACTTCAAACAAATCAGCCTTCCAGTTGGATTTCCGGGGTTGAGAATCACCTGGATTCTTACATTGCCCCAACCTTGCTCATATTGGCATTCGGGGACTAATGGTTCCTGCCTAGTGTCTAGCCACTTGGTCCGCAATAGGACCGGGGGCTAATTTATTTAGCCCCTTGTTTTCCCTAGAGGCCTAATTGGGCAAGTTTTAGTAAATTGGGTATAACTTGGGCGTATGATCTTCATTTTTTTTTTATCCATATATTGTTGGAAAGATGGTTCCGAGCTCATTCCAATGGTGTAACTGATTTTTCCAGATTCTTCTCTTGATAAATTTTGCAGGCCTCTAAAGTTAGATCAATTTGTTTTCACTCAGGAGATCATAACTTTGACTTGGATATTGAATTTTCACGATTCAAGTGGCATCAAAAAGCTAATTTAGTCATCTTCACATCTCAAACCTGTTTTTCCAAAAAAACTACTAGGTACCTATTATTTCAATCAGATCTTAGGTTTTTTTGTTCTTTTCTTGAAAAACGTGTAAATTAGGTCAATTTTTTAGGATCAAAGGGAAATTTTATTGCATTGAGAGAATCTATAATACTATTTATTCTTCCAATTTTTTGTTTTATCAATCAATTATCATAGATCCAACACATATAACTCCACTCACTCCATATAACTACTATGGTTGGAAAAAACAAATGGAGATACATTTGAAGAAACAAGGGTTATATAGAGTAACCATGGTTACAAAAATTGAACTCACAAGAGCTGCAAAGAAGAGAAAATGGTTTAAAAGGTATGATGATGCTTTTGGGACACTATGCATGTCTAATGTCTCTTGATCTTCTCTTTCATGTTGAATCTTATACCACACCCAATCAGATCTGGACTCAATTGGAGTCTTTGTTTGAGAAGCAGGATACTTTAAGAGGGTCTCAATTGGAGAATGAGCTTATCAGTTAGACTCCTAGATATTTTGATAGCATCCAGGACTTCTTCACCAAACTCAAATCATTCCATACAACTACTATGGTTGGAAAAAACAAATGGAGATACATCTAGAGAAACAAGGGTTATACAAAGTGACCATGGTTGCAAAAATTGAACCCACAAGAGCTGCAAAGAAGAGAAAATGGTTTAAAAGGTATGATGAGACTTTTGGGACACTATGCATGTCTATGTCTCTTGATCTTCTCTTTCATGTTGAATCTTGCACCACACCCAATCAGATCTAGACTCAATTGGAGTCTTTGTTTGGGAAGGAAGATACGTTAAGAGGGTCTCAATTGGAGAATGAGCTTATCCATTTGACTCTTAGATATTTTGACAGCATCCGGGACTTCTTCACCAAACTCAAATCTCTCAGATTGTAGTTGACATGGTGTGGTATTAACAAACAAGACTCTCAGTTAATTCTCTCCATCATTGCCAAGCTTGGTCCTTATTATTCACTTTTTGTTTCCACCTTCTATGCCACTAGAGATGCACTTGGTACCAGATTCACTATGCCTTCACTTGATGATTTTTCTACATCAGTCACTAGGGAGCAGGAAAAGTTGGTACAAATGGGCTCATTGAAGTCTTCCAAATGATAGGCTCTTATTGCATCATCACGCATCAGAGATTTGAAGGCTTTAAATGGCAAAGGCAAGAAACAAAAGCACAAGGATTAAAAGAACAATGAGCAATCCAAGGAATCACATTCACAAGATACCTTTGATTCTTCTTTCTCTTCTAAGGGGTACTCATCTAAGTAGGATCAACCAAAATTTACATCTTGCAAAAAGTCAGGACATGATGAGCATTAGTGTTATGCAATGTAGATTGATGAGATGAAACACCTTGTGCAGAAGAATAATATTCGGTTGCCTTCATCCTCTTCTTCCGCTTCAAAATCTTCACAATCAAGGTCATCCACCATGACACGTGGAGTAGACAAGATGAAAGGCCATGCACTTTTTACACCCACTAGTCCTTAGTCCAACCAACGACTTCTAGATTCAGGAGCCTCACACCACATGGCTTCATCTCCGAGTACGTTCTCTTCATATGAGCCTTGCACAACACCACACATATTGATGGGGAACAACACTTACATGAGTGTTAGTGGGAGAGGACCTATAGATATTGATGATGGTACATTTCATGATGTACTTTGTGTTCCTTCACTATCCTCCAATCTCCTTTTCGTTTATCAGATTGCTCACAGTGGGACAGGTAAGATAGTAGAGTTCACGCCTAATTCAATGCTTATCAGAGACCTGCACAATAGAGAGCTTATTGTAGTTGGGACAGTTGATCATGCCTTTCGATTGTATGCCTTCTCTCATTTTGCTCCAAATAAGCTTGCACTACCATCGATTGATCTACACTCTCATGCATCTAGAGTGGATCATATATCTTAGGAGAAGTTTGGTCACTTGAGCCTATGTGTACTTCCATCATCCACCTTGGTTCATGAGACTTGTGTTGAGCTTCCACCTCCTGCATCTTTAGAGATCAACTTACTTTAACAAGATGTTTCTAGTTTTTCAATTTCAACTTTGTGTGATGACTATCTGCCAAACATTGTAGAGTTATTTGTTGAGTCATACATTGTAGATATTGGGGACATACTCGAGGATACTCACTTCCTCTTTGATGATAGCTAGAACCCACCTGTCATCACTTCACCATTTCCTTTGGAGGTTGTTATACATGTATCTTCACAGTTGTTTACATTTGCTTCATTTGATCTGGCTACTTTTGATTTAGACATGTGGACCCTTGAGCATTCTTCTGCAACATCCATCATAAGACCTCTTCTCCTAAGAGAGTTTCTTTTCCATTCGCCATTGGATGTGTTTCTTTTTAAGGGGAGGAACAATGTTTGCCGATTTTGGATCATCTTCAACATTCTTCTTTGAGCATACACTTTTGGCAGAGGGGCTAATTCCTTATGGGGGGATTCATTCTCTTCTTTTCTCGACTATGGGGGAATTTTTATTGTACTTATGTGATCAAAGCAACACTTGGAGGGACATGTCGAGTCTTACATTCTTTTGTCACATGTACGCTTTCATTTCTTTTTTCTCTCTTTTGGAGAGGAGTTTTTTCCCATGAAGTTTTCTTCTATTCTCTAGTTATGAGAGATTTTAGTTGCTTGTTCATGGGTACCTCATTAGGCCTTGTAGCCTGGGGCTCATTCTGCATCCATTATTGCATTCTTCATTAGGTTTTAGTTTCTCCCTCAATTGACCTTAATGGGGGGTGTTGGAGTAAATAGGTAATCACCTAATAATTAGTTATTAGGCCCCTTTTACTATAATTATTTAACCTAAACTTAGGAATTGTTTTTTAATTTTTAGGTTGAGCTATATTTAAATCATGTTCTCTCATTGTATAAGAGGAAGACACTTGTTTCAATCTAATCAAAACCTCATTTAGGGTTTTCTTTTTTTCTTTTATAAGCATTCACCTTTCATTGTAATCATTCACTCAGGCTATTGCATCAATACAATTTCTCAAGTTGTTGAGCACAATCATCTTGCTTTGATTTCTTGTTTGTGATAGGATAATTGCTTGCAGGTGACTTCTAGGAGTTGTGGGGTTCAATCATCAACTCCAACAAAATATAGATACTACCAAGTAATTAAAAAGTCCTACATTAACAACTAAAACATCCTCATTTAAATTCCAAGCTATTCAAAATCAAGGCAACAACTTATTGAAATTTAAAGTAATTATTACATTTCAAAGCTAATGACAACATCCAGACACCCCTATTTCAAGTAAATCTATTGGACAAGTTTTGCATCTCTAAATTGTATAAATAATTAAATATTGGTGGTATTGAATGTTGAATTTTCACTAATTGAGTTGTAGGCTAAGTATGAGGTTCTATACTATTTACTAAGACAATTCATCTATTTTGTAAGTAAATTCTAATTGATTAATTGCACTCCTAAGCTAAGAATAAATTGAGTAAAACAATCTACTTTTACTAATCATAAAAACTTATAAAGATAATATTTAAAGGGTTTTTCTACTATGTAACAAAGAATAACATATTAAAAAATTAAACCAACCTAGGTGATAAAATAAAATTTATGATTCAATCAAATCTGTCCACCATCTCAAAATGTGAAATTGCTTAAGTAAAACAATCTACTTCTGTTAATTATAAAAAAATTTGAACATAAAATTGAAAGATAATATTTAAAAAGTTTTTCTACTATGAAATGAAGAATAACATATCCAAAATTTAGAGCAACCCATATAATAAAATAAAAGTTATGATCAAATCTATTTCATACACTATCTCAAAACAACAAATTACTTAAATAAAACAAAGTAGAAAATCTTAGAATTGGAAGTTAAGAATTACTCATAATTATTTTATAATAATTCAAATACTCATTACTTGAAATGCTCAATATTTGATGTAGATGTTACTACCTTCAACTTGAATAATTGAAGAGATCTTCTATGTGAATCAACTAAATAGAAATCCAAAGCGTTCTTTTATCAACCTACAAAAATCTTTAAAAGAAAAACTTCTAACCCCCCAAATGCATACAAGATCCACATTTTACAAAAGTTAGAGGGTAATTTTTTTTTTACAACGAAATAAAAAGTAATAATTATCAAAGAGATTCTCCCTAAAAATAGTTCCACTTATCCTTATTCTTCTTTTAAAGGAAATTTATCATAAAATTTAACTCCCTATTATTCTCTTGTCATAGAATAATAGCAGCAAAAATCTTTTGGGGAAAAAATTGGCAAACCAAAAGTATAAGATTTTTTGAAAAAATCGGGAAAAAATCGGATTTTAAAAAAAAATGTAAAAAATTGTAGAACATGAGATAAAAACTGTTTTCTTTTAAATTGAAAGGCATTTCCATAGCATAGAGATATAGAGGGCAAATAAAATAAAGAGTTTAATTAATGAATTGTAGAAAATAGATTTTTGTAATTTATATTCATATCGCTGATTACATTCATTGCATTGCACATTCTTCAAACTCAAAGCATTATTTCACATTGCATAACTAATAACTAGATGTTGATAGATGACAAAATTTCAATTGCAATATAGTTTTTTACAAAGTCAACCTAAGCAATTATCCAATTACTTCACATTGCATAACTAATAACTAGGAGCAGCTGCCAATTGCATTAGCTTGTCATGGCATTCCATGTGACCACATTTCTTTGAGGCATTTTTTCAAACAGTTCACTGCCTTGTCTATGCTACGAAAATTTTCATACATGTCTACCAAAGCATTTTATCAAACAGTTCACTGCCTTGCTCCTATGGCTAAAAGCCTAAAACAGGTGTTTTCAAACAAGCTATGGATGCTTGGAAAAAATCTATCAAAGCATAATAGTAAGTAATAGCATAGACAAGGCAGTGAACAGTTTGAAAAAATGCCTCAAAGAAATGTGGTTTCATGGTGATGGAATGCCATGACAAGCCATAGACAAGGTAGTGAACTGTTTGAAAAAATGCCTCAAAAAAATGTGGTCTCATGGTGATGGAATGTCACCTCAAAGATTTCAAACAGTTCACTGCCTTGTCTATGCTACCACATTTTTCATACGTGTCTACCAAAGGATTTTATCAAACAGTTCACTGCCTTGCTGCTATGGCTAAAAGCCTGAAATAGGTGCTTTTGAACAAGCTATAGATGCTTGGAAAAAATCTTTCAAAGCATAATAGTAAGCAATAGCATAGACAAGGCAGTGAACTGTTTTTAAAAATGCCTCAAAGAAATGTGGTCTCATGAACTGTTTTAAAAAATGCCTCAAAGAAATGTGGTCTCATGGTGATGGCATGACCACATTTCTTTGAGGCATTTTTTAAAACAGTTCACTGCCTTGTCTATGCTACAACATTTTTCATACATGTCTACCAAAGTATTTTATCAAGCAGTTCACTGCCTTGCTGCTATGGCTAAAAGCCTAAAACAGGTGCTTTCGAACAAGCTATGGATGCTTGGAAAAAATCTGTCAAAGCATAATAGCAAGGCAGTCAACTGTTTGAAAAAAATGCCTCAAAGAAATGTGGTCTCATGGTGATGGAAGGCCATGAAAAGCCATAGAAAAGGCAGTGAACTGTTTGAAAAAATGCCTCAAAGAAATGCGGTCTCATGGTGATGGAATTCGTGGAATTCCATCACCATGAGACCGCATTTCTTTGAGGCATTTTTTCAAACAGTTCACTGCCTTGTCTATGCTACCACATTTTTCATACATGTCTACCAAAGCATTTTATCAAACAGTTCACTACCTTGTCTATGCTACCACATTTTTCATACATGTCTCTCAAAGCATTTTATCAAACAGTTCACTGCCTTGCTGCTATGGCTAAAAGCCTAAACCAGGTGCTTTCAAACAAGCTATGGATGCTTGGAAAAAATCTATCAAAGTATAATAGTAAGCAACAAGCTATGGTCTCATCGTTTCTTTTTTTTCATGTGAAAATCAACACGATTTTATTTGCGTTTTTTTGTAGGTTTTAAATGTGTTATTTTTTGCAATTTTGCAGTTTTAATGGGAAAAAATCGTTGACCAAATTGTCAAAGATTTTTTCAAAAAATCGGGGAAAAAATCGTCCAGCCTGCAGATTTTTTAAAAATCACGATTAATTGGGTTTTTCTGCAGATTTCTGCTTCTATGGAATATACTATGAATATCAATATGTAACTCCCTATTAATAGCTGTCATAAAATAATATGCTAGTGTCATAGCCTTCCTCAAAAAAAAAAATATTAAAACTAATATAAAAGTTATAACAAAAAACTAAAAATAGAATTTCCTTAATTTATTCTTTTCCAAGTTTTCAAAGTATATTCATCTATTAATATTCTTATTTAATAATTTAGTGTTTACATGGTTTGAGTTGTTTTATTTATAATTTCTTAATTCAATATCTTAATCTAATACTTATGTGGTATGAACAATTTATATGTAATTTTCTAATGGAATCGGTTCTAATATCTTAATCCACTATACATAGTTTGAATTAAAAAATCAATTTATTCAATTCAATTTAATTTTTTTTCCCTACTCTATAGCTTATAATTTAATTTTTTTTATGATTTACCTTTACATACCTTAAAATTATAATTATTATTCTAATTTAATAAAAGAGTTCAATGTACTAAGGAAGGGGGTTATGACACACCTTGTTCACTCCCACTTAACTTTTGTATCATATTTATTATTTTTATACTCTATTACCACTAATTATTTGATCTCACTTCATTTATTTACTATTTTATTATTTACTTTATCTTGTATCTAAATAACCTTACTGCCCTATTCATTTATATTCCTTGTAGATTTGCTTTAATCCCACCTCTTTGCATTAATATTTATAATCTATTTCTTACTCATAACTTCTCCATTTAATTTTATTATACAAATCCTCCAATTTTATTCCATACTCCTAATTGTTCACTTACCTCAAAGTTCGTTTTGAATATACTTTACTTCTATTTGCATATCAACACCAATTTTCGCTTTATGAAGGTTTATGCCTATACAACATTCATAACAAAAGGATCTCAACCTAAGGAATACAGTTAAATTTGCCTCTATACAATCATATCAAAATGATTGTTTGTTTGAGCATGCCACAAGAATATTGCAACAATGTAAATAGAATGTATAAGTTCTAAACACAGATAAGAAGAAAGTAATAAAAAGTTCTTGCATTCCTTTATCATACCCAGTTGTCAACTTTGAAGAAATTTAGCCTAAACAAAAGGTAAAGAGTATATAAATTATATATGGTGTTAAGGGTTTGATTCCCAATTATGCTTGACATCTTAGAGATAATAACCTACTCAACCACCATCATAGTAGTCACATGATTTTCTATTTTTAATCCTAAATCAGGTATACTATCCACAACACTCCTTCCATCATTCATATCATTGCAAATTCCATCAAGCAATGTCATTTGAAGGGGAGTTAGCTAGTGAGCGCTCTACTGTTTGAGCTAAATTTCTTGAACTAATCCAATATTGATAGTAAGGGTTACCAATAATATAATTCTTATTCTTAAACAAGAGTCGTCTTTTACAAGTAGATGGAGGTACAAATGATTTGAGAATGCATCTATGTTTACTTGCTATGAATCATCTCCTAATAATAGAGTGTGCTAACACAAGGTGTAATGTCCCCATTTTTGGGTTCTCTTACATTGCAATTGGCTTTCACCTTCGTGGTGTGTGTCATCCTTATCAGAGGGATTATTTGATGTTACCAGTGAGATCAAATGGTCTAGAGGACTTAGATGTCACTTTTCGAAGTTATTTTCGGATTCTAGTGTGTTTTCCAAGAATTTTGGACAAAGCATCTATTTAATGTCATCTGGTCAGGTCCGATTCTCATTATTCATCATCGGTATCACTCCTATGCAATTAGATTTCGATTCCGATGTTTTTTGATAGTTTCGCAAATCAGATGTATTAATGAGTTATAATTTAATTATTTTTACTAAAGTTGCTAATTTTATTAAAATAATTTAATGGGCACCTTAGTATAATAGCTCGTTGGAATGAGAATTGAAAGTTTTAAATGTTGGACATTGATAAAGTGATTTTTGGTGCTATAAATGGTTAAATAATAATACAAATCACTTTTTGGAGTAATAAGGCTTATTTAATTTATAAAGCGATTTTATATTTTTTTTTCAAAAAGCTTCCAGAAATGTTATAAAAGGAGTTTTGGGAGCTCATTTGGGAAGATGCTTGAGAATTGGTAACCAACAAGTTGTTGTTGGTTTGAACTTTGTTCATGCAAGGGCTTTGTGAGGACAAAAACCCTCATAGAGGACATTAGCTACAAAAGTGAAAGATCTTTTTTGGCTGATTTGCAGGTGGTTTCATTTAGGAACTACACAAGAGCTTCAACGATATAGATTTTCAGTTTGTTTGCCAAGCATTAAAACAAACATTGTTGGACAGATTTTGGGAAGACCAAACAACAATTTATATTGTCTAAATATTCAATTTGAAACCCTTTTTTTTGTTGGTCGTACCATCTTTGTGCAGGTCATACAACTTGGAGGAAGGGCATGGGGTTCCTAGGGCAAAACGCCTAGGTTTTGAGGGGAATTTGGTTGCTTTTGCAGTGCCATGGTGTAAGTTACACCCAACAATGAAATTGGAGTTGGATCAGCTAGGGTTTGAAGCTATGCTCCACGGGGGTTGCGTCCTCTATGCTTTTTGCCCGTTTCCTGTACCGGGTACGAAACGGGGACGCAGGTACGGCTAGGAAACGTACCCTGACCGTCTCTTTTTGCCCTCCAAGTACTCAAAACTTCTAGGGGACTTTTGGCCAGATTTTAGGGGACTTGGGTATTGCTAGCAGTACTTGGTACTACCCAGCCGTACCTCAACCGTACCGGGTACGGCTAGCAGTACCCTATGGCCCAACAAAGAAAAAAATGTTTTTTTTTTAAAAAGTCAAAGTTTTTTATAAAATAAAAGCTATGGGCGGGCCCACAAGGGATGCCCCATCACACTTGATCTAATGTAAGTGTCATATAAGCTCCGATGACGAGGGCAATGTTGATTTAGACCTACCTTTCGCTGATTAGGGACATTGGACAGCGATATATTTTCTTAGTTTTATGTTTATCATATCATTTCATAGTTGAGACTTCAAGCCTTTGGGCATTTTGGTTATAATTATCAGACTTTTATATGATATGTATGCACATTGATAATGAAAAGCATTTGAATTATGTTAATTTGTTTGTCGCTTCTCATGTGAAATCTCAATTCAAGTCTAATGATATGTAATAAGCTTATACAATGTCTAGAATGAATGCTTTATCAATGTTATGCTATGAACATTTGAAATTTCTCTATATTTTTAAAAATTTCCCTTTTTTTTTATCAGCCGTCCCCTAAAAAATGACCCAAAAGTACCCCCGTACCAGAAACTCGTCCCGACGTACCAGGTACTCGTCCCGACGTACCAGGTACTTGCCGTCCCCGAAACCCCATGGAGCATAGGTTTGAAGGAGTTTGTTGCCATTTTGGAGTCATAGGTTATTGTTTTCAAGCAGCTTCCAGATTTTATATGCAATAGCAAATGGGTATGTTTGTAATTTCATTTTGAGATGATTTGGCCATCTGGGTATTGTTAAGTCTATTATTATATTGCTGCCCAAAACTCTATGATATTCTGAAAATTAAATTCCAGCTAGTGGGCATTTCAGATATTTAATATATTGAGTGTTTATTTAATATGAGTATCATTGCAAATATGAAATATGCCCCTTAGTTTTTTCTTTGAAAAGTCACCAACTCAAACCAGCACTACGCCAAATGTTAGCGTTAACTCCAAAAGATAATCAAACTGAATGTAACCTTCGCCAAGAATGTTCACCAAGATCCTTTGAAAGGCGAGGTGATAGCATATGGGAAGAGGTCACTAGCAGTACTAAACTGAAATCACAAACTGAAATGAAATAGCAGGCAGTGATCCGACAATGAGAAATCCACACTACCACTTGTTTAGTGGGGGGGAGATATTACAATGAAAGAGTAATTCATCTGCAACAACAGGCATCCACTAAGCTATGGGAATACTCCACTTATTCAGTGGGTGAGATATGAGAGATGCAATTTTTTCTTTCCTCCACATTGGCGGTAAACTGACTAGGGGTTACAATGTTTGCATTAAAAACACAAGTAAATGCAGAAATATAAATGACTGAAATAGTACTACTATTTTCAGCCTTACAATGCTAATATCTGCAAGTTACAAAGTGTTACAATGGTAAAATCAATGCAAGATGAAGAAAAATGATTTTCCCAACTTCTAATCTTCTCAACAATGGAAATACAACCCTAAAATCAGAATTACTATCAAACTGATATGAATTGCAGCAAATTGAAATAAAATAACCAGCAACTAGACACACCAAAAATGCTCACAATGTCCTCAAATCTCCTCCAAAAGACCTGAAACAAATTGCAAAAGCTTCTAAGGAGAAAGGCGCCCAATTTCCAACTCTGAAACAGCATCAAAAGCCTGAATAATAATTGTGCATGAATCCGAAGACAGCCCCAGGCAAGGTACGACCTCCCTAGAGGGGCGAACTTCAAAATAAATTCAAATACTTCAAATTAAATTCTGATTTTCTGCAAAAAGGGTCGCCATTAACATTGAAATTGATTGCATCAATACCCACAATGAAACAATAATCACTCAAAGAGCTGCAAGTGAAAATCTACTTCAGCCATTGAACAACCAACAAGTACAAACTGGAAATTATCACCAAAATTCACCAACGATGAAGCTCAATCTGCTAGTCTGAATGAGAAGTAGCTACAATTCCCAACTAGGTGTTATCTTCCAAACATGAAATTGGTTATTTGCTAGGAGGTATGCATTCCTTGAAGCCAAAATCATGAAGTCATTTCGATAGCAATTCGATATGTTAAGCAATGGATACCAAATGAATGAGCAAAGGCCTTCTTAAATAGAACTTACTAAAAATAGCATATTGCTAAAAATAGTAAGTTGTTCCAAACTCATTTTAAGCACAAATCGGGCAGCCGTCGTGACTTACTAAAAATAGAAAGTGTCGGGTAAGGTTGTCAAATGGAGATGCATGTTACACCATTTCAAAATTCTTCAAAAACCTAGAAAATTCCACCAGACATGCATCAAAAACTCTTACATGCAAACCTTCAAAAATGCATCAGAAACCTCCTATAAAATAAGAAACCCTAATTTTACCTCTGACGAGCCTTCGAGCTTCTGAAAATAGGCTATTAGTCACAGAAGAGTGTATGGCTAAAACGGGGACATTACAAAATATTTCTGTTTGATTTCCATTCACCATTTTACCATCAAAACTCAAATTCAATATTGAAAACACAAAAAAAAATATAGGGTGGTCATTAGACTAGGAGAGTCTGACCATCTACATCTAGTAATCAATGATGCTCATTTTCATCTTAGAGCATGCACTAACAATAAACATCACCCACATTGTTTGTGTCATCTTCACTTATATAGTCACTACATTCACTATATCTTAAGTAATTTAAGAGAATATTTATGAATAATCCAACATGTCAATTTAGAATACATTATCTGAAAAGGTAATATTTTAAAAATCCAAGCTTGACAAATTAATGAGAGTGGAGTGGGTGTGGGTGTGCAGACAGAGATACAACCATTAATGTGCAATGAGATAATATGTGCTATGCTTATGGTTTATGTTCGTTCCCCCATGCCATACCCATCTACATTGTCCACTAAGGTGCACATATTTGCAAATGTATAGGGTGCACATTTATTTCTGAGTTTTGGGGTGCATTGTCTAGAGCTTGGAGTGCATGTACATCTCCCATCATGAATTTTCTTAGCTGCCTTGATAGTACTTTTACCCTCTTTAGATTTTGATAAGAAGTCTTGTTTCTGTTTTGACATGTAGCTTTTCATTTATCAAGAGTTAAAATTATAAAATTAGTTGTCTAGCATATTACTAAAAAATGATGTTTAAATTTTAGGCTATTTCTTTAATGATATATAAGTATATATTTATAATCACTAACTACAGTATATTAAAGATAATATGTGCAAGTGATGGTCTAGACTCTGGGTACTATACATATAGATTGGTAAGAATTCCCAAACTTGATCTATTTAGATGAACAAAACCATTTCTTAAGTATTATATTTGCATATAGGGTACTTACACTCTCATTCCATGGTGTTGATGGGTGCCGCTAACTACAGACTTGAAATATGTATTGGTATATGTAATGTCCCCTTTTTTCCTAGCTGTGGACATGTTTGGTAGTTAGCCTATGACTTTGTTTCCCATAGGCTAACATGGTGTTAAGGGGACAGTTTGAGGGTGTTTCTTCTGTTCTTCAGCTGGCTTTTGGTGTTCTCTCCAACTTTCTTTTGCTCAATGTCCTGGCTATTGTTTAGAGTGCCTTTCAGAGGTCATTTAGGACAGTTTTTCCCACACTTACTATTTTTAGTAAGTCACTTAGTCATATTGTTCATACTTACTATTTATAGTAAGTCATGTTTGGATTAATTGTCATCATGCCTACATCCAAAAAATGTGATTGGATCACTCTCATGAGTTGGCATTGGTTAACTATTGGGAATTAATGATCTAATTATATTATTAATTTATTAATTTATTAAAGTTAATTAAAAATTTGACTTTAATAATATTATTTATTAATGATGACTTTATAATGAGTTAAGTGGCATTTAATAAAGTATTATATTTTGATGATGCTTTATTAAATATTATATTGAAAGTCAAATGTATTAAAATGCAACAAAAGCAAATAATAATAATATTTTATTATTTGCCCAAGTGGACGTGGGAATTAGAGGAAGTATAAAAAGCAAATTGAATGCTTTTTCATTGATTCATTCACTCATTGTTATTTTGCAAATTTGAGGAGAAGAAACTTGCAAGGGTTTGCTGGTTGAGAATTGAAGCTTTTTTGAGGACGAAATCCCTCGAAAAGAATAGTGTCTATAGGTGTGAAAGATCACCCAAGGGCATTAGATTGAATAATCTCATTCAGAGGTTATTATGAAAGCTTCATTGGATTCAAGAGATCATCAGTTGTAGCAATTAAAAGATTTATTGGGCAGATCAGATATTAATTTGTTGAGTATTGTTGTTGTTGTACCTTCACTAGCTGGCACGTGGGAATTATAGCAGATTACACACTTCAGCTGGCATGTGTGAGACATTCTGAGCAGGCCATACAGCCTAGGCAAGGCGTGAGGCTTCGAGAGCAGGTCGATTGAGTATAAGGGCCACAAACAATCAGATTTAAGGTGTCTAGGGAAAACAAACAGATCATCATTGAATTTGAGGTGTGTTAGTGACATTCTGGCTTGTGGCATCCTAGGGTTTGATGTATCAGATTGCTGGTTAAAAGAGTTCAGACCTGAAACTTTACAATCTGTCAAATGGGTATGTTTTAAATATGTTCTTGATGCAACAAAATTAACTGGGTTTCTTTCAATTTATTCATTTCCTTAATTTCTTTAGCATTTTGCAATTATCTCTATTTCTTGCATTTTCTGGCAAACACCAAAATCAGTAAAGAAAAAACATTTAAAACAAAACTCAGATCAGAGGGGGTTATTATAGTATATTCTCCCAATTGAATTACATAACCTGCATCACCTTGCACCTTGCCATTGGTGAATCAATTAACTTGTACGTATCCACAATAAATCAAAAATAGTTGCCTTTGAGGGATGTGGCATCTCTGTGTGAAGAATGTGAATCCTTTAGGTGTATGTGTGAGGAAAACTTTAGTATGGTGTTTTTGCATGATATGGTAGTTTCATGTGCAAGTCTCATCATCATGCTTCTTGAACCATGCTCTTGAAGGCATGGTGTGAAGACTTACAAAGTTCATCAATGTGTATGAGACTAGCTGAAAATTTGAAAGGCTTTGTGTGTTAATGCCAATGCCTGAACAAAGTATATATTTTTTGGAAGATGTAAAGTAGAGGAGAACCCTAATTCTACAAAAAGGAGATTCAGGGAATGAAAATCCTCTATAATACTTGCGCAGCAGCCCACAGCAGACTGAGTCCTTTTCAAAGAAGAAAAGAAAGGAAAGAGTGGATACAACTTTTGAAAGGCAAGAAATGGGCAAAAATATTGAATTTCTGATTTTACAGTGGGTTCAGAGACTCCTAAACCTCTGGTGGCAGTCCAATGCTTAATCTCTCATGCCAGATAAGTGTTATCTTGCTGTTTGATGTTATTTTCTGTAGAAAATCCAAATATGACGTTTTTATGTTAAAACTAATCTTTAATCAGATTTGAGCAGAGTCAGTGGATCAACAAAGAAGCCTTAAGAGAACTTCTGGAGCTATTGACAGCCATTGCAAAATTATTGATTGGCTGACGCCTATGTTACTAGATATTGCCCTGGAGACAACTGCACTCATACAAGTATGGTTCTGGTACCAGTACTGATCTGAATAACTCCAGAGTATCTCCTGGGTACCTGAGTGTCGTAGTTAAACATAATTAAAAAATAGTGCTAGTCCAGGTTTGATAGCTGTAATAAAAACAATGAAAAAAAGAGGTCAATTATAAAAAACTGTCGAAGAAAATTGTTGCCATTCCTACTGCAACTGATTTTAAGTTTTTAATGAATCAATTGTTGATTTGGATACTCTCAATGAAAATCAATATGGCATAATTTTCACATAGTTTCGAGTTTGACTATGGTCAATGACTGTTTTCCTTTTTTGAACAGATGATATAAAATAATGTGATATATATCATATGTCATGACTTAATTAATATTGTGTTAATGAAAGGTAGCTTCGGTCAGATATAAATGATGATTGCTGATTGCATCATCATCATTTATATGTGATCAAAATTAATCTTTAACATATTTCTGGAAAATAAGTAAATCGAATTTTTAAGCATGTATAAGATTCAAAATAATAAATGATGTTCAAAATCTGCATTGTATAAAATCGGAACTCATGATATATATTGATTGCCACGCATATAAGGTTATGTGTGTTAACCGAATGTTAATCGGTTTTGTTTAAGAGCCGCGTGCCCAAGGGACATGTCCCATGAGCGGACGTGCCTCCACTTGTGGAGACACGTCCTCTCATGAGACGCGTCTCTTGTAGAGGCGTGTCTCCTTCATATATAAGGTGGTTCCTTCATTGATATGCAAACATCGAAATTTATAAATGTTCTACAATCAACACATTCAGCATAAGAGAAATAAATCTGACTTAGAATCTTGAATATAATTCTTACACTTAGAATTATCTTAGAATCCTTAGGCTCCTAGTTTGATAGAAGATTTGATTACATTTACATGGTATCAGAGCCAAGTTGAGTGAATCCAAACCAAATCTAGATATCAGATTGCTTAAGAAAAATTCGTATTTTTAAAATCGAATTCACATCACATTCTTCATAATGTCAAATGTGATCAGATTTGAAGATCGTCTTGCAAGAGCAAACAACTTCACATTATGGAAATTTAGAATCATGATGATTCTTAAAGAGAATAAATTAAACTCACTTGTGAAAGAAAACAAAAGGGAACCAGAGGTTGATCCTGAGAAGACTCAATGGATTGAAAACAATGAAAAGGCCATGAAAATCTTAGTAGATGTAGTTAGGGATCATATAGTGCCCATCCTAGCAAAACATGAAACTGCATATCTAATGTTCAAATCTCTTGAGAGCACCTATGAGATCAACAACACCTGTAGGACTCTTGCATTAAAGAGGCAAATCAACAATGTCCAAATAAACAAAGGAGAAACTATTAATGCATACTTCACGAGGATCATTGAACTAAGGGATCAATTATCCACAAATGGATATCAGATTGATAGCAAAGAGTTAACTCTAATTGCACTAGGAGGCCTACCAAACTCATGAGAGTCATTTGTTCAAGGAATAAGTGTGAGATCTAAACTCGCCAAGTTTGATAGGCTAAGAACAGACTGCCTTCAAGAGGAAACAAGACTCTCAACAAAATAAAATAAACAAAAGAACATAGATGAAGACATTCATGTGCTCAACACAACATCTGATAAAAGGAGTAAGAAAAACTTCTACAGGAAAGGATCTGTTAAAAGAAAGAGAAATTCCAATGGAAAGGGATCTTCTAAGAAGAAAGACACTCAAGTACAATGTTTTAGATGTGATCAATATGGCCACTATGCAATGAAGTGCCCCGACAGATCAAAACAACAAGCATCTTTTGTTAAAGTAGGAAAGTCAAATTCAGATCATGAATCTGAGAACTTTGTGTTCTATTCAACCTTATCTAGTCAAAGTATCTAACAACACCCACAATTGGGTAATTGATAGTGGTTCCTCTAGACATATCACAGGGTTCAGAGAACACTTAAACACTATGACTGAAAAGACTGATAAAGAAGTAACCATTGGGGATGATTCTGCACACCCTGTAAAAGAGGTTGGAACTTGCTCCATCAAATTGAAATCTGGTCTTTCTCTGCAACTCACTGGAGTCTTATTTGTACTTGGAATAAAGAGGAATCTAATATCCATCTTTGCCCTTGATGACAATGGATATAGAGTTACCTTTATGGATGGGAAAGTTCTAGCATGGCCTAAGAATTCAATTATCAAGAAAGCCCAAACCATAGGTATAAGACAAGGGTATCTTTACAAACTATGCACTGAGGTTAAGCAAGCCCTTACCCTTGACACTTTTGATTCAAATGAAATTTGGCATAGAAGATTAGGACACCTTCATTTCCGTGCCCTATCTTCTGTGGAAAAACTTGTAACAAGCTTACCTAAGTTAAAACCATCTCATGAAGGAACTTGTAAAGGTTGTGCCCTAGGAAAGAATACAAAGGGATCCTTTCACAATAGCTTGAGTAAAACCCAAAATGTGTTAGAACTAGTTCACTCTGATTTATGTGAACCCATGTCTGTACCTTCCAAGGTAGGATTTCTATACTATGTCATATTCATAGAGGACTTCTCTAGGAAAACCTGGATTTATTTCCTCAAGTATAAAGAGTCAATAGAAATCCTTAAAAGGTTCAAGGAGTTCAAAGCCCTTACTGAAAACTTCTCTAGGAAGAAAATAAAAATCTTGAGGACAGACAATGGGAAAGAATACACCTCTAAATTTTTTAAAGAATTCTGCATGAGTGCTGGAATTAACAGGGAGTTCACAATTGCCTACAACCCTCAACAAAATGGGGTTGCTGAAAGGAAAAATAAAACCATTGTAGAAGTTGCTAAAGCAATGTTGCTTGACCAGAACATTGAAACTTCTTTTTGGGCAAAAGCCTCTAGAACTGTTGTTTACATTCAAAATAGATGTCCTCATTCTCATCTAGATAACAAAACTCCTGAAGAAGCCTTTACCGGCATAAAACCTGATATTAGTAATTTTAGGATTTTTGGTTGCCCTGTCTATATTCATGTACCCAAAGAGAAGAGATTCAAACTAGAACCTTCCGGAAAGAAAGGGGTATTTGTGGGATATAGTGAAACCTCCAAAGCCTACAAGATATTCATACCCGGGCAGAAACAAATTGAATTGAACAGAGATGTCATCTTTGAAGAAGACATTGCATTCAAAAGGGCAAGAAGTTCTAGTGAGATAGAAACCTATTCCCCTAGAGTACTTGAAATGGAACCTACTCCTGAGATTCAGAGGGAGTATCCTGAGGAAATGCCAAATGAACTTCAATCTACTTCAGATGAGAATACAAATGACAACGATAGAAAGAGGCCACTTTGGGCTAGAAAGATGATCAAAGAAGCCGAGAATCATGCAACACCCAAAGGAACGTTTAGAGAAATTAAAAGACCCAAACGGTTCTCTAGCTATGTTGCTCTAATGAACAACATCATAAATTCAGAACCTGTCAGTGTTACAGAAGCCTTCAGACATCAAGTATGGAAGGACACAATGACAAAAGAATATCAATCCATTCTAAAGAATGATGTATGGGATATAGTGCCTAGACTGAAAGAGAAATCTGTTGTCTCTTCTAAATGGCTCTTCAAAATCAAGCATGCTGCTGATGGCAGTATAGAAAAACATAAGGCACGTTTTGTGGCAAGAGGTTTTTCACAAAAGGAAGGCATTGATTATTAAGAAACGTTTGCACCTGTTGCCCGTTATACATCTGTAAGAGCAGTGTTAGCCATTGTTGCAGCTAAAGGCTGGAAGATTTATCAAATGGATGTGAAAACTGCCTTCCTAAATGGAACCATTGAAGAGGAAGTCTATTTAGAACAGCCTGAAGGTTTTGTGACACATAAACCTGACTCACATGTGTGCAGACTAAAGAAAGCTCTCTATGGACTTAAACAGGCTCCCAGGGCTTGGTATGAAAGAATTGACAGCTACCTCTTGGGACTAGGATTTTCCAAGAATGATACAGACCCAAATCTCTACTCTAAGGTAATCAAAGGTGATATGTTAATAATTATTTTATATGTTGATGATCTGCTAATAATAGGCGAAGATCACCTCATTGCTCAAGGAAAGAAGGATTTGACTTCCGAATTTGACATGAAAGATTTGGACATTCTACACTACTTCCTAGGTTTGGAAGTATGGCAAAAATCAGAGGGCACTATACTAAACCAAGGAAAGTATACTATTGATATTCTGAAGAGATTTGGAATGTTGGACTGTAGACCCATGTCTACACCTATGGAAACCAACCTTCACAAACTAAAAGAAGCAGCAGCAGAATCCAAGTGTGCAGATCCAACCCTATATAGACAAATGATTGGATCCTTGATGTACCTGGTTAACACCAGACCTGATATTTGCTATGCAGTAAATGCTCTCAGCCAGTTCATGTGTGAACCAAAGGAATTTCACCTTATGGCTTTGAAACATATATTGAGATATCTTCAAGGCACTATTGGATATGGTCTTCTTTACAGAAATGACCAACTGGATCTACATGGATACTCAGATTCAGATTGGGCTGGAAGTGTAACCGATCGGAAAAGCACATCAGGATGTGCTTCAGTTTAGGATCGGCTATGATCTCTTGGATTTGCAGAAAACAGTCTTCAGTAGCACAAAGCTCGATAGAAGCTGAATACATTGCAGCCTCCATGGGGGCAAGAGAAGCAGTTTGGTTTCGTAAATTGCTTGTGGGACTCTTTGGTGAGCTCTTGAATCCTACAACTATTCATTGTGATAATCAGAGTTGCATCAAACACTCTGTAAATCCTGTCTTCCATGATAGATCTAAGCACATTGAGATCCCCTATCATTATGTAAGAGACATGGTAGAAAGGAAAGTGATCCAGTTGGAGTATGTTAGTACAAATGATCAAACAATAGACATTCTCACCAAACCTCTCTCCTGAATCAAGGTAGAGCACTTCAGGAAGAAACTTGGTATGGTTGAAATGTAATTTGATATTATGTTTGAAATTCAAATTGTTTATAAAGTTGTACTAATATATAAAGATGTTTAATGTGTAAACTCTTTTGTCATGTGTGTGACTCTATGACCTTATGGGCCTACTCCCCCTGTGTACATTATTGAAAGGTGACGATCTTTCTAATAATGAACACTTGTATTTGACATTGTAAAGTGACGACTCTACAATGATGAGTTGAACTATCATGATAGATATCATATGACTTGATACATGTGGATATGTCATGATAGTATCTCTTGGACACTTTGATGGATATCATGGGATTTGATGTCATTTGAAGATCATTGTGATCCTTAAGAGATAATCATGGTGGATAATTATATATCCGTGGATATGCCATGAATTATGGTAGACATCATGTGACTTGATGTCAGTGCACATACCATAATGAAGATGTGTTATGAAGAATGTCATGTGACTTGACAATATTGAGAAAACATATCATATCTTCGATATCACGTGTGAAGGTGATATCTCCACTTATTTGATTTGAAATGTCTTCCCTAGCTAAGAGGGAGTGTTAATGAAAGGTAGCTTCGGTCAGATATAAATGATGATTGCTGATTGCATCATCATCATTTATATGTGATCGAAATTAATCTTTAACATATTTCTGGAAAATAAGTAAATCGAATTTATAAGCATGTATAAGATTCGAAATAATAAACGATGTTCAAAATCTGCATTGTATAAAATTGGAACTCATGATATATATTTATTGCCACACATATAAGGTTACGTGTGTTAACCGAATGTTAATCGGTTCTGTTTAGGAGCCTCGCGCCCAAGGGACACGTCCCATGAGTGGATGTGCCTCCACTTGTGGAGACACGTGTCCTCTCATGAGACGCGTCTCTTGTAGAGGCGTGTCTGCTTCATATATAAGGTGGTTCCTCCATTGATATGCAAACATCGAAATTTATAAATGTTCTGCAATCAGCACATTCAGCATAAGAGAAATAAATCTGACTTAGAATCTTGAATAGAATTCTTACACTTAGAACTATCTTAGAATCCTTAGGCTCCTAGTTTGATAGAAGATTTGATTACATTTACATTTTGAATTATCAATTATTAGTAGTGTTTTGTTAGTTGTTTTTTGTGTATAATGTTGATGTCACGACTATTTTTGTTGGGATTTGTGTGTGTGTGTGTGTGCAATACCATACCTAACATCCAAACAAAAATTGTAAACCTTATACCTAAACTCGTATTGGTAACTTAGGCTGAAGCAAAGTTTGTGGGTATTGTTTGGACCAGAGATAAACATGAATCTTCATGGACAAATATACTACAAGTAAATATAATCTCGGAAGATATCAACAAAACCAAAGAGATCTTGGTGTAAAAAATCTAGATTTGAAGTTATATGAAGTAAGATTCAAAACTTCCGTACATTGGCAAATCATGCATTGTACATCTCTATTCCTACTCAATTGATGGTGAATTTCTAAGTTTAAAAAGCTTGGTTGAATTTAATTACATTTTAAAAGTGATTGAAGTCCACATTTTATGTGATTATTTGAAATTTGTATTGACCATAATTATGCTATGTAAAAGACCTAATAGAAAAATCCTTGTATGAAAACATCTTATAGTTTAAGTTTCATGTTTATAGAGGTCTTTCAAATTCTTGTATGACCATAAGCTAAGAAAAGCCCTAAAAGAAAAATCCTTTTATGAAAACATATTTTAGTTTAAACTTTAAAGTTAATGTCTAGAGGGGTCTTGTAAATTCTTGTTCCTCTACTCCAATTTTTGAGAAACTTCTTCATACAACCTCATATTGAGGTGTTTGAAGTGCTTAGATCTTGATTATTCAAATGGGTGGCTGCATGATTATTTTTTAAGATAGTAGGCAGGAAAATGGTGGAGAATTAAGTGCAAAAGTTATCAAGGGCTATTTTCATTGCACTTTTAATATAAAATTTTAACCTCAAATTATCATAAATTTTGGAAAATCACTTAAAAGTGTATTAGATTCCCTAAAACACATTGTGCACCTGAGTTTGGTCTTTGTGTTTGTCTAATTTAATAAAACGCCGTTATCTTGTGTTGCTGGAACACTTGGGGCACATGATTGGTAGAACCTAACACCCTACTCGTTGTGTTTTTCAATTGATTGGACTAAGGCCAGTACAATAAAATTTAGGGCAACTTGTGAGTTACACTAGATCAAGAAGGAAAAAGACTGAAAAATTGTAATCTAGAAACAATATATCTTATGACTCTCTATATGAAGGCAACAAAACCAGAATGATTTAATAATTGACAATGCAAGAAAAATTAGGGCATCTGATAGGATGATCTATCAAATTTTGTGGAATCTAGCACACAATGCATAAATGAGCTAGAGGTAAAATAGGAAGCACTGAACGATTGGATAATTGATCTTCACAAAGTTCAGGGTAAGAAAGATCAATTAGTAGCCATTGAAATAAAAATTGCTTGAAAAGGAAAAGAGCATGTTAAAATTTCAAAGAGAGGTGAAGAACATGAAGCAAGCAAAAATTGTGTATGATGCTTCATGTGATTCCAGTAACCTAGTTGAAAAGGTTGATGGACTTGTAATGGTTAGAGAGATGCTGCTAATAATGGTGACATTTATCTTTCATGTTATGAGACTTATGCTGCTGCTGCTGCTAAAGACTCTCTTATGTTAATGGTGATGGCATAGGTTGCTTTAATAAGCATTCCAAAACTATTGGTTCTGGGTTAATGAGAAAGATGGAAGGCCCAGGCCAAAGGCATAAGCAAAGCTGGGCAAGGAATCAGGAGGTTCACAGAGGCTAGTATAAGGCCAAGAATTGCAGGCATTGATTATGTTGGACCAAAAAGCAATGGGGATGCTAAACTTAACCAAAATTGAACCCATTCTGGCCAACTGTTCTTTCATTGGTAATGCTGCTGGCATCTGTCTCTTTGTCTTAACTCACTGATCAATTTCAAGGGTTTTGCAACTCCTTTTATATTTAGTTTCATGTAATAAATATCAGTAACGTTGATGCATATTTTTTCCTCTTGTTATGTGCTTATGTTTTTATCATATTTTAGACATTCTTTGTTGTCTAAAATGAGATATGCAGAGTACAGCTCTCCCACTAGATGGTATTCTACATGATATCTAAAATAAAATGATGTAGTAGGAGGTATTGTAAACACATAAAATTACTTTAAATGTTTTGAGGTTTCTACAGTGAATAATTAATGAAATATATGTCTCATCACTGCAATTACCATGTGAATCTATACAACCAAATGGATTTTAAAATTTCTAATGGGTATTCTAGAAATACACATCTCGAAAAGAATACTTTTTACATAGGGGTCTTACAACATTGCAGAAATAAACCCTTGCAAAATTATGTGAATAGAGATCACAAAACCCATGTGAACTCACATGACTGCCCTCTTTAAGATTAAATTTGGTGGGTTACTTTGTGAAATCTCCTTAAGAAGGCATGCAACCTCCCTCATTTTTTATTCCAATGCATATAAATAGATAGCTTATAACTTTTAAGGGAATGGGTTTATAAGTTATAACTGTTTAGAAATTCTTCGTGTAATTTTATTTGGCTGAATGTAGTATGTAAGTTATAAATGGTTGTTTTCATGGTTTTGTGCTGCAGATACTCAAAAAAGCCATCTTGCTACACAAAGGCTTACATTTCTGTGCAAAAATTACTAGTTGACGTGTTCTTTGGTTCACCACATGAGGGTGTATACAGCCCTTCTGTACAAAATACTCTCTATTTTATGGCAAAAGCTGTCTTGCACAGGTTTGGTTGGCCGAAGGTTTTGATAGAGGCCATGTGCTTCTTTTTTCATATAATTTTGCTGGAGTCTTTTTTCACCACATTAGTTCCTAATAATAGTTGTTTTTGGCAGATTTCCAGAGATCGAGTCTATTCGTTTGAGCATGCCCAACCTCCATTTCCTGCCTGTCAACCTGCCAAATATTGTAAAGGTAAAGACTAATATGATAGTTTTGGAAAATGGATCTTTGGACTTGTTGATTTCCTTAGCTTCCTTGCAATAGGATGTGCACCAGCTAATATTTCAACTTGCCTGCATTCGATTTGTTCAAAGCACAAGCACTTTTACTGCTACATTTAAAGTTTAAAATGAATTGATAACTTGCCTTTGACCTTGGAGATTGAACATGATCTATTTCTACTTTTTTTTTCACAGTTTGATCATGATGTCTATTTGCCTACTGATGAACCTCATGGGACAATTGAGGCCAGCTTGACACGAAAAAACTTATCTACATTCTCAAAGCTCTAGCTGGAATTGGAATTTCAGTACTAAATACATGTACCAGAGAAACATTCAGATATTGTTTTCCCTTTTGGTTGGTTCTATCATTTCTAGAAATAGTACATCCATCAAGAAACACCCAGTGGAATATTTGTGTATTACTTACTGCCGCCTTTCAACAGATTGATCATAACAGTGATTTGCCTGCCGATGAATCTCATGGGAGAATGAAGGCCTCTTAATAATAACAGAGACTACTTTTTCAATGGTGTAGTATACTCAGAGTTGCAGCAATGTTGTATCTGTCTAGATATATATTCACATATTGCTTTTTGTTTTGGATGGCTGTCAAATGCAATTTCTCAAATGGAATAATACGAGCCCATTTTTACACAAAAAGATAACAGTTTTTCTAATTCTTTGCTTTTTTCATTAAAATAGGATTTTAATTTAGGATATCACTATATAACGTTCAGCATGGTCCTTAAATTATGATGATTGTGTTCATTTAAGACGATCTATGAATGATAGGCTTTATATCTACTAGCATTTTTTGCATCGGGTATGTACTACTGTAAAAGACAATTTTGTTACCATGTTACTTTTGTGTTCTTCATTGAATATGTAATCTATGAAAAAGGAAATTGTTTTAGAATTTTAATTGTGGTTAAAAAAGGAGAGGAAGGCTTTTGGGAGAGAGCTCTGCATGTGGGGTAGGGTTTTGAGTATTTTCTGCATACTTTGGTCTTTCCTTTGTCGTCCAGTCTTGTTTCATATTGCATTCATTGCGGGAGCTTTCATTTAAAATGGTCGCGACCAACTTCAACCCAATAGTTGTTGCTGCTGTTGATGGTTTGGCGTTCGTGAACAATGGCTCCAAACAAGCAACCCCAGAAATTTGTGCCGAAAGTATTCCACAAGGTATGCCTTCTGAGACTCCCGCGGATGTGGTTTTATCCACCCTGAAATTTGATTTCGCATGTCAATGTTAGAGCCTCACACTCTTATAGGTTATTTTGTTGGGAGGGACCCCCCCTAAAAGCATGTTACGAGACTAGGTTGCCAATTCATGGGCTCCTCATGGGATTTGTCTTGACGGGGTCCGAAACCTCACCAAAGGATTTTTTCTTTATCATTTTGCTGAAGTCAACTATGTTCAAGCTACTTTCTAGCATGGACCATGGTATGTCTAGTCATCTCTATTGTTTTCTTAGCCTTGGTCTCGAGACTTTTTCGTCTCTAATGATAAGAAACTTCGTGTGCCTGTCTGGCTTGAGTTCCCAGGTCTTCCTTTACCCTTTTGGCATTTTCTCCCAATTACTGCTTCTTCTCTTGGGAAGGTCATTTGTGACGAGGCTGACCATTTTTATCTTGCTCAACCCCAGAAATAGGTCTATGTTGAAGTGGATTTATCTCGTGATCTCAAAGGCACGATTGATATTCAGATTGGAGGCATTCGTCACTCTTAGCATGTGCTCGATCTATATTTACCAAATATGTGCTTTCAGTGTCAATCCTTGGAGCATAAAATTAAGGATTGTTTGTTGGCTATGCTGAAGGACAAGACCCCTCCGAAGAATTGTAATGTCCCCTTCTCAACAGTGATCTAACAGATGACCATTAGCCTATTCTAGTGATCCGTAGGCTACTCGGAGGTGGAAATTAGGGTTTCCTATTTTCTAGGAGGATGTTTCAGCTTTCTCTGAGACTTGCTTCTGGAATCTTGGTGGTTGTTTGGCGGATTCTTTTTGGGTTTTCAGAGAGCTTCGCAATGGTATAGCATGCATGTTGATCAGATAACTTCTTGAATTTACTATTTTTAGTAAATTCTATTTCTGGAAGTGGTCCTGATGGCATCAGTACATTTGGCTTTCCTCAACGAGAAGTTCAGTTGGCAGTGTTGGAATCGGCTCCTGGATGCATTTTTTGGAGAAATAAGTTATTTTAATTATAACCCCTTGGCCTAGCTTTATGACTTAAGTTGTTTTAAAAAGGGGGACTCTATGGGTGGACGCCTCATCAAGAGGCTTAAGTGAAATATTTCCCATTTTATTAAAGTTTGACTTCGAGGAAATGGGATGCCAATTTGAGGAAATGTTAAAATGTTTAAAAATTGAAAAAATGTCTTTGAGGAAATGGGACGCCAACTTGAGAGGCATGAGTCAACTTTGAATTAGGTTGACTACTTGTGTGGGGCACACCTTTTGGAGGCTTCTATAGATGCTTGGCTAATTTTATAAAAGGGAGTGTTGAGTCTTCATTTGGATATCTTGAGTCTATTGCAAAGTTATGTTGCCGAATGGTGATTGAGTGCTTCGGGGAAAGCATACCCCCTAGCTTGGCTTAGCTTCTTGCTTGAAAGATAGCAACTAGTTAAGATAGGATTGTCCTTGGTCTTTGAGTTGAGTTTTGAGCAGGTTGTAGTTGAGTTATTTGCATTTTATCAGATTTACAGAGTTGTTGGTGTTGTTCAGCTGATTGTAGTTTTTATTCATATCTTGCAAAATAAAAATAGTATCATTCTGGGTATTGTTCCTACCTATTTCCTTGCTAGGGGCAACCCTTCATGTCAATTATCAGATTTTAATTGCAAGTGTTGGATTTTTAAAGGCAAAATCGCCCTTCTTAGAGGGTCGTACTTTTTTGGAAGTGTCTTGGTTTTTGTGCAAAATAAATGAGAGTTTTTTGAGGTGTTTTAGTGTTCCATCTTGGTCGACATTCATGTTAGAGTATTATGCATTTTACTTCATGTTGATTGATTGAGTTTTGAGCAAGTTATGAGCATTTTAGTGAAGTTATAGGTTGCTGGTCTGTGCAATTTCAGTCATCGTTCAGTCATATCAGATTGTGAGAATTTGTCTTATGAGTGACAATTGAGTCTAGGAAGTCAAGTTGAGTATAGGAGAGTCCCTTTCTATTATTGCAGCAATGAATGACTTCTATTCTGGAGCTCTTGGCAGGCAATCTATATTATTGTAAGCTGAATAGTAGTACTGTCGGCATTCTTATAATTTGTTAAGCACTTTGTAATTCCCATGGTTGTGGAAGAGACTGGCCTCATTTCAGTCTTTAGTTTCAGGTTTCATTTCCTTGCATCACCCGCTACATAAGTGGAAGACGCTGGCTTGCCGCCTATTTATTTACTATAATGCATCACTTCATCATATTTTTGATCGACTGAGCCGTCATCATGCTCCTGCTGAATAAGTGGTCGAGTTGTATATTAAATTTCAGTAATGTACTTTCATTTTCAGTTCTCCCACTGAATAAGTGGTCGAGTTGCATATTTAATTTCAGTAATGTACTTTCATTTTCAGTCCTCCCGTTGAATAAGTGGTAGAGTTGATTGTTTTCTCCTTTCATTACTCTTTCAGCAGTTTCAGCTTGTGCTAACAACCCCCTTTCGAGTATGCTCTCACCTTGCTCGCATTGGGATCTGGGTTGATAAGAGGAAAGGGTTCCCTTTAGTTGAATTGCAATTTCACTAACGTTAATGGGTGAAATTGTTGTGTCAAAAAATGAAAAAAATGGCTAGCACATTTCAAGAATGCTGACCCTCCACGAGTTTTTGAGATTTCTAAACCAGAAGAGAAATGGACTACAGTGGCTCGCAAGGGGAAGTCTACCCCATCTAGTAGTGAGCCAAGCAAGTCCTTGAAGCTTGTTGCTATGCAACCGCAACATACAGATTCAAACCCTTCTTTGAAGGGGAAAGATAGTACCATCTTTGTTGACTCTGAGGTTCCTATTCGATCAAAAATTGTGTGAACACCTCACCCGGCTCCAGTTCTCTCTAATCAACCGCAGAGTTTGTGTCACTCTTGTAGCCCTTTTGGGCGTGTGGAGGTAGGCGAATATATTCAAGAAAAAAGGAATGGTTTGCCTGGTTTTCAAAAGGCTTCAAAGTTCTTGCAAAACTATTACTCTTATAGGACAAAGGTGATATGCAAGAATTTTTGTCATGATCTTTCTCTAATGGAATGTCTGAGGTCTCATAGACCTCGTCGGTAAATATTTTGTGTGGGATACTAGACAACATTATCCTTGTATTGATGTTTTGTGTCTTCAGGAAATTAAGATTGTTTCTTTCATGCTTTCTGCAACATATCGGGTTATTTGGTTGAATGGCTTGTTTTTTTCTTCCAATCATGAGGGTGGTTATGGAGGGGTTTTCACCCTTCTTGTGCCACGGTAGCACTCTTGCATGATTGATCATGGGTTTGATCTGACAAATCGGCTTGTTTGGATCCTCATGTCAATTGATAATCGTTCTTTTGTGATTATTTATGTTTATGCTTCTAATGATGTTGTTGAGAGATCTTCTCTCTAGTATTAGATTGCAGATTCAATGCCCTTGGCCACTTCAGTTCTGTGTAGAGACTTTAATATGGTTGAGGTGGCTTCTAATAAAGATCAGACCATGCCCTTTCGATGTACAACTAGTGAGAAAGAGGCTTGGTTTTACATGCGTAATAAATTGAGTCCTTTTGATCCCAACCCTCTTGTCGCCATCCTCAAGTTGTTTAGCATACATGGAGCAATTTTCGGGCAGGAAATGGCAGAGTTCTTAAATGGCTTGATTCTGCCATGATAATGGCACAATATTTTTCTTGTTTGCTTCCTATCAAGACCTTCCAGTGATGCCTCTTCTTGAGGTCACCTATCAAACCACTTTCCCATCAAGTTCACTATTAATTGGCAAGTGGGTTCAGAATGGCCTTCCAAAATTATGTTTTTTTAAATACCTCTTTGTTGAGTCATCAGTCCATGTTGGCCCACATTCATAAGGTTTGGAACCTGGAATGCCATCCTACTCAACAATCTGGGTGGATTGCTTGGTGGAATCATGTTATTCAACACACTTCTTTCTTTTCATTTATGGTTGTTAGTTGGCCATTTTCCGTCAGCAATCCTATGGGCCACTGCCTCAGATCTCCATTGTGCCTTATAGGCTCTCTTCTAACTTGCTCTCTTCCAGTCTGCAAGTCCGCGTGGCCCAACTTCAACACCAAAAATAGATTGTTGAATATCATGCAACCAGAGGAGCTTAGATCAAAGCCAAAATGCATTGCCTTAATGTGGGTGACTGAGCTTCTAAGGAGTTATTTTTTGATCTGCGTGCTCGTCACTATGCGGCAAGCATCAAAACAATCAAGGTCGTCCAAACGGTGCTCTCCGAGCTATCGAATATTCTTCAAGAATTTGTTTACCATAATGAAAAGGTTTTCACTGCTTAAGAAGTCTTTCCTAAGTGAGATCGTGCTCTCCAAGAATGCCTTCAGGTTGTCCGGGGTAGGCTTTCTGAGGCTCAACACTCTTTTTGCGAGAAATTTCTTTGCATGGAGGATTTGAAAGAGGCTGTTAGTTCTATGGCTGATGAGAAAGTGCTAGGATGTGATGGTTTTCCTTGTGAATTCTACAAAGCCCTATGGCCTTGTGTGGGTTTTGACCTCCATAAGGTCTATTTGGAAGCTTTTCATTATTAGTCTTTAGGAAAATTGATCGATATAGGAAATATCAAATTCATACCTAAGTGAGGAGACCCTGAGGCCATTTGTAATTGGTGGCCAATAACACAACTTAATGTCTCCTACAAGATCATTGTCAAAGCCTTAGCTTTGAAGATTCGCCACTTGCTGCCTCAAATTGTTCACCCTAAAAAACTGGTTTCATCAACTCTAGATTCATTTTGGATAACATCATTGTTGTCTAGGAAGGTATGGAATGGACCCGACACTCTAAGTAGCAAGCTATTTTTTTGAAAATTGATTCCGCCAAAGCTTATGATTGCATTGAATGGCCCTTTATCCCAACTATGCTTGATGCTCTAGGGTTTGGCCCTCACTTTCTTCAATCTATTAGAATGCTCTTCGTGGATGCCTCTGTGTGCATTAGTATCATTAGCCGCCAGTCTTAGGCCTTTGGGCTTCACCGATCCATTCAATAGGGTTGTCCCCTTGCACCGTCTTTATATGTGCTTATTGCTGAAGGATTTGGGTATTTGTTGGCAAATGCTATTTCCTCTAGGAGGGTCCATGGTATTGCCTTGTCGGAGTCATCTTACCAATTGGTTAATAGTCACTTTGTTGATTATTCCTTTCTCACTCTCATTGAAGATGAGAAAAATGTTAGAGAGGCCCTTCAATGCCTCGATGCTTTTTGCCCGCCCTCTTGTTCGACCATTCAGAGGCATACAACTCACTATTGTTGCTAGTCCTTTCTTCCTATGCCTCCCTGGCTTCTCAGATTTGGCTAGAAGTGGATTGATCATGGGAAAATATTTCAATTTTTGGGCATTCCCTTTGCCTTTTAGGCTTCTCAATTGACCTTTGGAATGTAGTTCTTGCTAAAATTGAGAAGAAGCTCTCTTATTGGTTCACCAAGCTTTTTTCTTTGGTTGATAAATTTCATATTTGCTCTAAAATTCTTGTGGCCACTCATGTTTATTATTCTTCTTGTTGGGCCCCATCCAAAGCTTCTTATTTGAAACTTGAAAAGCTTCATGATTTTTTGTGGGCCTCCTCAGAAGACCACAAAGGGTTCCACCGTGTTGCTTTGGAATTTTGTTGTCACTTGCAGGACTCTGGTAATCTTGGGCTTCTTTCCACTCAATGGCAAGGGTTGGCTCTTTGTGACAAGTGGATTGTGCGGTCAATTTCTGAGAAAGAAGCATAGAAAATCCTTCTCATGCATTTTATTTCCTTAGGTTTTCTAGCCAATCAGCCTACCTGGAAGGGGATTGGCTTTCAAACCCTTTTGGTCATGAAAGACGTGCTTCATATCAAAGGCACTTTTGTTGCCAAAAGCATCTAGCATGCCTGGGAAGTCATCAAGCCTTGGCTTCGATGGGCCGTTCTGGCTTTCCAGATGGGTTGTCTTTCAACCAACACAACCTTTGGTGGTCTCTGCTTATTCATGTTCAAGGGCTCCCTCTATCTCGTTTTCCTTGGGTTCATGCCCTTTGGTTTCATAAAAGAGGCATCCACACATCATTTGTTTTCCAGTCACAATGAATCTTCGTTCTTGGGAAGATATGAAAGTTCAATTTCAGCTCACTGCCAGATCAACAAATATTTGACTCTATCTTGGCTACTCTTCCACCATACATGATTCACAAGATTGGTATTCATGTTGTCAAACCTTGGTGGAGAGACTAGCGCTGGTTTCTAGACACTACTTTTTGCAACTAAAAGCCGCATTTGGGATATCGTTGGCTTTCTCCGTACCTTCGAATGGTGTTTGTGTTGAACCTTCGATGGAATTCACAATCACCTCTATCAGTTTGGCAACATTGGTTTCATAACATTTGGTTGGCTATTATTAAACCGAAGCTCGCCTACTTTGCCTGGTGTATTTTTTTCCAAGGATTGCATGTGGGTTCTCACCTTTGGCATATGGGCATTATGGGCCCTCATTGCCCATTTTGTGAACAATCAAAGTCCTTCAAACATCTTTTTTGGTTTTTTTGTCATGCTCAACAACTTCGGAGTTGGAATCATGACTTTTTTCGCCCCTTTTGACTAGAACCCTTTTCTTGGCATATAGCTCTTTTGGGGGATTGGCATCACATCCCTTCCAAATATACCCAAGTTTGGAATGCTTTTAGGGCAAATATTTTATTTTCCTTATGGAATGAAAAATGTTATTTTTTCTCATAGCTCCATTGATACTATAGTTATGCTTTTCACTAAAACTTTTATTTGTTCTAATGTGATGCTTCAGATCTAGGTTCAAGCCAACAAGGTGGCCTTGGAGGTAGCCCACCTTCAGGAGTTGCTAGATCATTGGGTAATGCCTCGTGCACTGTGACCATGGTCCCCTTAGACAATTTTGCTTCCCGCAATCGTTCTCCACCTTGTGGTCAATGACACAACCAAAGCTTCTTAGCCCGATGCTCACGGTCCCCTAGATTTTGAGGCTCCTCGCTGCCACTCTGGTGGCAGGGGCAATTCATCCCGATGATGTTCTACCTTGCCTCCACTTGGAGGTGCTGCCTCTAGTTGGCCTTCGGGTGGGGTAGGACCAGCAGCTGGTGGTGGCAACAGTTGGCCTTTGTCTAGTGGTGGTGGGAGGTGGCGAAAGTCTTCTAAGTGACATACTCAGTTGGTGTTGGCTATCTCTCCAACATAGAATGAAGATAGAGATAAAGAAGAAGAAGAAGATAAGACTAGAGAGGGGTGGTATGTTCCTAACGTCACCCCAGACCCCATTGATGTATGCGGTAAACCGGATGACTAGGACCCTCTCCACCTCCCACTAGCATTGCTCTCACCACTTAGTGACTATTCTTGTTACTTTGTATTTGCTTTTCAGGCTCTGCTCATGTGACTCTAGCGAGTGACCTTGTGTCCTACCTTTTTTTGTGAATATGTGTTTTATTTTAATTAATAAAAAGTGACGTGTGTATTTATAAAAAAAAGGAAATTGTTGTAATTTTGTAGTGGATTATTTTCCCATGAAAAACATTGAAAGAATAAAAGAGATTAGATTAATTTTTGTAATCCAGTATTTTGCTTGAGTTGTTTTAATATTTTCCTTCAAATTTTTTGAAATACTTTCCTATGTTGTTTGGTCCCTACTTTTGGGCTTTTATACATAAAGTTATTCGACAAATTCATTTATTTAATCTTGGAAACAAAAAGTTGCCCAAGCAATTTTATAACAGATTTTGTTTTTAAAAAAAAAATATATATTGAAATGCCATTAGGCATTTTACTCCATTGATTGAGAAAGAAGCTTATTATTCAATTTTTCGAAAAACTATGTACTTGATAGAGTTAAATCAAACAAAAACAATATATCTTGCACTAGTAATAAATTTTATTTTTCATCAAGTGATTCTGATTAGAGATCAAGTAATGAGGCTTGTTGAATATGATATATTACAATAGCTTTGACAATGAGCCAATCTCCTAGTCATCCATCTCTAAGAGTAAATTGCTAAAGTAAATTATGCTTCTACTAGAGTGATCCATCCAATCTTTTGAGGAGTGCAATCATAATGCACCATAAACTATAAAGATATTTTACATTATTTAAGAAAGGTTAGCTGCATAAAAAGCTAACTTGAGCATTGGGGATTTGTGCACTACAAATTCTAAGTTCATAGAAAATGCCCCTTCTAAAATAAATGTATAGACATGAAATGGGTAAAGATACAAATTTATTGGAGTTGTAATTATGTTAAATAGTCTACAAAATGAAAAAAAAATTAGGCTTCTCGCAAATAAAGGATGTCAAATTCATGTCTTGGTTTTTTTTGCATTTATTCTTCCTGTACCATAAGCAAAAGCTTTGTATTTATTGTTGTTATTTTTTAGATTTGTCCAAAGTCTTTTTGTTGTCCTAGCCTCATGCAATTTTTTTTTATTTACTACCATATTTTGAACCAAATTATTATAGGTTGTTCTACTCTCATGTTAACCTATTCTTTGATTTATTACTATCATTTGAACCAAAATATCAAAATGCTTTTTGTGAATATCCTTAAAATGTGACTTATTTAAGGAACTGAATGGTTGTTTGTTTTCCTTGGAAACGTAAGTGATAGTAATTATCTTCTACACATAAATATCTGGATTCAGAACACTGTCTTCCAATTACAGATTGTCGTTTCTATCTTTAGTCATCAAAGCAAATTTACTACAGCTTGATCTTCAAGGCCTTGATTTGACAGTGTTCTCTTTTTCTTAGCCATTTTTATAACTTCCACTAAAAGAGGTTGAATGCTTAAAAATATCTAGCTAAGTTTGTTGGGATTTTAGTGTAGTGGTTGAGATGGGGTGGCATCATACATGATAGCCAATTTCAAATCCTAATGGGCATAGAGACCTTGTGTGTGGATAACAAGAGCTTAATCTGAGAAACATTCAAGCAAATTGAATTATATATAAAGTTCATACACAAAAAAAAGTGTATTCCTTAAAGTGATTAGAGTTATATTCTCTGCATTATCACTATTCTATAGAGGGGTGTGACAAACGAGGTGTAATCTTGGCAGGGAAACCAACATAACACAGAAGAGGAAAACTTACCACAAACCACCATAGATAGGTTGTGGAGCTCGTGGTTGACAAGTCAACCCCAAAAAGTGTGATAGATTGTAAGGGACACATGTCACTAGGAAAATATATGTATAAAATATAATAAAATGAAGTAGTAGGTGAGATAGACCTAAAGCAATATATGAAGGAATATACTCAAGTAAATAGATAGAAATAATAGAAGGATAATATATAAGACATCTGATGGAATGATGAGAATGTAATATCAAGTATATCAATATATGAAAGTTTACTAATGAGTATATAGTATATTATGAATGTGATCTAATTTTTGTTTAGAGTTAATATATTATCTTGCTTGATTCCACAATCTAGATTACTCTTTGATCCTTCTCCTACTATTGAGTCTGGGGTATAAATACAACACAAAGAATACTTGGGGGACAAAATTCCAGTTTATGATCCCCCACTTTTCTTGTTAACATTGGTTCTATTGTCGGGACCCTGGTTAAGTAGTATGGAGGAGATTAGAAAGAATTATTTTAACTTAGATTAGATATAAAAAAATGAAAATTATTTTATAATTAGTGTCACTATTCCCTTGGTGTCAACCTCATGAGTGTTAGGAAATAATGCATCAATGTCTATTTCATTTAATCTATTTCCTACATAATCCAATGAGAGAAAAGAATGCATGCAAGCTTATAGAATAACCATAATGCATAAATCAAAATAGATAAGCTACAAGATAACACAAGTTATACCTTGGGAAAACCGTCAAGAGGGAAAAACCCAACCTCCAAAAACATCCATACTCCATCTATTATTCAACAATAAAACAATACATGCACTCACAGAGTTACAATGGATACTTCTAAAGCATCAAGCCTCTCTAATGCATCCTCCATGTGTCCAAGCATGATTCCACACATCCCATTCCATGCTTCACATATGCACTCCTCAGAAAGACTCAATACTGACATACCACTCATTTAGCCAACCTTAACCACTAAAAATATATTTACTTGTATATATACAAGCTCACACAAATACAACCAA
Source organism: Sequoiadendron giganteum (assembly GCA_007115665.2). NCBI lineage: Eukaryota > Viridiplantae > Streptophyta > Pinopsida > Cupressales > Cupressaceae > Sequoiadendron > Sequoiadendron giganteum. The sequence goes on along the minus strand of CM021107.1, from coordinate 76,036,926 downwards.
GTGGTAAGATAAAACCATGTGAACACAAAACCATTGACCCCTTGTTTAATATTGGGTACTAAGTTTTCACTTCATTAAATTCTTTCCCCAAATATTAAATCATTATCTTATGTCTCACATACATTAAATAATAAATCAATGTTACAATACAACTTTATAAGTGGCCCCAAATAATAATCTAATGTGGCTAAACACACCTTCTAGGTGTACCACAATTATATTATTTTATCACAATATTATAATATAACAATTTATGCAATGGTGTACAACACCAAATCCTAACATTCTCCCACCTATTGTATTCATTGCATAAGGGTCAATCAATGAAATACATCATCATATCCATATATGAAACCTCATGAATCTCCAACATCTTATCGTGCTCCATCAAGATACCTACAATAAAACTGTTATCATGGAATCTAGCAGCGCTTGTTCCATAGATAACCCCCCTACGAAACTTATCCATTTCCTAGGTTTATGATGTTCAAGCACGTAAAATGAGGCAATTTTTAATCCACCTCGAAGTGCATTTCGAAGTCTCAAATAGTTCGTTTGAGCATCTCTTTGCATTCATTTCGCAAAGACCTTCGAAATGAGTATCTTCACGAACACTCATTGTTCATACTTAGTGAAATTGTGAAAAGTGCAATGGCGGACTTTTTCAGCGCCTTTCCACTTAAGTGAAAAGTTGACTTGGTGCAAGGGTGCTGATTTTTAGCGCCCTTACACCAAGTCCCCATAGTCATTTTTAAGTCTTGGGTGGTGATTTTTGTCTACTTTACATTTTTCCCAGTTTAATGCCTTTTCATGTGCCTTAATTAATGTGTGACCTCTAGTCATTTATCTCACTCGAGGATCACTTAAAATTGATTTTAGGTCATTCTTATCTTCATTGTTGCTTAACCTTTCTCTCTTTCTCCCATGGGCTAAGTGATTTACTCTTGCAAACACACGTTTTGGAGATTTCTTCAGGCTTTTCCACCTAGGGTGTCAACATTTTTCAGGTAACCTTTTTCCTTTTCTTATTTGTCGACTTATTTTTTTTTTCCATCATTTTTCTAAGGCTTTATGTTTTCGCTATGAGTTTTCATAGCGTTTTATCCAGGATTCGACTTTCTTTGTGCATCGAATCTTTTTCTTTCTTCTTAAGATCACACCTTTCCTTTTTCATTTTCATGCCCTGCTCATATGCGTTTGTTTTGAAATTTTGAAGCGCCCCTTTGTCATTCAAAATCCCTAGGTTGTTCCCGTTTTTCTTCTTTCTCTCTTGCCTTTGTTTCTTAAAATGCTTTCTTTCACCATGGTGGTGAAATTTCAAGTGCAGTCATCTGATCACCTTTTTATCAAGTGTCATGGCATTGAAATTCACTTCCATCACACCTAAGATTGCCTTCCAAGAAGAGTTGAAGTGCTCAAATTACCAACTCCTACATTAGAGTGATTTTTTCATCATGTCCAAGCGAACTTTTTATATGCCATTGCACTTGCTAAAACAATCTACAAGAGGCTAAGTGTCAGAGCATTGATTTTCAGCGCCCTAACATATCTTTTCCAAACTTACACCCAAAAGTGCAAGGGCGTTGATTTTCAATGCTATTGCACCTGAGAAATTTTTCTCCAAGTGTAAGGGCACTGATTTTCAATGCCCTTACACTTTTGGCAGTTTTTGCTTCAAACTCTTCAAACTTGCTCTATTCTCATTTCGAAGCCTGTTTCTCCGCTTTTGCATCATTTTTCATACCTCATCACTCGTATCATGCTTGCTCAACATCGTTGCTCGCTTCATGCATCCCAATGCTACTTTTTCGACTAACATTTTTTGATTCACCATCTTTGCAGTTCCTTTTCAGATCTCGTCGAGGGATCCTCAAAGATTACATCTTTTGATCCAGTTGCTCTCAAATGACAACCAAGAAGCCTCCATCGTCATCAAAGGCTAAAGGAAAAATGAAATACAAATACCAAGGTTTTTATTCGCCGACAATAGTAATTTCAAAGGTGGATGAGATAAAATACACCGAGGTTGGTCATCAAGACCTCATTGATTTTGTAAAGAGAATTGAGCAAAAGCCTCTTGAAGACTCTCTGAGAACCATTGTGCACAGTAATCTACACCTGGTGTCTACTTTCCCTAATTTTGCACAACATACAAAGTTCGTCCTTGAATTTTCATAGCATTACATTAGGGAAAGCGGAAGTGTGATTGACTCTTAGGGGCAGGAGATATTGAGACTAGACCCTAATTTCTTTGATATTATTTTCAAAGTCCCCCAAATGGAAAAATACATTGAGATTTCAATATAACAAGCAAGAAGTCTATGACTCAGATCCAAATAAGGCTAAGTACTTGGTAGATAGCCAATGATTGAAAGAACCCATGCATACTATTTCAAGATGTCCAAAGGGACTTCCACGAAGTGCCTTCAAAGAAGCCATCATGAATCAAGTAGAGAGTGCTGAATTTTCATAAGCCTCTATGCATGTTCTTTGTGATACAAGGCTCACTCTTGACAACCTCAAGATGCATCTTGATAGATGAAAAAGGTTCACTCATCTGCCAGGAAATCAATCATGAGGATTCACACCATTGTGGATTACACCGTTGGTCTGGATGAAAAGTTCATGCAGGAGACCAGAAAGAAGTATGAAGACTTCCGCGCCCAAGCAAGGAACCATGAAGATTCTTGATCTCCCAGTGTTGAACATTTTTATGCTTCCCTTATGCATCTTGTAAATAGTTTGCGACATCTTAAATGTCTTTTTGTCAAATGTAATTACACAAAAAATATGAGATGTAGTTTCACTGAGATGAATTACATGTTGACTTAGTCAAAGTTAGGGTTTCCTATTTTTCTCACCTAACTTTCCTAATTTTACTCAACTAATTTCCTAGATTAGCTCTTCCCTCTCTTCTATAAATATGAGGGATCTTTATTGTAATCTTTACCTTTAGTATTTTGCAACGAAGTGCTGCCCTTTTTGAAGCATATTTATGAAACTTTGTGTTCATACTTTGTGAATGAAATATGATCAATAAAGAAGAGAATTGCAAACCATACTTTGTGGTGGATTCAATAATCTTGTGAATTGATCTTATTGGTGGTGATTAGAATATGATATCTGAAGGGCTTAAAGTAATTTATGTAGACTTTGTGTTACATTCCTTATTTGGATTTATGTTTATGTTTGGATACTTTTGTTGAGATATCTACAAGACTTTGTGCTTGTAATTGTTCATTTTATTCGAGGAATTGTTGCATCTAAGAAGACTTTGTGCTTCTAATGCATGAAACGGTACATTTTTCATAGATCCATTAGTGAAAAAACTACTAAACGACTTTGTGCCTTCGTGAGCTTTCCCTTTTATTTTATTTTTTTGATCATTAATCATATCTGGTATCTCTATGCTTTGCTTTGACAAGATAGAGGTATTGGCATTACTGCTCATTGTTAGTTTAAAGTTATCTTGAATTAGGACTTCCAACCATGAAGCATTGTAAAACATCTTCTCTGAAAAAAGAGAGAAGCATGAATGTGACACACCTCCCCATTTCATAATTATAGTGTACATTGTGTAAATACTTTATTAATTTTACTGTAGCTTATGTTAGCAGTAAGAAGGGTACCTCCCCTTTCTGTGAGGAGAGATTTTATCTCACATAGTTGTGGCTGACGTCTAGGTTCTATAATCTGTTGAAAAGGTGATTACATAATTTTCACCTAACAAAAACCAAAGTGACCACCATCTCAAGCAAGAAATCCTCATCCTCCAATGTGCCACCTATGGAAGAAAAGTAACATGCCAAGGTGAAGCTGCACCAATCCAAAGAACACAGGCATCAAATACAAGTGATAACAAAGGCTCCAAGTTTCTATCAAAGGTAAAAACCCACATGATCGGAAATAGCATCCACAACACATGCTAATACATCCTACCATCCATACCTCCTAGGTATCAACAACATTAGTAAAATCATGTCATCATATATATGCAACCATAAATTGTAATCACAAGATCCCTGTATCAAACATGTCAATGAAGAGCATACATATCTAGGAAGTCCCACTACATAGGTAATGTCAAATCTGAAAACGATCAAGGCATATCAATTCTACCAATCGACACTATATCAAAGTGTGATAAATAATCAAAACATGAAGTACCAAGGACAATCACAATGATCCACACATGCAACACAAGTAGTTGCATACTCTCTCACAACATGTCACCACAATCCTTCCCAAATCATATGAACACAAACCTTTAGGAAGGAACCATAGAATGAAGAGAGAAAACTTGTAAACCATACATGTCCTTCTACCAACACCCCAAGATTCTAAGACTATGTCAAGTATGATATCCTTACAACCCCACATGAAAAGCCTCAAAAGCACCCAACCACTCAATCTCAAAAATCAAATTCATTGTATCCATTACCAAATCAAGGAATTATCCCAATATCATCTCCTTAAACTTCTCATCAATGAATGATAATATAAATAATCTCATATGCACAAGGAGATAACAATGCCAAACATCTCTCAAATTGAATCCTCCAGAACCAACTATCCATAACTCAAGATTCATATCTGTGAAAGGTAAAGCAATAAAAATCGTGCTAAAGAATACTCAAATGAGTCTCCCAAAATCAATCAACATGGATTGAGGCTCATTCCCATGAGAAATAAAAACATGAAACATAACGCATTTGAAACAAGAATGGGAAAATACCTTTCAAATGATAAATCATCGAGTAGACAAGGAGTGGGGAATGAGAATGCTCGTCCAAGATAACCAAGTCATCTGACTCACTCCAAGAACAATATTATCTATAGGTCCATCATGAACTCACATCCATATCCAGGTGAAGAATCCTCAGTCTTCCTACTGAAACCTCATCAAGAGTAACTGTCTCAAGCAAATATCTCAAATCACAAGAGAACTCTAGCCTCACCCAAGTCTCCAAGTATCCATGAGCATCTAAAAACAATCAATCCATGCTAAGCTCCAAATGTAACACAACATCCTCATGAAGCTCCCATGCAAATGACCAATGTACTCAATACCAAGTGAACCAACAAGATCAATGTCGAGGCTCCAATCGTAGAATCGAGAAGCTATCATGATATTATGATCTAACTATCTCCTCTTAGGAGATCACATGCACCAATGCATACATCTTTGTCTCAAGAGAAATCGTACAATTTCAATACTCAAATAGGTATCCAAAGTAATCCAAGACACAATACCAAACACACTCTAAACCAAGAATCAACATCTCCAATCACATGAAGATAACTATATATTAACAGTGAACCTATAAATGTGAAAGAAATCTTTTGTAGCAACTGGATCTAAGAGCTCCTCAAAGACATCCAAAAACACTAAAGAAGATCATCCATCACCAACGATGAATCATGTCACCTCCAACAACTCCCATTGAATGGCATCGTGACAACTATCTCCTAAATGAAGATCATCCAGATCTACACATGCAACTGAAATGTAAATAACGCCAAGTAGAACCAAGATATCCAAGCCAAGAAGATACAACCTCCATCAAAACATGACTAAATCATCATTTTCAAAAGCTCCCACTAAAACATGTAACCAATGAAATGTAATCAAGCTATCATGACATCATGATAAAATTACATGCTACAAGTCCCAACAATCGACTAATTAGGTACTCTAATCATCCATCCTCTCATCCCAAAGCAACATGTACCAATGCACAAATGACCACAAACAAGGCCAACTAACAATGTTTGCATCAACGTTGAATCAATCTCATGGATATATACAATCCACATCTGAGTCATCCCATTACAACCAAATGGGTGGCCAACCCACACAACTGCATAACTCAAAGATTCCAAACAATAAATCATGCGATCATCATCACATTAGTAACGTGCAAACCAAGATATCACATAATATAATCTTGTAGACAACAAGAATCAAACACCAAATCAACTATAGATCTGATTCACCAATCATGTCCACAAACGAGTAACCATAGTCAAGGAACCATACAAACATGAAGGAGATAAGAGCATCCTCTTAACACCAAACCATATCACCACCAAACAACCACATGTATGAGAATTTTGTGCCAATGCTCAAATGTACCTCCATGGCACCATAATCATCACCAACATTGTAGTTGCACTCAACTATCACCCACATGAGACTCTAAGTCTCTACACGTGTCAACCCATATCCTCAAAACTGAAGAAAACATGTGTATTTGTCACCATCAAATTCTAACTTTGAAAAAAACCTCTAAACCTATAAAAAGGAGCACCAAACTAATAATGAGTTGCACCATCATAAATATCATATAAAAACATATACTCCCATAAGGTTTCACCTCTTGACTCGTTTGGATACTCACACAATCACATCCAAAATCTTAAAAACCTACAAATGACCAAACAAGTACAATCCTCTCCCTACACCATAAATTTAAAATCTAATTGATCCATTGTGTATTAAACTGCACATTCTCTCTAGTGCTTATTTGAAATCGAAAATTTGATTATGTATGTAAAAGTTAGTTCAAAACCATGTACAAGAGAGCATCTAACTTTTGGGGGCCCAAAAACTAATGTAAACAACAAAATCATGGAACTAAACTTATACCACTATGTAGTTCTTGGAGAGAGCTTTTTGTTGACTATTGGAAGTTGAAAATATGACATTGTGGGAAAAAGTTATGTTTTTGTGAACAAAAGTCCTCTAATTTGGTTTATAGGCTAAGCAATGGTGGCCCCTAGGTGGTGGATTGGTAGGGGTGCCCCGTCAACAACACTCGGGTGGTGCACCAATGGTTGAATAGTGGAAAGTTTTAAAATTATAGAAAATATATTTAAATTTTTTGACAAACTTCAAGAAACATTTAAAAGTGTTTTAAGTTTTCAAGCGGTTAATTCTTTTTCTCCCAATTAGGTTGTGAAGGGGATGATTCCCTAGGTGACCAAGGGCCTACATTATTGGAGGGGGCTAAGCCCTTGGTCGTGACGAGATTGGCCAGTTGGGGTCAATTGTCAGTGGCAAGAAGTATTCTGTGGGTACGCTTGCTATCATAGGTAGTCAAAAAGTGGTACGGGAGGCTATGGACCACCCCACTTCCCCCCCACCCCAACTATTTTTTAAAAAACATATTTAAAGATTTTTAATATATATTTTCTATTTCACAAGACTTATATTTTTAATTCCATTGAGTATTTTATTTTTTATTTTTTTAATATTTTTCCTCTATAGTCGACCTGTATGGTTGTATGGGTAGGTTGTAGGGGTAAAAAAACATTTTTTTCAAGTGGTCAAAATAGGGAAAATTTTATATGAGTTTTCATTTTTCTACCATCTTGGATCTAATGGTGAGGTTCATTTTGTCTCAAGAGGTCATATGTGAAATTTACTCTACAAAACTTTCATATGAAAGTACAACCCAAGAAACCCTTTTGACCCAATTTGTCAAGCGTAATACTGTAATAAACCCAACAAATATTCAAACCCCAAAAGCCTAAATCTTTCAAGCAAACACTTGCACATGTATTCCATATCTTGTAATGCCTCAAATATTTCCTACATATCCATGGATTCAACTTTGCACCAAATCTACTCAAACAAGGGTTATAACAAAACCTAGTAATTCACACCTCCCATAAACTTGAAAGCTCTTATACCAATTGTTATGAAATAATGCATCAATTCCCAATACATTTATTATATTTACTACATAACCCCATGAGAGAAAACAACCCATGCAAGGTTAGAAAATACAAAATTATAAACACCTATGGAAAAAGAAAATAATAAAAAAATAGAGAAATTAGAGAAGATTAAGTTGGCAAGAAAAATAAACATGGCCAGCCAAAATATGGTAGAAGAAATAAGACAAAGACAAAATGTTGAAAGAGAAGAAAGACACCACATAAGAATGGATAATGAAGAGAAGAGAGAGGATGAGCATTCCATTGTGGGTTTTGTTGAGCAAGTCAATGTGGGTGTTGTTGAGAAGTAGAAAAAGTAATTGTAGAAGAAGAATGTAAACTCTTGAATTAATGACCTCTCATCTAAAAGAAGCAAGAAATATTTTGTCAAATTTATAAAGAAGTATAGAAGAATATGGGGCATCAAGGAAGCTATTGGTAGATGGTTGTGGACGCAAAGAGGCTCCAACATTACCACATTTAACTAAAATTCCACTAAGGAAACCAAATTTATCAAACATCACAATCAACTTGGATGAAAGATTTCTATAATTCCTAGCTAGCTTGCAAAAAAATAGTATCTATTAGGGAGGAGTATTTGGAACAATTAGTCAATAGGAGCATAAAGAAATTGAGAAACAAGAAAATAGAAAGAGAAAATAAAGTCATGTTTAATCTGGAAAAAAACTTGTCAATGATAACAAACAAGATGTCACTTACAAATAAAAAGATATTACCAAATCTGAAACATCATTATGAAGAGGCACAACCCCTGAACCAGAATCTATCCCCTATGCCATATAAAACTAGAAGAATTTCAATCCAATATACACCACAAAATGAGAATAAGAATCCACAAGAAAATGTTATAACAAATTGTGAAGGGATTTAAGGAAAATAATACTTTGAAACTAAGCAAGGGACAAAGACAAAGAAAATAAGCCTGCAGTAATAAGAAACACTAAGAGAGAAGAAAGTGACAAAATCCCACCACAAGTGAAAAAAAAGTAAAAACATGATGAAACCTTCAATTAAACTCTCCCAATATTTGGAAAGGACACTAGTGAAAGTTGCAGAACATATTTCTATATTGGAATCTCTTTGGCAGAGGAAAGTAATTTATGAGGAAAAGCTTAAGATATTTGAATTTTCTTATCTCTAAGAAAAGATGCCTTGGATTGGTATAGGAAGGCCTATTTAAAGCATGGTAAAGATTGGGAAAACGTTAAGAAGAAAATTTTGGTAAACTTCTATACTCCAGAAGTACCATTTGAGAGTAAGTAAAATGTGGGACTTGGTACAAAAGAATGGAGAATCAATTAAATATTATGATAAAAGATACAAATAAATCTTTTGAAAACTCAAGGAACCTTTTTTGTGCAGTGAAATTTGTTATCTACTAGTGTGCAAAACTAACTAAAGAATGAAAGATAAGAAACTACACTAAAACACCTCAAGTTTAGGCTACGTTAAACAAAAATGAAAGGGAGATAACGATTCAACAAAATGATTATACCTTTCTTCGCGTTGATCCTTGGTTGGCCCTTTGACGATTTTTGATGTGTGCTCCTTGGATGATAGCTTTGAATGATGGTGGTAGATTGATGAATGGAGGTAGGTGAATGCAATAATGGAGTCTAGATGAAAAGTCAAATACTAAGAGATAGAAATAAATGGCTAAGATAGCTCAAACAACTTGGAAGCATAAGTTTGGTATGCATGCAATCACTAAATTTATAATTCATAAGATGCAAGATCCTTTAATGAAGGAAGAGGGGGAGTATTTATAGATAAATTTGAATTCTCTAGAGAATTCGACGGTCTGGATTGAGCCACCATGGCCAAGATGGAGGGTTGTGGTGAGTTAAGGACTCACAAGCCCTCACATATTGACATGTGGCGGGTGAGTTTTCCAAGGGACAAAGGTACAAATGACATGGAAGAGGCCATGTGGTCCCAAGGTACTTGTAAGTACCTTGGGATGGGAGATGATTTCCCCAAAAAGTAATCCCTTGTCCCCCGTGGGGCTGAAAGTGACAAGTGATGACTTTTAGAAAGTCATCCCTTGTCAACATGGGGATTGGAGATGGTCTTGAAGAAATAAAAGTGTATTTTTAATTCAATTTTTGGGAGAAACCAAAGGATAAAACAAGATTCCTCTAAAAAAGGTCTTTGTCCTTTGGGTACGATGTGACATATGAGATGTCATGGGGAAGACAAATGCATGGGGGGAATAAATGTGAATTTTTGATTCACATGGGAAGAAATCAACCCAAAAAAGGTAAGTACCAAGAAGATTGATTTAAGGACATGTCAAATGGGGTAAGTGATTAGGATTAGGATTAGGCAAACAGATGATTAGATTAATTAATGATGATTAAAGGCAAGTGGCAAGTTATGGAGGATGTGACATTAATCCTAATTAAAAATATGCACACCTTAATGGATGATTAATTAAATTAATCCAGTTTAGTGAAAGGGTTATGGAGGATGTGACAAAGAGAGAAAAATAATGAATAAAAAATGAAAAGGATAATTGACTAAATTAAATAAATTGATTGCATTTATTTAATTTAGAGATGAAGTGGGCTTATGTATAAATTATTTAATTGATTAAATTAAATACCTTAGGAACATTAGGGACAAGGGACAATATTAATTAAATGTGTCATTTAATTAATATAGATGGATAAGACGAATAAATGATGGGATTATGACCATATGAAAGTGGTCAAATTTAGGTGTCTACATTTTTCCCCTCTTTGAGATGGTGTTACGAAGTAGCATCATTTCAAAGAATATTAAAATATAGCACTTAGAAAAAGATGGTTAGATGCCCCAATCATTCAAGGAGTGACTAGGAGGAAAGATGATGGGAGTGAAGATGAAGATTAGGGATTGAGGACACCCCCTTGAGAGGACATGTGAGGTTTAAGAGAACATGGTGTGCTCTCGAAATGGATGAGATAATGCAAAGGTAGATGTGGAAGATGATGCAAAATGATGGATGAGAGAGGATGATGATATGAAGAGATAAAGGCAAGCAAAAATGGATTCTAGGACAAATATGATGTTGCCCTAGTCAAGCTACAAGCCATGATGGACTGAGGATGGATGCAGTGTTGTTGATGAGGGAACGATACGTCCCCGAACAAAACAAGGATAGGGCAAGATACATCCTGATAAGAGTGTTGTTGATGAGGGAAGGATACACCCCAAAACAACACAAGGATAGGGAAGGATACATCTCGTTGATGATGATGATGATGATTGGGTCAAGGATTGTAGCAAGGCTAGGAACAAGACCAAAGATGTGAGTAGATGATTTGTGTTATATGGAATGGATTATGATTGATTGCAATGGAAGAGCAAGTTGCCATTTTCGGAGCATAATTTTTTTATATAGCATAAGACACCAGGTACCATGGTACATGGAACCAAGGCGGATTAGTGTCTAATGCATACACAAACACAACAAACAAGAAGTTTATCCCAACACCCCAAAGTCACGATGACTCTAGTCGAGCCAGGTATTGGGATAACCACAAGCACAAAAGAATTTCCTGGAGTAACACAAGACCTCAAGGGTCTTGGTGGGTACTAAATAGGACAACCAAGAAGACAACAACAAACAAAGATCAAAATATGCCCCTATGTTAACCAGTCAAAACACACGATAATATGATAGATCATGGTGGCCTTGACGAGGTATAATAGGAAGCTCAAATGATAAAAAAAAGATAAAAAGAATCAAAATATCACAAGAAAATTTCAAATGTCTTTTGCCACAAGATCAAAAGGGTGGATGGGGTTGATGAGGTATATTAGAAAGGATACATCCTGTTGAGACCAAAGATGGAGGATAGATTGGTTGATCGACATGACGCGAGATATCTGAAATCGATTGGATCTCATGAGACTAATGACTTTTGTTTGTAAGCACTAGCTAGGATAGGGACATACTTGATGACATGACAAGATGACAAGATGACAGAATGACAAGACACAAGACAATAAAAACCCAAAAGACCTAGGGGCTCGAGTGTTGATCAAAGATCAACCTTGCCTACGTGAAAGTGCAAAGCCCTCGTAGTTCGATAAAATACCATGGATAAAAGAAGAGAGAGGACAATGAAGACCTTGATGGATGACGAAGACTAGATAGACAAACACCCAGGGCATAGATCAAATGATCGACCTTGCCTATGTGAAAGCATAGGGGCAATGTAGTTTGACACAAGGCCAAAGACAAATGACGAAAGAGGACAAGATAGACAAAAGACAGAACCCCGAGGACAGATCAAATGATCAACCTTACCAACGTGAAAGCACAGGGGCAACGTAGTTCGACACAAGGCCAAAGATAGATGATGGAAGAGGATAAGACAAACAAAAGATAGAACCCTAAGGGCGAATCAAATGATCGACCTTTCCTACGTGAAAGCGCAGGGGCAACGTAATTCGACAAGAGACTAACGATAGACAATAGATAAGGGATGATGAGATGACTAGGATAAATGGATAAAAGGATACAAGGATGGAGCGGATATGATGAGCCAGGATAGGCTGTGTGGATGGGATGGTTAATATGTTGGATGTGGGTTATGTGAAGCTCAAGGATGGGATAGTGATCTAGATCAGTGAAAGATGAATTGGGAGGATGAAATTATGGATAAATGAGTGACAAAAAGTGATGAGATAGTAGGAAGATGTGAGTAATAGATATAAATGATGATAGTGAGATGAATGGCACTAGATTGCATGGGGGTAGCCTATAGCTAGATACCAATGACAAGGGATGATGAGATGGAAGGAAAATAGAGATAAATGGATGAATTGATAAAGATGGGGGAGATAGAAAGATGCTAGGATAGGTGGATAGAGGGACAAGGATTTGGGAAGATGGATAGGAAGATGAGGATAGGGATATGGGTAGGATATTTAGATAGAGGGATGGGTAGATAAGGACGAAAAAGGACTATTGGATGAGAGTATAGGAAGATAAGGATTTGGGAGATGGAACGGGTAAGGATGGGAAGGATGGGGATATGGAAAGGATTGCTTGGAGGGATGGATGGATGATGTCTCCAAGGACTCTATCTCAAATAAGGAGATTCCCCCACTCTAATGTGTCATGTGTGACAAGGCAAGAGGGATAGTAGGATAGGTGGATAAGGGAGTGAGATGGACATAGATAGGAGATATGGGTAAGGGAGGGAGATGGATGGTGGTCAGATGGGATGGATGAGGAAGTTAGATGGATGTAGATAATATGCATGGATCAAAAAAGTAAATGGGGAGGATAAGGAAAATGATAGTGGATGAGGGGAAAATATACCAAGAGATGTCCAAAGCATGTATATATATGTGCCCCTGTCTTTATCAAGATCACAAGGAATATGGAGGGACTCAGATATGAATGGGAGATGATGGGTAAGATGTGTAGGAGATGGAGGAAAGGAACGCATAGGTGGAAGTTGCCCCTAATTGTGGAAGGAGATCGAATGGGGGATTTACGCATGACGCTTGTTTGCCAGGTTTTCATCATGGTACTTATCCAAGGTGCTTGTTTGTCAAGTTTTCACCATTGGACGAATGATTTTCTCTTTACTATTTCCTTTTTGCTCTTTTGTTTTTTCTTTTTCTTTTTTTGAGTTTTTTTATTTTTTTGACTTTTTGGACTAGGCTATGGGTGAAGATGGATTCAGAAGACATATGATAAATTGGATGGATGAAGGACTCAAGCATAAAGTTCTAGATGAGGTAAAGAAGATCCCATGTGTAAAGAAACTATGCGGATGTTGGTACAACCTTATGAGAATGGATGGATTATGCAAGCGGATGGATTAAAGGGATTTGATGGGGGAGATATGGGGGATAGTGGATGGGATGGTTGAAAGTGCATGGATGGAACGATGGATTGGATGTGTGATGGGGGAAGGTATTTAGGACCAACATTGGCAGATGTGAAATGATAGGAGGGTTGATGGGTGGAGAATGTGGCGATAATGGAGGTGTTGGGATAGTGAATTTTGGGGTATAAGGACCTAAAAAAGATTTAGGAGATGGAGGATGTGAATTATTACCTTTGGGCATAGAAAATTTGGATATCATCATGGATTTTTCATGTGAAGGTATTGCCTCTTTTTTATTTGGGATCCACGTGGTTTTTATTTTTACATTGGTGGGCCTTTGTGGCCTATGTGTTTGATTTGGCTTTGGGATTTGATTTTTCTTTTCTGCAACATGTCTTTTGAAGGGGACATGAGCAACTTTAGATTCATGTGGATGTTTTGATTTATGCATTGTTGCTTTGGTATCCAAAGTTATTTTAGTAGCAATGAGATGGGTATGAGAAGATGGATGATATAGAGAAGACGTGGATGGAGTGATAGAGGTAGGCTTGTGATGATGGTGTGTGAATGGAGGATGTGAGATAGTATGCATGGACGGGTGCCTTTGTTGATCCAGATTAGGGTTTATGAATTTAGGAGTTATTATGGTGGATGGAGGTACATAAGGGCCCAAAATAGATGAAGTAGATAGAGGATGAGTGATGGTGGATGGAGGCACATAAGGACCCAAAATGGACTTAGAGGATGAAGGAGGAAGATGGATGGTTGTTTTACAGTAATACGATAGAGGAGGAGGGATGGTGACAAAGGATTTGGTAGAGTGACGGGAAGTGCCTCTCGTTCCTTTGGAAGAGGCTCACTTAGGATGTATGGAGGTTGTATCAATAGTTTTGGATTGTGAGTCATGGGAGATATATCCAAGACCGTGCACACCTGGATGTTCTTTGACCTGAAGGGGCTCTAACATTCATTGCTCATGAAGGCCTAAACCTTTTCCTTGATAGTTCATGTTCTCAAGCATGTGATCTATGGTAGGATGCTTATTCTTTTGGAAGCATGATTGCGAGTGTGTTAACAGGTGGAGGAGGAAAGGTGGTGCATAGACTTTGTTTTCCTCTTGCAAGAAGACCACCATGGAAGAGTGTAATGTTACCAAGGTGATATAACAGTGGTGTTGGGATGGCGAAGCTAAGCAATGGTGATGGAGGATTATGCAACGGAGATGAGGGGATAGCCACATTTTGATTTGGAGGAGGAAGTGATAAGGGATCTGAAGATGGATTAGGTGGTATGACAAGATCCAGATTTGTGGCAGCGGGTGATAAGGGTTCATGAGATGGAGCAATTGGATCTGGAGTGCAAACGGGATCATGGGATGGAGAAGATGAGCTAGGGTGATCTTGAGATGGTGTGGATGGGATGATAGGATCAAGATTCGATTGAGGAAAGGAATCCTGAGATGGGATGGATGGAGGGCTATGATCTTGACTTAGGGGAGGGGATATGTCTGTAGGCTTTAGATCGAGCTCTTGGCATGGCTCATCTTGTGTAGGAAGCATGACGGGGGAGGAGTGTTGGAGGGACTCCTCAAGTGTTGGAGATGGAAGGACAGAGGAGTCATGAATGTCATGGGATTGAAGTTCAGTAATATGAGGACTAGGAGGATTGGATTGGATGTCCCCAAGGGATTGGGTGGATCTAGCAGTAGAAGATGTGGATTTAATGGATTCAATGGGTTTGATGGGTTCAACCATTTGGACAGTGTTAGGAATGGTAAGGGGAGTGATAGGTGTTGGATGGAGAAGGGCCTCATCAGTAGTGACCGTACATGATAGAGTGGGAGGGCATTGTGCCACAACATCAAGATGTGGATTTGGGGATGTCTTTTCGGTCATGAGTCCTTGGACAACATCTGGAAGGGATGTAGGACTAGGTAGAGGGTTAGAGATGGATGGAGGACTAGGATTAGGGATTTGTGGATTAGTATTAGATGTGGAGATGGGATTAGATGGAGGATTAGGGTTAGGGATTGGAGGATTATATGAGTGGATGGGTGGATTAGGACTAGATGTAGAACTAAGAGGAGATGGAGGATTAGGATTAGATGAGTGGATGGGATGGGATGTAGGACTAGGAGGAGATGGAGGATTAGGATTAGGGATTGGTGGATTAGGATTAGATGAGTGGATGGGATTGGATGGAGGACTAGGATGAGATGGAGGATTAGGATTAGGGATTGGTGGATTAGGATTAGATGGAGGATTAAGATATAATGTGGTGAAGGGGGAGTGATTTAAGAGGATGTAGATGATGAATTAAGATAGGAGGATGCAGATGTTGGATTAGGTTGGGGAGATTGGGATGATGGGTGATAGTAGGAAGATGTGGATGATGGATTAGGATAGCAATATGTGGAGGTTGGATTAAGGTAGGGATATTGGGATGGCGGATTATGATAGGAAGGTGTGGATGTTGGATTAGAACAGGAAGAGTGAGGTGGTGAACTACCATAGGAAGCCATGTATGGTAGATTGGCATAGAAGGATATGGGTAATCGATTAGGATAAGAATAATGTTGGGATGGTGGATAGGAATGGGTGAGTGTTGGATTAGGATGAGAAGATTAGGATGTGGTATTAAGGTAGAGGTGATGATAAGGATAGGAGTATGGGGATGGTGGATTACTATAGGAAGATGTGGATGTTGGATATAATAGAGGTGGAGAGGGAGGACATGATGAATATGTCGATGGTGAGGATGTTGGATATCCCTTATCAAGGGTAGCATAAGGACTATTATTAGATGCGGATGAAGGCATGGAGGGATAGTTCGAAGAAGTGATTAGATTGTGGGAGGCGATTGGAGAGAGCTTACTAGAAATAATTGCGTCAAGGGGATCTATATAACACTCTTTGTGATCAACCAAACTTTCGTTATCATTGTCAACATAGTTAGGATTCCCCTTGACTACTATTATTGGTCGTGTGAGAGGGGGATAAGGATTCATGATGGCTACAAAATGGATACGAATTGAGAAGATGGAGGAAACTAGACGATGGAATGATAAATTGGAAGAAGGTGTAGGTGGACTAAAGCTCAAGTTGGGATATTGGATTAAAGCTCAGATTTAGATGATGGGATGTGACAGGATCGAATGATTGACTAGATAAGAGGATGAAATGGATACCCAGAACGGGAGAGAAAATGTTTAGAACAAGGAAATGGATATTTAGAATGGATGAATGGATGGTCGACACTTGAAACAGGTAGATAGATACTTGGAATGGGTGAACGAATGCCCAAAGTAGGAGAATGATACTCGAAATGGGAAAATAGGTTGCCTGATTGGGCGAACAATTGGTCAGAAAGAGGGAACAATTGCTCAGAACAAGCAAATGGATACTCAGAATAGATGGACGGATGGTTGGGATGGGTACTCTGGACAAGGGAACAACACCAAAATAGGTTGTCGAAATAGGTGAACAGCTGGTCAGAAAGAGGGAATGATTGCTCAGAAAGAGAAAATGGATACTCAAAATAAATGGACAGATGGTTAGCTTGGATAAACGGGTACTCCAGACAAGGGAACAACACTTGGAAATAGGTTGCCGGAATGAGCAAAGAGTTGGTTGAAAGGAGGGAACAATTGCTCGGAACGAGCAAATGGATACTCAGAATAGATGGAAGGATAGTTGGCTTGGGAAAACGGGTAATCCGGACAAGGGAACAACACCCAAAATAGGAAAACAGGTTGTTGGAATGGGTGACAGCTTCCCAAAACAAGTGGACAATTGGTTGGAGAGAGGGAATGATTGCTCGAAACAAGAAAATGGATACTCAGAATAGATGGATGTATGGTTGGCTTGGGTAAACGAGCACTCCAAAAAAGGGAACAACACTCGGAATGGGAAAACAGGTTGTTGGAATGGGTGAACACCTAATGAATGAAAGCTAAAAAAGGTTGTTTCGGAGGGCAGGGCCACCCCTTGAGGTCAAGGCCACTGAAAATTAGGTCAGGGCTACCCCTTTGGAGGGCAAAGCTACCCAAATCAAGAATGATGAGGAACATGTCCAAAAACAACCGAACGAGGTCCTGAAAAAGGTTATTTTGGAGGGTAGGGCCGCCCCTTGAGGTCAAGGCTGCCCCTTTTGAGGGCAAGTCTGCCCCTTTGGAGGGCGAGGCCGCCCAAATCAAGAATGATGAGGAATAGGTCCAAAAATGGCCGAACGAGGTCCCAAAAAAGGTTGTTTCAGAGGGAAAGGTGGCCCCTTGAGGTCAAGGTGACCCAAACTTAGGTCGAGGCCACTCGTTTGGAGGGCAAAGCTATCCAAATAAGGAATGATGAGGAACACATCCAAAAACGACCGAATGGGGTCCCGAAAAAGGTTGTTTCGGAGGGCAGGGCCGCCCCTTGAGGTGAAGGCCGCCCAAAATTAGGTCAAGTCCACCCCTTTGGAGGGAAAGGCTTCTCCTTTAGAGGGAAAGGCCACCCAAATCAAGAATGATGAGGAACAAGTCCAAAAAATAGCCGAACAGGGTCCCGAAAAAGGTTGTTTCACCTCTATTTGAGGGCAGGGCTGCCCCTTTGGAGGGAAAATCTATCCAAGACAAGGGAAAGGCCACCCAAGACAAGTGGGATGAGGAACGAGTCCAAAAAAAGGTCGAACAGACACCAAAATGGACCCAAACGGGGTCTCAGATAAAGCTGACTTCTAGAATGGGTAGTTGGATTTGCAAAATGGGAAAAATACCACGCAAAACGAGTGAACGAATACAGGAGGCTATGGAACAATTCTTGGAATGAGAAAATGAGTTCCCAAAACAGGTGAACAACTTCTTGAAGTAGGATCATGTTAAAGCTCAGATTTGGGTTGAATGAAAGCTCGGATTAGGATGATGGTATTAAGGCTCAAATTGGGACTGGATCAAAGGATATGATAGGATTTATTTGAAACCAAGTTTAGGGGTTTCAACTAGAGGACGTAAGGTGTTGACAACCAGATTTTTGCCAGATTTGGCAGTTTTCAAAAATTGTCAAATTTTGCCATTTTACGAAACTTCATAGGCATACCTTTGAGAGTCCAATTTTTTCCCAAAAAATAAATACCCAATACTAAGATAAGATGAATTTCCAACTAACATCCCAAATCTGAGACATGCATTCCGAGCTACTGATAAAAACAATTTTTCAAAAATTGAAAAAAAACACTAAATTCTGATTTTGAGGGTCAAGATGAAACTTTGAGGCCTCAAAAATGTGCTGAAGCAGGGTCCAACTAATTAAGGCCTATTGGGAATCCACATGCCACCTCATAACGCAATCACTCATAAAATTTGAGCCAAAACCCACATCCGAGTCAAAAGTTATAACCTCTGGAAGTTTTTGCATAAAAATCAAAACCCTCAAAATGAAGTCTAGATGATTGGGATGGATGATTTGACGATAGATATGGACTCTAGTGATGTTCTAAGAAGCACCTATGTGGTCTGGTCGATGAAACGATGACTTTCAAAAAATGTTGATGGATGCTTGGAACGAGCAGGGTTGCCCCTTTAGGTTAAGGCTGCCCAAACAGAGGTCAGGGTCGCTCTTAAAGGACAAGGCCACCTCTGTACAATGGTTTGAACCTAACTTAGTCAAAAATAGTGATGAAAAAGGATGAAAAACAACAAGTAAAAGTCCAAAATTGACTCACAAGTACTGGTTTTTCACAAGAAGACACTGCAACATAAGCCTAAATTTAGTGTCAAGGTATGGCCAACACAGTCCTCTATTTAGGCTTAACAAGTTTCCTAGTGGCATCCCTGATATACGCGCGATACGTGGGGCACAACCATGAACACCAACCCATCTACAAGCGTGAGTCAGGAGCAGCCAGCGAGAGACTGGGAGCTCAAACCAACCCTTCACATCTATATAGGTATCACCCTAGCTTCGACGCTCTGCCAGACACGACATGACTAGATTGGGGTTTAGTTTTAGCTCTCCCCCCTTTATATACCCCGTCGGTAACATGTGGTTGGAATAGTCCCCTGGGTGATGAAATCTCGAGCAGGTCCCGCTAATAAAATAAAAAAAAGGCTAAAAAAGACTAAGTGAGCTACGATTTCTCTTCACCCAGGATCGCCAAATGGTGCAAGGGGATTGGATATGTCAATAGCCCACTTTCAAACACATCACACAAGTTCTTTGACCCTTTAATTAGTCCTATGTTCCTATTTTAAGAAAAATGAAAAGATAAGACTAATTGAACACAAATTTTCACCTACAAAACACGTGTTAGTAGTTTGTTTTACATCTTCAACAAGTGAATCTGCAAGAAATAGTTGTCAGAAAAAATGGAAAACAACAGTAGAAAATTCTGTTGTCAGGTTAGGGCCGCCTAAACATGAAATCTATAATAAAAACTGTCAGAAAACAGATAAAAACAACAACAAAAAAGTATTTTGCCAGGTCAGGGCCGCCCAAACATTAAACCTACACCCAAAACAATTAGAAAACAAAGAAAAACAACAAAAAAGTTTATTGCTAGGTCAGGGCTGCCCCTCCAGGTCAGAGCTACCCAAACATGAAACCTGTAGGAAAAATAGTCAGAAAATAGAGAAAAACAACAATAGAAAAGTTTGTTGCTAGGTCAGGGCCGCCCAAACATGAAACCTACATAAAATAGAGTCAGAAAATGATGAGAAACAACAACAAAAAAATCTGCTGCTAGGTCAGGGTCGTTCCTCCAGGCCAGGGCCACCCAAACATGAAATCTGTGAGGAAAACAGTCAGGAAAATGATGAAAACAGTAGCAGAACAGTCTGCTGGTAGGTCAAGGCCGCCCCTCTAGGTTAGGGCCGCCCAAACATGAAATCTACAAGGAAAATAGTAAAAAAAAATAGATAAAAATAGCAACAGAAAATTTTGATGCCAGGTCAGGGCCGCCCAAACATAAAGCCTACACAAAAAATATCATAAAATAGATAAAAACATCAACAACAAAATTTCTTGCTAGGTCAGGGCCGCCCCTCTAGGTCAAGGTCACTCGAATAGTGAACTTGCCAGAAAATAGTCAAAAAATGATGAAAAACAAGGTCAGGGCCACCCCTCCAGGTTAGGGCCGCCCAAACAATGATCTTGCCAGAAAAAAAAGTCAAAAAATGATGAAAAATCTATTGCTAGGGCAAGGCCACCCCTCGAGTTCAAGGCCACCCAAACATGAAATCTACAAGGAAAACGATCAAGAAAATGATGAAAACAACAGTAGAATAGTCTACTGCTAGGTCAGGGCCGCCCCAAAAGATAATAAACTACACTAAACCACCTCAAGATTAGACTATGTTAAACATAAATGAAATGGACATAACGATTCAACAAAACGATTATCCCTTTCTTCGTGTTGATCTTTGGTTGGCCCTTTGATGATTTTTTATGTGTGCTCCTTGGATGATAGCTCGCAATGATGGTGGTAGATTGATGAATGGAGGTAGGTGAATGCAACAATATATTCTATATGAAAATGCAATGGATTCTAGATGAAAATGAAAATACTAAGAGATAGCAATAAATGGGTAAGATAGCTCAAACAACTTGGAATAAGTACCTTGGGATGGGAGAGGATTTCCCCAAAAAGTAATCCCTTGTCTCCAAGTGGGGTTGAAAGTGACAAGTGATGACTTTTAGAAAGTCATTCCTTGTCAACATGGGGATTGAAGATGGTCTTGAAGAAATAAAAGTGTATTTTTAATTCGCTTTTTGGGAGAAACCAAAGGATAAAACAAGATTCCTCTAAAAAAGGTCTTTGTCCTTTGGGTATGATGTGACGTATGAGATGTCATGGGGAAGACAAATGCATGGGGGGAATAAATGTGAATTTTTAATTCAGATGGGAAGAGATCAACCCAAAAAAGGTAAGTACCAAGAAGATTGACTTAAGGACATGTCAAATGGGGTAAGTGATTAGGATTAGGATTAGGCAAACAGATGATTAGATTAATTACTGATGATTAAAGGCAAGTGGCAAGTTATGGAGGATGTGACATTAATCCTAATTAAGGATATGCACACCTTAATGGATGATTAATTAAATTAATCCAATTTAGTGAAAGGGTTATGGAGGATGTGATAAAGAGAGAAAAATAATGAATTAAAAATGAAAAGGATAATTGACTAAATTAAATAAATTGATTGCATTTATTTAATTTAGAGATGAAGTGGGCTTATGTATAAATTATTTAATTGATTAAATTAAATACCTTAGGAACGTTAGGGACAAGGGACAATATTAATTAAATGTTTCATTTAATTAATATAGATGGATAAGATGAATAAATGATGGGAGTATGACCATATGAAAGTGGTCAAATTTAGGTGTCTACACCTTTAATGGAAAATAAAAGGTTTCCTTATGCCATATAAATCTAGGAGAATTTCAATCCAATAGACACCACAAAATAAGAATAAGAATGCATAAGAAAAAAATATTTAGAAATTGTGAAGAGATTTTAGGAAAAGAATACTTTGAAACTAAGCAAGGGAAAAAGGCAGATACAATAATCTTGTAGTAATAAGAAACACTAAGAAAGAGAAGAAAATGATAGAATCCCACCAAAAAGTGAAAAAAAATTAAACACATGATGCAACCTTCAATTAAAGTCCCAATATTTAGCAAGAACACTATCAAAGCTACAAAATATATTTTTATATTGGAATCTCTTTGGAAGAGGAAAGGAATTGATGAGAATTGTTAGAGCACACTAAAAATACTGAGAGGGAGGTGAATGGTATATCCTACAAAAATATCCAATTCAAATTTCTTAAACAAAAATTCTTATTGATTAAAACAGATAAAGCATTAAAAGTACAAGCACACAACCACAACACCAACTTTACATGGAAAACCTTACAAGGAAAAAACTATGGTGAGAAAGCTACTTGGAGCTACTATCCAAATCCAGCCTCACAAAATGAAACATTATTTACAACAAGTTTTATGGGCTACAACCCAAAAGAAGCCACAACTCCCTGTAGCACAATTTTATGGCTTCAACCAAAGGAAGTTTATAACTCCTCACAAATAACAACACTTATAGAATGAAATCACAACCTCAACACACAATACTTGATAAATTCTGGTGATCAACCACCATTGCATCACTTAAAACCTTTGTTACCTCTAGCTCATTGCCTTCAAAACACTCACACTCTACTACCAGTTTCAACTCACTACTTTTGACACTCTTTCTTCATCTCATACACTTACTTACACACATATACATTGCTACCTTCAGCTCACTACCTTCAACACACTTCAAATACTTCCTCACATGTACTCACACACACACACACACTTTGTTACCTTCAGCTCACTACTTTCGGCACATTACACACATTACTCTACTTTTGGCTCACTACCTTCAACACATTTCACTTTGAACACATTGAACAAACAACACAGTTCACAAACAACTTGATCACACACTTGATCTTCCATTTATATCTTATGTAAGCTTCAAAAAGTTTCTTCTTGTCAGCCAAAATGAAATGTATAACATGAAACATGAAACAACCATAAGAAAGTCAATTCCAAAACATATGTGGGAAGAATAAATCAAATATGGTCCAAGCCAGGAGACAAGAAGGACCTATTTAATTTTAGCATGAATTCCTATGCTAGCATATGCCACAAAAACTTGGCACAAACAACTCAATATTATAGGTCGGCCCAAGAAACACAACATTTCATGTATTAAGTCTAGACCATACATGGTATCAAAGAGACTAGATAACATCATGCTAATCACATTGCAAGAATTATATGATATTCAAAAACATTCTCATACATCCCTTTTACCATTTCTCATTACCTTAAATACTGGGACAAGAAAACAGACACTGGACCTAGCACCTCTTGCGAACCTAGAAAACATAGTCTTGAGATAGATCATTGAAAACCATATTTGTGGTACACCTCAACACCTAAAACTTGAAATGAGAAAAAATATAGACAATTTTAACTCGTCATACAAATTGTAAGACCATAAAATCAACTACGGAGAAATATAGAGCATTCCTCTAAACCTTCTTGACTGCAACAGTATAGTCTTCACACTGCTAGCTCTGAAAAATTATGAGGTAACTTCTATGTTCTAAAAATAGGAACATACATACTTCACACCTGTATCTAACTAACTTCCAAATTGTAGGACCATCTTCAAATGCAGAGGAATGCAAAGCATTATCTGGTGCTTCTTCAATATAACTTCATGAGACACTGACTGCATGAAACTCTTCCATGTCTGCTTTCACATCTTTATACAATATTTTACATCAAAAGACAAAGAATACAATCATTCACAACAATTTTGACCAACACATTGATTGAATCACACACTACTACTTTGTGGGCATTAGAGACAACACCTTTAAAGAAAACAACACTTGCAAAAATCTTGCAATAATATCCATTTTGTTGACATCAATGACAACACCTACAACAACCTTACAACAATCTCCCCCTTTTGCATTAATGGAAACACTGACTTGATATGAAATATTCTCCCCCTTTGATATCAAGGGAAAAGGGATAGAGGTCTTGAAATGTGCTTGCAGCAAGATACAAGCTCCACCTATTTGCACAAACCTTAACATTCTTTTTCTTTCTCCCTTTGAGAGGTATCCCTTATCAATCCAAGGATAAATATATATCTTGAATTGCTCCCCCTGTACATATGCAACATTTATGCATCTAGTTAGAAGAAGGAGCAACAACCCCTAACTTCAGTATGAGATATTCAAAGGAAGGTGTCCATGAAAGTTCCTTTGTAAAGATGTCTGCAACCTATTCCTTTGTGGGAAAATACTCCAATCTTCCTTCTTCCTCTACAATATTATCTCCTAAGAAGTGATACCTGATAGATATATGCTTGGTTCTAGAATGCATCACTGGATTGTTTGGAATATTGATGACTCTTTTATTATAACACAAAATAGGAATGGGCTCATCATACATTACCTTGATATCCTTAAATGTTTGCTTCATCCATAACACTTGGGTGCAACAGGATGTTGTAGCTATATAATCTACTTCTTCTATTGATAAGGACACTTAATCTTGCTTCTTACTAAACAAAGAAATCAATCTATCTCCTTGTTATCTCCTAGAAATGCACCCTACGCAAACTTATGAAACTAAGTTTTCTAGAGAAAAATGGGATCATTTTAAGGCTGTGGGTCACCTAAAGCTGAAATGAACCTCCGGATAGGCCGGATTCCTAGCTTGTTATCACTACTCTACTAATTCCTTTTGAGGGAAAAGGGAGAAAAACTTCTAAAAAATAAAATACTAATGTAGGTAAAATATAAAAAAATAAAAAAATGAAGTGATACACCAAAGCTAATAGTCAAAATATGATCATAGAAATACTGACACAAATGATCAAAACTGAGATATACCTAAGTATGCACAATTCATTATTGTATGTTAATGCATAAATACTTTAATAACAGGTCTGTATACATAAATTTGCAAAAAAAGGAAGTTAACTTCACGATTTAACAAACATGTATTAAGTAGACACAATTAGTAACCTGCATGAACAAACTAGTTGCAGAAAGGTATGAACATGTGAGACAAATTTGTGAGGAAAGTAATTTCACTGCTAACTTGATCAATCACCCACATAATCTAATCTGTAAGAATGAAAGGACAAGAGACAAATCACTAGAAATAATGAAGGTCTCCACTATGAGTCATATTCAGAAAAATGAGTTACAAAAGTATGCCAAATTGACACAAAGCACTGTAAAGTTACTCCAAGATAAAATTTGCATAATCAGAACTGAGTTACAAAATGAGTCAAAAAATGAAAAGTATCCAAACCTCTCCCTCCAAAAGCCACCAAAAAAGGAACTAGAAAAACTGTTTAGGTCAGATGGATTCCAAAAGCCTAAAATCTAGCACCTAAATCTCCATGAAAAGAGCCCATAATATGTGAAAAATTCAAACTTGACTTTTCCCATCAAGGTGACTCATAAAACTGACCTCAAAAGGCTCTCAAGAGCAATAAAAACCTCCTAGAGGCTCTCCAAATGTTTTCTAACTGCTTCCTAACCTCTCCTAGATATTTGGCACATGTTCACCAACTTCTCTCAACCTTCCTATATGCTCTCTCAATCATAAATAGAAGAATATTATCTATTCGCTCATGACTCAGTCATAAATAACCAACGTATCCCATCTTGCAAATACATAGAAAACATTAAAGTGATTTACAATTTATCACTTAAATAAATGCTTTACATTTCAATTTCAACTATGCAAAATAAGACTTGGTTGATGTCTTAAAAGACAATGCAAGCTCCATAAATCATTCATTACTTAGCATATGCAAATGAACATACAAGTTCACTAAGAATGAATATTACACATATATATTAGTTCATGCATAAATAAAATGAGAGGCATAAAATTCCTAAGTCCTATCGACATTCCACTTAATCTAGGGTTTCAACCCCTAAAACGAATGAAAAAGAATGAAACATTATTTAATTTTGCAAGAAGCTTCTCGAAGAAGCTTAGAGCCAATGCCGGTGATGAGGGTTTCAAAGGGATCCTCCCAGGTGACTTCCATGGCAATTTTGTGCACTCCAAAGAGGGTTTCCTGGAAGATTCTTGACAGATATGGCTTTCTGAAGTTCAGTTAAGCATTCTTTTACTTCAATCTTAAAGGAAAAGAGCTTGAAACAAGCCATTTCTTGCAAAGAGAAAGAAAAATACATATATATGAACTTCTTTGCATTCACTCTTCACATTTCTCTTCGTTTCAGATTTTGGAGATTCCTTTGAAGGCTTTATGCATTTCCTCTATCATTTTCTGCAATTTCACGATATTTTAATGGAAATTTGGTTGTCCGTTTGCATTCTACGTTAATCATTAACCTGGAGCACTGTTGTTTTTATGGTTGCGAATTTAGAGGGCTTCATTCTAAAATGTCTTTGGAACCTTGAACCTCTGTCTTCCTTGACTTCGAGCTTTTACTCTGAGATCGACCTCCATTAATGGGCGTAGATATTTGTGTTTTCTCCTTACAGGTATTCGAGGGTTTGACCTCTCCATCTAAGGCTCTATTTATAAATTTGGTTTCCTATAGAAATATCTGAAGAGAAAATTGTCCTTTGACCCACAAAGGGCTTGCTCATTTTACTGTGAATGTTGTTGAACTACACCCTTACCCTTTCCACGACAATACTCAGTTTACCCTTGGTAGATGACAATTTCCACTCTGACTGCTCAAACTATATTTGCAGGTTCCTCAAAGCCTCTGTTTTTCCTCAAAATACTCTACATTTTCCTAGGAGAATATACATAGTCACTCTTATACAATGCCAATGTTGATGTAGCTTCTACCAGATAATACCTCTTGAAGACTCAAAACCTTTGTTTGATTGGATGCTAGAACAACTATGTGTGAAGGCACTTCCATTGTCAATTTTAGACTTTGTTTGTTGGATCGACACTCATGCTCAATTTCTTGGAATTTATTTTTTGTGCATTCAGGTCTATAGTGACCTCATATGAATTATTTTATGTCAAAATTATTGCTCAATGCTTTTAAATACTTGACCATTGTAGCAATACCTTTATCAGATTTCATGAAAGAAAGAGAATGTTTTTTTCTCTTTTCACTGTCTATGGAGGGCTTTTCCCAATAGCATATGTTTATGCTCGTCCTCCTATTTGAAAATACCATCACTAAATACCCATTCAGCCTTGTATACTTTCAGATTTGATGGCTGATAGCTTTGATATTTTTGAGGACGTTACTCCAAGAATCACTCGTCTATATCATGCTAAGAAGATAGAGATTATTGTTTTTACCTCCCATGCATTATACTCTGTTTATGATTGTGATTGCTCTTTTCATGACATTCCTATGCAACCACTCCTCTATCATGAATATCGTGTATAAAATTATTCATCCTCACAGTACTGCACTTATTACATTTTGTCTGATGCCAACAGTGCTTTCTCTAAAAACTCATTTCCTATAGATAACTAGGCAATAGTTCGCTTTGCTACTTACACCCTTGATTCCTTTACACAATGAAAAGTTTCAAAACTTGAAACACAAACTCAACTTTGATTGCAAGAGAGCCATCTATTGTTGTTTTTTTCCTCCACCAGTAGCTTATGTTTCGTTCAAAGACTGCTATATGATTTTCTTGGATTACCACCAATGAAAAATATCATGCCTAAATACAGAATTGTAAAATGATTGCCTTAACTCCTGATGTTCATCCCCAGATTTTGAGTTTCACTGTCATATATTCAAGATTTCTCACTGTAACGGATCACTGTGCTCTCCCTTTTGCAACATAATAGGTTTTTAGAGTCACAAACAAATATTGTCTTCCACTTTTCTGTATTAAGCACCTGAATGTATATCAAAATGTGTCTCTTTGTTATCCCATACTCCATGTACTTCTGTCATTAGACTTAATGAGAAACATTGTGAATTCTTGATTGAGCTAACATAAATTGCAGTTATGGGTTTATGACTTGATAAAAACTTATGTATTATGATTATGAAGTAATCCTGATTGATATCAACTATTTTTTGCAATGTAACTCCATATGCACTTAGAATATTCATAAAGACTATTAAAAAATTAAAAGAATGCAATCATTGCTATGAGTTGGGCTCAATCCTTGTGGGAGCCACATTTTAACCCACTCATTTTGTAATTGATAAATCAAAGATATGATTATACCTATAGCTGCACATGAAGCAAACAAGTTAGAAATAAAATGCCTACCCTAAATGTGTATGATGTTCTTCTAATTTGGATTTTATGGACAGTTAAGATAGGCATTACGTTTGATGCACATAGGAATTAACATATGTATGTATTGGTAGATGTGCATGTTCAGAATGCAACCTTCCATTGCTTAGAACTTAATGTTCTAACTCATTTCTTTACCCACTGCAGGTAACCAAACACCAGGCACCTAGGAGACAAGGAGCTATAGGGAGCAAGGCAAGCCAATCAGGAGCAGATTCATTTGCAGTACCAGTCATTCAGGAAATGACTGATTACCTTCTTAACATGTTCATTTCTTTTCAGCATCTACTCTTTCATGTATTTTTTAATTCCTATTTGTATCAGATGAGTAAGTCAGTCTCATGGCTTGCTGTGTGAGACACATGTATCTAATTACATTCAATAAAGATTACATTTTTCAAAAATATTGTAAAATATTTTATGTTTCATTCACTTGTATTAATGTAGTAATTTTTGTGTTCTTTTAATCTTGTAAAGTTGTTTCATTTTTATAACTGAATGTAACATAGAAGGTTTTTAATAAAATATACCATTCATTTTGAAACATAGATGGCTCTTCCTGATTGAGCCTGTAGGTGAAAATCTGGTAACACTCCCAAAAAGAAAGCTCCATCACTTGTGCTTCTTCTATCAACACTGTCAACCTAATTAGCATCAATATATGCACTCAAAGAAAATTCATTACCTTTTGGATACAATAATCCATAATCTAGAGTGATCTTCAAATATTTGGAAATCCTCTTGACTATATTTACATGAGTTTCTTTTGGATCAACTTGAAACCTTGCAACCAAGTAGACAGCTTGCATAATATCAAGCCTTGATGTTTTTAAAAGTACAATAGGCCCCCAATCATAGACCTATACAGAGTCTAATCAACCTTAAGTGACTCATCATCTTTGCTCAAATGACAACCTATTACCATAAGAGTACTCACTAGTTTACAATATTCCATACCAAACTTATTCAACATTTCCTTGACATACTTTGCTTGAGAGATGAAAATACCAAAGATTATATCATCAACATACACAACAACTATTTGAATTATTTCATCCTTAATTTTAATATACAAATTGTTATTTGTGGTACCTTTCTTGAAGCCCTACTAGAATGAGTACTTTTACAACCTTATATACCAAGCCCTAGGGGCTTGTTTCAGACCATACAAAGCCTTCTTAAGTCTGCATACCATGTTTGAATCCTTTGATAGCTGAAATCCATTGGGATGATCTATGTAAAATTCTTCTTCTAAGTCACCATTCAAGAAGGAAGACTTCAAATCTATTTGATATACTTTGAAGTCCTTGTGAACAATAAATACAAGAAACATTTTGATTTCCTCCATTCTTTCCACCAGAGAATTTTTTTCCTCAAAGTTAGTTCCTTCCACCTGGGAGTAAATTTTTCACACCAAACTCGTTTTATTTCTCACCACTTCTCCATCTTCATTTAATTTGTTTCTAAACACCCATTTTATCCCTATCACATTCTTGTTTGCATATCTTGGCACCAATTCCCAAGTCTATTTTTTCTCTATTTGATTTAGTTATTCTTCCATTTCTTGAATCCATTCTTCATCCTTGTTAGCATCAACAAAGGTCTTAGGTTATATTCTTGATAGTAAAGATAAATTTACCTGTTCATTTTCTCTTGCAAATCTCCATTTCGTATGCACACCTTCATTCTTGCCTCCAATTATCTGATCTTTTGAACATACATGGCAGGAGTTTTGGGCACTTTCTCTTTCACTTCTTCCTTTTCTTCAATTTCTTCTTCTTCTTCTAAGCAAGTAGGTTCATCTGACCATCAATCTTCTTGATTGAATGTGTGATTTGATGTGAATATTCATCAACTCTAGCATTTGCACTCTCAACTCTCTTCCTTAGTCTTTTATTGTAGCACTTGTAAGCTTTTCTCCTAGTTGAATACCCAATAAATATTCCTTCATCAAATATTGACTTAAACTTTCCCAAACCTTCTTCATCTCTTTTGATAAAACATTTGCTTTTAAGTTTTTTGAAGTACTTGATAGTTGTCAGTCTTCCATACCACAACTCATAAGGATTTTTGGTTATGTCCACTCTTAGTTGGCCTTTGTTAAGAATATAGACATCAGTATGGATTGCTTCTTTATAGTATACATTAGGCAACTTGGCTTCATTCAACATTGTCCTAGACATATCTCGAACAATTCTATTTTTTCTTTCCACTACTCAATTTTTTTGAGGAGTTCTAGCAACAAACATATGCCTCTTTATCTCATGTTCTTCACAGAATCCCTCAAATTTAGTTTATGTGAATTCACCACCTCTATACACCTTAAATACTTGATTCTAGTAGTTATTTCATTTTTAACCATTGACTTGAAAATCTTAAACCTACTGAAAAATTCTTATTTTTCTTTTAAGAATGTAACCCATGTCATCATAGAGAAATAATCAATGAGTAACATGAAATAACTTTCATCTTGAAGACTCTTTGTCATGGTAGGTCCACACAAATTAGTTTGAATTAGTTCCAAAGGTCTTGTGGAAGAATACTCCTTGGTCTTGAATCTTATTCTTGTCTGCTTCCTAAATTGATATTTGAACATAGTGCTTGCAGGCTTGACAATCCTTGACATATCTCCCACTGCTTGTGTGGAGCTGATCTTCACAAGGTTATCAAATTTTATGTGTCCCATCCTCTTGTGCCACAACCAACATTCATTTTTCTGTCTTAAAAAATAACTTCTTCCATTAATGCCCTTTAGGTTGTACAGGTTATTTTCTGTCCTAGCTCCTTTTACCACGAATTTTCTAGAATTTTCTCTTCTGATTTCACACCCTTGATCATAAAATATAAGATTATATCCTTTGTTGTACATTTGTCTTACACTGAGAAGATTATTCTTGAGACCTTCAACATAGAGAACATCTTATTTCTTGGATTTTCCATCAATAGTTAAGGTGCCCTTTCCATGGATCTTTGTTGATGAATTATCTCCAAACTTGACTAATATGACACTCCATATAACAAAATTGATGAATTTTATTTTGTCACCTATCATGTGATTTGAATAACTATTGTCAATTACCCAAATGTTTTTTTGCCCTTGATCATGAAATGTCATTTGAAAAACCATTGAATTTTCAACCTCATTGCTAGTTTCCTTGACTTGCTCAGTACGTTTTCCTTTTAAGTTTTTTATTTTTCCAAATCACTTATGTAATATTTTGCTATATGTCCAACATTGTTGCAGATTTGACATGTCACATTGAGATCCACTAGAGAAGCAAGAGAATTTCTACTTACAAAATTTCTTCTATTCATTTTAGTCATGTTGTATATAGCCTTATAACCATACTTATTGCAAATGAAACAATAACCAAAAATGCATGATTGAACCTATATTTGGAGAAACTTCTTGCTTGATGAGATCTTCTTTGAGGTCTAATATCATCTTCCGGATTTCCAAATATTGCTTTCTCCAATTCCTTTTTGATTAAAGAATTTCTTTCTCAAGCTTTGTGCATTCTTTTATCTTGGCTTCAATCATGGCCTTTTTTTTCTTTGTTCTCTTTTCTAGCACATTCCAAGTCTTCAAGAGCATAAATAAGTTCAACTTCATAATCAACTTCATCTTCTTCATCATCCAAAATATTATTTGAACTATCAAAGATCACAGTGGCCATGAATAAGAATTCTCTTCCATCATCATTTGATGAGTAGTGTTCTCCTTCTTTTGAGGAGTTGTCTTCTTCTTTGGAGAGGAGGTTCCTCCTAAAATTGTTCCTCTTGAAACCCTTGTTGATATTCTCATTTTATCCAAAAGGATACTTAGAAGCATAATGACCAAATTTTCCACAATTAAAACATTTGAAAGGTAATTTACCTTTATACTGTCTAATCCTTTCTTCAACTTTCTCACAAAGTTTGCTTCTTTTTCCTCAAATTCACCGTGTGAACCAAATGTCCCTTCTTTCTTCACAACTTTGAAAAAAACTTCTCTTTTGTGTGTACCTTGAACTTCATTTCTCATCTCATAGGTGGTGAGGGATTCATACAACTCTTCCATGGTAAGATTTGTCAAATATTTGGCTTCTTCAACTACAAAGACCTTTGAATCAAACTGGTGGGAGAGAGTTCTCAAAAATTTCTTCACAACCACTGAATTAGTTATATCTTCACCAAGACCTCTAATCCCATTGAATTCTTCATCTACTTGGAGCAAATAGTTGGCTATGTTTTCATCTTCTTTCATCTTCAAATTCTCAAACAATGTCCTATAGGATTTCAACTTTGCTTGCTTCACACTGTCATTCCCTTCATAGATATTTTTGAGTTTATCCCGTATCTCCTTGGTTGTCTAGCACTGCACCACCTTAACAAACTTAGAATTTTTTAGACCACTCAAGATGGTATTATTTTCTTTATCATTATTCTCACAAGCCTTTACATTAACATCTATAATAGGATGAGCAGGTTCAATATAATCATCCTTTGCGGATCTCTAAACATCATACCCTAGCGAAGTAAGGTACGCTTCCATCCTCACACTCTAGAAGGTATAGTTGCTTCCATAAAATAGTGGTGTCGTAGAGGAGAACTCTTTCTAAGCCATGTGTTCTAAACCAAGATATACCTTCAATTGTTAGGCTACACCAAGGAACTCAACTCTAATACCAATTGTTAGAACACAATGATATATTGAGAGGGGTGTGAATCCGTATATCCTACAAAATTATCAAATTCAACTTTCTTAAACAAAAATTTCTTACTGCTTCAAAAAGATAAAAAATTAAAATTACAAGCACACAACCATAACATTAGATTTATGTGGAAAAACCACAGCAAGAAACCTGCTTGGAGCTATTTTCGAAATCCAACCTCACAAAATGAAATAAGATTTACAATAGGTTTTATGGGATGTAACCCAAAGGAAGCTCCAACACCTTGCAACACAGTTTTATGGCTTCAACCAAAGGGATTTTACAACTCCCTATACATAACAACACTTACAAAATGAGATCACAACCTCAAATCACAATACTTGACGAATTATGGTGATCAACCACCACCTCAACACTTAACACTTTTGTTACCTCTAGATCACTACCTTCGACACACTCATGCTCTGCTACCTTCAACTCACTGATTCTGACACTCTTTCTTCAACTCATATACTTCCTTACACACATATACACTGCTATCTTCAGATCATTGCCTTCAACACGCTTCAAATAATTCTTTGCATACTCACACACACTTTTCTACCTTTGACTCACTGCTTTCGGTACATTACACACATTACCATGCCTTTGAATCACTGCCTTCAACACATTTCACTTTTAACACATTGAACACACAACACACAACACACTTCACACACAACTTGATCAGACACTTGATCTTCCATTTATATCTTCCACAAGCTTCAAAACATTTCTCCTTGTTGGCCAAAATGAAATGCGCAACAACCATAAGAAATTCAGCTCCAAAACATCCATGGGAAGATAAAATAAAATACGGTCCAAGCCAAGAGACAAGAAGGACCTATTTTATTTTAGCACACATTCCCATGTTGGTGTGCACCATTAAAACTTGGTGTAAACAACTCAATATTCTAGGTCGGCCCAACAAGCACTTAACCTTTCATGTATCAACTCCAAACCACAAGTGGTAGCAGAGATACCAAATAACATCATGCAGATCACATTACAAGAATTATATGATATTCAAAAAAAATCTCATACATCCCTTTACCATTTCTCATCACCTTATGTTGGCACAAGAAAATAGACAATAGACCCAACATCCCTTGTGAACCCAAAAATTAGAGTCTTGAGATAGATCAATGAAATCCATACTTGTGGTACACCTCAACACCTAGAAATTGAAATGAGAATACATATTAGACAAGTTGAACTCATCCTCCAAACCACGAGACCAAAAAAATTTACTGCAGAGAAATGTGGAGCATTCCTCTAAACCTTCCTAACTGCAACAGTATAGTCCTCACATTGCTAGCTCTTGAAAATTCTGTGTTAACTTCTATGTTCTAAAAATAGGAACATACATACTTCACATTTGTATCTAACTAACTTCCAAACTACAAGGCCATATCTTCAAATGCAAAGGAATGCAGGGCATTCTCCAATGTTTCTTTAGTACAACTTCTTGAGCCACTAGCCGCATGAAACTTCCATTCTTTCTTTCATATCTGTATGCAATTTTTTACATCAAAGGACAAAGAATACAATCATTCAAAACACTTTTGATTAACACATTGATTGCATCACACATTACTACTCTGTTGACATCAAAGATAACACCTTTAAACAAGACAACACCTGCAACAATCTTGCAATAGTATCCATTCTGTTGTCATCAATGACAACTCTTGCAACAACCTTGCAACAAGGAAAAGCTTAAGATATTTTAATTTTCTGATCTCTAAGAAAAGATTCCTTGGATTGGTATAGGAACACCTATCAAAAGCATGACAAAGATTGGGAAAATGTTAAGAAGGAAATATTGGTAAACTTTGATACTCTTAAAATACCATCTAAGAGTAAGTAAATTGCAGGACTTGGTATAAAATAATGGAGAATCAATACAGACTATGATAAAATACTCAAATAAATATTTTGGAAACTCAAGGAACCTTTAATGGAAAAGAAAAAGGTTAAATGGACTAGATAAATAAATCAGGGTGTCGTTGGATGGAAGAATCTTTGACACTTACTTAGATGTGGTAACCGTGGCCTATCACATTGAGGCACAACCTTGGGGGGAACAGATAAAAATAAATAAATTGATGCATTAGAAAAAAATTAATTCAATTGAACAACTAACACTAAGTTAAGAAATAATGAAAAAATTAAAAAAAGGGTAAACAAAACATATGATGCTCATATTGCTAAAGGGAAGGCCACATAAGAAATAAATGCTCCACAACACAAGGTAAAAAGAGCACCACCACTTTAAGAGTAGAACTAGAAAAATAGTACTACGAAAGCTTCAATCGGTCTATTGCATATTATGTGGTGAGTGGGATGACCATGACACAAATTATTATCCATCAATGAGGTTTCAAGTTAGAAATCAAAACACAGACCATGAGCTTTGATGCCCCAAGTACCACAACTATGATCATGACACTGATCGAAAGATGGAATATGCCAAAGGGCTTGTGAAATGACCACTCTACACCTAAGATCATTGACACAAGGTGATTGCATTGAAAATAATTTAAATGTGAAGGTCATGCAAAATAACCCTCCATACAATTATCATAAGGACCACGGATCCTCGAATGGTAACAAAGGAGGAAGAGGAAATGAAAGAGGAAACCACACAATGGATGAGGTAAATTTCTTCAAATATGGTAAACTAGGTCACCATGCCACAAAATATTGGTCAAATAAAAAGAAGAACTGTACATTTCACAAAAAATTAAACCATGATATCTTTAAATGTGAAAGGGTCCAATAGTATTTTCATAATACGTTGCCCCAACCAAAGAGTGATGTACTCCAAGGGCCAAATAGGGGATCTATCATAATAAAAAAGATACCAATAAATCTACCATGAGGGGCTAGAAGATGTCAAAAACAAGTCAATTGGTCATTTGATACATCTAAAAAGAGAACACCTCTAGAGAATATTACCACGAGGAAAGAAAAATACAAAAAAACTAAAAAAAAACTAGTAATCACTATCCAAGGGATAAATACCGTAAAAAATAAACAAGTTACTATAGACACAAAATATGAGGAATAATATGATGAAGAAGAAGAGGTAGAACAATTAATACCTAACAAAAAATAACATGATAGAATTGTTGAAAGTACAAAACCAATTTCAATAATAAACACCAAAATGAACACCATATCTATTTTTCAGAAGAGGAGGTTATCTCACTTAAGCGAATCACTACTAAAGTACAAGAAAGGAACCTCTTGGAGAAATTGGAACAAACAACCAAATACTCGGCCATTGGTTCAAAGAGTACAACACAAAGTAGGATCAAAAAAATAAACCACCAATGATTACAACACATTAATCATTGAAAATTCAAACACATAATGATAGATTTGGGGAAAAATATTAAAATGATACCATAAAAGACATGGGAAAAATTAGGGAAGCCTAGACTAAATAATACCCCCTATCACATCAACCTAGCTAATTGTTCATCAATGCAAGCCTTAGGCATGTGGAAAAATATAGAAACTGAAATGTCCAAAGAATTAAGTTGACACTTAGTTTCAAGGTAGTGACAATGAAAGAATCATTTGATGCATTCTGAGCCCTACTAGGGTTATACTGGTTTGTCAACACCAATGCAATAGTTGACTCAAGAAAGTACGAACCATCTTTTGCAAATGATGATAAAGTAGTTCACACACCTCTCTAGGACAATGAAGATAACTCTTAAGTAGAAGAGATTATCCTGACTGAAGACAAAGATGATAATACAAGTTGATCTACTCCACCTCCAAGCTACCCAAAACAAATATACTTGAGGAGCCTAATACTAAAGGAGAAATTGAATTGGAAAATGAAAATGGTAGTATGGATAGTGAGGAAGTGTTGATTTATTGGATGCAAGAAGAACTAAAGATTACTTCTCGAAAGGTATATGGTTTTAGGAGAGTCTTTATCGTACACAAACATCCTAAAAAGGTACTACAAAGTACCACAAATAATAATAGTATACTACAACGAAGAGAAAAAGGAACAACAAATAGAATATGACACTAGGTTATACATAGAAATATTCTACTAGAATCTAATTCCCATTGTCCAAACATGGTATATAAATCAAGAAAGAAGTGTCGAGATAAAATATTGGCAAGAACTCCAAAAATATTTTATTCACACATTCTCTTTTTGGGATGAAGATGAAAATATTCATACTGCATTAATACAAATGAAAGAAATTATATTTAGACTAGTAGAAGACACTAACAAAAAATTCCACACACAAACTCCACCACCTCCCTAGAACAAAGTATAGAAAATAATAGAATGGATGAAAAAACAAACTCAGTGTTCAGAGAAAAAGTGTTACATCAAACATCAAGAAGGAGACCAAGATCCTAAACTAGAAACCTAGGAAGTGGAAGGTGAAAGAGAATTACATTTATGTAATGAATCTAAAGATCAATATAATAACCAACCCCTTAAGATAAGGGAAGAAAACATATCATCTACTGAAATACCTAAACTAACTAAAATTGGTGATTACTATGACAATGTAATTGAAACTTTGTTTCACTATGAAGATATATTTCCTTGGATATTTACATACATGAAAGGTATCAAAGAGGAAGCATGAGTGATGAAAATACAACTTAAAGAAGGAGCAAACCACAAAATAAAATATCGTATAGGCTTAATCCTAATATGAAAAAGAAGGTAAAATAGAGTTAGACAAAATGTTGGCAGCTATGATCATAAAACCAATTGAGGATGCATAGTAGATTAGTCACATAGTTGTACAAAAAAAGAAAACTGATAGAATAAGGATTTGTGTTGATTTTGGGAACTCAATAAAGCTTGTATTCATAACCCTTTTCCAACCCCATTTATAGAATAGATACTATAATTTATTGTAGGAAGGGAATATACTTTTTCCACTAATGGATTCTTTGACTACCATTAGATCAAAATTAGATAAAAATATCAATTGAAAACCACTTTTGTTACAAAATGGGGGTCATTTATGTACACATCATGTCATTTGGACTGAAAAATGCTTTGGTGGTATTCAACTAGATAATGGTTAACATATTTAAAGACTTCATTCATGAATTATTAGAAGTATATTTAGATGATTGGATGGTATACGGGCTAATAAAAACCATATTCAAACACTCAAACAATATTGGAATGATGCAAAATCCTATAAATCTCTCTAAACATCAAGAAATGCATATTTGTGGTACCTTTTAGAACATTGTTGGGGCATATCATTTGTAAACAAGGATTAATCATAGATCCTATGAAGGTGGCCCTTATCATGACCTTACCACCACCTAAGACTGCACTAGAGGTAAAAAAAAAATTTGGGCTATACTAGATATCACTGAAAATTCATCAAAGGGTATGCAACACCAGTGGCACCATTGAAATAATTATTAAAGAAAAAGACTAACAAGTCTATAAATTGGATGAAACAATGCCAACAATCTTTTGACATACTTAACAAAATATTGTGGAAACACCCATACTAATATTTCCTAATTGGACAACCCCTTTCCACATGCATGTGGATGCCTCCAAAATAGAGCTATAAGAGAAATACTAGCACAACCCCATAATAATAAGAATAACTTGATTGCTTTTTCAAGTCAAATTTTTTATCAAACCGATAAGGTTTATACCACTATAGAAAGAGAAGCCTTAGTAATGGTGTATGCTTTGCAAAAGTTCTACCACTACTTTTTGTCTACACCATTAACTTTTTACATTGACCATGACCTATTGAACTATCTGTTGAATAAACCAATAATCGAAGGTATAATATGTAGATGGTTGTTGTTGTTTTAAGAATTTAAACTTTAATATAATGGTCAAGTTGGGAAGAAATAACTAAGGTTTGGACTACCTATCGAGAATTGACATAGGAGAAGAACCAAATGAGCATGAAGAGGATTTACTTGACACAATATTTTTTAGAATAACTGTGATACCCAAGAATTGTATGATGTAGCCAGACTAGTATCTACTAGACAATATCCATCCAATATGACATCGGAAGATAATTAATTGATGTTGAGGAAATATCTTCCCTTTACATTGATAGGAGGAGAATTATATAAAATAGGAAGAGATGATATCATTCGTCAAGTAGTTTATGAACATGAGATGAATGTTATCTTGAGGGGAGCACGTGAAGCAATATGTGGTGTACACAACTCCAAAGATCTTACAACTAAGAAAGTCAAGCTAACATGACTTTTGTAGCCCACCCTGAATAAAGATGCCAAATAATATGTTAAAAGTTGTGATATTTGTCTAAGAGTTGGGAGACTAACCACAAGGGATGAAATGCCCTTACAACCAATACTGGCTTAGGTACCATTTGAAAAATGGGCTATTTATTTTAATAGACACATTGATCCACTAGCCAAACTATTTAAGGCTAGTTCATCATCACCAGTGTAGAATACCTAATTAAATAGATTGAGGTAGAACCAACCAAAGATTGTACCGCAAATACCACTATAAAATTTATATATCAAAATATCAGCACTAGGTTCAAATTCCCACTCAACATAACTAGTGATCAGGGGAAACACTTTGTCAATAAAGTTATTACAAAATTACTCTATTTTTTATGATAAACCACAACCATAGTACCCCTCATCATCCACAAGATAACATAGAAAGTGAGGCTCTAAAAAAGATAATAGGAAGCACCCTCACTAAAATGTGCAATGCAAATAAGATAAGTTGGGATGTCAAAATGCCCACAATACTCAAGGCATACAAAACCACTTATAAAAGATCTAATAGATTGATCTCCTTTGAATTTTTCTATGGGACGGGTACATACTTACCCCATAATTTCATAGTTCCCAACCTCTACGCCACTTACTCTAAGACTAAGTAATGATGAATCACTAAAGAAAATAATTGAGGACTTAGAAAAACTAGATGAAACTAGATAGTTTGTAGTATACCACCAACTCATGGAAAGAAAAAGACAAAAATCATGGTACGAAAATAATATGAAATGTAAAACATTTAAGAAAGATGACATGGTATTGTTGTATGATAACAAATTCAAGAAATAGGAAAAGTTAAAATTCAAATGATTAGGTCCTTATTACATTGACAAAATATTACATTCTAGAGCAATCATATTAATGAGATTAGATGGTATAGAACTAAAATTCTATGTCAATGGGGAAATATTAAAGTATTATCATCAAAACTCAGAATGATCATAAGAATAATTATGTATTGTATTATATTTGTAACAATAGTATACTATAATAGATACTAACTCTTAATTGCAAAAAAGAGTCATAGACAACTAATGATTGCAAAAGTGTGAGAAGAATGACTTCACCTACCATCATAAATATATTTCCCACATGTAACATAAGAAGAAAGGGAACCCTGTGTCTAATGTCTAAACCTATGATTGCTTTTCGATCCTTTTTCAAAGGTACATTAGAATGCAAATCAACAAGGTGAATGGATTGACTTTCAACCATGAAGGTGAGTCAACCAGACCTAGATTTACATCCATAAGGCCATAAAAATGGATTGAAATTGATTTACTATGATTATCCTAATTAGACTATGTTCCCTAATACTAAAATTACAAGAATCTAATAATTGATAAACAAAAACTATCAACTGCAAGCAGATCTAGGAAATGAAGAGGACTATGTACCTACCCCAAAAAAATGGTTTGTGTGTATAGGAGGACTTATATGCCTAAGGGTGTATGAGTCCTTGTAAGGGTGTCCTGCTCAGATTTTGAGGTCTTCTGGTGGTAGATCTAAGACTCTCGTTTCCACTTGTAAAGTTGTTGGAATGTTGTCAAATAATTTTTTAGGTGAGTTTATGTGGGTTTGACAAGATGTAGGGCTTCAATTGCAACAATGGAAAATTTATCTTCAAAATTCCTTCAATCCTCTTCAAACCTAAAACCTACACATTCAAAGAGAGGGAAAATGTTGGGTCATTTAAGGGATTGCCTCAATCAAACCCCGTGTAAGTGTTTCCACTTCCACAATGGCAATGTCAATGATAAAATGATAATGGGTAGGAAGGAATGATGAAATTACAAAGTTTTGCCACTCACCACCCTTCAATGGCTTCCTTGAAGGATTGAAGTCATGCACATCACTCCAAGGTCTTGGATCTTGGTTACTTGATTGCTTGAAATGCTTTGGAGACCTAAAAAGGGGTTAGCCTTCACAAAACAATGATAATAAAACAACATGAACTCACATACACTTTGACATGATGCTTAGATCTTGAATTGCTGCAATAAAGCTCTGAAATGTTGTTCTTGACTCGCTCTTGAATGCTCTTAATGTTCACCTCTTGCTAGATAGATCTCAAATGATGCAATAACTAGGTATTTATAGGCATTTATTCAATTTCTCAAAAATTAAATCCCGATAACCGACTTTTGCAAGTTGGGTTTTGAAAGTTAAAATGGCCACTCCAACATTTCCAAAATTGGTCCCTGATAGAATATGAATTATTTGCCCTAGGGTGAATGGGTCTTGGCCCTATTTTTCAAGACATTAAGTGTTAGGGAAAAAATATCTATTGGATGCATTTGTTCAATGCTTGCAATTTATTAGAAAGTGGTACAAATGGGCTATAGAATACATAATTTAGGAAATTAGGGATCCAATTAGGCTCAATAATTTAGGGGGAGCAAAACATAGTGTAAAATTTTCAAGGATGACAATTCATAACACTTCAACATAGTTAGCACTTTATAAAACCCCATCACTTCACTCACTAATCCTCACTTGCACATCCATTCATTCGTAAGCTATCATTCATTGACCCCATTTTGCATAAATAAAACCCTAGCTCACTATTCTTGTTTTGGACTACAACTAACAATGACCGCTCCTACACACATGGAAATCTATGAAAATCCATTACCAAAGTATAAATTCTTCCCCTACAAAGCTATGGAGGTTGATCTTGATGAGGCCTATTCCAAATTACTCACATTTGTGATTTACACAAAGGATGTTTTAACACTACATACATGCACCATTAACAAAGATTGATCATAAAAAGTTTGAGGAGATGAGGAAGACACTCCTAGAATCAGGTACGAATTTGTATCTCCTACAATTCTAGCCAATTCAAGCACACAACCTAGATGTCTAGAGGGACTTCTGAAATTTTGTCAAGAAGAGGGATGGGTAAGGATTATATTGAGAAAAATCCATGAAAAATATGTTTACTTAGATAAGCCCTACAACATCACCAAGGAAGCATTACAATCAATAACCAGCCTTAGTAAGGGAGATACTACTAAAGATGGCGATAAAAATAGTGAAAGCAACCAAGTTGATGGGAGAAACATTCGATGGTCAGAGCCTAGATGTGACTATGATCACGAATCTAGCAATAAAATACACAATAATGGGGGTTACATATAAAATATACTATGGAAACCGTGAGGATTCAACCACAACAACCTCCATACAAACAACATACCAGATAGTGGTGAAAATAAAATAGATTGATCTCTATGAAGTCCTATAGTAAAGATTCCTGGAAAACATATAGAGCACAAAGAACACACATTATCGATTCAGTTATGACATGCTCATCATGTCTCACATTCTCTTTCATCAATGTCTTTTACCTGCATTTGGAGGGAAAATATGGGAAAACACTAAACCAGTACAATCGCTCAAATTAATGCACATGTCAAGAATTTCAAGGATGCTCCATTATACAAAACTACCTATTGGGGGTTCTTCAAAAACATCCAAAAATAAATACAAGAGAGGGAAATGATTTTAGATGATATGGTCCAAAAATATATGAAAAATATAATCTTTCTAGTAGATAAAGATTTTACATTGATCGAAGCAATTGAATCGAGGGTTTCCTAGATACCACAAATTCCTTAAAAAGTTAGAAATAATCAAATCAATGCTTATGAATACATTGCTAAAAAACACCCAAAAGATCCTTACATGGAGAAACTTCCCACATACCAGGAGCTCACAGACAACCTAGCCAAGAAGAAATTAGAGGAGCATGTGTAGAAGAACAAAGAAAAAACTACATGAGATATAGGGAATTCCAAAATAAGAAACTCTAGCACCAGAGACGTATACACCAAGGGGATCCAAAATATTGGATTTGGGACCACAAGGAAAACAACTGAGGAAGAATCTAGCCCATCATTCACTCTACCTATTCCACAACATGGCCCATCTTTGCAAGAAGCTAAAAAAAAATTATTACAAATGAGATCCAGAAAGAAATGGGCACAAAAAAAGAAGCAAGGATTGAAAAGGAGAATTATAGAAGAGCATGAGGAAGAGGAGTATGGACAAGAGGTGAAAAAACTAAGGTAAAGAACTACTTGGAGCAGTGCACAAATCCCAATCCAAATAGACTCTTTAGAACAATCTAAGAAAGAGGATATTATGGATGTGGATATTCTTATTGACATCCAAACATAATAATATCTTGAAAAGGACCATACAAATGTATAAGGAGATGAGGCCAAAAAAACAAGTAATAAAAGAATCTTTGGTAAGATATATAAGAATATCTCCACTAATATGTCAAATCACCTACAATATATCCTTGGCACTTGTGTCTTATTAGTGTATTTTTGTACTAGAATTGTGTGTGTCTTGTGAATTAAATGTTGAAGGGCTAAGTATTGATGTCTTTGATTGATATCTACTTCATCTATGGTGAATTTTTTTTAGTAAAGTGAATTTGGCCATGGAGGCCATCCCATAAATTCAAAATGATTTTCAAGGCAACTTGTTGGTTGCCCTATTTATGTAATTCATTTGCATTGTATTAATACTAAAATAAACTTAGAAGTGTAAAAAAAGAGGAACCATTATAAATCAAAATCCTTAAAGGAACGACATAATCCATCATTTTTGACAATAAATTCCCATGATACTTCCATTATGAGATACATCTATTAGCATATCTTTATATTGTTGTTTTCTTTTGAGATTATCATATCTATAAATATTAAATGCTATTACATGTGACTAAGATTGGGATATTATCTACCCAAACTTATTTGTGTAATCCTCAGAAAAAAAGAAAGACATGTCTGTAGAAGCCTCATTAGATACCCCCACCACCTCTTTTAGGAATGTGAGGCCTATGATGATTTTTTCCTCCAAGCCTCCACATTACAACCAATAGCCTCAACCACAAAGGGGGCCCATGACCGACCACAAACCATTTCTAGTGTGAAACCCCAATCCAATGACCACATTCTCCAAAGCCTCACAAAGCTCACCACACTACTTCAGAAAGACCAGAGCCTCCATAACACTTGTGATAACAAGAGTCTCACTACCTTGTGACTCTTGTGGACCATCATCTTTGTCATTTCCAT
The DNA here is from genome assembly GCA_007115665.2 of Sequoiadendron giganteum. Taxonomy (NCBI): domain Eukaryota; kingdom Viridiplantae; phylum Streptophyta; class Pinopsida; order Cupressales; family Cupressaceae; genus Sequoiadendron; species Sequoiadendron giganteum. The sequence goes on along the minus strand of CM021107.1, from coordinate 75,992,418 downwards.
ACAACTCATTACAATCTTTTGTGATTTATTCCTTTGTGTGTTAATAGATTGTACAAATCTTAATGTTCAAGGTTGTTTTGATGGACCACAAATATTGTCAAAGTACAACATTATATTTTTGCATTTTGATGAGCATTGTTTATTACTTTAATGAAACTAGCTCCTACTTGGCATCTCTCACTAACTACAAACTACAAAAAAATCTCCTTGTGTTTAAAGGTCAAGACTCACCATCAAATACTACTCAATATGAATTGTAACAATCACCTAAACCATTTTTTATGAGTCCAAAGCAAAATTCTTCAAAGGATGTAAAGACTCAATAATTGAGTCAATCCAAATTAAGATAAAAATAATGTGTAAAGATTTATATTCAAAGTTTTGATTGTATTTATATGAATTCATATTTGGAAAATCTTGCATGGTTTAAAAATGGAGCAAAAATTTGGAAAATCCCACATGATTGTAAAATAGTTGATATAAATGTTTAGCAATTTAGACCATGATCCAAAATATATGTTGTATTTTCAAGGCAGATATCTCCATATGGTTAATATGGATTATAATAGCATCAGTGAAATTAGTCCTAATAAACAATTAAATTTTAATGCTATTGGTGAATATGTCAATAAATTTAAATATCTCTAAAACAAGGCAATTCCCCATTATAAATGCATAGTTTATGGTGGCAAAAATATTAATTATAAATGCCTCATGAATAAATTGATGACAAATTAACATGTGCTTGATTGATAAATCAAAAAATACAAGTGATTTGGATCCTCAACAATTGTTATATTTCATGAAAATTGAATTGGGCAATATGAACTATTCAAGAATTGGTGAAGATTTGCCACTAAAAAAATTGACTTGACACAATTTTGATAAAATAAAATCTCCATCTCAAGCACCTAATAAATAGGAGAAACAATACATGAAAATATTAATGGATGATTAGGAAACCATCAGCTAAAACCATCCAAAATGTGGTGTCACAATCCCTAATTATAACTCAATGCTCAGATTCCAAGAGTCCATAAACTAAAATTGCATTTGTTTTACACTTATCATAATCCACTCACCAACTTGGGTGCTCCATTTTGGCTCCTTTATCTCCATTCAAAGACATCTTATAACATGTCATAACATGCATCATAAATTGGTCAACAAATGTAACTCCCTATTACAACTCTTTTATGCATCATAAATGATCTTATATTTTAACTATGGGAGACCCAACTTGTTGGAATAATGGATGCACAGGTGGACCTTTGCCAGGAAGAAATATTCAACCACAAAGAAAGTATGATAATGACAAGCAAATATAGATTCTATTATGATCTATCAAATATTTTACAAAGAGTACATATGCCTGATTATATAGGAAAATGCTAAACCTAGAATGCAAAGGATGTTGCCAAGTGTACAAATCACACTTCATGTGACAATAAGAAACCCTAACCAACTACCTAGGGAATGATAACAAGATGGAGATAAGTTCTAGAAAAGACAACTCATCTTCTAGAAGGGAATATTATCTCAACAACTTTATTAAATGATTAAATGCAACCTAGGACTAATATGATTAATTAAGACCTAAGTTAACTTATGCTAGTGTAATAAATAATTAATTACACTAACACCCCCCATAACTGCAACTTAGGGAGGAAATGAAAAATGCAATGATTATGCAAGATGATGATGGGTCCCGACAGATGGCCATTTTAGGTACCCATGTACAAAATATGAAAATGCAACTATCTCCCACAAACAGAGAAAGGGGAAAACCCAGTGGGAAGAAAACCCTTCTCCAAAAAAGGAGAGAAAAAGAAAAAAAGGTGATGATTGGAGGACTCAACATTATCCCCCCAAGGACAACAATCATCACATGGATACAATATAATCAAAATCCCCCCCATAGGAGGGAAATAGAGAGACTAAATAGCCCCCCCAAAATATGTGATCACCTGCAAAAAAGGTAAGTGTATGTAGACAAAATATGATCCAATGTCGACAAACAACTTCTCTCCCTTTCGGAAGAAACAAAACCATGTAGAGATGCAGGGTAGCTTCCCATTCCGAATAGGAATTGAAGGAAGGAAGGATGTATATGAATGCGGATGATGTCTCTGAAAGCTACTCATGTGTCTCCTTGCCTGATGAAGATGAAGATGCCACAACCCACTCAGGTACATACCCAATCAATGTAGAAGGTGACAAATCAAGATGATGTAGAAACTGATGTTGAACATGATCCAAAGACCATGATGGTTTGACAACAGGAGTGAAATGGTTGTCATCAAACAGGAGAGATATCGCCTCAAATATGTCCTCCAAATCTGAAATGTGAGACTCCACAAACAAGGATGCAATGTTTGATAGATAGGAATCCCAATCAGAAAGACAGTGTGATACTGATTGTAATGAATCATTGGACGTGCTCAATGAATCACTACCATGAGAATGTTCCTGTTGAATAGGAATGATAGGATCCTCAATCAATGACTCTGCACATGGAATCACTGAAGGTGAAGGTAGATCAATTGTCTCTGATGGAGAAGCAGGAGCATCGAAAGAACCCTCTTCATCCTCATCTGAAGATTCAACGTATTCCAAATATTCAAACTCCTGCATAGTATCTGCATCATAGGGTATCCTATCTGAAAGATGAAGAGGCACAAGACAATTTGAAATAGAATCATCTGAGAATGGCTGAATGTCGTAATCTCCATGTATCTCCCAAATTTTAGTCCAAAGAGTGAGAGGGCAATCACAATGATCAACACTTTTCAAGGTGGAAACATCAATATGCATTGCAATGACTCCTAAGACATGATCCCTTTTTCAATTCCAAGAAAATTTGGTACTGTCAGTACCAGGAGGGGGAACAAGATTATACAAATGCGGCAACAAAAGAAGCCATCAGAGATGTGTGATGATACTATTTCTCCATTGTTTGTAGTTTCCCCATTTCAACATGATCAAAGCAGGATGAAATGAAAACCCCATAATAAACTATGAATGATCTCCAAGATTACAAAGACAATGACAGTGATATGCAACTGAAGTGATGTCACTCAAAAAAAATCCTTTTCCCAAGCTTCAGGATATCCAAGTTATTAAACAAATGCACCAAATTGAACACAACCAATGCAAAAGTACCTGGAGTTGAAATTGATCAAAGTGAATGGACGGATGAAAAGAGCTTCGAATTACCTTCCTGATGCCACTGGGATTACTGAATTTTGATCAACGGTTGCAAAGATATGAGCCTTTATGTCCAAACTAGGGTTTTGACTTCAATTGACTGTAGAATATTCTGATAGAAAAATTCTGCAAAACAAATTGCACCACTAGAAAGTAGACCAAATTCTCTTTCCGACGATATCTCGTTTGTCGAATTTCGACACCGTGGCGCGAAGATATGGCAATTTGAAAAAATCTGCCCTATTAGGGCCTGCAGTCTAAATAGGTGCAAAAAATAAGCACCTAAGGGCAAAAAAATGGAGCCCTTGGTCATTGATGGGACCACGGGCTTAAGTCCTGCAAAAAAAAGGCACCCTCGAATCAGGCGGCGTCAGAGCGGCGATGAGGTGGTAGAGCGGCTGGCGCGGTCGGGCAGGAGGGAGGTGTCGCGGAGAAGGTGGAGCCCTCGATGCTGTGGATGACCGGGGGCTCAGATAGCGGGGCCAGTCGAAGACCGAGAGCAAACACCGACGACGGGTGCTCGGCAGGCGGTGGCTGGGAGAAACTCCGGCGGCGAGAACAGTAGCGGTGATGTGACTGCCGAGAAAAATGTCGATGACGGGTGGCCGGACGGATGGCATCGGTCTATGTGACAGGGCCGACCGACCTGTCGGAGTCTGTAGACCAGCATAATTTTTTTTTAATATTGCAAAGAATTTGCAATTCAAAAAAATGTTGATAAGATTTTTTAAATATAACCTACAGAATAAAAAAAATGTCGATCGAACCAAAACTATAGCCTCCCAAAAAAAATATTTATGCCGACTGTATAATAAAATACCAGGTCGCCCGCAAATTAAATTTTTGCAGAAACTATAAGAAAATTTATCCGTTTTTTGAAATAAAAAATGCCCAATGACTTAAAAGAAATTGCCATGATGGAGGACAGAAAGGGGAAATTTTATTTCTGCAAAAACTGTACAGATCATACACAATGCAAAAAACCCTAAATACCTCAAATGGCTCCTGGATGAAATATGCCCAAATTGGACAAATGGGCAAGCGATCCTAGGGTTTTGAGGCCTTCTGAAGACAATGGTGAGCTCAGATCTGACTCAATCTGCTCCATAAATCAGCTTGGTCCTCGGGTGGAACCAACTAGCCTGCAAAAAAAACCTTTGTGCCTGCAAAAAATCTCACTAGCCAAACTTTATTGATCCTAGGATGAACCTTCACTGGAATAACTCTGATACCATGTTGGAATAATGGATGCACAAGTGGAACTTTACCAGGAAGAAATATTCAACCACAAAGAAAGTATGATAATGACATGCAAATATAGATTCTATTATGATCTATCAGATATTTTACAAAGAGCACATATGCCTGATTATATAGGCAAGTGCTAAACCTAGAATGCAAAGGATGTTGTCAAGTGTTCAAATCACACTTCATGTGACAACAAGAAACCCTAACCAACTACCTAGGGAATGATAACAAGATGGAGATAAGTTCTAGAAAAAACAACTCATTTTCTAGAAGAGAATCTTATCTCAACAACTTTATTAAATGATTAAATGCAACCTAAGACTAATATGATTAATTAAGACCTAAGTTAACTTATGCAAGTGTAATAAATAATTAATTACACTAACACAACTTTCAAAGACAATAAGTTTTGAATATGAGAAGCCAATTAAACCTTTTCTTCTAAACAAATTGAACATCTTTAAAATGTCCATATTGACAAAATCAACTTTCTTCAATTAAAACCCTTTTTCACACCAAAATTGACCTTTAAAACCTTAAGAATAACCTATTTTATATTTTATAATCTAAAAATTATAATTTTTTATCTTAATTTTTTTTATTATGCTCATTTTAATAGTCTTTCTATAATATATATATATATACTTAACATAAATTCAACAAATCCCTCTTTTAAATCTCATTATTTTAAGAGTAAAAAAAAACTTGAAACCTTTTATTACTTTAATAGAACAATTCAAAAGTATCCATTTGTCTAGTGCTTACCAAGCAATAAGGAGATCACACCCATAGTACAAATGAGAATGGCCTTTGTGGGCCTGCTATAAATCATTTTCATCAGAAATCTCCTAGTTAGGAAAAAATTCAGTACCATTTCTCTTATCAACAAATGAAACCAAAAACAAAATCACGTAGACCATCTGTTAAACAAAGTTATTCGCACGTTTAGCTTTCCACACCCATTTCAAACAGAGATTACTTGCAACCCCCACAATTTATCATATTCAAAAATATGACTGTTAAGTAATTGAGTGGTCTGGTTGTCACCCATCAAAGTAAAATTTGAAAATTACTCCCTCGTTCCCACTCACCTCAACGATCAACTACTCACACCATTCATAAACCCAATCTCCTTTCTCACAATTCCGCCACTGCTGCACATCAACAAAGAAAACTCATGGAGTCCAAGGGATTCGAACTTAACACCGGAGATGACAACTGCGAGAACTTCAATGGCAATGGAATGCCATGTTTCTCACCATTGTCCACAACATTTTACCGCTGGCCTCTGCGTGATATCTCTAATCTGTTTTCTTTTGACGTAAGCCTTCGTTGGTTTATGAGAAAATTCAGGCTCTGGGTTTCGAACCTGTGACGAGGCCCAGTTTGTTTTAGGCTTTGGGCTTTCCTTACTATTTGTTTTCGCCTGTGCAGGTTGGAGATATTGTTGAGCCACGTGGAACGAACACTCCAGCTAGGCGTACGGACGGGGACACTTCGCCAGCCTTATCAGCACGAACGAATGCCATCGTCAGCCCCTCGATGTCCAACTCCCACAGGCTTAGAAAGGGTTTTAGGTGATTCGTCTTCCTTGTCCTACGCCAACTCAGCAGATGATTCTTTTGTTTGAGCCAACTCAGCAATTATTATACTTATTAATTAATTATTTGGGATTAATTTCTTAAGGGGGTGAGTTTGACAATGTAGTTTGGTTGATGAGTGCAATAACTGGGTGTGGATGTTCAGTATAATTTGTGACAGAAAGAATGGAGGTGGTTGATCACACCCCATAGTGATAAGCCATTTGTAAGCCATTAGTGTGATTGGATTATACATATCCATATTTGTTAATATATGATTGGTTGGTTCATTAATTAACAGACTTGTTATATTATTCTCTTATGGATTATTACTTACTCTGGTGAGTGCTTTATTCTGTAGAACAAAAAATTGGTTTTGTTGCTGGATGACGGCCATTTGAGATTTTGCTTTTTTTATTGGGTATTTGCAAAATTATATTTAGATTAAGAAAAACTACTTTTTATATTAAGTAGAGTATTTTCATCCACTTTTTTCTGTATAAAATAAAAATTTGGTTTTGTCAGGTGGATAAGCATAAATTGTTATTTTATTTTTATTAACATTTTTCAATTTTATCCAATTTACATATAGTCTATTGTTTGTGGGATCACAAATAAATATTTATTAATGTGGTATCTTAACTTACAATATGTTTGAAATATGAAAGATTTTGATCTCTTTAGAATGTGAGATACATCTTGATAGATTAGAATTCTCAAACATACACAATCTTTTTAACTTGTATGTTGTTTCTGGAGTGTCCTGTGAATAAACTGCATTTTGCAGTATTTATTACATTGCTTATAAGAAAATTGTATGCAAATAAATATTACATAACATTTTTACCTTTCATTAACCCATTTTCGTTTTTATGTTTTTAACACACTTCTTCTCACAGAAAGATAATTCCCTTCTGAGTTTAAAAACTGCACCACACATTAACTTATTTCTCAACCATCTACCTTCCTTTTAGTTTCGGTCGATTGCAATCAACTAACAAGTTTCTTTAAATTGTTTGTATGTTATTTAATAACCATATACCTTCCTTTTAGTTTCGGTCGATTGCAATCAACTAACAAGTTTCTTTAAATTGTTTGTATGTTATTTAATGTTATTTATCTCTTTCAAGTAAAAGTTAAAATAAAATAAACTAATATAGATATATTAAATCCATCCATCTAAAAAGTCCAAGACATGTAGCCTCAAGATGCCTACTCTGGTTATTTAAGATATCCTTGATAGTCCACACTTCAACACTAGCATCTACACATCATGGCATCATTTCATGCTTCATAATATGAGCATCACAGTGAGCCATGATAAAATGGACCCGCAAGAAGCACCACCAACAATTACAAAGCTAACAAGGCATAGGGCAGAAAAAGAATCTAAGCAATCACCTCAGAGGAGAAGGTGAAATGAATGGGATGACACGTTTAATTGTCTAGGAAATAAGTCATAGTAAACTAAATAAACAAAGGGAGGGAGCTCCAAGCAAATCTGAAATGCACCGTGGCAAGCTCATCTTGCTTCTAGCAACATGTAACGAGGAACCAAATTCAATCTCGTTAACAAGGAACAAGGAAAGAGCACCGTCTCTGAAAAGGATCCCATAGTTTTGGAAACCATAGCAGAGCACTTGCCTTCCCCCTTTTCATGTTCATATCCTGAACATCATCTCTCATTTAATTGTGATTGGCATATATATTAATGAACCAAATTTTGTAGCATTCACTGTTTCACTAGAAATTGAGTACCATCCCAACATAAATTGTTTGATTTTTTAAGATACAGTTCTTTCTTACTTTATCTTAAACATGATATTTTGTGGAATTGTTTCATGCCAACAATCAATTACAATACAAGATATAGACAGTTTGTTGTTATGCTCTCTCTATTGTTAGAACACCAATACACTTAAATTGAAAGCCAGTGCTTTGAGAACATCAGCTTGCAATATCATCAATAGAAAATAGGCATCCAATTTGCACGGAATACCCTATTAAGTGTGGTCATGTCATTAGAAATCAAATGTAAATGTCACATTCGTTCATCTTGATCCTTAAATGTTTCAGATTAACTACAAATGGAGATGGTTATTAATTCTGCATTCGAAAAAATGGATGTGCTAGTAAAATTTTAAGTTTCTACTGTTGATTTTCATTTAAGAGATTGTATCTCCAGACATTCTGCATGGTTCATTAAGTGGTGCTTATAGCTTGATGACAATATCCATTGGTGATTTTATCATTGTCTCAGGTCAGAAACTACTAATTGGCAAACAAGCCATCATTGTGTCAGGTTAGAGTAGTTGAGATAAATTGTTTTTTCTTTTAAACAACAATTCAACTTTGAAATGCACAGGTGCAAGCATGATGAATTATGCCACAAGATATACAGCCAAGTCTAACTATATATAATCAATTTGGTTATAGAAGCTATCGGATCAATGCTCCATCAAATGTACAGGAATCCCTCTGTTTCATGGCAGTCTTGATCCATGATTCATGTTTTACTGAGAAAATGTGAAGAGCTATATTATTCGTATTTGTTTCTATAGAGGTACATTACTTGGGTAATCTTCTCCATGACATGCAACCATTTCACGGAGCTCTTTTTCTTGTTCCTGAAGATTTGATGGAACTTTATCATACACATCAGAAAAAAGATTTTCTATACCTGGCTTTTCCATGCGCTCAGCAACCTGAATGGCCTGTAAAATCTGATCAGACAAAGAAAATGTGATTTTCAAAAAGTCAGGTGTTAGAATTGGGAATAAGTAAAAAAGTAAGCGAAAGAACAAAACCAAGGTCCAAAAGCAGTTCTAGAACATTGAAAACTGTAAAATTCTTTAAATAGTCTGTAAACTCCTCAGATTTACCTTGTTTCGTATTTCATTCCTAAGTTCTGATTCATCCTTCTCATTCCACCAATTATTTCGATTCAGCCACTTTCTAAACCTTGAAACAGGATCATGTTTCATCTTCCAGTGCTCAATTTCATCTATTCTACGATATTTGGTTGAATCATCAGATGTTGAATGGTGACCTACTCGGTATGTAAGTGCCTGAACACATAATTGCAAAAATCTGTTAGAGCTTTTTGGCCATATGTTTTGTTATCTTCTACCATCTAGGTACAAATTGCAAGTGTGAATTCAAATCCACAGATTAAGCTTTAGGCTTGTCTGCACTTGCAGACAATTATGATTCAGCACAAGTACAAAACACAGTGAGTAAAAAGGATATGAAGTAAAGCAAAAATTGTACCTCTATTAATACAGGTTTACACTCATTGATTGCGATTTGTCGGGCCATGCTAACTGCAGAGTAGATGGCAAGTGCATCATTGCCATCTACTCGAATGCTTCTAATCCCATAGGCATGCCCTCTAACAACAATACCATCACCTAAAAATGTTGAACAAGAAGACAACCGGGAAACAAATGATAAATTAAATCAAGAGGCGGCTCTCTAAAATAGATGCAAGTATTTTAACAATGACTATAAATCCACGGTTCAAAAATCAGAGCTGCAAGTTACTTCTAAACTGTTCTGAAGATGGGGTGCTGATTGCCCATCCATTGTTTCGGCAAATAAATACAACTGGAGCTTCTAGAACTGCTGCAAAGTTCAACGCAGCATGACAATCTCCCTGGTGGAAAAAGGAAGAGTAAGACCCAATGAAAAAAAAACATTGAAATAATTGGGCATTCATTTGATTGAAACTAAATGTGCCTGTTAAAAAGATAGAGCATGACCTCACTTGATCCACCATCACCAAAATAAGTTACTACACAAGCTTTTTTCTTGTCCATTTTTAGTGAATATGCTGCACCTACTGCCTGAGGAATCTGTGTTCTGGCAAGCATGAGTATAAAATAAGATTTAGAACTGGTCATGCTAGTCATTCATAGCATGATGTGATGAAACAGTATTCATCTAGTTTTAGTGTAACAAAAAACTGCCAGAAGTCCACAGCACTATCAAGAAAAAAGTCAAAATAAATAATGCAATTGCACAATTAGTCCATAAAAATAATCACCATTCGGATAAACAAGATCCTTACGCTATAGGGGAAGATATAGTAAAATAGTTTAATGCATTAGATCCATAATGAATAGGCATCTGCCGGCCCTTGCCATAATCAGCTGAGTTTCCAAAGCACTGGTTTGCAAATTCTTGCAATGTAAAACCACGCCACAGGAGGACACCTGGCTCCCTATACTGTACATAACAAAGACAAGGTCCAGCTGAGTAGAGGTCCCCCTTAATGCATGGGCGGTTTTACAGTATTTTCAACAATAGAAATAAGTTAATAACAATTCCAGAGGAATAATCCAGATACAACTCAATGTGCTTCTTAAAGTGATTTAGTAAAAATATTTTAAAAGATTCCTCAAAATGTAAAAAATCAATGAGTGATATCAACCCTGGCTTAAGAAAAGATATAACTTCGGGTATTTCATGCTTTTTGAAGCCTTGTGTACTCAACCAGCCAAAAACTCTAAATCTAGATATAACTACTGAATATCAAGGCAAATGACTTATTTACCTGGGGAAAAACAACATCATCAATACTCAAAGCAGCTGCTGATGAAATATTGATAGCCTCTTCCCCAATAGATGTTAGATAAAAGGAAATTCTGCCTTGTCTTTGAGCTTCATAAAATATGACGTCCATGACCTGAAGAGTTACCATACTATCGTACATTTTCAATGCCAATTCTCTGTTAACCTGTCATAGATTAAAATCCTGTAGATGAGAAGTAATACATTTCCAATAAATTTCATATCTTTTGAGTATTTCATGTCATATGTGGCCTATTTAGTACTGATAACATCTCCATCAAATAACTCCACATAACATGAAAAAGGTTCTCGTATAATTTGTTAAAACTGTTCACCTTGTAGATAACATCAGTTGCAATCTGATGCCCATAGTTATCCAGGATTCTGTAGCAAGGTACACGATTATCTGATGACTCTGGTATGAAGTTCATTTCAGAAGTAAATTGAACTTTCCCACCTGGAAACTCAAGGAACTGTCCATTCAAAAGGAAGGCATGTAAAGTAGTGCTCTAAATTAAAGCTATCCACCTTATAGGATTAAAAACTTGAATTTATATTCAGCAAATAAAAAATATCTTCTCTAAATGGCCTTGGTTTTGTATTTTGATACAGACCTCATATTCAATAATGAAAATCAAACAGAATCAATAGTTTTAAACAGAATTATTTTGAAATAAGTTGGGGTGTTATTCACACCTTCTCCCAAATGAACCACAGTAGTGAATTGCCATTTCTTAGTTGAGAATTAAGCTTGATGTCCAGATTGTTTTAATTGACATCAATTAATCTTTTAGATGTCACGGCACATCCAAAATTGTTACTGGATTGTGAAGCTATTTTTTCCACGTTTTGATGTTAAATCTCAAGGTTAGGATGGAATATAAACCCAGGTACACCCCCTGGCCAACGGGCTATTATACTTCTGAGCTACCTGTCATTTCATGACAGATCTACAAGGTGGACTGGCACTCCCAACACTGCATATATCAGGCTGAATTTGAATGGATATCAACAGTGACTAGCCATTTTTTTTATTTTTTAGTCACTCACTGGACCCACGTTACAAAGAAATGGGAAACAAGAATAGAAATGGAAATTACTGCAACCGAAAAATGGGGGTTCTAAAGCTTCAGGGACAAGAATTTTTTTAAGCATTATTAAAAAATTACAAAATCTTAATTATCTTCATTAAAAGATATTGTCATTCAACATTCAACAGGTACAAAAGTATATCATATTCAGCTTGAAATTTGGCAAATAATAAATTAATTGTGATAGCAATAATAAATTAATTGTGATATTGCTATCAGGATTCAACCGGGTCAAACTCATTGACCCATGGAAAATACCTCCTACTTATCAATAAACAATAATGTTCACCCAAGATAACTACATAATTTTACTTTCCCTAACTGGCATCCTTCAATCAGAATTAAAATGTTGAGTATCTTTGGAAGACCGATTGAAAAATTGTATGTCCCAATACAGGATTTCATATGACAAACCAAAAGACAAAAATTGGACAAATTTCAATTTTAGTTTTTCAAATGTTTGTAATCTTCTGATTTGGCAAACGATTGTTGCAGAGAAAAAAGAGTCTAAATAGCCCAACTTCTTTGATAAACAAGTTTAGGCATGACAGCCCTAGATTATTGCCTTTTGGTAACACTGTATAGGAATTCCGCATTAAGCTCTGCTACAATTTCTGTCATGCGTGCAAGGGAATTTACTCTATGAAAATTAAATTAATCCATGACTTTCAGTTAGCATTTGAAACTACCCAACACTATATCTACCCCAGAGGATACCCACCTCCATATGAGGCTCCTATGCTTACTCGCTTGCCATATGGAGGCACTACTTGATGGTAGCCTGGAAAAGTATTGAGCATTATTTCTCTTTAGAAAATGAAAATACTGTCAATATATGTTCTCTTCTGCAACAAACACAAATTTTAGCAATTGAGTAGTCTAATTCCTTCGCATTTTTTTAATCAACAGGGATATTGTGTCATGTTACCAACAGAGAGATCGCCAAAATGATAATAGAACAAAATTTCACACTTATTTCAATTTCGTAAAACAGACCTGGTTTTCGCCATCATCTTCTGAAGCCACCTCTTGGCTGGAATACTCAGCCACACCTTTCTCTGCTTCAGTTCGAATCCCACAATGCCTCCACCCACAATGCACTATTTTGCCAGAAGATTGTGACGCTTCATGGGCCACATGCTTTTGGGTTACAAAATTCCGGCTTTGCGTTCCACAATCCCATCTTTGTGCACCCAAAAGTCTCGAAAAACTATAGGGTCCAGACCCATTACAGACACCATCACAATTATTTGATACCCTCTGCAACAAACGACTTTGCACAAGCAGATTCCACCATACTCTGGAATAAGATTTTGATGGAAAAGACATCCCGAGACAATTTAGTTCCACCCAAAACTAGGAATAGAATCTACAGGTTATGAAAACCCAATGCAGAACACTCCAAGATGGCAATTAATTAAATAAATAAAACATTAGTGTTTGTATTCCAGCTTCCCTCCTCCTGGCTTGGCATAAACACGTAAGTACTCATATTTAATTTAACTAAATGGGGATAAGATCTATGAATCGGACAAGCAGATCGAGGAGAAAGGGAGATTCCAACTAAAATGCCCAATTCTGACACCTTGTTGTACAACGTTTTTTTTCCCAAAAATTTGCGCTAGGCAATTCTATTAGTAAAAGTGCCCAGTTAAAAAAATTTAAAAAGTAACATGCCCAGTTCTTTGGAATGATGCACTTGTTTATCATCTTTCCGAATACCCCCAAAATAGTAATAATAATTGAGCTTCGATAGAACAATGTGGGCTGCAGTTTAGGACTTAGAAGTTTTGAGTCCCCACGCAATTTCCGATCTTATCTTTAGTGTGATAATCGCAATCATGAAATTTGAAAAAGTGTAGCAGCGGATTTGTGTTAGCTTAATTTTTGTGTTAGCTTAATACCTAATTAGTTTTGCTGTTTGTAATATTTTAAATTAAAATATAAATTAGTAATCACATCCTTGTTATGTAATGGATAGGTCCAAGAGGTGAGGAAGATCAATTAGTAATTATTTATTTATTTTTATTCATTCATTCAATACATGATATCAATTGATAGCGCATAAACAAATGTTGTGTGTGCAATTAGGTTCGTAATAGACAAATGATATCTAGTTTTAAATTGATTATGCATCTACTTTCATTAACTTTATCTATTGTGTAATATTTTAACGTTAGTCTCATAAATGCTACATCTTTGAAATACACACAAAGAAAATAAAACGCTATTATATATTTAAAACTACATATTTGTGTGTCTCTCTCTACCTCTCTTTATGCCTCTTTTCCTCTCTCCCTTTTTGTATTTCTCTCTACCTCTCTTCACCTCTCTTCCTCTCTCCCTCCCTTAATCCTATCCTTATATCTTCTCTATCTTATATATAAAGAGTGATTGAGTTTATGTGCCAAGTGCCACCAATTACATGTACATTTATAATGTGCAAACCAAATGATTGCACTTCAAGTAGTTGAAGCTTCATGTCTTCTTACATAAAAATCAATAAGAAAAGTCCTTAGTATATGACATTCAAAGCTTGCAAACATATGAGTATATCCACATGGACATGCTTGGATCATTTAGCAATCTATACATCAACCAAGATGTTGACATAGGTTGACACCTAATATGGTGGCTATACTTTTGATAAGTCTTGGACCAATGGTAATAGCTTTAATGAAATATTGAATTATTTACAATCAACATGTATGTCTTCATTTTAATTTTGTAGAGTCACACATGCACACTCTTTAGTGTATTTATCCCCTTATTCTTCTCAAGATAAAAGATATATGAAGGATCAAAATATAAAACAAAGGGATAATTAGTGGGGAGCTACACTTTTGCATTTATCAAAGAAAAGTTTACATAATGATTTGAAAAGGTGGGACCTAAGAATGACAATATTCTCCAAGAATCTCACTTTTATGAATGATTTCATTATTAAGTGCACTTTTGTATTAAAAGAAGCTGGTTACAAAAGAATGAAGCAGTCCAAAATAAAGGGAACTGCCAAAGAGAAAAAACAACAACCTTACACACCAAGGCAAATCAGCTCAACATAAATTATACTTTCCTTTTAGTGTAAAGTAGATTGATGAGCTTTGGTGAGAGTTACCTTTTAAAAAAATATTATTTATATAGATTAGTATCATCAATTACAACATCAATAAATAAAAATGAGAACAATTGTTGGTTTCTCATTGTTGCGTCCTAGTAGTTGTGTGTTTCTTCTATTCAGATTTTTGTTACTATTATTCTTTTATACCTAACCTTGTGTTGCTTGTAGTAATTTTAAATTCTCATTGAGCTTATAAGTTTAAGAAGAGGGAATTTGTGCATTACCTTTGGATTTATATGTGAAATTATTAGAATTTTATGAATAGTGCCATTGCAAGTCTTTAAATCCAACGATTAGGTCATTAAGTAAATAATGGTGTACACTCAATGTACCTTTGCATGTAAATGTGACAACTATGAATTGTTGGCACACACAAAATTTGATCACTTTGAGTTTAGGCTCCAACTATCACCCCACTAGATACAAGTTCAAAAAGTAGACCATCTCATTGCACTTTAAGTAGCATAGGTTCCATGCAATAAAGCTTCACTAGTTCTTACAAAAAAATGATGGGTGAAGTTCTATATAGCTAGTGAATTGATAAGGGCCTCAATGTAGCTTGATATGTAGGTATGGTAAATACCATACATATCATAGACTTGATTTTCTAAAAGCATTTTTAGTGTCAATCTATGTTGCAACATACATATGAACTTGATACTGATGTAATTTTGTGATGGTAGAAATGGACCTTTCTTTTGTAACAAGATGAAATGTTCATAGTTTCTAGCATGTTAAAATTCAATTCATTAGTGTCTTGACAAATATGTAGTGAATTGAATATTATCTATCAAGATATGCATGATCTACATGTATTAGAAATTACTAGTAAAAAGGGAACTCATAGGGAAGTGATGGCCATTAAAGTTTATACAAGTTGTTCTTTTGAAGAGAAGGTCTGTGTTTACTACAAATACCACATTTTTCTTTTTCTTTGGAATGTCATTATTAAATTCATGCAACATAGAGATGACAATATAGAAAGAGAGAGAAAAGTGGGAGAGGGGGGGACAAGAAAAAAAGAGGAGACAAGAGATATATAGAGAAGTAAATAGAGAGAGAGAGAGAGATAAAGAGGGAGAGATGGAGATAAAGGTTTATAGAGAGAGAGTATAGGAGAGAAAAATAAGAAATATAAAGGGAAAGAGAGATAGAGAAAAGAGAGGTTAACTTTTGATCAACTATTTTGTGCCAATAATCCAAATATGGCACGTGTTCATGGGGATGTAATAAACACCCCTAATTTTTTTGAAAATATTCAACTGAAATTAAGTTGCAATGCAATGTCCTTATCACTTTTTGATCACCAATTTCTTGAGATGGGAAAGACACCAAGATCATACAGTGTATGTGACCACACAAATATTTAGAATACAACTTAGAATGAAACATGCTAGGTTGCAAGCCGACCAATATCACTTCTTTAGTGGAGTGTGTTATGCAATAACTGGAAACAAAATACTTCAACGCTTATTCATTGGAGTGTGCAATTACAATGAATACATGCACTTCACGCTTATTCAATGGAGTGTAATTACAAAGCACATGAATTTCCACTTATTCAATGGGTGAGAAAATACCAAACTTCCACTTGTTTAGTGGGGCAAGAAAATTACAATACCTCTATTTATTTGAAGGGGTGAGCATATACAACATTTCCATTTATTTAATGGGGTGGGTAAATACATTAAGAGCAAGGGTAAAACCATTGGTGATACTACCATCCAAGGTATTACAATATATCAATGTATTACACAATCATCATTAAAGAACTTTATCTTGCTAATTTATGCTAATAAAAAGTTATGATCACAAATCTTAACTATTCCAACAACCTAGAATGAACCAAATAACATAGATAACAAAATAGTCAAGTACCCAACAAAGGTACACCTCAGATGCATGAAATCAGAAGATGATTGTGGGTCTCGTATCACTCAATTTTATTGGTAAAATTCTAAATCATATCTGAATGCACATTAAGGTCACACTAAGAACTATTGATTACTAAAATTTGACTTAACGCTTAAAATTGCAAGATCCTCCAAAAATTAGAATTTGCATTGTAACTCCTAGAGATATGAAACCCATCTCAAACATCTTGAAATTGGATATACATGAAATATAACTTAAAGTATAAAGAATTAAATGTCTATATATAAATGTCACCTATACATAAATTTTTATTTCATGTATGACCTATCAATATGGTGTGGCCCCTTAAATTCCACCAAACCATTTTAAAAAATCTCAAAAAGAGCAATGATTCATTTTGAAAATTCACACTCCCTCAATTAACAAGTACAACTTGTTTGCAACGAGTGTGACCTCCTTATAGCCTTCCTCAAGTTGGACCATTAGAATTAAATATAGCTTCTAACAACAATAAATTACAATTGATTCTTCAATACTTGTAATTCTCTAGGCTTTAGATCAAAAACAACATCACACAACAATTTTTTTGATTTGTCTTCAAAATAATGATTTTCAAAATCAGCCACCTCTCTAATGTTCCCTTTGGATAATTTCCAAGTTGGAGTTAGGAAAAATGTTAGAACATAATGTTATTAGGCGTCATACCCTTATAACATTTATGTATTGCTCTAATATACAATTATAAAACTTTATATATTATATGCTTATTAAGAATATCCCATTTGAAATAATTATAGTTTTATAATTAGATTATTGATTATTTATGAATGGGGATTGTTGAATAGGTGTGATTAATACCCTTTCAAGTACTATGGCATTGTTTCTCTTATACTTAAGGAGGTTCTCTCATTTGAGAGACAAAGAGTTTGGAGATTGATAGTGAATTCTATCACTATGCACATGAGGTATTATTGGTCATGTGGAAGTATGGAGAAGTGTTCCCCAAGTTCGGTCTATGTTATAATAGACCATTATTGTAAGTGTTTTAATAAAATGATGCTTTATGAGGCTTTTTTATTTGAAAAGGTTTTCCCCATGTATATCTTGTGTAATGTGTAAAATCTATGCTTGTATGATTCTCATTTTATTTATTTTATATCTTGTTTATAATGATTAGTATCCTAAGATCTTAATTTGTAACATGGTCTCAGAGCAGGTTAGGCTATACTAATCATTTTTACAAGTTATATTAGAAGATATGTAGAACTTGATGGGAAACCTTTGTATGCTCAATCAACATATGTGCAAGGCTATTTTTGCAATGCATCTAGTGTTCCTTTTTTATTATTTTAAATCATTCATCAAAGCTAGTTAGATCATACTAATAATTTTGTATAGTTTATATCATTAAGTAGCTTCAAAATACTCGTAGACTCAAGTTGCCACATTCAAGTAAGTATATTTCATGAAGCTAGTTTGATAAATAAGCGTTTTTTTCTTCTATTAGTATTTTTGGAAGCATGGACAACCATTTACATTTTTTTGACACTACAAAAGACAAAATTGAGATAGAAATTCTTTTGAAATTAATGACAACTAAAAATGTTCCTCATAGTGACAAAACTATGATCAAATAATCTATATTCTATTCTTATTGGCAAAACACTAATCAACAATAATTCCAAAAAAAGAAAAATTAAACTTTCCAAATCAAATTATTAAATGGATGTTTAGTAACTCACATGAACTTATAGTAGATTATATCTCATATGATGTATGCAACTATTCAAATGATGTGTATAATCTTAATTAATTATAGCTTTTATTCTATTTACAATCTTATATTATACATCAACTTCAAATCACACTCCCTTTGAAATATTTATTCTAATATCTTTAAATTAATGAAATATATAAAATTTTAAGTGTTCATTATAATCTTTTATAAAAATCAAGAGACTCATGAAAGAGATATTTTTGTTGCATTTTATTTGTATTTCATAGTCCTTATTTAAATCATGACCTTTGTCTAATGTAAAGTTAAAAAGGAAGTCATAATCTCATTGTTTTTAAAAACATTAACTATATTTTTATTGGTTTTCATTGCTTTCATGCTCTTTGGCATTGTGAGACTGGAGATGGAGACACGTGCAGTAATGTGTGTTGAACTTCATCTCCTTAACATAATGGATGTGCTAACACTTCTGGTCCAACATTTTTTTCTTCTCAACTTCAAGTAAAATCTGATAAGCTAAATTGGTTGTGTGGATCCTTTTTTTTTCTTTCCTCAATTAAATAATCATATACATTTGAATGTGAGTAGAGTTCCACCTAAACAAGAAAAATAGAATCTCGCCACCTATATTCGTAAAACTTGAGTCCATTTAGAATGCTTCCAAATAAATAATCAATGTTTGGCTATACATTGTTCAAGAGAAATATATAGGAACCTATATGGTCATTAAAATGGGTTTTAAAGACAATTATAAGATAAATTGGGAAAGGACTTTTTACGGCTATTGAAAATGAAATTAAAATATACTCATACTTAAGGAGAGAAAAAAAATAATGATCCAAAGAAAAGGTTATGGCTAACCCAAGCTATAAGGAAATACAATCAATGAGGGAGAACTCAAATGAAATATGATTTATATCTAACCTTTTAAGTAATTTATATGTTCCTTACAAGTGGCTCTATGTTTTATGTACTACTATAATCATGTGTCATCAAACATTGACTATATTAACTCATTGTTTCAATTACTCTAGCTTAAATTTTTTATGTTAATGTTTTTATTGAAGTATCTTCAATTTTTACAGTATTATTTTATTGAAATAAATCTAGGTGCCTTTCTCAACCATCTAAGGAGTTAGTATTGCTGTCTAAAACTTTGTATTCTTTTTATATCAAAACAAACAAAAACAATCAATCTCCTTTTATAAGGACACAAAGTTCGTGAAGTAAGTCAAAAGCCAAGAGGAAAATATATCAAACTCAAGTCACATTCATAGAAAAAGTGAAATTATATAAACTTTCAAAGCATCCTCAACTACTATATTTTCTTTTCTCTCTTGAGTGTTACTTTAACTTTCATTATTTTTTATGATATTCATTTTAAATTTAAAAATATATAAATTTCTTGGGTGTAAAGAACCTTCTTATAATGGGTGGTTATCACCCTAATAAACTATTTAGGGAGCAAGCCTGGAAAGGATAGCTCTCTTGTTGCTTAAATTTATTATGGATAATTACTATATGATTAGTAGCATGACTCTTTTTTTGAGAGAAAAATGATAAATTATTCATACTTATGTTCATGAAAATATCTTATGATCTCCTTGCTAATGACCATTAGACTAGTTTCTAGATTTATGCTCATTGGCAATTGATAAATGCATATTAAAAAATATTTTTTCTACACCAAGAATCAATTCATTTGATTATTGTGTTAGTGACTATGTCGATGATTCCTTTTATACAAAATATACCATAGATTATGTCTTCAAAATAAATGGTGCATGCGCTCTTACATGGATGGTGTAATACTTTTAAGAAACTATCTTCTATGGTTCTTTAACCAAAACTCAAAATACAAATGTAACTCTTGAAGAATCAATGTGGCTTTGATGAAATATGGAAGAGTTTAACTAGATACTTATAAAAGTACCACCTAACTATATGATAGCTGGATGTATTTTTACTCTTAAAAAAAGATCTCATTTCCAAAGAGAGAAAAGCATATTGAAGATCATGGACACCTCACTCAAGTGAAATTATTCTATCATAAAATTTCTACTCAAGTGAAAGTATTTTATCACAAAATTTATCTCCAATTCTATTCAAGAAAGGGTATTTTGGGTAAGTGCACAAAGATGAGGGGCCAAAAAGGGGTCTTAAGTGGCCACTTTTTTTTTTTTCTAAAATAAGAAAATACTGACTTTAGATGAGAAATTGAGGATAGTTACAGTATAGATTTTAAGATGCCAAAAAAAAGGACTATAGTGGTTTGAATGTACTTTCTAAACTACTAATTTTATTTGAAAATGGTAGAGATTAAAAAGTTCAATAACAAGTTACCCACACAAATTGGTAATATTTTTTTCAAAATAACGTAACATAGCGTATGTTGTGGGTAAATCAAAATGTTAACCTTTTTTTAGTATTTTTAAAATCACTTCAGTGAGAAATTAGCTAACAGCATGTCGTGTGGACCCAATTTTTTTTATATTTTTCTATGAATATATAATATTTTTACTAAATTTCAAAGTGGACACATCTAAAAAAAAAAAAAAAAAAAAATTGGCTATGTTACCCCTATAATTTTCGAAAACTAATCAAAAATCTTTTTTTTGAATATATGTAGAATTGAGTCTTGTTTAAATAAAAAAATTATTTATTTGAAATTTCAATGAATGGTTAAAAACTAAAGTAAAAAA
Source organism: Sequoiadendron giganteum (assembly GCA_007115665.2). Taxonomy (NCBI): domain Eukaryota; kingdom Viridiplantae; phylum Streptophyta; class Pinopsida; order Cupressales; family Cupressaceae; genus Sequoiadendron; species Sequoiadendron giganteum. The sequence goes on along the minus strand of CM021107.1, from coordinate 75,971,287 downwards.
TACCAAGCATTGGTTTTTGACAAAAAAATGGATACACCAACAAAATAAATTAAAGATGAAAGCCTTAACATAGTCAAAATGTGAAAATAATTGCATCGTTAAATAGCTAAGAGAAGCTTAACATTATGGGCAGATGTTTGTTTTACTTGACCTTGAAACACGTGCAAATCTAATGGTTAGTACAAATGAGATTATGTGAATTTTTTTAGAATATGAAAAAACACATTTTTGGGAATTGGAAAGGCATTCCAAGCCTTTGGGTTGGAAATCCTAAGAAAATACAAAGGCTTGGGGATTCCCAATGCAGGAAAAAACACGAGCGTGTTATAACGCTCTCATGTTATGCCTCACTTCAATTTGTTTTTGTGTATTTTAGTATAAGTGTATGTTTTATATATGTATGTATATATGTTTGTATGTATGCTTGTATGTATGTATGTATGTATATGTTCTTAAATGTATGTATTCTTGTATGTATGTATGTATGTATGTATGTATGTATGTATTTATGTATATTTGTATGCATGAATGTATGCACATATGTATGAATGTATGTATGTTTGTGTGTATGTATGTTTGTACGTATGTATGTTTATATGCTTGAATGTATGTATATGTATGTTTGTATGTATGAATGTATATATGTTTGTATGTATTTATTGTGGCATTCATTTCCTTAGAGCAAGTATTCACCATTAGGAGGGGTCCCAAAGTGGATTTAAAAGGTGTCAAATTTATACACGAAAATGGTTATCTTGAAGCTCTAGAGTATAGGTTTTAGGGTATTAGGTTGAGGCTTTAGGGTATAGGGATGAGGTTTTAGGGTGTAGGGTTCAGGGTTTAAGGTATAAGGTTGATGGATAGTGTGCAGGGTTGAGGGTATAGGGTTAAGTGTATAGGGCATAGGGATTAGGGTTTAGGATATTCAGTATAGGGTTAAGGTTTTACAATTTAGGGTAAATTAGGGTACACGGTTGAATGTAGGGTTTAGGGTTTAAGTATGGGGTTGAGGGTTGAGAAATAATGTTTAGGGTTGAGGCTATAAGGTTAAGTTTATAGGTTATAGGGATTAAGGTTAAGGATATTGGGTATAGGGTTTATGGTATGGGTTGAGGGTATAAGGCATAGGGTTAAGGTTTGAGAGTGTAGGGTTTAGGGTTTAAGTATAGGGTTGAGGGACAATGTTCAAGGTTTAGGGTATAAGGTATAGGGATGAGGGTTGAGTGTGTAGGGTTTAGGGTTTAAGGTATAGGGTTGTGTATAGGGTATAGGGATTGAGGGTATAAGGCATAGGCTGAAGGGTTGAGAGTTTATGGTTTAGTGTTTAAGTGTAGTGTTACGGGTCAATGTTCAGGGTTTAGCGTATAAGTTCGAGGATATAGGGTATAGGGATTAGGGTTAAGGGTGTAGGTTTTAGGGTTTAAGGTGTAGGGTTGAGGTTTGAGGGTGTAGGGTTTAAGTATAGGGTTGAGGGTGTAGGGTATAGGGTATAGGGTATAGTGTATAGGGTTTAAAATTGAGGGATAATTTATATGGTTGAATGTATAAGATTATGTGTTTAGGGTATAGGGTATACGGTTTAGGGTATGGGTTTTTGGTATAAGGCATAAGGTTAAGGGTTTAAAGTGTAGGGTTTAGGGTTTTAAGTATAGGGTTGAGGGACAATGTTGAAGGTTTAGGGTATAAGAGTGAGGGTATAGGGTGTAGGGATGAGAGGATTGAGGGTGTATGGTTTAGGTTTTAAGGCATAGGGTCGAGGGTTGAGGGATTAGGGCTTAAGTATAAGGTTGAGGGTACAAGGTATATAGGGTTGAGGGTTGAGGGAAGATGTTTAGCTTGTTGAGTGTATAAGATTAAGTGTGTATGGTATAGAGATTAGGGTTTAGGATATTGGGTTTAGGGTTTAGGGTATGGGTTGAGGGAATACGACATAGGGTTAAGGGTTGACAGTGTATGGTTTAGGTTTTAAGTATAGGGTTGAGGGTCAATGTTCAAGGTTTAGGCTATAAGGTTGAGGGTATAGGGTATAGGGATGAGGGTTGAGGGTGTAGGGTTTAGGGCTTAAGGTATAGGGTTGAGGGTCGAGGGACTAGGGCTTAAGTATAGGGTTTAGGGTTTATGATTGAGGGATAATGATCAATCTATTGAGTGTATAAGATTAAGTGTGTAGGGTACAAGGATTATGGTTTAGGATATTAGGTGTATGGAATAGGGTTGATGGATTGAGGGTATAAGGCATAGGGTGAAGGGTTGAGAGTATGTGGTTTAGTTTTTAAGTATAGGGTTGAGGGACAATATTCAAGGTTTAGGGTATAAGTTTGAGGGTATAGGGTATAAGGATGAGGGTTGAGGTTGTAGGGTTTAGGGTTTAAGGTATAGGGTTGAGGGATTAGGGCTTAAGTATAGGGTTTAGGGTATAGGGGAGAGGGTTAAGGTTTGAGGGTTTATAGTTGAGGGATAATGTTCAACCCATTGAGTGTATAAGATTAAGTGTCTAAGGTATAGGGATTAGGGTTTAGGATATTTCGTTTAGGGTTTACGATATGGATTGAGGGTATAAGGCATAGGGTGAAGGATTGAGAGTGTATGGTTTAGGGTTAAAGTATAGGGTTGAGGGACAATAATAAGGGTTTAGGGTATAAGGGTGAGGGTATAGGGTATAGGGATAGGAATGAGGGTTGAGGTTGTAGGGTTCAAGGTTTAAGATATAAGGTTGAGGGTTGGGGGATTAGGGATTAAATAGGGTTTAGGGTATAGGGTTGAGATTTTAGGGTTTATAGTTGAGGGATAATGTTCAAGGTTGAGTGTCTAAGGTATAGGGTTAAGGGTTGAGGGTGTAGGGTTTAGGGTTTAAGGTATATGGTTAGGGGTTGACAGATTAGGACTTATGTATAAGGTTGAGGGTATAGGATTGAGGGTTGAGGGTTGAGGGTTTACAGTTGAGGGATTAAGAATTGGGTATAGGGAACTCTCTAGACTTTCTTGTCACTTCCTTCTTTCCATTACCATCAACACCTCTTGTGAATCAACCTTTTTTTCTTCTCAAGCTCAAGAAAAATATGATAAGCTCGAATCCCATCCAATTTGTTATGTGGATCCTTTATTTTTTTTCTTTCATCAATTAAATAATCATATACATTTGAATCTGAGAAAAGTTCCACCTAAAAATGGAAATAGAATCTTTTTGCCACGTCTATCCAGCCAGTAGAATAAATTTTTGACTATATTTATTAATTAATTGAAAATACCAAATGTGTTCATTTTTTTATTTTTAATTAATTAATAAATACAATAAAATGTGCATTTTGTAGGTTGTATAGATAGTACCATATTCGTAAAAACAATTCCATTTAGAATGCTTCCAAATAAATTAGCCACGTAATTGGAGAGTGATCAACAAAGGAGTTAGAAAGGTTTATATGCATGCTCTCACTAACCTTGAATTATTTTACCTCAATATCTTCAATTAGTTTATTTCCCCTCTCTTTGGGAAATTGACCGACTCATGGTAAAATTACCATATTTGGTATACTCAACTTTGTGAGTTAGACATAAAACTAACTTTTAACAATTTTTTGTTTACATCTAAATTATAGTATTGAATAAAAGTCTCATGTCAATATGTAAAGTCTCATTGATTTAACACCTCAAAGGAGAGGGTGGATCATTACACTTTCATCAAAATTGTAGAAGTATAAAGGAATCCGTAAAGGTATGTATAAAACAAGTATTTTCTTGTCTTCTATAATTATGTAAAGTGAGGTCATGTTGCTCACAAATATTGGTGAATATTTTCATGATAATTTTGTGGATTAAATAATCAATGTTTGGCTATATATTATAAATATAAATCCTTGAATAAGTATTTTTCAAGAGAAATATATAACAACTTATATGGTCATTAAAATGGTCTTAAACAATTATAGGAGAAATTGGGAAAGGACTTTTTATGGCTATTGAAAGTGAAATTAAAATATACTCACACTTAAGGAGAGAAAAAAATGATCATCCAAAGAAAAGGTTATGGCCAACCCAATCTCTAAGGAAATACAATCAATGAGGGAGAACTCAAATGAAATGTGGTTTATATCTAACCCTTTAAGTAATTTATATGTTTCTTACAAGTGGCTCTATTTTTTTCACTATTATAATCATGTGTCATCACACATTGATTATATTAACTCATTGTTTCAATTAGTCTAACTATTTCTTTCATGTTAATGTTTTGATTAAGGGGGAAAAATAGGTTTTGAATGGACTCGAAACCATTAACAAGCAGGTTTTAACGGGGACCCAAAACCCACACAAAAAGACCAAGTTGCAAAAGCATAGAATAAAGACAACTAGTAGCGAACCAGAAGCAGATTATTAAAAACTAGCATGAGTACAAAAAATTGCACAAAATAGAAAAGGTTTTAACGAGAACCTTAAACCGAAAACAACCAATTACACAGGAACTTGCATCCAAGAACTGCCTAAAATAGCTAGGTAACCATCAGCTTGAAATAGCCATACTGCATCACAACACTTATCAACACCAACCAATAGCACACTTCCTAAAACTTGTAGGTAACAATAAGCTTTTATTAGCTAGACTGTAGCACAACACTTATCAGTACCAACCAACGAAGCCAAACTCCCCACCTCAATAAGAGAGTTAGGAATCAAAGAAAAACAATGAAGGGCCACAACAACCACACAACACAAGTCAACCCACAACACCATATCGACCTCCACCTCAATAGGAAGGGGATCCCCTCTATGGGAGAGGATGAAATGAGTCCCTAAACCACAAAAAATAGAAATTCCCACCAGATTCACAACCCACCTCTCCACCTCTGAAGGAGCAGTCTCCACCTCCAAAGAAGACCATAGCTGAAAAAACTGAAGGGAAGTAGCTACACCCATAGAAAAGAACACCATAGCATCCTTTGGCAAGTCAATAAATTGGAGCAAAGAAGAAAAATTAGAGTGCTCCAAAACCAGCAGCCATGAAGGAAGAAACATCTCAGCCAAAATCCAAAACATTTGAAGGAGCACAACAGTCAAAATAAGCACACCCCCATTCTAAAAACTGAACTTTAAGGTCCCCAAAAGGGGGAGAGCACAAAGCTCAACAAAAGAGAATAGAAATTTGAGAGAAAACCACCCAGTAGAACAATGGCATCAGACACATCCACCAACCACAATAGCCTTCTAAGAAACAAAACAAGTAAAAATACGAGGAGGGTTGAGAACCACTCCACCAAAGCCACCCTAAGCACCTAGCACCAAGAGAAACACTCCCCATAGGAGCTAAAAATAGAAACATGACTGCTATGAAGTAGGACCTAGAGAAGAGCAACCACATTTCCCAACAAAATAGTAAGCACTAGAAAAGAGCCAAAGGTACCAAAAAGAAGCAGGGAAAGGTGAGGAAAGACCTCCAACAACAAGAGTGGGTAGCAGGCAAGACTATGAAGAGCAACTTTCAACCTTACATGCTAGTCAAGGTTTAACACATGCCAATAACTATCCACAAACCACTATGCCAGAGGAAAACCAAAGACCTCCACCAACGAGCACTGAGAACAAGGCCAACCAGAAGGAAACACCGAAACAAAAGAAAGCATAGTGAGCCAAGTAAGGTAAGAGGAACCCATGTAGGGAAGAAATGAGGTGAAGGCCAAACCAAAAATCACAACCACACCTCTAACACACTATTTAGAGTCCAAAGTAATCTATAACCTTGAGCCACATCCTATAAAGAACCAAAACCTCACAAGACACACCCGCTCCCAACACATAGCAACCAGAAATGACCACAGCCCAACCGCTAGCGCCCAAACCATAGCTAGCCGCAGTCCAGCCCCCAACACACAAACCTCAGCCAGTCACAACCCAACCACCAACACCCAACCCTCATCAACATCCTCATCGTTAGGAACCGAGTCAAGTAGAGTGATCCAAGTAAGGCAAGATGAACCCTTGCAGGGAAGAAACAAGGTGAAAACCAAACCAAAAAGTACAACCACACCTCTAACACGCTGGTTAGAGTCTAAATTAAATAAACTTGAGCCACATTTTGTAAATAACCAGAGCCTCACAAGGCACGCCCTCTCTGAACATACAACAACTAGAAATGACTACAACCCAGCCCCCAACGCCCAAACTTCAGCTAGTCACAGCCCAACCCCGAACGCCCAAACCTCAGCAAGTCACATCTGAGTTGCTAGCACCCAACCCTCAACATCATTCTCATCATCAGAACCTAATCCATCCTCACCATATTCCTCAGAGGATTTCAAACTCTCAGAATGGCTCCTATTCCTGCCTCCTCCTTCACGAGCCATGATAAGCCTTCACCATTTTCATGTTAATTTTTTTATTGAATTATCTTCAATTTTTATAATTATTTTAATGAAATAACTAGGTGCCTTTCACAACCATCTAATGGCTCTTTAAAAATTATCATTCTTGTTATATCAAATCAGACAAAAACAATTAATCTCCTTTTATAAGGACACAAAGATTACGAAGTGAGTCAAAATGCAAGGGAAAAATATATCAAACTCTTCACATCCATAGAAAAAATTGAATTATATAAACTTTCAAAGCATCCTCAACAACTATATTTTCTTTTCTCTCTCAAGTATTACGTTAAATTTTATTATTTTTATGATATTCAACTTAAAAAATATATAAATTCCTTGGGTGTAAAGAACCTACTTATAATGGGGTTGGGGCCCTAGCTCGGTTGGCTAAATCTTTCTTGTTTTCAGGAGGTTGGTCATGAGGTCTAGTCTCCCCCACCCCCGTGGTACCGGAGGGCGTGTCACGCCAGTGTCGCCGGTCACGTTAAAAAGTTTACCAGGTGCACTACAGTTTATAGGGGGTCGTGCTACCTGATTCCTGCAGTCTAATAAAGGGAAAAAACCTACTTATAATGGGTAGCTATTTCCCTAATAAACTGTTTAGAGAGAAAGCCTAGAAATGATAGCTCACCCGTTGCTTGAATTTTTTATGGATAATTACTATATGATTAGTAGCATGACTATTTTTTTAAAAGAAAAATGACAAATTATTCAAACTTATGTTCATGAAAATGTCTTATGATCTCTCTACTAATGATCATTAGACTATTTGCTAGTTTTTTTATCATTGACAATTAACAAATGCATATTTAAAAGTATTTGTTCTACACCAAGAATCAATTCATTTGATTATTGTGTTACTGACTATGCTAGTGATTCTTTTTATACAAAATATACAATAGATTATGTCTTCAAAATAAATGGTGCATGCACTCTTACATGGATGGTGTAATACTTTTAAGAAAGCTATCTTCTATGGTTCTTTAGCCAAAACCCAAAATACAATAGTAACTCTTGAAGAATCAATGCGGCTTTGAAGAATTATGGAAGATTTTAATTGGATACTTATAAAAGTACCACCTAACTATATGATAATTGGATGTATTTTTACTCTTTAAAAAATCTCATTTCCAAAGATAGTAAAACATATTAAACATTATGGGCACCTCACTCAAGTGAAATTATTCTATCATAAAATTTCTACTCAAGTGAAAGTATTTTATCATAAAAGTTCTATCCAGTTCTATTCAAGAAAAATTATTTTATGATAAAAACTCTCTCCAATTCTATTCAAGAAAATATATTTTATCACAAAATTCTCTCCAGTTCTATTCAAGAAAATGCATGTTATGAGAAAGAAGAAAAATATTGAAATATTAGCCATCAATTATCAAAACCTTTGTGCAATGATTTGCCTTAGGTGATGCCATTGAGGGGGAGTGTGCATAACACCACCTCATGGATAAATCCTAGATGTAAGGCCTAACAGGCATAATATAAGGCCTATAGTAATTATATGCTCCAAATTCAAATAAATTTTTAGCCTTAGGTGATGCTATTGAGGGGGAGTATGCATGCCAATGCCACCACCTAGTGGCTAAATCCTAGATGTATAAGTCCTATGGACATATATTAAATTTATTCACTTTATAAATCTTTCACTTATAAAAGCATTGTATTAAGTCCTACCCAGGCATTATGTAATGAACCTGGGGTGAGGCTGATTTGAGGAGGCTCATGCTCCAATAAAAATATTTATAAGATCTCATATATATAGCATCATTTCTAAAACATTGGGATTAGAAATTATGACAAGATGACTTCATGTACTCGAGAATGCATGAATTTTATTTTGGCATATATTTATGTCCTTATTATCATTGTCAAAGAAGACCTACATTATTAGGGTAATTTTATTTTCTTTTATAAAAATTGACATGTGATGCCCCCAATTAAAATTAAGGGGGAGTGTTAGAACATAATGTTATTAGGGATTATACCCTTATAACTTTTCTATATTGTTCTAATATAAGGTTATAAAATATTATATATTATATGTTTATTAAGCATATCACATTTGAGTGTGTGGTAGGGTGGGCGCCCCTCCAGGTTGGCGAAGGGGAAGTGGTAGTCTATGCCAAGATGGCAGATTTGAAGGGTGCTTGGACGATAATGTTGGATGGCCATTTGGCATGTGGTAGGATGGGGTTGTCTTGTCATTGTTGTACGTGAGTAGATGGTGGCAGCATTGGCACTCATTTCGAAGCACAGTTTACAGTGCACATCACCTAAGGGATTTAGTCCCTATGGTAAGGATTTAGTGCATTAGGAGGCACCTCATTCACTTTGGGTGACAACAACCTAGTGAATGACACTAGTACTTATTTTTGGTTTGCATCAAGGCCTTTGCAAGGCTCATTTTCATTTCTAATTTTATTTTTGGTTGTGGGTGGTGGTTGTCTTCCTTCGCCTGGGTGTGAACAGCGCATGGGCATCGATGGCAAAGTGTTCGAGGTTTTTCATTGAAGTCTCAGTGGATGGGGTGGCGATATTTGGGGCTGACATTTTGATTTCCTTGCAGTCGAAGGCATGATAGACTTCCTCCAAGGAAATTACAGATTAAAGGTTGAAGCGTATACTACTCAACAATGATCCCTTGATCGTTGTGGCTACCAAAATTATTTTGGGCTCCGGGCATTTGGAAAACAAGGAGTACGAAAGGGACAATATGCATATCTCTTCTTATTTTTTGGCTTCCCTCCTAGATAACCAAGTTGCCAAGGCAGAGGCAAAGGTGTTGCTCAATAAAATGTTTAGGGAAGATTTGGTGGAATGGATTGATGAGGCTCTATTCGTAGTGATAAAAGGTAGGGGTACTCTGAGGCCCTGTGATTTAGAGCTTCTCCAGTGTTCGGACGAGACTATGAAGCTTTACTCGTTTCCTCTAGACTTGTGTGGCCCAACCCTCATGCAACACAGGATGATAGCGATGACAAAAATGGAGTATCTAAAGAAATTTTTTTGGTTGATGGTGGCTAGTGGATTTGAATGGGTGAAGGATTTTGAGGCCTTTGCAAGGGCTAATGGTTTTATGTGATTCTAGTTCTGGGTTGATTTTTTTGGTCTTAATAGGGTTTGTTTATCGACTTTGTTGAATTACGGGTGATGCTTTGTTCATGGAATTGGCACTTTAATGGCCATTTTGGTATGCTCTAGTTATGGTCAGGTGTAGTAGTGGAGCTGGTTGGGCTGGTCGATTTCCTACTAGTTGGCCTTAGTGGACTGGTTTTTTGGATTAGTGGCTCTAGGTGTTTTTTAATGGATGAAAAATATTTTCCTGGGTTGTAGAATACTAATATTAATAAAATACTCATCTTGCGTATCAAAAAACAAGCATATCACATTTGAAATAATTATAGTTTAATAATTAGATTATTGATTATTTATGAATGGGGGTTGTTGAATAGGTGTGACTAATACCCTTTCAAGTATTATGTCGCCCTTTCTCCTATATTTAAGGAGGTTCTCTCATTTGAGCCTTAAAGAATTTGGATATTGATAGTGAATTCTATCACTTTGCACATGAGGTATTATTGGCCAAGTGGAAGTATGGAGAAGTGTTCCCCAAGTTCGGTTTATGTTATAATAGACCATTATTGTAAGTGTTTAAACAAAATGATGCTTTATGGGGTTTTTTATTCGAAAGGGTTTCCCCATGTATATCTTGTGTAATGTGTAAAGTCTATGCTTGCGTGATTCTTATTTTATTTATTTTATATCTTGTTTATAATGATTAGTATCCTAAGATATTAATTTCTAACAATAATACTATACTCAAGCAAAAAAATATCAATTGCTTTCTCATATTTGAATTTCAATGACTTAAAACCCAAATTCCATGGTCCTATGAATTGATTGTTTTGATCTAGAAATATAGGCGCATTATACTCTCCATGAATGGTTGATTTCTTCAACATGAATTTCAAACTATTCTGAATCAAACAAACTTGAGCTATAACAAAAATCACCTCTTTCATTAGAAACATTCCTCTCCATTGATTTTGTTTGGAAGTCATTTTGGTACACATCTAGCATAGGAAGTTTCCATTCAATTTATGAAATTTCATTATTAAGGAGATGTATGTACTCATTACTGAATTTTGATTTGAAAGCAACAACATCCTCAAAATTATCATACTCTTTTTTTGGGAAGGCAATCAAACAATCTGAATCTACTTTTTTTAATATTGAATAAATTCAAATTTTCATTTTACATAGTTAATTCTTCAAATAAATCAGCACTATCAATTTGAAAAATGAAATACTTGCACTCTTCTTGAACCTTCTTATTTTCAACCTCATTTTCTATAATAGGTGATTCATATGGTTCTTCTTCAAATATTGTTTGAATGGTTTCATCATGGGGGTCATAAGTCTCATGTGCCTCTCTTTTGATTAATGAATAAGCCTCACCATATTGATCTAAGTATTTATCAATGGTTACTATTCTGAAATTTCCAACAAGCTCAATCCTATCATTCATAGCTGCAAATCCTTCAAAAAAATCATTATGGAGCTCTGCCATACATGCCTCTTGAAATAAAACTTTTTTCTTCTTTAGAAGAAAGTTTTGAAAGTTCTTCATTCTCAAATTCAAAGTCTTCTTTAGAAATTTCTATTGTGTTCTCTTCTTCTTTCTCTTGCCCCATTCTCATAATTTCTTTCTCATCCACATTTTTTAAATAAGGTTTCATTTTTTCCTCATTGATTAAAAATAGTTGTAATTAAAACATCCACCACTAAAAGGACGAGCTTGATTCTTCTTCCTCATATTGGCCAATAATACTGCTAAGAGTGGATGGGGTACATTTTCGTTTTCATTGACAACCAAAGACATGATTTTTAGCATGGTCGTTATAATATTCTCAACATGAAAAATTTGTGACACCAACAAACAAATTGTTGAACATTTGGAGTATTAAATCATCACAATCAAGGTTGAGCATCACCACCCAAACTCTAACCCTTGCAACAATCTCTAAATCTTGACCCTCTTATCAAAAGGACTTTTGATATCACCTAATCCTTGAAATATTTCCATGAACAACTAAAATATCTTCCTCATAATTCCATCATTGTATAGAGTTTCAGGACATGGTATCCTTGTAATCTCACTAATATAATAAGTGACTACAACTCTTACTTATGCATCGTGGTCTCTCATAAGCTCAAGTTTAACCAAAGAATACACAATAGGGACCACAACAATTTACAATTCCTTAGAATCTAGATGGTTTGTCATTGATAAGCAATGCTCCAGTGTATCTAGAATGCAAAGTAATTCATACCTTATCAAGTGTTCAAGTCTCTTGCCTACACTAAAAATATTCTCTCTCAATTCTATAACCATGATTCACATGAAAATAGAATCAAATCTCTAATATGCAACTACTAGAAAATATTTGTAATCATTCAGTATTTTCCAACAACTATTGAAATTTTGCATGCAATTGAATATATTTACAAGTGTTAGCTTCCTACATGATGGCAAGGTCACCAGCTCTAATACTGCTAAAATAAACACCCCTTTTTTTGAAAATATTCAAAATACTGCTATAACAAACACCCCTATATTTTTGAAAATATTCAAATGAAATTAAGTTGCAATGCAATGTCATTATCGATCTTTGATCACCTAGTTTCTGAGGTAGACAAGGTGAGAGCATACGATGTATAGGAACACACAACTATCTAGAATGCAAAAACTTAGAAGGAAACACACTAGGCGGAAAGCCAACCAATCTCACTTCTTTAGTGGAGTATGATATGCAATAATTAGAAAGGAAAACACTTGAACACTAATTTAGTGAAATATGAAATTATAATGAATACAAACACTTCATTCTTATTAAGTGAAGTGTAATTGCAAAAGCACATGAATTTCCACATATACAGTGGGGTGAGAAAATACCAAACTTCTACTTATTAAGTGGGGTAATAAAATTACATTACTCCCACTTATTCAATGTAGTGAGAATATATAAAATTTACACTTAATCAATGGGGTGAGAAAATACATTGAGCTATAAGGATTAAACCGTTGGTGGTACTACCATCTAGGGTATTATACTATATAAATGCATTACAAAATACTTTTTAGAGAACATTATCTTGTTGATTTAAGTTGATAAATACTTATGATCACAAATCTTAACTATTAGAAAAAACCATAATGATCCAAATAACATAGATATATACTTAAGTACTCAAAAAGATATACCTCAAATAGATGATTTTAGAAGTTGATTGCAGGTCTAATATCACTTGGTTCTATTGATAAATTATCAAATTAGGATTGAACACACACTGAGAGCACACTAAAAGCTATTGATTCTTTAAATTTGACTATTATTTAAAATTATAAGATCCTCCAAAAACTAGAATTTCCATTGTAACTCCTAGAAATCTAAAACCCATCTCAAATATCCTAAAACTATGTACATGAAATATTATTTAAAGTATAAGGAAGTCGAAACGAGTCCTATCGAGCATAAGCCTGTCACAACCCTAATGGCTTCCTTGTTGATAAAATGAGGCATATCCAACCGAATGAATTTGTTGTGAATTCTACTCAACACATATCTAATCTATTCATCAACATAGCAAAGGATAGGAAATTCATTCCAAACATTTAGTTTCTTTTTCATTAATATTCTGGTTTCAACTCAAAATTATCACTAGTTAGCTCATTTACCCACACTTCTCCCAACTTTGAATGATTGTATTCTTCCATTTTAGCATAAATATAGATTCTAACATTCTTAGTATGCAATACACCAACAAGAATACTCAAGAAAATTCCTTCCAAATTTGTCGCCTTGGATTTATCAGGGTGTTTCTTGAACTTCAATCGAGGATGGTCCACAACTTTAAAAATTTGAGGTGTAAACATTTTGAAATACTTTTGAAACTAGGGAAAATCAATAAACTGTAAATCCCTTGAATCCTTGTCGGTTAGGGTTTTGTGCGACACTTTGAAAACACATCGCTTTACCTCTACTCTGCTCTTCACTTTTTAAGAATTAGATCATGAGTGAACTTTTCATATGTGAAATCATAACCTTTTGGATGAACTAAAATATATTAAATGAATTGATTTGAAGTTAGGTCAAAATCTAACAAAACCTAATTGTGGTTACATAATCACCTTCAATCTCTACACTAATTTTTGTAAAAAAATATTTTTCACTAACGATTTCACTAATAGGCCAAGCATATCAACCCACACCTTGTATCAACATGTTTAAGGAATTAACACCATATCTTTGGTAGGGGCTTAAATATTTTTTGGTAAAAGCTCCCCCTAAGCCAAAACTCTTCATTTATTTTCTAGAGGAAACATCTACACCAGGAGCTAGCACAAACTCATTCTTCACTTTTCTCTCTTCTTTCTTTTTCTAGGTCTTATTCATTTCATTCTTCATCTCAACCAGATCCACATTCTTTACAAAATTAGCCTTATTTTGTGAAACAAATGGTTTCACATTCTTTCTTCTATAACACTTTGCTATGTGTCCTAGTTTATTGCATTTATAACAAGTGACACCTCTTTCAACAAGCTCACTTCTAGCCTTTCTAGATCTACATTCAATAGCCTTATGCCCAAATCCATTGCATGTATAACAATAGCCATTGAAAGATTGAAATGTCATGCCATTATTATAGTCATTTGTCATCTAATTTTTGCATTCACTACAATTATGACCAAATCTATTGCATGTATATAACACTGACCAAGAAATGATTGAACATTCTAATTCATTCTGCTTCTACATTTTATATCCTTATGTCTAAATTTTTTGCTTGAATAATAGTTTTAATTGAAAGATAAATATCTTTGTGTATTAGGTTGTCTAATAGGAGGCCTTTTTAAATCTTTCTTTTGGTTATGGACCTATTTGTTAGAATTGGCTATGGTTGCCAAGATCTTGAGACCAAATGGAAAGCACAAAGAGAGAGAATAGAATGTGACAAGAATAAATTGTATTCTTATCAATATGATTCAATGATATGATGTGGATATGTACAATGAGAGACCCCTTGGTTATATAGCCAATGTGAGATACAAGATGTCATGAGATTATGACAAGTGTCTTAATAATATGACATGAGACAACTTATCACACTTACCTAGGTTCACATGTGTTACAAGTCAAAAGATAAGATAACAACTAATGACAACTAACACCTCCTAGAAAGATTCCTTCCTAGGACCTAAGTAAACTTAACTAACATGTAAATAAGTCCCATAGTAATGAATTAACTAGGTACAAGACTTTATTTACACCAACACCCCCACTTAAGTGCACTTGTGGAGTAGAAGATAATTATGCAAATTACACAAAGATGCAAGGATGGGTCCATACTACTAGGCAATGTTAGGTACCCATGTACATATGCAAATGAAATCTCTCACAAATGATGAAAAGGAGAAAACCTAGCTCCTCCTCAAAAGAGAGATGAAATACAAAAAATAAATTATTTCAATGATGCATGAGAAGGCCAAAACCCCATGTGAGAAAAAATACCCCCCCATAAGAGAGAAGAAGAAGAGAGATGATGCAGCCCCCCCTCAATGTTGAGTCTCCTATAGTGATGGTGGAAGCTCAACATTGAATGTTCAAGATGATCCAATATCGGTGAACAACTTTCCTCCCCTTAGGAAGAAAAAAAACCAAGAATTTATGTAGGATTTCAAGAATATGGATGATGGATAATGTCTCTGAAGCATGCTCAAGTGTCTCTATGTCAATACCGAAAGCTGACACACTCCAGAAAGGCCTTCTAGGCCACGCTGTTGAAGAGGACAATCCAGATTCTAGTAGAGATGAATGTAGAACATGACCCAAAAACAAGAATATCCCCTCCGAAGACAAATAAGCCTCCTTCGAATGTTGTCCAAAAGTATATATAGTTGCGTCAAACTGCAGAGAATGATCATGTAGAGATTGAACAAGAGGGTCAAGGTGTTCCCTTGCAACAACTGAAGAAGGGTCTTCTCAATCAAAGAGAAGATGTATTTTATCGATGATGTCCCACAAATCTACAATATCAAACTCCACAAACAAGTCTGAAATACCTGTCAAGAAGTCATCACAAGCAGACAAATCTAAAATACATTGAATATCTTGTTGCACTGAATCAAAAGAAACCCGAACTGTGGAATCACAAGCATCATCAACTACAATATTAGGTGGAGGAGATAGAATGGATGGATCAGGTATTGGATCTGATGTGAGAATTCCCAAGTTCAAGTAGCCAAAAGTCTCCTCTAAATCATAGTTGTGATCAACATGTGAATGAACAATGTCACCATTAGAAGAAAAAATTGCAAACTTATACAACCGAGATGAATGATCAACCACCCTAGTAGCAATTATCTCTCGACTATCCAAGTCTCGAATAATGACTGAATCAGGTGTGAAATCCATAGTTCTCCCATCTCCATCATATGTAATCTGATATATGGAAAGAAGATTGTTTGTCAAATGAGGAACACATAAGATATCTTGGAAAGTATTGTCCCCAAAACTAATAGATCTCTTCCCAATTACACTCATGTATGTATTGTTTCCCATCAAGATAAGAGACATAGTACAAGATTGAAAAGAAGATAATATAGAATTTGAATATGCCATATGATGAGATGCTCCTGAATCTAGAAGCCATCTCCTTGATGCATGACTTGGAAGAGCACAAAGAGCTTGTCCTTTATATCTTGATGTAGATGCTTGACCTTTTTCCTTTTTAGATTGTTTTGAAGAAGGAGAAGAAGATTCAAACATTCTAAAAGTCAGATCAACATGATTCCTTTAGAGAATATTTTTCAACTCATCAATATCCTTCTTATAACAATAGTGTTCTTCATGTCCATCCTTCTTGCATATGCACAAGTAGGCCTCTCCTTCTTAGATGTTTCTCCTTTCAAGAATTTTGATTCTTTATGTGGCTTGTTCTTTTTCTTCTTTTGCTTCTTATCAAGATTCCCTGATTCTGTTTGCACCTTAGACTCACTTGCCACCAATTCTTGTGACTTGGAAGACTTGATTAGACCCATGTTCATTAACTTAGCTTCCTCTTGGATTAGGAGATTTTCAAAGTCATCAAACTTAGGATCAACATATGATGCTCCCATAGAAATTCGATGGGTATGAAAGCCAAAAAAAAAATGGAATACTTAGGACCAAGCTTGGATAACACATTCAGAATCAATTTTAAATCCTCTTTATCAATGTTGCACTGTTTCAATTGTGTTCTTAGTTGCTTGAATTTGGAGATTTAGTCTTGGATGTGGTCAAAAAATTGAGGATCAAGATTCATCAAATCATTATCAATCTAATATCCCCTAATCTTATCTATTTTACCATACAATTTTTCAAAAGTCTCACAAGCTTCTTTAGGTGTTTTACATGATTCAATATGAAATTTCAAATCAAATGAGATTAATGAACATATGCATACCATTTTTTCTCATTATTAATCTCCCATCTTGCCAATTTTTAAGCATCAATTGGATGAGAAATGGTTTCCTTTAGATAGCCTATTAGAGCTTTTCCCATGAGATAGTTCCATACTGATTTTCTCCATGTAGCATAATTATGTGGATTTAGGAGTTCAATTTTTGATTTTCCCATTGCAAGAACACAAACCAAGCAAAAGAATGCAACCAAACACTACAACATTATACCAGCCCCCCCACGCCCCCAAATCACTCAATCAAGAAACCCCCCAAGAAATATTTGATTTGTGGCACTTTATAATTAGTGTGTCAAACACCCCAGAATCACCTGCAAGACAAAATAACTTCCATAAGAGAGAAATGGAAGAAATATCATGCTATCATTAAGATGCAAGAATGCCAAACTGAATATGGAAAATTACATATGAATTCTTGCTTATATAGGCAAGGTTGAGATGTAGTAAGTAATATTATGTTAACATGTGTTATAATCTTATAACATGTGACAACTAACTAACTACCTAGGAAATGATGCTAGATAAGATAAGACTTCTAGAAAAGACAACTCATCCTTCTAGAAGGAATCTTATATCCTAAGAAAACATGTGAACCTTTCACCTAGTAAATGATACCTAGGAATATAATTAAATGCCTAAGTAATCTTAAGTAAGTGTAATTAAATAATTAATTACACAAACACCCCCCAAATCTGGTATTTCTTTCAATCTTTTATGATTCTCCAGATCATCAGATGATGCAAGAGAAGAGAATACTCAAATTTTTAATATTTACCATCTCTCTTTGAAAAAAGACTATCTGCTGGCACCCAACATGCTTTGATACCATGTTAGAATTGGCTATGGTTGGAAAGATATTGAGACCAAATGGAAAGCACAAAGAGAGAGAATATAATGTGACAAGAATAAATTGTATTCTTATCAATATGATTCAATGATATGATTTGGATATGTACCATGAGAGACCCCTTAGTTATATAGCCAAGGTGAGATACAAGATGCCATGATATTGTGACAAGTGTCTTAATCATATGACATGAGACAACTTATTACACTTACCTAGGTTCAGATGTGTTACAAGTCAAAAGATAAGATAACAACTAATGACAACTAACACATTATAGAAATATTCCTTCCTAAGACCTAAGTAAACTTAACTAACATGTAAATAAGTCCCCTAGTAACGAATTAACTAGGTACAAGACTTTATTTACACCAACACTATTTGACATTTCTCTTTTTGTCATTCTTCTTCTCAGTATTATTTGGGGTATGATCTATCTTTTAATTTTATCCTTTCTCAAACCCTAATCCTTCTTTATCCTTATAAGCCTTCTATCCAGTAATCATCTCATCAAGAAGTTTGGAGAACTTCTTAAATTTGTCTTCTTGAATCCTTGATTTCTCTAGATCTTATCTCAATGTTAAAATCTCTTGTTCAAGATTTGAAAATTCTTCAGATTATCTTTCAATTTGGCATTCAGATAGTCTTCAAATCTTTTTCCTTCTTCAACTTGCACTTTCAGATTGTTGATAGTCTCATTTGATTGTTTGAGATGCTCATTTGTTTCTTTGACTCTTTCTATAGATTTCTTGAGTTTCTCTCTCAACTTCTTAATACATTCATCTACATCACTAAGATCCTTTTTCAGATCTTTGTTCTCAATTTCTACTTTATCCAAATCTTCAAGAGCTAACTTGAGTTCACCTTCCATGTCAACTTCACAATATTCTTTAGTAAACCCCTCAAGAATTATCTCTTCCGAAGGAATAGGATGCTTTCTTGTAGCCATGTGTTCAATCCCCATGATCTACCTCAGCGATCAAGACAATTGAAGAAACCAAGATCTAATACCAATTGTTGAACACCTAGAATACTAAGAGGGGGGGTGAATCAATATTCCCTAAAATTCATTAACTTCATCAAATTAAATATCTATTCAATGCATAACATTAAACTTTTAGTAATAGAATGGAACATAGAAAGCATGCATCACATCCAAGAACACAAAAACACCAGATTTTACATGGAAAACCCAAAAAGGGAAAAACCACGATTAGGATTAGCTCACAATATATTATAACCAGTCATAAGAAATTATAGAGTGGCTCATTACCAGGTGGATTCACTTTCTAGAGAATAGAAGAAATGAATTACTGTCAGGATAGAAAAGAGGGTGGCTCACTACCAGGGATTTGGACTAATATAATTCATCTACAATATGTTGAAGATAGTTCCAATTAAGCTCTATAAATTGATCTGACACACTTCATGCTTCTTCACTTATCAACCTTTTCACATTCTGCTCTACTTCAGATCTAGCACACTTAATTATCTCACATCTCATACATCACACCACACATACCACACCACACCACACCACACACAAGGAATTAACCTTATATATACCGCTTCCAATACAAACATAAATTAGGTCGGCCTAATTGATGTAATGTGCATCCGCATAACTTGTCAGCTCAAAACACCAACACGCACAACCCAAAACATATACATAATCAAAATAGGTTGGCATGACCTATAGTTACTCTCATAAGTCCAATCTATACAAGATTTAATTTCACACGACCTCAAACCCTTTAGGTCGACATTGTTGATGAAGCAACAATGGAATGAACCAACTGTTAGTCCATATTTCAACACATGTACCTCCAAAGCACTTGACAGTTAGACCACACATACTTCTGACACATGTAAACATTCCCTCAAAACCGCATATCATACTAATCATTCGCAGTGGAATGCAGAGCATTCCAATCATGTACTTTGCCATACTAACTTTGTTACTGCTAAATCCAATACTTTGTCAACTCTAACTTTGACTACAAAGGACATAAAGATATGAAACCTTGGATTTAGATTCCTCCAACATAAACTAAAATTACCTCAGAAGGTCGCATAACTAGGTTCTTCATGGCAGAGTAATGCAGACTATAAAACAGGTTCTCTAAACACTGAAAAATGCATTTCGGACTTAGGTAAATATCCAAAACATTTGGTTTGCACCAGACCAACACATCTACATCTATAATGGATTGACATCACTAACAACACCACATTCAATCATGCTCATCAGAAATCATCAATACATCAATGACAACACCATAGTAACATCATTTTGTCATACATCCACCAATCTTCTCAATGATAAACCAATCTTCCAACATATCATTTGTAAGAATAAGGTAAAAATGGTAAAGATATAAATAATCTTATAACATTATAAAGAAATGATCACTTACCTTTAGGTTTTCATTGATTTGCTAATGCAACAATGCTTATAGTTGTAACTTGCCTATGATCCAAATCAAGAGCTTGGAACCAAAAAAACTATGTAAAAGATTAATTAGAGTTTCGATTATATTTATATCAATCCATATTTTGGTGAATTTTTTAAGATTTGTAAATGGAATATATAAATTTTGGGTAAACCAAACCTCGATAAATACATAGATCATAATTTTTAAGGCAATTATGGACCTAGGATTGGCATAAAGATATAATGGTATTGGTGAAATGGGTCCTCATATGGAGTGAAATTTTTTTGGTATTGGCAAAATGGGTTCTCATACATAGTGAACATTTAATGATATTGATGAATATGGGGTAGATTTTTACATATATCCAGAATTCTAGGTGAATTGTCATTAGAAACACATAGTTTACTATGATTTTTTTAATTAAAAATGCCTCATAAAATAAATTGATGGTAAATTGAAATAATTATATCACTAATTCATAAAATCTATGCAATTTTCCCCCTCGCCAATTTTAATATGTTCACAAAATTCAAATTTTCGGATATGAACTATTTGGAAATTGGTGAAGATTGACCACTAAAAAGATCGTTGATGCTTAATCACAACACTAAAAACTCCCAAAGGATAAAGAAAAACCGCGATCTCTAAAATAATAAGGCAAACCACCACCTCCAATCTAGGAATTAATTTATCACCACCAACTATATATCTACATAAACAACCATGTTGTGCTAAATCTCTATGCATACAATAACCTTCATGACACCATGATCATTGCCATCAATGTACTTGAATCAAAATTCCATTGAATCAAGATCTAAAATATATCATACTTTCATAGTCAACAACTATACGTCCTAAAAATATAATTATCTTAGGTAACGCCATATCTCTACCTCCTAATGAAAAAAATACCAATACACCATGTGACCAAACAAGGATAACCAACAAAATTTGCATCAACACTAAAATATCAATGGCTATAAACAACCTAGAAAACTACACAACTCGTAGATCTCACAATGTAATACACAAGTTCAATGCTAGATTAATAATCATGTACAATAGTGACAACAAGATATTAAGTTGTATATTTTCAAGATTTAAACACTAAATCAATTATAGATTTGATTTATTATAAAACCCACAAAGAAACCACAATTTAGGGATCCAAAAAAATAACTCTACAAAAATGTAAGTGAAAAAAATTTATACCAACACTTCCACACCTTATCTAGTATGAAGTACTTATAAAATGCTCTCCATCACATTTAAGAAGTCCAAAATCAGACATCGTGTGCATATGATATGACTTGTTGAATAAACAAATTAAAAATTGGCTTCCAAATAATATTTTATATTATAAACAAAAAACCTAGAGAAATAATTAACACCACTATGTAGTACTTAGAAAGAACTTTCCATCAACTATAAGAAGTTAAAATTTTGACATTGTATAAGGAGTTATGGCCCATCAAAAAGTTATGGTCCATTAAGGCATTCACTACATTTTTTTTGGTGATGGACTAAGAGAAATGGTGGTGGTGAAATAGAGAAACACTCAAGCTTAGCTCTCATGGGTTGGTCACATCCAAGGGTTGGAAATTACTGGCTAGTCTGCACATGACCTCGAGAAAAAAAATTGAATAACAATTGTTGATGCCACCATACTTGCCAAAAAAGTATTTGTTTGGCCGACCATATGATTTATTAATGTAGTGCTTATGTATATGATTATTCCCTTACAATTCCTATAGATATACCAATAGTATAATGACTAATATACAAACATATGGTTATTTGAACATGACTAGTGATTTATTCTTCTTACCCCTAACAAATGGTCAATTTTCTTTTTCTCCAAAACCTATCAATTTTATGTTGATCCATAAGTTTTTGGGCCTTTTCAATCAAATAGTGAGTTCTATTTTACTTGAACGTTGCCTACAAAACTCACCTCCAAAACCTTATAAAAAGACAACCTAGAAAAAACTATTTTCCAAATCAACAAAAAACCCTAGATCTACAAACTAATGAGAAATAGGATAAAAACAACTACAAGAATAACTTATATATGTATTTTTAAATAAAAATTAAAATAAGATTAATAAAGTGATTATGTAAATAAACAATGATAAATGCTGCTATTTTTTGAAACAAAATGATTCATTCTTTTTAATTATCATCTTAGATACAATCCATTTTGTCCACTTTCATAATACTCTAAAGGTTAAAATTATGAGATCCATAAATCTTTTTCTGATTGATAAATCACATCCTTGGGGATTCTTTGATGGGGCATTTCAAGGTAATCTCACTTTTTATGGGGTGGGAGGTATATTATATTTTAATTATAATCATTCTATCACTTTTAGTACTAGATTGGACATTGATACAAACAATTTTGTAAATATTATGACATTGAAACTCTTGTTGACTTTGAAAAAGGATAAAAGGATGGAACAAATTTAGGTTTTTGGTGAATTTGAGGTCATCATCAATAGGGTAAATGGGATGTATTGAGTTGAAATTTTGATTCTTACACTTACAAAAGAATTGATTGATAGGTTGCAACTTTATTTTGTCAATATATCTTTTTCCCATGTTTATAGGGAGTAAAATTTGGAGGTACCTACTCACTCAAAGGTGGTCTTACCCTTTGTTATGTTTAGTTGGGAACTTATTGAACACTTGATAGAATCTATCTTGCCAACTATTACCCTTGTGACTAATCAGTTATGATTCTCTCATACTCCTTTCTAATATTGTGTTTTGTCTTCAAATTGGGGGCTTTTGTTCCTTCTTGATGCGATGCTTTTTGGACATTGTATTTACCTAGCCACTATTCATTTTTTTCCTATTATTTTTCTAGCCTTCACCAAATATTTTGTGTTTACTAAATTGTTGTCTCTTTTTCTAATAGATGTTGTATGGCTTGTGCATCTTTTGCTTGCTTTTCTTTTTTTTGTTGTTGTTGTAGACTTTTTTTGGCTGCACATTCTCTATGTTTTTCAATCTTTTTTATGATTTTTCCCTTGCAAATATTATTAAATATTCTTTAATATTTAATTTAATTTTATATAAATATTAAGTTATGAGATTTTTCTAGAGGAAATAAACAAGGAAATAAATCAACAAACCATGTCAATATAAGATTTAAATGGAGAACCCCTTAAAAAAATCTACAAGAGAAAGAGGGAAAATATGTATTAATATTAAAATGTGATATATTTCCACACACTAACTCTCTCTTCACTCTGAAAACACTCTAGTAGTACCTTCATACCTATTAAAAATATCGTCATAAATTAATATCTCATGTCTCCAATTTATATAAAAACAGGAGAGGAATACCATAAATATTTTCCCAAAATAATGTACCATCAAATCATGGTAAAATGAAAAAAATCCCACATCCAAAATGAAGAGGCACTTCTAAGAATAGTAAAAATGTAACTCCCAATGGGCCTATGTTTGAGTTATCCATAAGTGGATTGATTGAGGTAGCTTCTCCTTTGACATAACCACTCTAGAAGGTCTTTGGAAAAATATATTTATCTTGTAGATGTCTTACAAAAGAACCAAAGTAAATTGAGCAGGCAAGAGTTGAAGAAATTGATTAGAACACCAAGACAAATATTTTTAAAAAAATTGAGGTTTTTTATGATAGATCACCAAATTTCCCATGAGCCATACTAGCACTATTGTACTAGGATAAATGCAGCCTCAGTTCTCATATCGACACATTTATCTTGGTAGAAAATCAATAATTTAACCACCAATTTTTCTGTAAATATTTTTGATAGGTTACCAAACTTGTTCATCTTTTCATCTTCTATTATCATAAAATCTAGGGTCTTAAAACATAGTTTTTCTTTGTCTTCCTTGCATGCAGTTCCTTTATTATTTCGCACTAGTGTTTTGATTATCCTTTTCTCATTTGCTTTATTTTTATTAGTTGCAAGTATCCAAACTCAATGGATTTTATATTCACAACCATGTACTCATCATATCTAAATATTTTAGTCCATCTTAGCCAAAACACCATACCAACACCCCTACCCCTTTACCAATGTATCTACATTAGTACATCTATGACTCCTATGAAATAGGGGCACACTTATCTTAAAGGCATGTTTGATAATATCTATAGCAGCTCTAGATATCATTTCCAACAATTCTCACTACATTGACTATCTACAAGCTCTTTTTCATGTTCTTATTAGCTATTTTATATCTATTTTCATAGTCATCCTTGTTTATTTTTTTCATTTATATAGTATAGTTTTGATTCATAAATCCATGTGGTAGATTAGCATTAGTCTATTTGTAGATAATTATTAATAAATATTATTTTATCACACCTCAAAAAGAAAGAATCGATCCTATTCCATTCCTTTAAAACATCATTTTTTATTTTAGTGAACTTGATAGATCTTACTAATTCTTCCTTCATTTTTTAGTCATTTCCCTCTTATCATTCTTTCCATAAAACTATACCCTATCTTTTTAGGCATGTTCCTTGATGTAGTCCTCATCTTAATCCAACCATGACTACTTTTTCCTCTCTTTCCATGGATGAGACTATATCCTTCTTGATAATAGACAACCTTGAAAAAGAGGCACAAATTTACTTTTAGTAATGAATGAATATTGTATCACAATTTGAAGAGGTAAAAAAGTCCATCAATCTAAAAGCTACTCCAATCCATTTGGTCTCCTTGAATCTTTAGAAAACCTTATCCTCAATAATATTGTGGGGCTAGAATTCATTAAAATGTTGATCGCATTGTGCATGCTAGTACCCCCTCTTCTAATATATTTTCTACCACAGAGGATATTTCATCTACTATTCCTCCTAGTACTTCCAATCCTTTGTCTTCTACATCATCCACCTCTACTACATCTTTGTAACCTATCCTCCACCCTAATACCCAAGCCTTTACCTTTTATTTGTACATATCTTCACTTTCCCACTTCTATTCCTTTCACCCTTCCATTTTTTACCCCACCCACCTCTCCTACTCATATTCCATATTATACTAGTGTGTTCGTGATAACCGCCACCTCTTCACATACTAATGCTACTCTACATTCCTCTTGAATAATCATGTAACTCATTACTCTTATCCATGTCCTTCTCATTCCATAACCATAATTTCTCCATCTTTTATTCCATTTTCTCAAACCTCTTTTGATTTACTTCCACTATCTCTACCTTCTCAAGCATAAATTGATCCCATTATGCCTCATTTATTATAATTTATATAAAAAGGAAAAGAAAAAATAAAAATTAATGTAATAATTAAAGGGAAGTAGCTATGGACCTTCATCACAACCCTCTATCATATGAAATTTCTGCACAACCCCTTCCTCCTAATTTTAATGCATCATTCCTTCCAATTTATGATGGCAAAGGAGATTCTACTTTACACATCCAAAAAATTAATCCTATCTCGATTATGTTTATAACAATCATATTCTATGTAAAACATTCCTCCTTTCTTAAAGAACATTTCATTGCATGGTTTTACTCTTTACCACATGCTTGCATGAGAACATTTGAAATGATAATAGAGGCACTTATTAGTAATTTTTCAAGTTCAAAATTCTCTCGAGGTGAGCTTCACAGACATTGTCCATTATGTTGGAATGTGTACAAATTCTTGATTAAGTCTAGTTTTTATCTCTAATGCAATACCATTGTATTTAGTCCATATTTATATTAAAAATATTTTTTATATTTGTTTCCACCTCAATGTTCTATAAACATGCTATATTTCCCTATGGTGATGGCTTGTAAATTTGTTCTACTATCCATACTTCCTTCCTAAGTGTTTTAGTGTCATGATTTTTGTTGCAGTATCACTTGTATCCTTTAGGTATATTAGTTCATTATATATGCATGTGAGGCATTATGTAAAGCATGGAATGAATAGGATACTATGATATTAGGTTCGTGATATATTTGTGTATACACACATTATTATAGGTTTATTTAATAATGAATGATGTTTTTGTGGAGTTATTTACCCAAAAGGGTATTCTCCACATACATATTGTGCAATGTGTTTCTTCTATGTTTTTAACAATTTTATTTTAGTTAATTATATCTATTTGTTATGATTAGTTGCATATTGATCCTATTTCTTGGCATGGTATTAGAGCTAATTAGACAATAGCTAGTCATTTTTACAATTTTTCAACTTACATAGTTTTAGAAAAAAATTATGGCTTCCATTCAAATCAATTGTTGAAATTGAGTGCCTCTCCTCTCCTTCACCATATAATCATCCCAACCCTATGAATATTAAAATTCCAATAGTTTTTTTGTGCACACTTAGAAAGTGTAGATCTTATATATTGAAAATAATGGACATTGAAATAATGTCAACTACAATTTAAAAAATTCAAATACTTGTTGGAACAATAATAACAAGTACTTATATGTGGAGGAAGCTAGTTTTGATGACGAGGAAGCTGATGAGAATAACAAAAACATTAGCAAGGAGGAAAAATGAGAGAAATTGATCCAAATATTGAAATTGAGTAACACTAGTCTTCGAAGATCCCACAGACTAGCCAAAAACTAGGCCCTCGAGATCACTGTGCATTAAATTTCTTGTGACTCCGAACAGGATAATAGGGATTATGAAAACAACGAAGACGGTGAGGAAGAAGAAGCTGAGGAATTTACTGAATGACCTAGCCTTTTCCTGAGCTCAATGTTATGATCAATGAGGATTCCACTCCCACATGAGCACACGAATGAAATTTTCCATAACTATGAGAAGACGACATAGGAATGCAAGGCTATTATGACTAGAGTGGAAAATTTGGAAAGGAAGCTCAATAGCCTTTCTCATTTCACACACAAAGTTATCCACCATTATATTCTTACTCTAGCCTCAATGCTTCAAGATGAGATTAAAAAGCATGACATATCAACAGACCCTAGCTCTAGCCACTAGAAAAGGATGTATTCAAATTCCTCTCATGAAGGAATGGGAGAATATACCCAAGTAGGGGGTTCTTGTGGGTTTTTTTGTTTGTTGTTTTCTCTGGTTCCTAATATGTTGTAATTTTGTTGTTAGTTTATTGTCTATGTTCTGATTTGGGACCGTGATGCTTGTTTTTTTTCGCTTTGAACTCTATGCCCTTGGGGCCTTTTGTGTAAGGGTACAACACCCTATAAATATTGCTTATTATATAAAAAAAAAAAGTACCTTTAAGCTTAGTAAACACAACTTGACGATCCCATATGATGGTGAGCACTTAATGTTATGCTCAATATTCAATGATAACAAAAATAAGGTCTTAGAATTATGACTTTTTCAACTTTGAACTAAAAATATGTAATCTTCATTAACACATTTACAATATAATTATATAAGTCAAAAGCCCTTCATGAAACTACTGATCTCAATAAAAAAATTAAATTTTCATGAAAAAACTTGTCAAATAACACTAATTATATAAAATAATAAAAGATAATAATATTTAAATTATGATTCTTAAAAATTATTCAAATCTATATATAAACATCAAGATCCATAATGTGAAGCAACCATTGTCACTAATTTTTAAGTGTGTTAATATTATTATTCTTTTAACAATCTATATCTGCCTTCAAAGCCTTCTCTCAACTCATTCAAAGAATCTTCTCCCATGCTTTTCTGGCTATAAACATAACGCTATACTCTTTTCTATCCCACATTGGCTACAAATTCCATATGCTTTATTTAAACACATCTGTGCAAGTTTCCATTCCTTCCTCGTTGGCTTTGTGGTATTTAAATCTGGATACTGGTGAGCTTTAGGTCCTATTCTCTTTTTATGTGCATCTGAACGTACAGGAACCACATGAACTCTTTCTATTGCATTAGATTTAACTCATATATCACATGTATCTTAATGATCAAAGCTCAAAGACAACATGAACATTTACAAAATTTATAAAATGCCAATTCTAGTGTAAAATACTTTCCTAGAGTCTATGCAACCTGTCAAATTTGAATCTAAAAACTAGCAAATTTCTAATTTTTTAATTGAAATCCATTTTTTATTTTTATTTTGTCTCTGCAAATGTATTTGTTAATTCCAGTCATCACTGGGTATCAGTATTATGAAACAGGAGTAGAATTGTATGGATGAGATTATGACTATATTACTTTTAAATATAGTTATCAGGGCAGTTTTTCAGTATCTAAAACTTTATTTATGGTATTATGGTCAACAAATTCTTCAGCTTTTGTATGTTTAGAGAAGTATATAATAATGACATTAAGTTTTTATAATTCATTTTTGTTGATAGATAGTGTTTCTGGATTTGATTGTGTTAGAGATTTTTTCGCAAAAAATCTGTAACACAATCAAATCCAAAAGCAATATCTATCATCAAATATATAATATCTTGGACCTTGTTGACAATCTGCTTGTGATTTAAGTAGTAGAAAATCCATGAAAAGAAATTTTCATAAATCTACTTACCACAAACACTAGAGATGGACTTTCTAGTTCCATAATTAATTACTGATATTTTCTATTTTCTTTTTTAAGTAATGCATGAATGGTAACATACAATTTACAGTTGAAAATCAAATCTGATTTATTTATTTATTTTTGCTTTGACAATCATTTCAAACTTCTAGAAGTTGGATAATATAACTTTAAGTCTGCCTTTGAATGGCGTACAACCACTATAAGAAAGATATGTAGTCATTTGTTACATTTATCTGTTTTCTATTTTAAATAGAGTTTATTCTTTTACTTTCTTCCCTTCCACTGTTTGCTCTTGGGTAATTTCATATATAGTCATTTCTGTACCTTTGGATGGACGATGTAATGCATGTCTTTCCTAAATAAAATATTTTACATCACATCTGAGATGCCTTCTTTCAAGAAACGATGATGTCTTTGAATGGGCCTCCAATGCATGGCTACATTCTTTTGTCACAAAATGCACGTATAGTTTCAAACTTTCATGTAGTTAGTTAGATGGTCAATTGGATAAAGTAAAATGTCACATTTTGATATAGGAGAACTTGCCCCAAGATAAGCAAACCCTAGTAGTAGGTTTTACTATGTTGTAGCATGCGACAGAAAAAACACCATTATGTTCACAATGCAAAGATTTGTTTTCAATCATAACTTTTGAAAATAGGTGGCTATGGTCAATTTAACTTTATATTGTTAGAGAGGGCATATTGTTTGATTTATTTGATTTTAGAGATTAGAAAAAAAAACTGACATATTATGTTTTGGGTTTGAGTAATAATTTCTTATATGTCAAGTAGTTTAAATTAGGAAGAAATTAAATTAGATTCTATAAATATGCAATGAAAGATTCAAAAACAACTTGACAGTTGTAGCTTTTGGTTGTCTTCTAAGAATAAGTAGACTTTTAAACAAAAGCCTAAGAAATTTTAGAATGCAATTTTTGATGAGACAAGTTCTATATGAGCATCATGATATAGAGGATTTCTCTTTCTTATCAATTAAATATTCAATATTTTTTTTATTATTTGTCTCTTTTATTCTCTACTCTTTTTCGATGAGAAAGAATGTATATTCTCATGATGATGCTTCAATAAATGATTAAACCTCACAAGATTATGCTTCCATAGATGGTGACACCTCATATTTTTATACTTTTACCTTCTCACATGATGAAACTATCACAAATAGTCACACCTCAAATAGGTCTACATTTAATTTATCCAAGATTCTAGATATCATATTTGCAGTGCAATATTGAATTTATGTTGTAATATTTCGAATAAAATCATCTAGACTTATTGGGTATAATGAACTTATTTTAATGGGTAGTTGTTGCCCTCATAAACTATCTAGGGGGCAAGCCTAGAAAGGATAAATCATCCACTACTTTGATATTTTTTATGGTTATTTGATTATGTGCTTAATACTTGACTATATGGAAATTCATATCTACTTATGTTTGTGACAATCTCATAATTTAATGATTTTGTGGAAATACAGATAGATAGATAATCATTATTTTTTAGTATTGATTTAATATTTTAGCTAAACATTATATCTATGTCATATATCAATGACTTGATAAGTAAATTGAGTTGATTATTAAAGGTAACACATCTAGTCCTCTTCATCATGTGGATTGACTACATTTTATGATTAATTACAAAATATTTTAAAGAAAAGTATGTGCATGATGTATTTAATAAATGTAATTGGATCATTTTAAATTGGTTGTTATTGTTGAGAAATTATGTCTCAACTTCCAGCTTGAAGTCCTCATTTTCATGCCTTGGTGATTTTGTGTTGTTTGCAAAGTTTTGGCGGAGGCGGAACCAGGATGGAACTTGGCATTGTTCTGTTTGCCTAAGTTCCGAGTCTCTGGCAGAGGCAGAACCGGGATGGAACTTGGCATTGTTCTGTTTGCCTAAAGTTTCGAGTTTATATTCTCGTTCCTGCTCCAACTCCAACTCCGCTTCCTACCGTCTGTTTCTTCTCGCTTCGCTTCGCAGGTTCTGGCGGAGGCAGAACCAGGATGGAACTTGGCATTATTCTATTTGCCTAAGTTCTGGGTCTCTGGCGGAGGCGGAACTGGGATGGAACTTGGCATTGTTTTGTTTGCCTAAAGTTTCGGGTTTATGTTCTCATTACTGCTCCGACTTCGACTCCGCTTCCTACCGTCTGTTTCTTCTCGCTCACTTCACAGGTTCTGGCGGAGGCGGAACTAGTTTTGGAAGTTGGCAATGTCCGTTTGCTAGGTTCCTGTTTCGGTATCTATTCTGACTCCGGGCCTGACTCCTGCTTTTGTGATCTGGCTCTTCTGGATGTTTGGTTTCTCCTCGGGGAGTTTTCCTCCACTTTGTCCAAGTTCTGGATTGTTGTTTCTTGCAGTTGGCGAGGGCAGAACCGGAACTGGTTTGGTTCCTGATCTTGTACTTTTGGTAAAGTCTTGTTTTTGTTTGTGTTCCGTCCTTGGGTCCGACTCTGACTCTGATCTTTTGTGCCCCCGTCTTGGTTTGACCCCGGGTTGACTTTACCCAGTCAGAACTGTTTCCGATGAGTTCTCCTTTGCCGTGGGCGGACACGGAACCGAATTGGTTCCTGAACCTGTAATTTTGGTAGGGTCTTGTTTAGACTCCAGTTCTGCTCCCGACTCCGACTTCAACTCTGGCAGTGTGTTTTTTTCGGTGGAGTCCTGTTTCGACTCCGGCTCTGGCAGTGTTAGAAATGACTTGAAGTCTTGGTCGCACCCGATGTCTATTTGACCATTTTGGTTGCTCTGTCAACTGCGATTACTGATGGGTCTTGGACGCGTGGCACCTGGTTGAATAGTGATTGGACGGATGCCAAGATAGTTATTGTGGCAGTTGCATTTTTCAACGAAGGCTGGCGAGCTCAACCATTTTGGTGATGGCATTGAATGCTTGGACGACTCGTTGCAGGGAGATCTGTCAGATCCGACCAGATGCGTGATTTGAGGATGGTCTTCATTACTCTTCTTAGTCGGTTACTTATGGATGAGAGATGTGCTTTTTCTCATAAGTTAATAAGTTAGATGTTGAGTCGTTAGTTGCAGAGCAAGTTGAAGTTGCGAGTTGAAGAACAGAAGGATGTGAGTTCTTGAGGAGGGTTTTGAACTGTATGTTGTAAAACATTATAACAGTGAATCTGAAACTCTCTGGGTGATTGTGAGCTGAACAAAGAAGTCTGGATATTGTATGTAATCGATTCATTACTGTAATACAATTGATTTGACTTTGTGTGGTGAGTTTTTTACCTGAAAGGGTTTTCCCACGTAAATACTGTGTCATCTTTGTTTGCTTATCTTTCTGGTTTCTCATTGCCATGGTTGTATGCATCTCTATAAGTTTTAGAAACTATTAGTTTTTCGTTTTTGCTTCTCTCCCCTGTAGTAAAGGTGTTAAGGGAATGTATTCCGCACTGTTGGGTCAATAGATCTGCATTCTTTTCCCTTCAGTTATAATTATTAAATATTGATATTAACCAAACCTTTAAATCAACATAAAAAAGACCAATCCTACATTGTAAGAAGTTTTAGAATACCTAACCATATCTAGACTAGATATTATGTATATATGATAAATATAATATCTACATTTATGCAAGATTCTATATGGACCACTAAAAATGGAATTGAAAGTACAAAGGTATAATTAATTGTGGTCTTTATCATCCTTACACCAAGCATAAAAAAACATTGATTAGTGTATTATTGCTTGTATTGGTGATGATATTGATAAGACATATACCTTAGGCTATCTCTTCACAAAAAGGTGTAGGTGCTATAACATGGATGGAATAATACTTATAACAACAAACATCTATAGATCTTTAATATATATATGTTGAATACAAAAATAACTACAAAAGAATCAATGTGGGTTAGGAGATTATTGGAAGAGTTTCATCTAGGTACTAGTAAAAGTCCCACTTTATTATAAAAAAACCAAAAATATTTACTCTTTCCAAATACTTTGTTCAAGCATATAGAAAAAAACACATTAAATTTCATAGAAACTTCATTCAAAGGAAAATATTTTCCATCATAAAATTACTCTTTTATCTTATTAAATTGATTATCCACTAGTAGATATTATGATAAAGAAGAGCTAGGCTAAAATCCTAGAAATCACAAAAGAAATCATCTATTCAATGTTACTACTCCAAAGCTTGGCCTCATGGAGTTATCACTGAGGGGGGAGTGTTCATAGAAAGGACACCTCCTAGTGACTAACTCTGTACGTAATACCTAAGAGCACTTGTAAGACCTATGGGCATTGGATAAGAATTAAGGGCACATGTAAGACTTATGTGCATTTCACATGTTTTATGTGTATGATCTATAGACATATTTACATGATGTGTTTGTATGTTCAATGGGATCTATGTAACTTTTCCATTATATTTATTCTTCTATTTGTAAAATTATTAAATACAAGACACATATATTATATATATGACCAACATGCATTATATATGTGACCCACATGCATTGTATATAATACCTATGGGCATTATTATTGTATCAAGAACCTAGGAGGCTAATTTGAGGAGACCTCAGCTCCAATAAAGATTTTATAATACCTCATTAAAATATCATTTGAAGAAATTGAGATCTAAATTATGAAAAGAGGATTGTCATATAGTTTAGAATGTGTCATCTTCATCTAGCCATATATTTTTTCCCTTATAGATACTTGTCAAAGAAGTATCATTATTAAGTAGCTTCATCTTTTATTCTAAAATAAATTGATAGCATGAACCTTATAAACATTAAGGGGGAGTATTAGATTGTAATTTTTATTTTAGGATTACATTTAGTGCAAGCACTCCTAATTAACATTTCAAAGACTCTAATATATAAGGTTATATCCTTTAAAACAATATGGAGTAATTTATAAAGTTTATCTTTACAAATAATAATTTATTTATTAATTGAATAGATAACCAAAGGTTATAGGCACTTGAAAGGTTGTGACCTATTCATCAACCCCTTATATTTCTTTAACTATTGACAATTATAAATCATTTTAGAAGATGTGAATATGCAGCATATGCATTTGTATGTGCTAGATTTAAGACTACATGAGAGGTAAATTATTGTATTGCATATGCATGTGAGGCATTACAAAAAGAAGGGGAGGAAGAAGATATTGTGATATTTAAGTTCTTGATGTATTTGTGTCTAAAAATGTATTATTAAGTTTCCTCAATAATGAATGGTATTTTTTATGGTTTTTCACCTAAAATGGTTTTCCGTGTGTATATATTGTGAATGTGTTTTCTCGATATATTTCTACAATTTTAGTTTAGTTATGTTTATCTATACATATTGATTATTTTTCCATTGAACATATTTCCTAATAAAGAATTAATATAAAGTGCATCCCTTAATGACTTAAATGTCTCCATGAACATCTTGTATGCTTTTGATGGCTAATTTTGATCCTCTTAGTCCTATTTGTTGATTTTAAACGGTTTCCTTGACTTGTTTATCAATTTATAAGCTATAAAACTCCTTTAAAATATTTTGTAAGGCATCCTATTAGAGTTGCATAGGAAGCATCTGATTTTGTTGATAGATTATTAAGATAAAATTATGCGGTTATTTTATAATATCATCTACTTATAGTCCTTGTGTATAGCTCATATAGCTTATGTGTAAGGTTGCAATGCATATTCCTTAATACCATCTTCTATAAAGTTTCATTTCATGGCTTACTTTAGTAAATAACCTTTGGTTTTGAAATCCTAACTCTACAACCTATTATGAACACATATTCATTATTTTAAACCTATTTTAATCTCAATGCCTTAACAAAAAAATAATCAACCTTAGTAGTAAAAGTAGTAGTTGATTCCCCACATTGCATGATTGCATTGCCTCAATGACGTACACAATCTAATATTATTATAAGGCTAGACACCTATTTTGAATGTTTAGTTGGTTTAATAATACCCCTTCTTTTAGTTTCATTAATTTCTTCTACATTTGAGGGGCAAGAGTAGGGTTGATAGGGAACTGCTTTTGTCTAAATGGATTTGCACGAGGATCTAATAGAATTGTATGATAGAAAATTCTTCTCTATAGGCCTGCAATTCATTATAATACCAAGAAAAGAGTTTTTAATACTTTTTGAATAAAGCAATCAACATTTTCTTGTTTTTTGGTCTTAATTTATTGCCAATATAAATCATTTTAGGATTTGATCCAATTCCTAAGATTATACCTTCTATCTCTCCTTCCTTGATAAGATTACTTCTTGTCTTATAATAGTCAACATTGCCAAACATTCTCACTAAGGAAACAAGACCTCTACGAATGGTATTGGTTTTGAGCTAGATGATCTCATTTACAAAAAGAGTTTCCATACTTTCTTAGTCCTCCACCATGGATTTTCATTCAATCTACTAAGTCTCAAAATGATTAACACAAATCAAGAACTCATAAATTTGTTGGTCATGATTGAAGACCTACATGTGTATATATTATCTAGAATACTAGGCTTGGTGAGGATCTCAACATCATACTTGCAGTGATGGGAAACAAAATAAGCATCAAATTTTGAAGCTAACATAGAAAGTGCATCCACAACCACTTTACTTCCTCTTTCCACCCAAATGATGTTGAATGCATCAAAATCTTCAATAGTATCCCAAACAACAATTCATATATATTCTTAGCCTTATTTCCTTTGCAACATACATGCCTCTAACTTGAGACACCACACGTTCTAAATCACCATGCACTTTGATGCATTTGATATCATATTTGGAATCCATATCTAAACCAAGAAGTAGAGCCTCATACTCTATCACATTGTTGTTGCACTCAAAATTCAATCTCAAGGTGCAGTAAAGGGACACCAATATAATTACCTTCTTTTGAACATGCACCATCAATATGCATATTCAAAATTCCATCATTTTTTGGATGAATGTGTGGGGGCACCAAATCAGAAGCAATATCCTTATCAGATTTGTCATCATAGTATCCTACTAAATAATCAGGCTCTACATCAAGGTAACAAACCTCATTCTTTGGCTTATTAAGATTCTCCACAATGACCATACTTTTATTTTCTGTGTAATTAGAGGCTACCTCCAATTACACAAGATCCTTCCTCAAGGGATCAGGGGTGTGTTTCTCTTGGTATCCTTGGTTTGAGTTTCTTGGTGCTATATGCTTGTCATTATCTATAGTTCTTTTAGAGAAATCACAATTGAAGTGCTTGTTATGCAACCTTTAACCCTCATTAAAATGTCTAGGATATGCATTAGAGGGCATACCTTTTTTGTTCTTTGCAACCTTGTATGAAAGATCCTTTATGGCTCCCATCAACTTGTCTATTTTTCCTTCAACAATGAGAGGCTTGCTAGAAGTTATTGCCTTTGTTTTCATCTCTTTTATTGCCTTTACCATATGATTTCATATTGATCTCTATATTGATTTTCATTGCATATGCTTCTCTCAAATTTTGAGGGCTCTTATCTCTCAAAAGATAGCCTAACTGAATCAAATGCTTCATAATACAAAACAAGGCATATTGGCCTTACCTAGGGAGGTTCTTTCCTCATTGTCATAATGAATTTATTGTTGAAATCAATAACCAATGCATTTATACCTTTTTCTAATGGTAGTCACTCATGGATTGCAATTTTTGAACCCACTCTTTCTCCATATTGCAGTCGAAAGATCCTCATAAACTCATGCTATGAGTCTATATTGTTGTATGGAAGACTCTTGTACCATTATTTTTCACTTTCTTTCAATAACTTCACATAAAGATTTATCATGGCATCCTCATCTTTGATGTCATTTTCATTAGTGACATCAATGAAATGCTTTAAGTGGTCAACACCAATGATAGAATTGTTACCTTAGAATTTTAGCATCTTTTATCTAGTCTTAGTTGGATTTGGATTAGGATAATTAGGGTGCGACAAACTTTTAACTATCTTTATCTTTAATCCCAATGGTTGTCTCACTAGAACAAATATTTGAGCCTTTCTTCTAGGGTTGACTCCCAACATTTTGTATTACATTTTGTTGTGAGGTTTATATTGATTTTTCTACACAACATACACTTTCTAAATTGGAACAATTGGTACCACATTTTGAGGCTATGCAATCTTTTGTTGCGGAATAATATTTTGTAAGGTTTATTGGACAGTGTTTTGTTGTTAATTAAATAATAGGGCTTACTGAGCCAATTGGGCCTACTGTAATGCAATGTGTGCCTCTATCTCATGTTTCCTTTCTCTAAGATGGTCAATAAGATCAATGTGTTGATCTAATTCCATCTTCTTAAGCTCAATTTCTAACTAAATATTTGGGTCAACATCTTGGAATGGGGTTTGCACTTCATGCTCAAAAGTTTGAGGAGTATCATGTCCACCTTCCCTTTGATTTCTCAGAGGTTGAAGCATAGGGTTTCTTTGAGGTGGAATTTGAGGTGAACCCACATTTATATTGTATGCACTAGGATATGTCTCTTTTCCATACCTAGTATAATCACATCTAAAATTTATTCTTGTAACTTTCTAACCCTATTATCAACTAAATCATTTGATGTGTATTGATCAAAATCTGTAGAAGCAAATCTTCTACCTAAATTACTTACTTTTTTAGTATATCTTGAATTATGTAAAGGAGGCTTACTTGGTTTTTTAGCTTTCCATTGTTCTTGATGCCTTCTTGCATCAGTAGCACTAGCTTTAGGCATTTCTTGGCCTTTGCATCATTGATATTTTCCACTTTATCTTCTAACACAAATTTTGGATCTTCCTTGACAAATTCACCACTCCTTGAAGGAGAAAATAATCAAAATCGGAAAACTTCTAACTTCCAACCAAAGACCAACACTTTAATGGTTGCACTATGTTCACTAAGCAACCCGGGTCTTCAAATTGATTATTGATTTATCTTATCGCTTGAAATGATAGAAATTTATTGTTGATTTAATTTTTTGGCCCCAAATCCCTAAGGAATGATAATCTTCTACGTGCCAAGGGTGTCAAAACTAGGAAAATCACCACAAACATATCTACAAGCTGGGTAACTAAGGACCAATTATTAAGGTGGGTAATACCTCCTTCACTTCACTCTAAAAGACCATAGGGGGGTCTCCCTAAGGTGTTGAAAAGGTTATTGAAAATAGGATTGAACATTGTCTTATAACAAACTATACCCACTACACAGTGCATCTCATTATAGGTGTCACAATGTACTTATGTGCTAGTTTGAGGATGCAAGTCTTAACACTGTATTAAGTGTCTAAGAATGTGTTTATGATACACCATTGTGTTGTTATATTCATTCAGACATGATAGTGGAACACACAAAAAAATAAAACTAAAAGGTGTTTGAGTTGATGTATCTATAGTGTGTCAATGATGATGGGAGAGAAATTCAATCAGATATCAGTGCCTTTATTCATTAGGCAACAAAGTCTCTAAATTTAGTCAAACATATAATATCAAAATTAGGTGATATCTTAATCAAGATATTACAAAAGACTATGTTTTTCAAACTGCGCAAGCAAGTTGACTCTACATGTACATTTAGAAAAATAACAGGTGGTTGAAAAATAATAAGAGATTCTACTTAGTAATCCTTAAGCATACCCACACATTTCCTTTATTATGTTGAAAAGATACCATGCAAAAGTTTTACAAGGATTTTACAAACTTCTAGTTAAAAAACTAAACAAAATACATTTATTAATGCATACCATACATATTGAGACACTTTACTAAGGTTAATTATTCCTTTAATCAATCAATCTTCAAAGTCTACAAGGTTTATTCTAGGTTTTGGAAAAATCCACATCATTACAATATAAAAATAGCTACACCCAGAATTGAAAATTGAAACCTTGGGGCTTCCTGTAAGTATCCTTTTTTGGTTGGCTTTGCAACTACTCCTACCTATAAAATTTTATCCTCTCTTTTTTTTCTTTTGGGAAAATATATCTTTCGACACCATCTAGAGATCTTGGGAAAAGAACCATGGTCGTTTTAAATTATGCAAGTTTCCCATGTCCACTTGCAGTCATGCCCCTTGCATCATCAACCATATGCTTTTGTACACAAACCATGTCTTAGAGGGGCCCAAAGGTACCAAGAGGCTTCTAAGAGCCATCACTTGTCAAATCATGTTCATTTTGAGACCGTTAATGGCATCCTAGATCATGTAGGAAGGTAGCTAGGTTTTTTTATTCGAACGACAAAGTTTTGAGACTTTGCATACAAAAGAGGGAAGAAGGGGGGAAATGGCCCAAAATCTCGACATGCATGTGTTGCAAGAATGATGGTGTTGTCATTGATGTCAACGGGAAGTCTACTGACTGGTGTTGTCATTGATGTCAACTATGAGATGAAGATGTTGAGGATATTGAGAAAATTGTGAAAAAGAGGAAAACAGGTTGTGCGTGTGTAGTTGAGACCTTGAGGAAGTGGTGTGAGTACATGGAGCTATTCTTTTTGTTGCAGATTCCAAGGGTGAGTTGGAATGAATTAATGAGTTGAGATGATGTCTCTGGTACTTGGTTTCCAAGTACTTTGAAAAAAATTAATAAACAG
Organism: Sequoiadendron giganteum; assembly: GCA_007115665.2. Classification (NCBI taxonomy): domain Eukaryota; kingdom Viridiplantae; phylum Streptophyta; class Pinopsida; order Cupressales; family Cupressaceae; genus Sequoiadendron; species Sequoiadendron giganteum. The sequence goes on along the minus strand of CM021107.1, from coordinate 75,932,018 downwards.
AGTAAATTGTGTTGTACAAATGTTCATAGTGTGCTCTGTTATTATGCTCCACGTTCTTTTTGTGTTGATTCTATGCCTGTGTAGATCTTACAGGTTATTCAAGGTTGTCAGAGGTTGCTATATTCAAAATGTGGGTTTCTAGATCATTGTACAATGCGAGATATTTTCACCAGTGTGTGAACCAGTTGTTCATTGGCCTGGGAGAAATGTATTTGCTTCATGTTTCTCTATTGTTTGGCTTCAGGTTGTGCAAATTTGGGAAGATCATTATAATGCTTTTATCTTTTTGTATTCAAGGTTTTGCTTGATTTGGTGCAGTACAATGTTTGATAAGGGTTACCAATTGTTTTGAATTGATTTATTTGTTGATGCGAGCTTGGATGAAGTGTTTAATGAATCTTAAGCAGTTCATGGATTATTCTAGATTGAGTTCAAGTGAATTATGTTGTCTGAAACTTTTGGCTTTTCAGATTGGTTTAAGGAAGCATGTACTTAATGATTATGGTGTTTTGCACGAGTGTTGGCTGACCTTATGTTTAACATTAGATGTGAGGGTTGTGGAAGAGTGTCGAAGTGTGTTTGGATCTATTTGGGTCATAACTAAGGATTTGAGTAGGTCACCTTTCATTCCTTTCCACCACGGGAATGTTTAGGTGCCAACCTATTTTGAATTTGCATAACAGCTAGTGGCCAAAATTGGAGAAAGTTTTTGAGGTAGAGCTTGATATAAATATGTATGGTGTTGATGTGAGTTGGTGAATGAAAGAGCAAGAATCAAAATAGATGTGAGATTGATGTGAGTAATGTGTGTGATACAAAATGGAGTAGAGTAGTGCAAACTTAATGTTAGGGTTCCTAAAGGCAGTGAGTTGAAGGTATTTGAAATCTTTCATGTGAGATTGTGAAAGTGTGTGAGCAATTGTGGTGGACTTCTTGTTGTTTTGAGACGTTTTTTCTCTGCGTAACATTCTTCTTCTATCTTCTTGTATTCTTTTTATGGCAGTGAGCCCTGACTATGAGCCTTTTGGACAATGTGTCCTATTCTGGTAGTGAGCCCCTTTTGTATCGATTTTTCTACTACTTGTATTGTGAGATAATATTCACCATGGTTTTTCCCTTATTGGGTTTTCCACGTAAATCTAATGTTTGTTGGCCCCATAGTTGTCGTTGCACCAAAAGGTCAACCATTTCATGCCTGATACAACCACCAAATTTAACGGATCCACGAGAGGTGGTTAGTCCATGTCATGAATCCCGAGGGGAGTGCTAACCATTTGCCAACAATCTCCCCCTCAATGCAAGCTGAGGGGATTCGAACCCGACAACCTGGCTTTGATACCAATTTTCGGCCCCATGGTTGTCATTGCACCAAAAGGTCAACTTGTTAATGCTTGATACAACTACCAGAGTTAATGGATCCATGGGAGGCGATTAGTCCATGTCACGAATCTCGAGGGGAGCGTTGACCATTTTCCAAGAGTGTTCTCTTGTGTATGGTGATGTGATTTCAATTTCTATTATATGTATTTCATGTTTAATCAAACTAACAGAATAAGGGTATAATGAATGTTTGTGGATCTAATTATTGTTGAGAGTTTTGAAGGTTTAATTTGCTACAACTGATTCACCCCCCTCTCTCAGTTGTCTTGTTCATTTCAACAGCATGAGGGTATGAAAAACCCTAAAATATTGAAATCAAATTTGTAAGGGATGGCATGCCATGGATGACAGGTTAGACCATTATGATGACATGAGAAACTCTAAAACCTTAAAATTTTGCAAGAGGAATTTTAAAAAGGAAAAATTTGGAAGTTGAGGAAAGAATGCATTAATGAAAAAACCTATTTTCTCAAATTTCAAGGAAAATGGGCATAGATGGGAAAAATAGACTTGTCAAAGATGGCATGCCAGGGATGACATGTTAGACCAGCATAATGACATGAGAAACCCCAAAACTTCAAAATTTTGCAAAGTGGAATTTTGGGAAGGAAAGTTGCTAGTTGAGGAAAGGATGCTTGAATGACCAAACCTAGGATCTCCAATTTCAAGGAAAATGGGCTTAGAGGGGAAAATAATACTTGTTGAGGATGGTATGCCAAGGATGATAGGTTAAACTAGCATGATGACATGAAAAAACTTGAAATTTTGCAAAGTGGCCCAACGAAAAGAAAAAATGCAAGATGTTGACCACAAAAGCACCCCATAACAAATTTTACTTAGGATATTTGATAAACACACTTTCAATGAATACCCTTATTTAATTACTTAACATAGGGGACCCAATTGAATACTTCTTAGATCAATTATCAACAAAAGAAGGATAGGGTCAAAAATATAACTTATGGAGCACAACAAAGCAAAAATTAAACACATAAAAATGGGTGCTAACACTATCCAAAAACAAACACGCCAATTTTTTTTTTGCAATAACAATATGATAAACCATAAAAATATTAAGACTTCTAAAGAATAGCTTGTCTCAAACTGATAATAACACCACTAGTATGTAACACCCACTAAACCCTAATGCTCAACCCCTAAAAATATCTTCTAACATTCATACAGTCCTCAACATAAAAAGCGAAGAGAATAGAAAGCCATTTAAAAACAAACAACAAAAAAATAATATTTACAATATGTCATGAAGAGAACAATTGTATAAAATGATAGTAAACATTCAAATGCTCACCATAGAAAGCACCAAACTTGCCCTCCAAACTAGTGGGGCAAAGCATAAGAAAAAAAAAATTGTACACCAAACCAACCACACCCCTTGTACAAAAACTAAAAAATACAAACCATAAAATAAAATAATTATGAAATTTACAAAATCAAGCAATCTCTCTCACATTGCTACTTCACACTTGTCAAACCTTAAAGTTGAACCCTTTAAAATATCTCTAGTTTTCCTATAATACTCAACATTGAAAGTAGAGAGAATAGAGAGTCGTTAAAAAAATATGCACATATCCACACACAAAAATGTAACAATACATGAAATAAAAAATGAATAAAATAATAGTAAACCTTCAAACCCTCACCATGTGTTGTACTTGAACCAAATTTTTTGCTTCATTAAGGCATTTTGCTTAAAATGGTCTAAACATTGTAAAAATGGGGTCGAAAATCAGTTTTTGGGCAAATCAAGTATGGGCTTATGGTCAGTGTGATGCCAAGAAGATACTAGAAAATTTTGAAAATTAGGGTTTCCGAACCCTATTTTTAGGTCAAAACCCTAAAAATAGGAACTTGTTAGAATTGGCTGAAATTAATTTTGATTGGCTTATTTTGCATCACGATCACAGTGATGAAGTCAGATTCAATTAAAAGTCAGTTTAAGCCTAGTGGGTAGTTTTCACCTTTTCAGGAGAAAAGTTACGACCTTTGAGGTTGTCAATGGTAGTTGGTCAGTACCAGGTGTCAAAATTTAAGACTGAAACTCAAAATAGAACATTCTATGATGAAAGATGTTGAAAACTATGCTTCTTGATAGAGGGGATTTTCAGACTGGCAAAAAGTGTGAAAATATTCTAAGTCTGGAAACTTTTCACTATGTAACGTGGGAGACACTTGCACAATCAACGTGCAAATCAACTTTATGCATTTGTACATGTGAAAATAGTGAGATGCATTCATATACACATGCCACCAGTACTAACATCTCGACATGGTCAACCTCAGTAGCTGATACGGTGTTCACAGAGCACGAAATGATGGAAACATGAAATTCAGAGAAAATTTGTGCCTCTACAAGCTAGGGGTTCCCTTCCATTTAGAGGTCAAGATTCATTTGCTTTGGGTTGCAAATACATTCATTCTCTTTAATTTTCAGTCAGCTTTTTGACTAGCTATGGAGCAGGTCTGTCTGAATTGCAGAACTCCGACAAATGAAGGCAGGAGCAGAAGTTACGAGGAGTATACACATCATGGAGGCAATCAAAGTAAGAAGATTTGTGCCCTTATAGCCCAAGGGTGCCCTTCTTTTTGAAGGCTCGGATCTTGTTGCATGTGCCCGTTGATGGATTCACTCTCTTCATGATTAGTTTGGCTTTCCAATGAGCTATCAAGCGGAGGCGTACATAGTGTATAACTCTGGTTATCGAGGTCAGAAGTAGAGACTACAAGTAGGAAGGCAAGTCACATGAATTGCCAATTCATGGTTTGAGTGCCCCTGTAGTTCAGGGGCGCCCTTGAATATGACTCTCCAGATGGATGAGTTTGTAGATGAGGTTTTCCTGAGACCTTTTTCGATTCAGTCTAGCTTCGCAACGCATCAGTTTGTGAGAAGATCCGACATTCTGAGTGATCGTGATAGAGGTTCTACCGACCACGTAAAACAGAGGATGGAGAAATGTAGCTACACATATGTAGCCTAGGGGCGCCTAGCCTTTAGGCCTGCCAAATGGGGTTACTTGCATTTGAAGTCTTCACGAGACGTGTGCAAAATTACTCCAGCTATCCAACGAGTCCAATCATTAGCCTCCGAGATTTGGAAAATGCTCGCACGTGCGACGTCAATAGTGGAATGTTGAAAAGTGAAAGTGATTGGAGACAACCAAAAAATGGCTACGTATGGCAAGTGTGATCCTATTAAAATGTTAAGTCCTAATGTAAGATGCTAAACAAACTAATGATGCAATAAAAAGAACTAACACAAAGAGGACACCTCAACGATTAGCCTAAGGAATCGATAAACATGAAAGCAAGATGAAATAGATTGAGATTGATTATACCTTCATGTTGCTTCTTCCTTGGTTGGCCCTTGATCTTTGGATGTCTTGTGTGCTCCTTGGATGGTTGTGGAGTTAAATGGATGCAAGATGGAAGATGGATTGATGAATTTTTTTATGGAGAAGCTAGAATGTTGCAAATGACAATTTGGCAAGAGTTTGGTAGCAAAAGACTTGATCCCTAAAATGAGGGAAATGAGGGGGTATTTATAGGATAATTGGAATTCTTTAGAGAATTCAACGGTTGAGATTGATCCAACAAGGTCAAGATGGAGGGCTATGGTGAGTTGAGGACTCACAAGCCCTCACATCTTGACATGTGGAATATGAGATGTCCTAGGGTGGAATGATGTGGAAATGAGGTGGAAGAGAAGTACATGAGGTGGATGAAGGACAAGTACCTTGTGGGTACCTTGGGGGATGAGAAGATTTCCTCCAAAAGGAACTTCTTGTCTCCAAATGAGAAGGAAAGAGACATTTGAAGAATTTTAGAATTCCTCAAAAATCTCCATGGGAAAAGGAGAAATGGTTGGAGAAATAAATGTGAATTAAAAATTCACATGCTTAGGAGAGTTTATTAGATAAAAAAGGGTCTCCAAAAAGTCAAAGATTTGTTACATGTGGGTGATGTGACAAGTCCAAGGTTCTAGAAGTCCTTGGCATATGTAAAGTGATAAGTCAAGCCTTCTAGAACTTTGCATGGGGATGGAGTAGACCTTGGAAAGATAAAAGTGAATTAAAAATTCACATGGGGAAGAGAGGAGCCTTGGGTGAATAAATGTGAATTAAAAATTCACATGGGAAAGAGAGTCAAGGCCAAGAAAGGCAAGTTGAAAGGTTGACCAGAAAAGGTATGCCAAATGTGGCTAATGACTTTGATTAAGGTTGTGCAAACACAAGATTATGATAATTAATGAGATATTAGAGGCAAGTGGGAGATTATGGAGGATGTGACACTAATCTTGATTAAGTGGTGCACATCCTAATCACAGATTAATTAATTTAATTTGGATTAAAAGAGGATTATGGAGAATGTGACAAGGAGAGAGAAAAAGAGGAATTAAAATTTAGTTTTAATCCAAATAGATCAAATGAATAAATTAAATAAATTATCTTGTTTATTTAATTTAGAGACGAAAAGAGATAAGGTAAAGTATTTAATTTATTTAATTACATACTTTACGAACCTTAGGTAGAAAATGAAATAATGACTAAATAAATTATTTAATCACTATTAATGAAATAGATGAATAGAGTAGACGATTTTGATCATATGGAAGTGATCAAATTTAGATGTCTACATTTTGCCCCTCTTCGAAGTACCGTTAGAATAACCGTACTTCGAAGAAAAGAAAGTGCAGATGACTATAGAGGAAGTGACTAAAAGATGATGCCCCAACGTGCGAAGGAGGACCTAAGCAATCCAATCAGTGGGGGAATGGATGAAGATGCCCCAATCCTGAAAGGGGTTGACTATGGCAGGGAAAATAGATAAATGTGAAGTGTATGCCCCTTCGAGAGGGTGACAGGGGAAAAAGAGGGGTCCCAAGCAACTTATCGATAGGAAGAAATGGATGGTATGGTTGGAAAGAGTGCAAAAAATTAGGCAAGTTTTCCTTTTGAACGAAGTCAATCGGACAAACGGGGTGCAAATGGTGGGCCCGGGAAGGAAAGGGATTAATCGGAGGAAAAAAAAGGGAAATAAGAGGTAAAAAATACCTCTTAAAAGAGGGGGAAAAATGAATATAAGGTAATTTTAAAAATTACCTCACCTCATTTGCACAGTAGCAGTTGAGAGAAGAGGAGAAGAGATCAAGCAGATGAGGAGCAAAGATGTCGCAGGATAATGACACCGAGATCATCCACTGAGTAGAGGAGGTTCGACGGTCCTATAGTCAGTAGGGTGGGCCCCACCAGGTAGGCAACAAAACACTCAATGCATTATTTTTGTAATTTTAAAGCATTTTATTTTATTTTATGAAAAATGTAAGATATGGGTTTTGTGGGTGGGTTAGGGAAGAAAAATGGGTAGTCGATAAAATAAGAAAATGTGGGTCAGAAAAACAAGATTTTGGAAAAAACGATTTGCCCGCAGGATGACGAATACGCCCTCCGGCGGACGGGTTCACCTCGGCTCAAGGCGGGTTCGCCTCGGGGTTGGGCAGGTCTGCCCCGACTGGAAGGGGGTTTGACACGCTGCAGGGGTGAGTCCGCCTCGGCTGGGGGCAGGTCTGCCCCATTGCAGGGGCGAGCCCGCCTCAACTGGGGGTGGGTTCGCCCTGCGACAGGGCGGACAATCGCCGCCGTAAATAGCAGCGGTGCCACACTCGACCGGCGGAGCCGCCTTGGCTCGAGGCGGGTCCGCCCTACTACAGAGGTGACTCTGCCCCGGCTGAGGGCAGGTCCACCCTGCTGCAGGGGTGAGTCTGCCTCGACTAGGGGCAAGTCTGCCCCGCTACCTGGGGTAGGTCCACCCCGGCTCGGGGCAGGTCCGCCCAGCGGCCGGGGGTGGATCCGCCCCAACCCGAAAAAGGGGGGGGAGGGAGTTAGAGGATAGGGGTGAGGAAAGAGAGAGGAGAGAGAGAGAGGAAAAAGAAAGTCCCGGGGTCAGAAAAGAAATTGACGAAGGTTGATAAGGTGAATGTCTATGATTGGAGGATTTTGGTCGATTACGGACCCATGAGCGGAGGCTAGAGACACTAGCGGTGACTATAGAGGCGATGAGTGGGGCAGACCATGCAGCACTGGAGCAGGTGGGGTTATTGCACTTAGTGTTGTTTCCAAATATGAGAGTGCATCGGGCAATGCTAACAACCCTCATAAAGAAATGGAGCTCGGCGACATCAACCTTCCATCTTCCGATGGGGGAGATGATAGCAGGTCGGTTAGTCAGCGAGGTGGTGTCGAGAGGAGCGCGGTTGGATGAGACTATCCTAGTATTATTCGGGCGAGATGATTTGTCGATTCAGAGGGGCCAAATAGATGTGGACAAATGCCTTACCTTGGGGTTGCCAGCGTTACCACTATTTTTGTACTTTCTGATTAGTGGGATACTACTATTTGATCGGAGCAAACGATTCTACAGCTTACGTTATATAAAGGTGATTCGACATATTTTCGAGTGGCGAGAGGGACAGTTTTCCTGGGGGTCATTCGTATTGGCCCAGTTATACCGAGACATGCATGTGATCTACTATCGGGGGATGTAGAGTGTGACGCATAGGACTTTATTGCAGGTGTGGGGGTGGGAGCATATCGCGGTGACGAGACCCATAATGGTGACGAGAGGAGAGTTGGATGATAGAGATCTGGTGGCGTGGGAGTTTGTGGCAGCCAGGGGGTGTATCCCACGATATGAGACCTAAGGAGAGATGGATCAGTGGAGGAGAGCATTTGATGAGATACAGGAAGAGGAAATAGTATGGCGACCATACATGTATCGGCAGTTTAGAGGATGGAGGGCTGAGGAGGAGAGATATCGATGATTCTTTAGATGTAGATGTTTCCTAATTGGGAGTCAAGGACACATAAGGGAGGCGCATGGTCTGGACAGGGTGATGAGGTAGTTTGGACTCATGTAGGATATTCTAGTAGCGTCGACTATGTTTCATCGACTTACTAGAGAGGTACCATGGGGAGCGAGGTTGTCAGCAAGGGCAGTGAGGGAGGCGTGGGTGATGGCAGGTGGGGTGCCCTATCCAAGTAGGGGGTTGGGTCCAGAGGATTCCAGAGTGACAGATCGGTATGGTCGGTGGTTTCGCAACCATCGATTTGAAAGGATTACACAGGAGGTGCCTGTTGTGGGAGCCATGGAGTGGGGGTCAGAGGATGAGTAGGAGCAGGGGGGATAGGAGGAGGGGGGACAGGAGGATGCGGGTCATCAAAGTGATGGGACAAATGAGGGTGAGGCAGGAGATCAACCAGAGAGGAGGAGGAGGGTTAGGAGGAGGCGACCTCTGAGGAGGGCAAGGAGAGATGTGGGAGAGGAGATGGAGGCAAGAGGGTTAGGTGATGGGGGAGAGGAGATGGAGGCAGAAGGACTAGGTGATGAGGGAGGATTGGAGATAGAGGTGGTGAGGCTAGGGAGTGAGCTAGAGGTGGAGATTCTCAGGGTGGTGGAGGGGAGGGCTTCTCAGACAAGGATTGGTGGTAGATTATAGTGGAGGCGAGTGCAGGTGAGAGATGAGCAGGAGGAGGTGAGGGCCATAGATCTGTCAGAGGGAGTAGAGAGTGTGATAGAGGTCAAGGACGTCCGAGGGGGATGACTGAGAGAAGTCAACAGAGGAGGGTCAAGCCAGATATCTGAGTGGAGCAGGAGCTAGAGGGTGAGAGGCGGCCTAGAGGGCAGTCGATGAGACTGATGAGGGTGGGGAGGAGAGGATAGTCGCGGAGGATTCAGTTGATGAGCTGGGTGGAGCAGGTGCGGGAGGAGATAGAGGGGGAGGCTATGGATCTGGATGTACAGGTGGTGGAGCCTCTAGTATTAGTACCAGCGGCTCTAGTGGACAATCCAGTGATGTTACTGAGAGGGGCCCAAGTGAGGTTATGGGTGTTAGAGGAGGAGTTGAGGAGGGTGGAGCCAAAGGTACAGAGGGTGCAGGAGTCAAAGATGATAGAGTTTGAGAGTGTTGTGGGTCGTCTGACGACAGATATATAGGTGGTTGAGAGAGAGAGGGAGGAGATGCGAGTGGAGATGGAGAGAGTATGGGGGGGCTGGTTCAGGTGACTTGGGACTGAGACAAGTTAGAGGTAGCGATGACAATGGCTCAGATGCGGGGTCAGCCAGAGCCGGTAGGGGGAGGAGATCATGTCTCAGCGGAGTGTTCTTAGCAGGTCGAGAGGGAGATGCAGACACTGAGAGTCCAGATGGCAGGACTTCTGGGGGAGAGGACAACTTTGCACAAGAGGGTATCGACTGTAGAGGTGTCTTTAGAGGAGATGAGAGCGAGGGCAGAGGCTGCAGAGGCCAGGCTAGAGACAGTGCAAAGGGAGAGAGAGGGTGCACAGGGATAGGTGTAGGCACTATAGGGGGAGATGAATGGTGTACTGAGACAGGTCCAGGTCTTGAAGTTTCAAAGAGACGCAGCAGTGGTGTGGGCTGAGAGTGCTGAGAGGGATATAGCTCAGAGGCAGTCACAGAGAGTACAGGGTGATGGGACAGAGTTAGTTGTGTAGGGCTTGTAGACAGAGCTACAAACTATATGGGCAGAGAGGGAGAGGTTCGTAGAGCGGGTACGACTACTGACAGTGGCAAAGGAGGCATGGGAGCAGGAGCGGCGAGCCATTAGCAGAGAGCGGGATAGATACAGGTATGAGCGGAATGACGCTCGGTTCCAGGCTGGGCAGAGAGATGAGTACATGCATGAGGTGGGGTAATGGAGATGTGCGTATGAGCAGGCAGTGCCAGATCCGGTGTAGCGTACAGCGTGGTATGTTAGGCAAGTACCACAAATGTCGATACTGTCCCAGTCTTTAGGGACATAGACCAGGGGGTACAATGATTTTCAGCCAACTCCTTCTCGATTCGGGACTCCATCTCATGAGTCGTAGGGGACTCCAACACACAGGGGACTGGTACCTGAGTCTCCTCAGAGGTCAGGTGTGGGCAGCTCAGGGCAGGCAGAGGACAGGTGACTGGATACAGGTGTTGTGACAGGTATCGGATGGAGGTGCAACACATATTCTGAGATTATGCTTCTTATTTGAGGATGATATGTAGGTGGTTAGGTTGTGACTATATTTTGGATATGGACATTTTATTATTTTGATGATGATATCTGATGGTCCCCATTGATATTATGTCGAACATTTTTGTGATGGATGATTTATGTTATGCATATGGTGTTATATTGATGTTTTTATGGTAGATGATGTATGTTATGCACATGTATATGATGAGTTGTATTGATATGGACGGAGTGTTATGATGTTAATGATTTATTTATGCATGTTCGGATGATGTTAATGATTTATGAATGGTAATGCAATTGTATAGATGATGTAATTAATATGGGTCTGAGATGATGCATAGGTGGATATGAAAATATATGGAAATGTATGGATGAATGAACCTAATGAATTGATGCAAATGGATGAATGAACCTAATGAATTGATGCAAATGGATGAATGAACTTAATAAATTGATGTAAATGGATAAATGAATGGATGTAAATGGATAAATGCATGGATGTAAATAGATAAATGAACCTAATGAATTGATGCAATATGGATAAATGAACCTAATGAATTGATGCAAACAGATAAATGAGCCTAAATGAATGGATGCAAATGGATAAATGAACCTAATGAATTGATGCAAACGAATAAATGAGCCTAAATGAATGGATGCAAATGGATAAATGAACCTAAATGAATTTAGACATAGGTATAAATGGGTAGCTGATAGCGTAGGGTGTGTGAGGCGCAGTACCTATCAAGAAATGTAAGGATTCTAAGAAGAAAAGTTAGTAAGAAGGATTGAGAGTTTGTACAACCAAAATCAGAAGTCATAGAAGTGGGAGAAAGATTGGATGAAGGGGGAATATGCAATGAGATGAAATGCAACATGAATGCAATTTTCCATCCTTTAGAGCGCTAATTTTTGTTGTAGCATAAAACATCAGGCGTCAAGGTATGTAAACCAAGATGAATTAATGTCTAATGCATAAAACAAACACAACAAACAAGAAGGTTATGCCAATACCCCAAAGTCGTGATGACTTTGGTCGGGTCAGGTATTGGAATAACCACAAGTAAAAAGGGATGCCCCCACTTAACGCAGGATCTGAGAGGAATCTTGGTGGGTACTACGTGGAGAATCCTAGCAGATAGCAACAATAAAATAGTCAAGAGATGCCCCTATGTTGACTAGGAAAAACACAACATAATATGAAGGATCATGGCGATCTTGACTAGTGATTATAGGGAGCTCAAATGATAAACAAAATCCAAAAGTACCAAAATATCATAATCAATTACAAGCTTCCTTTGCCATAAGATCCCAAGGATGGATGGGGTTGATGTGGTCTATTAGGAAGAATGCATCCTATTAAGACCGATGATGGATACTAAGATAAAGTGACCTAGATGACATAGGATAATTATCATTGGGAATATTTCTTGATACAAGAAGATCTTGTTTGTGAAGAATCAACGATGATAGGGACATACTTGACAAAAAAACAACGAGAGGACAAGACACCACCTAAAGACCTAGGGGCTCGGGGGTTGATCAAAGATCAACCTTTCCTACTTGAAAGTGCAAAGCCCTCGTAGTTCAGGAAAATACCATGGTAAAAGAGTGAAAAGTGGACTGATGGATGACCAAGACAAACATAAGCTAGGTAGATCGAAAAAGCAACCTTGCCTACGTGCAAGCGCAGGGGCAACGTAGTTCGGATAGGACAAAAGACTGAGGATGGACAAGATCAAAAAATGGACCATGAGGATAGATGATGAAGGAAGAAATGCCTCAGGGGCCGATCCAAATATTATCCTTGCCTACGTGCAAGCGCAGAGGCGTCGTAGTTCAAGAGAAGACATGATAAGACCTAGATGGAGACAGACACGAGGACTGAGCCTAGATGGAGACAACCACAACAATGAGATGACACAAGCTCAAGGTGTCAGATAGCGGATGATGTTCGTCCAATGCTCAACCAGAATATACCAAGCGACGAGGTGATGCAAGCGGATGGGAGGATATGGGAATTGAGGAATTGGCGGATAAGCCATAAAGTAACTAGGATGTGAGGTAGATAATGATTAAGCCCTATATGAGAGGCGCCTATTGCTAGGTTTTCACCAATCGTACGTATCCAAGGTGCCACGTAGGAGTGGTTTTCACCATAGGACGAATTATTTCTCTTTACTATTTTTTGATTTTTTGATTTTTTTGTAGTTTGACTTTTTATTTTTATTTTTACTTTTACCAGGAAGGATACCTCGGCTGACCTAAGTATAGAACTTTTTTGGGTCCATGATGTTGATGGGTTCTTCCAAGGGCTCACCTTCATGGGTGAAGAGCCTGTAGGCGCCAAAACCATACTTTGTGGTGATGACATAAGGGCCCAACCAGTTTGCTTCAAACTTACCCTTTTTCTCTCGATCTTGCTAATTTTGCTGATTCTCTTTAAGGACCAAATCACCAACATTGAATTGGCGAGGGCGGACTTTCTTATTGTAGCTTCTTTTGAGTCGGTGCTGATAGGCTTGTAGATAGTTATAAGCCTTGACCCATTTTTCATCCAACAATTCTAATTGTGCCAGGCATGCCACTCGGGTGTCTTTGTCAGTGATGAGATTCTTGAGGGAGATTCAGAGTGAAGGGATTTCAACTTTGATTGGAAAGATGGCTTCAACACCATAGAAAAGAGAGTATGGAGTAGCGTCGGTAGGGGTGCGAATGGATGTATGGATATGGAGGTGCCAATCGCGACCAGTGCTATTGACCATCTTCTTAATGATTTTGATCAATGTTTTGTTGGTCACTTCTGCTTGTCCATTACCTTGGGGGTAATAGGGGGTGGACCAATGATGTTGGATATGATATGTGTCACAAAGGAGCTTCATACAGTTACTTTTTAATGGATTTCCATTGTCGGTGATGATGGCGGAGGGGATACCATACCTGCAGAGGATATGGTAGAGGATGAACTTAGAGATCTGAACACTAGTGATTTGAGTGAGTGGTATGGCTTCCACCCACTTGGTGAAGTATTCATTGGATGTGATGATAAAAGTGTGACCATCAGAGGATGGAGGGTAGATCTTGCCAGTCAAGTCGAAACCCCATTGTGAAAATGGCCAAGGTGTCGTGATAGGTTGGAGCTCTTGTGCTAGAGCCTGAATTAGATATGCACGTTGTTGACACGGAAGACACTTTTTGACATATTCACAAGCATACTATTCCATTGTAGGCCAGTAATACCCTACTCTGAGAATCTATTTGGCTAGGGCCATACCATGAAAATGGGCCCCACAAATATCGCTATGCACTTTTGTTAATGTCATGCGGGCTTTGGTTTCATCTAAACAATAGAGGAGAGTTCCATCATACCCACGTCAATAAAGTGTATCACCGATAATGGTGTAGCGGGCAGTGCATTGGATAAATGATTTATGTTGGTTTCTCGTGAGATCAGGCGAAAGGGTTTTGTCATAAATATAGGTGTAAATTTCATGGTACCAAGGGGATTCAGGACCTACAATATCACACACCATGTCACTCTCTCGGATATCGTACGTCGGGATCAGGATTTGCTTGACTAGGAACTGACACTTTATGCGATCTTTTGGCATGTCGAGGAGAGAACCAATGGTAGCCATAGCGTCTGCTGCCTTATTCTGGAGTCTCGGGATCTAGTCAAATTGAATGGAGGTGAAATATATCTTGAATTCATCAACCATACGTTTTTAAGGCAAAAAATTTTCATCTTTTGTTAGAAACTCATCATTGACCTATTTTATAACCAACTAGGAGTCACCAAAAACTTGCAGATGGGTGATGTGGCATGGGACTGCGATTCTAAGGCATGTGAGAAGGGCTTCATATTCGGAGATGTGGTTGGTGCAGGGAAAAGCCAATTTGAATGATTTTGGTATGTAATCGCCTTGGGGGGTGATAAACAAGACTCTTGCCCCCGATCCATTATGAGTGTGTGATCCATCAAAGTACAGTGTCCATGTGGTAGCTTCTGATACTGCAAAGACTCCTTCATCTGGAAATTCGACTTTTATGGGGTAGGCATCTACTAATGGAGCATTTTCCAACTGATCTGCTATTACTTGTCCTTCGATGGATTTTTTGTCCACAATTTCTTTATCAAATTCACTGAGAAGTATGACTCATTTACCCATTCGTCCAGTTAGGGCCGTCTTAGATAACAGGTACTTGAGGGGGTCCACTTTTGATATCAACTTTATAGGATGACTAAGTATATAATGACGTATTTTTTGTGTACTGAAGACCACAGCGAGACATGCTTTCTCTATTGGTGAATAATTGAGTTCATAACTGACCAGCGTTCAGCTAATGTAATAGATTTCTCATTCTTTTGAGGATTCGTCATGTTGTGCCAACAATGCCCCCAATGCAACTGAAGTGGCAGAGATGTATAGCAAGAGGGGTTTTCTAGGGATAAGTGGCATCAAGATTGGCAGGTGGGCCAAGTATTCTTTGATCATATCAAAAACCAACTAACACTGTTGATTCCGTTTGAAGGTGGTGCCTTTCTTTAGAAGGTGAGTGAATGACTAAGAATAATCCACAAGTTGGGCTATAAACTGACAGATGGATTGTAGCTTTCCTTGAAGGCTCCTTAACTGTTTTAGGTTTCTAGGTGGAGGCATATCCATGATAGATTTTACATTAGCAGATTCAACCTCAATGCCTCTCTGGGAGCCTATGAAGCCCAAAAATTTCCCTGACATGACACCAAACACACACTTTTTCGGATTCAGTCTCAGCTTGTACTGCTCCAAGCGCTCGAAGATCTTTTTCAGGATGGCAGGGTGCTCTTCTCTGGTTCTAGATTTTCACAGCAAGTCATCAACATAATCTTCCAAGATAATGTGGATGAGGTCATGGAATATAACAGTCATTTCTCGTTGATATGTTGCCCCCTGTTTTTGAGGCCAAAGGGCATGACATTGTAACAAAAGGTACCCCAAGGTATTGTAAAAGAAGTTTTGTGTTGATCTTCAAGGGCGATTCGGATCTAATTGTAGCTAGAGAAGTCATCCATGAGGGATAACATCTCATGTCCCGCAGTAATGTCGACCAACATATCGATGTTAGGCAATGGAAATTCATCTTTTGGACAGGCTTTGTTAAGATCCCAAAAATCTATGCAAATTATGATGTCTTCATTAGGTTTATCAACATGTGCTATATTGGAAATCCAATCAGAATAATCAATGGGCCTGATAAATCCAGCATCTAGTAATTTTTCCAATTCTTTTTTAACTAATAGTGCTACCTGTAGGTGCATCTTTTGGAGCTTCTGCTTGGCAGGGTTGGCATCAGACGGACATTCAAATGGTGTACAACAAGATTAGGATCCAGGCCAGACATATCTGAGTACACCCATGTAAAATTGATAACCCCATCTCAAAGAATTCGGACAATGGTGAGATATTATTCTTTTGATAAAGATTTGGCTACATAGGTGATCCTTGGAGTTTCTGCTGTCCCCAAATTTACCTCTTGCGTTTCTTCAATGAGAATAGAAGACTACTCAGATATTTGTGTTCCTACAAGGGGAAGATGAACGTCCCCATCTTCTAGTGCCGTATTTAGGTTATCGCTGTTAGATACACCCTTTGTTTTTACTTTTTCCTAGTCAAAAAGCGCCTCAGTGAGGTTTTCACTTGATGACCTATTTTTTTTATTTTCTTTTTATTTTGCGGTTAGGGCATTCATCTTCCCCCAATCCTATGAGATGTACGTAAGTATCCTCTAAGGGAAATGTGTTGACAGGTGTGCTACCTTCTAGGTCATGATCTATAAGTTCGGGATGTTTGAGGGATAAGGTTATGGTGCAAACAGACAATCATTCAAACATGGCAGGGAGGTCAACGTGATTCAAATCATCGTACGCGTGTATGATGGACTCTTCTTCCGGTATGTCTTTGAGGGAACCATCGTCAACACTAACATTGTTAGAAGTGCTAGAGGATGTTGTAGGACTTTTCTATTTAGTATTATAACCCAATCCCAAATTTCTTGGTTGGATGGTAGTTGCTTCAATGGGTTGGCATTTTCCTTGTTCTTCTGCACCAAGGCCTCTACCTTGGTACTGACACTTTTCAATGAACTTGGAGGCACATGGATGAACTTATTGAAAGTATTCAATAAGAGGACGTGGTGGCTCAGGTTCTTCTTGATAAACCCATTGACTGATATCTTCGTCCATTTGATCTTGAAGAGATCCCAAATCAATGAATGTTGTCGACCCATGTTCTTGGAGGTGAGTGTAAGTGTCTTTTCTTCCACTTGTGGTACTGGCAGAACTGGTTGTCCATATGTGCGGGGCAAGGGTGGAATGGTTGCCACATTTAGTGTGGTCTGCATTTCAGATTTGCCACATCCCTTGTATATGATCTAGACCTTGGTGACGGTGGAAGCAGGTGTGGATGATGGTGGAGATGAGGTGTTTAGGGTATTGGTGGATGGGTCAGGATCAGATGTTGGGGATGCCCCCATTTCGAATCCTGGGCAGTAATGTGAATGCAGAAAGGAAGCTTCCAAGGCATGACAATATTCAAAAGGTTGGGGATCAGCTTGTATGGTAACTTTCATTCCTTGAAATGGGAACTTTAAGCATTGATGATAGGTGGATGGGACGACTTGCATAGAATGAAACCATGGACGGCCAAGAAGGATGTTGTATGGAAGTTCAAGGTCCAGAACATGACAAATAGTGTATTGTACAATGGGGCCCACTTGAATAGGGAGACAAATAATTCCTTCAGAATCCCACTCTGGGTTATCATATGCCTTGATGGTGATAACTTGACTTCTTAAATCAGCCTGGGTGTATCCAACTTGTTGTATGAATTTTAATATGCAAAGATTAAGGGCCGAACCATTATCTACTAGTACCCTTTTTACTTTTTGAAAATTTATACCAACCTAGAGATGGAGGGGGCGGTTGTGGCTTGAATCAAGATACGACATGTCTTTTTGGCTAAAGGCTAACTGATAGATCGAGGAGAGATTGCCTACCAATGCTTGGAATTGGGTAGGGTCAATATCATCAGGCACTTGTGTGCTTTGCAAAGCCTTAGTCAAGATGTCTTGATGCACAGGAGATGACTTAAGTAGATCTAAGAGGGATATTTGGGTTGCAGTCTTGCTTAGGTGGTCTAGGATGTTATATTGTGAACTGACAGATGGTCGTTGGGTAGATGGAGGAGCTGCGGGGACTGTGATGTGTGTTCGCCGAGTGGTAACAACACATTATGGATATTTTCCTTTGACATGTATCATGGATACACGTGGCACCGCTTGTTCTACATATGAGATCACACCTTGATAATTGTATGGCACATTTTTATAGTTGATGTTATTGGTGTTGTTACCTTTCTTGTTATTGTTGCTAGGACTAGGATTAGAGTTGGAAGTGTTAGGACCCTGATTGTGGTTAGGAAAAGCATTTTGATATATCTGGAGTTGAGCATTGGATGAAGATTTTGTGTTAGCATCTACATGGATTTCACCTCGATCAATGAGGCCTTGAATGTAGGTTTTTAGGCCTTGACATTTATCTAAGGTATGTCCCTTAATCTTGTGAAATTCACAATATTCGTTACCTTTAAACCAAGCAGGCTTGGGTTTAGATGTATCGAGAGGTTTGGTGACAGGATACGTGATGGGATAATTAGCTTGAAGAAGCTTGTTAAAAACCACGCTAAGGGGTTCTCCCAACTGAGTGAACTGACGTTTGTTTCCCCCTTGGTTACTTTGGTTGGATTGTTGTCGTGGTGCCCCTTGGGGGACAGATATGGCATTCTGGAGTGATGGTTGTTGCTAAGGAGGGTATCTTTGCATGGTGGTGGCCACTTGAACATGTTTGGTATTAGTGACTCCATCATTGACAACATTTTTATTTCTATTCCAATAACAAGGTTTATCCCCAAAGGATTTCTCTCTATCAAAATTAAAATGTTTGACTTGCCCTTTTGCAACAAGGGATCGTTCCAAGATGGGGCCTTTCTCCACAAGTCCCACAAAGGTGGTGATACAATGGAGTTGGAAATTATGAGCCATATTTGGATGGGAATTTTTGATAAATAAAGTGACCATGTCTTTCTCTTTCGGTGGGGATTTCATCCTACTAGCTAAGGCACACCATCTTTGCAAGTAGCTTGCAAAGGTCTCTCCATTGCATTGTTTTTCTTTCAGGAGATCAGGTGTGTCAATATCCTTCTCTAGATAAAAAGAGAAATGGGAGACAAATTGTTCGAATAATTGTGCAAAGGTTTTGATAGATCCTTTTTCAAGGCCCATAAACTAGTTAAGGGCAACCCCTTGTAGACTTTTAGGGAAAATTCGGATAAGATAATTGTCGTTATGCATGACCTCATGGCAATGGGCATTAAATTATTGAAGGTGAGCTCTAGGATCCCTGGTTCCTTTGTATTTTTTGAATTTTGGTATCTCAAAATGTTTGGGAAAAGGAATCAAGGAGATGGAGGGATTAAAAGGATAATGACATATGTCCTCAAACTTGAATGATTGTTTACCCGCTCCAGCTTGTAGGTCCTTTAATGTTGCTTTTACTTCTTCCAAGTCCTTATTGATGGGAGTCGTGAGAGTCAAAGTGGATTGATTGTATAGATAGTATTGTGGATATGATGAAGATGGCCCTACTGATGTCGGATCATAGATGGGTTGAGTCGTATATGAGTGTGTTTGTTGATTATAAATGGATTGATAGTTGGATGATTGATTGTGATGAGTGGGAGCCACTTGTTGTTGATAGTAGGAAGCGAGAGAGGGGTCTTGTTGTTGCATAGCATTTTTGTAATGTGTGGAGGTAGGGCCTCTTTGTTGATTGGATGATGGTTTTTGGTAATAGGAAGTGTAAGGTGCCCCCTGCTGATGAGTTGGTTGTTGTTGAAAGTAGGGCGGATAGGATTGGTATTGTTGTGCAATGGTGGGTTGTTGCATGGTATATGGGTATGGATTCGATTTTTGTTGGTGGGGATGATGTTGAGGCTGTGAAGGATTTGTGTAAGGTGGCAGTTGGGTATGTGTTTGGTTTTGCGCCTTTTGATGAGGGTTCGTATTGAGATGGGATGGAATAGTGTATGTGCTAGAGGGATGATATAGGTACTTAGTAAGCGGGTTATGGTGTGTTTGTGTAGGGAAATGCACATGCTGTTGTGGGGGTCATTGTTGTTGTTGATGAAATAGGTGAGATAAGATATGTTGTTGTTGGGGGGTGACCACGAATGGGTTATGCGGTGGTTGTTGTGGTTGTGAGGTAGGTTGCACTACTTGATGTGATGGTTGTGTGAGAATGGTAGTGTGTTACGGATTTTGTGGATGCAATGGTTAAGATGAAGCTAGAGAAATAGAAACATGTTGTAGTGGTGCTGGTAGTGTGGTGGATTGGTGTGGATTATTTGGAGGTTGTTGAAATGCAACAGGTATCACATTGGTAAGTGTAGGTGTGCCCCCAATATTAGAATATGGGGGAGGAAGCGGTGGAGTAGATGGGATGTATGGTGGCATGCCATAGGTATGGGGATCATTAGGATCAAGTGGTGGAATAGTAGATGTTGTGGTCGGAAGACGAGGATATTCTTGGACTTGATGGATGACAGCATTTCCAAATTTGGGGTGGTACCAATTTTGAGTGGGTGCACCTTTAGGAACGTAGGAACCCTCTGGAAAATTTTGTGAGCTTTGTGGATCAACAAATGTGAGAAAGGAATATTGTGATGTATCAAAACCAGACGGTGGTTTGACTCCCTTCATGATTAAGGTGGAAAGGATCTTATCCCCACGTTCGTTTAGGAGATGATTCGTCATTTGGACATTGGAAGGATTACTCCAATATTCGTCAACGATGACTTCGGGTTGATTGACCATGTTTTCGTCACTGGGTGGTGTGATATTTTGGATGTCGGTGTTCGATTGAGATGAGACGTCGTTATGGGGATCATGTGGAATGTTATTAGGATCTTGAGGGAAATTTGGTTGGGAATCTTGAGTTTGTTGGTCTGCCATTTGCTTTTTTATTTGTGAATGGGTCTGAATGGGAATGAATGTGCAAAACAACTAAGTGATTTCAAGATGCAACTTCTAAAGGATGATCTAGGTGATGATTTGGATTGATTGATTCAAATTGGATTAGGATTGTTGGATGTTGGATCGATTGATAAGATGATGGATCAATTGATGATGTATCAATTTGATGATTTGGATAAGGATTGGATTTGATTGGATGATGGGATTTTGATTGGATTTGGATAGATTGGATTCGATTGGATGATGTATCAATTTGATGATTTGGATAAGGATTGGATTGTTTGGATCAATTGATGATGTATCAATTTGATAATTTGGATAAGGATTGGATTTGTTTTGATGATTTTTATTGCATGATGTTGGATTGGATTGGATGATGTATCAATTTGATTTGATGATTTTGTATAACGATTGGTTTGATGGATCAAATTTGATGATGTATCAATTTGATTTGATGATTTTGGATAAGGATTGGTTTGTTTGGATCAATTGGATAAGATTGGATTTGGATTGGATGATGGATCAATTGATGATGTATCAATTTGATGATTTGGATAAGGATTTGATTTGTTTTGATGATTTTGATTGCATGATGGTAATTTGATTGGATGATGTTGGATTTGGATAGATTGGATTGGATTGATGGAGGGGATCCTAAAACCCAATTCGAAAATCACCCTAAGTGACTTATGACATTGGTTGATCGGATTGAACTAGCTAGATCAATGATCACGACATCGAATCCGCCTTGAGATGGAACGGGATTGATTTGGGCCAATGATGTTGACTTACAGCACAAATCTACCTCAAGATAGAAGTGGATTGATTAGGTTGAAGACAAGAATTGATATGTAGGATAATGATCAAACTTAACACCTTGGTCAATTCGGGAGATAACTCCTAAAACAAGGTTTAAAGGATTTTTGTGTTAAGAGATGATGATGAATGCAAATGAAAGATGTCTTGATGGTTTTTGTATGATGGGGGTGTTGTTGAAGTGTTCCTTTTGGAAGAAAAGCAACTCTTTAAGTCACACGGTAAGATGGGTATCCCAAATTATGGAATGATCATTGGGAATGTGGTAAATGGATGTTTTAGAAAGGCTAAATTGAGGCTTGAAGTGGTCAAATGGATGTTTGGATTGGTTACATGAGTGTTTAGGATGATCAAAGGGTCAAACAAAGACTTTGGGTGTTCAAATGGAAGTTTGGAATGGTCAAGTGGATGAAACTGTCCATTCAGGAGGTCGTATCTGCCCTTCTACAGTCAAAACAGTGGATCAAGTGGGCGTATGCGCCCTTCTACAGTGAAAAATGTTGAAACAGGGGGGCAAATTTGCCCTTCTGCAGTGGAAAATGCTGAAACAGGGGGGAAAGTTCGCCCCTTTGCAGAAAAATAGTGACTTGGTTTGGATGAGAGATTATGGCAAGGACTTGAAATGACTCAAGAAGGCTTGACTTATCAAAATTTACTGGTTTTTCACATAAAGACACTTTGAACAAGCACAATCCTATGATTAGTGTTAAGGGGTATGGCCAACAAAGGTCTTACTCTAGGATGTACAAGGTTTCTAGGGGAGTCCGCGATATACATTCGGTACGTGAGGCACAACTGTGAACACCAGTCCATCACAAGCATGAGTCGGGAACCCCAGCGAGATACTGAAAGGCTCGGACCAAATCTTCACGCCTATCTAGGTATCACCCTAGCTTCGACGTTCCACCAAATACGATGCAACTGGATTGGGGTACAACTTTGGCTCTCCCCCCTTTTTATACCCTATCGGTATGCGTGGTTGGGATTGTCCCTTGGGGTGATGAAATCCCCAAGCAGGTCCCACTAAGAAGAAGACACTAATCATTTCCAACTACCCCCACAGTCCTCACAAAGTGCAAGGGGAAGATGAAACAAACTAATGCCCCCTTAGGGTAACACAAAGAAAAACAGACACAGCAAGTAGCAAATATTACTTCCCCCTAATTATACTAAGTGCCTAAATGAAAACAGCAAGAAAAGACTTCAAAAATTGGAATAAAACAAAGGCCCTACAAGCAAATGTTAGTTGTTTTATCTTTTGTCCTTTGTGAATTTCAGCAAAATACTACAAATTATTAGCAAGAAATATGACTTCTCCCACCAAAAAATAGGGTTAGAGGTTAGAACTACAAACAACAATAAACAGAGGCAAAAACGAAGCTAAAATGCAACTTTTTTACCTTCCCGAACGTGTTGTTTAGGGCAAATCCGCCCCTCTGTAGTGAAAAACTCTGAACCAGGTGGGTAAATCCGACCTTCTGCGGAAAACAATTAGAAAACATTCAACTGAGAGGGAAAATCTGCCCCTCTACAGAAAATAGTTAGAAAACGTCAGAACAGGAGGGCAAATCCACCCCTCTACAAAAAAAGTTAGAAAATGTCAGAACAGGAAAGAAAATCCGCCTGCAGAAAAATGTTAGAAAACATCAGAATAGGAGGGCGTATCCACACTTCTGCAATGAAAACTATCAGAAAATGTTAGAACAGGAGGGCGTATCCGCCCCTCTGCAGGGCGGAAGGACAAGTCCACCCCTCTGCGACCTAAACCTGCAAACAACTTTAAAAAAAAATGTAAAGTAAAGAGACCCATTTGTGGGTCCTATTAAAATGTTAAGTCCTAATATAAGATGCTAAACAAACTAATGATGCAATAAAAAGAACTAACACAAAGAGGACACCTCAACGATTAGCCTAAGGAATTGATAAACATGAAAGCAAGATGAAATAGATTGAGATTGATTATACCTTCATGTTGCTTCTTCCTTGGTTGGCCCTTGATCTTTGGATGTCTTGTGTGCTCCTTGGATGGCTGTGGAGTTAAATGGATGTAAGATGCAAGATGGATTGATGAAATTTTCTATGGAGAAGCTAGAATGTTGCAAATGACAATTTGGCAACAGTTTGGTAGCAAAAGACTTGATCCCTAAAATGAGGGAAATGAGGGGGTATTTATAGGATAATTAGAATTCTTTAGAGAATTCAATGATTGAGATTGATCCAACAAAGTCAAGATGGAGGGCTATGGTGAGTTGAGGACTCACAAGCCCTCACATCTTGACATGTGGAATGTGAGATGTCCTAGGGTGGAATGATGTGGAAATGAGGTGGAAGAGAAGTACATGAGGTGGATGAAGGACAAGTACCTTGTAGGTACCTTGGGGGATGATAAGATATCCTCAAAAAAGAACTTCTTGTCCCTAAATGAGAAGGAAAAAGACATTTGAGGAATTTTAGAATTCCTCAAAAATCTCCATGGGAAAAGGGAAAATGGTTGGAGAAATAAATGTGAATTAAAAATTCACATGCTTAGGAGAGTTTATTGGATAAAAGAGGGTCTCCAAAAAGCTGGAGATTTGTCACATGTGGGTGATGTGACAAGTCCAAGGTTCTAAAAGTCCTTAACACATGTAAAGTGACAAGTCAAGCCTTCTAGAACTTTGCATGGGGATGGGTTAGACCTTGGAAAGATAAAAGTGAATTAAAAATTCACTTGGAGAAAAGAGGAGCCTTGAGTGAATAAATGTGAATTAAAAATTCACATGGGAAAGAGAGTCAAGGCCAAGAAAGGCATGTTGAAAGGTTGACCAGAAAAGGTATGTCAAATGTAGCTAATGAATTTGATTAAGGTTGTGCAAACACGGGATTATGATAATTAATGAGAGATTAGAGGCAAGTGGGAGATTATGGAGGATGTGACACTAATCTTGATTAAGTGGTGCACATCCTAATCACAGATTAATTAATTTAATCTGGATTAAAAGAGGATTATGGAGAATGTGACAAGGAGAGAGAAAAAGAGGAATTAAAATTTAGTTTTAATTCAAAAAGGTCAAATGACTAAATTAAATAAAATTGTCCTTTTTATTTAATTTAGAGAAGAAAAGGGATAAGGTAAAGTATTTAATTTATTTAATTACATACTTTACGAACCTTAGGTAGAAAATTAAATAATTTCTAAATAAATTATTTAATCACTATTAATGAAATAGATGAATAGAGTAAACGATTTTGATCATATGGAAGTGATCAAATTTAGATGTCTACAACAAGTACACATCTCCTTGAAAAAGGCACCCTTCTCTTTGAAGCCTTAGAAGCAGTTTTTTGGCTTCATCGTTTCTAGAGACATCTCTTGTAAGTTGATCCATTTATGTAGAGAGACAAACGACATGTGAATCGGAGCACTCTAGCTCCTGATGTCAAGGGCCAAAGTATGGTGTTTAGATGAAAGTCATACTTTTGTCAAAAAGGTATTTATGCCTTCACAGGCTAGGAGCACCCATCTTTTTGGGGTTCCTGATGCAACTTTCAGATACCTTACATACAGTCATTGGATGCGGAATACTTCCAGTCGTACAATGAATCTACCATCCAGCCAACTGGGTTCATTGTTCACTGTCAACAGCAATTTGAAGCGTCAAATGGCAATACGGAGAAATGGTTTAAGTCTGGAATCAGTGCATCAATTTAATCAAAGGCGCTTAATTTTATGAGGTGTCAGATGTTGGTTTTAGCAGTTGTAGCTCCCATAAGACATTTCATCCTTTCTATATAGGCTTTACGATGGATGTCTCAGATCAGTCGCAGGTTCACTCAGTCACCCAGAAATCAGAGCTGAACATGGTCAGATATAACTTTGCAGTCAACTATAAAGTAGGAGATACTCAAAAATTCGAAAACTCTTGCAAATGGATGCCTAGAAGGTCAAATTTGGACTTTCTGGAACCAGTGAATTTTGTCGAGCACATCAAGATGCTGGCTAAATGATTAAAATAATATTTTTGCATGCAAAGCATTCAAAGGCGATTTTCTTCAAGAATTAAATATTGGCGCCTCCTTTAATGTTATTTAATTCGCATGTAAGAGCTATTTTTATATTATTTCAATCTGAGACTCAGAGTCAATGACATTTCAGCTGGTGAAGGGCCAATCGAATTCTTTCTTCCAATTAGGGTTTCAACATGCAGTCATGCATTATGGTACGATTTTGTCTATTTAACACAAGTATGGCGCCATTTCTCATTCACACCTCTTAGAGAATTTGAATTTCTTCAAGAGATTGCCGAATTTTCATCAGACAATCAAGTTTGAAGGCAAAAAATATATTCTTTTGTAGGTACATATCCAGATTCAGCAGCAGAATTAAAGCAAAGTGGCAATTTTGAAAGAAGAAGACAAAAAATAATAAAAAACGTCTTTCTTCTCTTCTAGAATTCTTCTCTTTTATCATCTAAGATTCTTGCGCATGTTCGAAGAATTAGAAAATTTTGGCAAAACAAAACAGCTAGATTGATTCAGAACGATTTCCTCAAGCAAACCCATGTGCTAGAATTTTTCAAGAAAATTTGTTCCAAAACATCAGTTCTTGAAGCCTTAATTTTCTTAACCGAAATTCCTTTGCATGGCTGAGTAAAAGTTAATTTTTTGCATTTCTAACATTCAGGGTTGTCTTATAATCATTTTATGAGAAAAACCCATATCGCACAATTTTCGTAAAAAATTTCATCCGACGACCTATTTTTAGCCTCAGCAGGCTATTTTTAGCTTTCCAGAAAAGTTGTCAGAATATAGCCGTGTTCATAGTCAACAGGTGAATTTTTCATAATGCAGTTCACACAACTCAAATTCAAGACTAAGTCAGTCTTGACCCATGACTTCATCAGAATAGTTGATACGAATCTACATAAGGTGCTTCCAGAAGCGATTTTGGATCCACTCAAGATCAGAGATTCGATAATCAAGAACATTCAGCAGTTTGGGTTACTTGAGGCCACTTCCATACCTATCTTAGTTCATTGCATAGATTTTGTAATGTCTTGTATTAAGCATTACAATTTTTCTGCAAGGGAGATATAGTCAATAGATGGGCGTGTCATATGCAGTCTCAAACCCCTTGACATCGAGCGAAGTCTGGGTATTCGTCAACATCCAAATGGGTTGGTCATTTCCATGAATCAGAGCGAGCAAGCATTCAATGTTGAATTGGATAAGTGTTAGAATAAGATGACAGAGAGGTTGCTGAAACAGAAAAAGACCAAGTTGCCAAACAATGTAGGTCGTGGCGAATTCAAGGATGAGTATGGAATTCTGATTACACTACTTAATCGTGTCTCAGATCATGAAGATGCAAACAAATTCCACCCATGGATATATTATATCACTGGTCGAATCATCTCTAGGCAAGAGCATTATGATTGGGCATCCTTCATCAGTGATGCTATTCACGAACAAATCACTGGTTTTCTAGTTGCGCACCAGTTTCATATGTGTTCCTACCTTGTGTACTTGATTGCCTATCAGGGTCAGTTTAACGGGTTGAACACGGTGGGCATACTCTGTGCATAATTTTTTTATCATTACTATGATCAGCTCGAGTTCACGATGGTTGAAAGACATTTCAAATGTGTTCAAGAGGCTTTCTTAACATATAAAGTGAGAAACTTGGATCAAGAGTTGCATATTCATATCTCAGTAGTTGTTAAAGCAGCGATGGAGAATTGGGAAGAATGGTACATTTAGTTCCCTACATACAACTATATTTGTGTCTATGAATACACAGGAAATCCAGTTACGCTACCACATTATCCTTCAGATAAGACAGTATTCATGGAGTTCTTGAGGCAGCTATATGAGGTTCACAAACGTTTGCACCACAAGCATAAACAGACTGCCAACTTTCCTTTGCAATTCGAGATATATTGGTGCAAGACAGCAGTTGATGCTAAAGTTGCAAGGCAGGAGTTAGAGAATTGCAAACTCAAGTACCTAGTTGACACACGCATATATGATCCTTGGGGTCATTACACATGCCTTGATAGTCGCTCTTATCACAAACCTACACTGGAGGACTACTAGGTGAATTGTGAGGATGACATCGAGGTACGCAGACGTAGCTACAACAGGTTCTCTCTTCCGCAGATATTTGTCTTCTTGGTAAAAGGGGTGGAAGGTTTGTCAGAGGATGAGGCAGATGTACTTCCTCAGTTTTATAGAGAACAGGATGATGGACAACCACTGTCGACAGTTAATTGCTATGCCAAAGAGTTCTCATTGGTGAAGGAGAGGTCGAGCAGAGTCATCCAGAATAGTATGCTTTATCTAGAAAGCAGATGGACTAGAAGGATATCTATGCCTAGAGCAAAGCTACCACCAGTGGGAATTGTACTACATTCCTCATCAAAACCACAACAGACGAAGAGGAATAACCCTCCTAGAAAGAATTTGATGCCTAGTAACTCAAAGGGAAAGGCACCCGCTACTATTTCACATGTAGAGCCTATCAGAGAAGTTGTTCAGAGTTCACCACAGCTTGAGGTTCAGTCATGTATGTTGTCACCAACACTAGAGCAACCTCCAGTTCCAATTCATATCGATTTGGACTTGGACTCACCTCCTCGTAGTAACACCTCTACACATTCACTTTCATCAAATCCTCCTATGACTAGTACAGATCATTCTAGCGGGATTAGTCAGGATTGTCTTGGCTTGAAATTCAGCTGGGAAGAAAGAGGAGACAACCATCTTATGTGTTTGATCATTCATATTTTGATCATGCTTATCAAGATGCACCTCAAAAGAGGATCAAGAAACAGGTCCACATTGAGAGGAATGCAGGTAAGGAGATCATTGTTAAGATTCTTGCACCTCCAAATGATAAGAGTCTAGATGAGATGGAAGCTCAAAACTTCGAAGTGATCACAGTCAACTTCGGTAGAAGTACTCATCAGACGAACATTGACCTCCTATAGGTTTCTACAGATAGCAAAAGGGATATAATGGTGAAGGATGGAGAAGATAAGTCAGCCCTCGAGGCTGAAATACTGTAGCTTCACCAGTATATTTCTAGCCTTGTACACAAGACAGGGGATGTTATCACCGCACTTCCACATATGTTAGAACCACCAGTAGAACAGGGTCATCTCGATCACTTGGTTGCATATGGCAAGTGGTTAGATGAGTGGGAGGAGGAGTTTGTTATTAGAGGCCACCTTGTACTTTTAGAGTTATACCAGTTATGGTACAATACATGTGAGCTTTGTCTACAACTTCAAGATGAGGAGCGTGACTTGGCTATTAGTAGACCCAGGGATGAGATCCTGATTGCTAACCTAGGGTTATCATTCGACTCAGTCATAGATGCAAAAGATAAAGAGGATGTCTACACTTGGAGAACACAGTTGATCTTCAAGGCTAAGATAAAAGAAATGATAGCATCAGAGTTGGTTGAGAGTAGAGAGCATGTTACTAGTGCACTTCATTATGTGAGAAACTTTGTGTCTCAACTACCATGCCAGTATCAACATGTGGGTGGTGACTATGTTGAGCTTGCCGACATTCAGTCAGAGCTCCAAGCACTTATTCACGGTATTTTTAGTGGTGAAACCATTGGCTGTAATATGAATCAACTTACAGTCATATCAGCATTGTTTGATGAGGCAACGAAGAGTAAAGATGAGTTTCAGTGTCAGATCACTGGTGGAGAAGACATACTGCATAGACATGGGATACTTCATCGGAGCTTCACTTCCCCAGAAGGTCACACAATCAATGACTTCGTGGATGGGTTGATTGCTCGAGATCAGGGCCAGTAGACTTCAGTTCCATCCTTCCAGGATAGACTTCATGCACGATAGTTAACTTGACACTTATTTCCAAGTTAATGTGTTGTTTCACATCTCACACATGTCTATCTTGGAAGTATCTACATTCACTTGGAGTTTCTTTTCTAGGATTTTATGTTAACTGATGGTAGTATTCCAATTAACTTTCTTTCAATAAGGATGTGCATTCTTGCACATTGTCCACTTAGATTAGATGTTTCGATTAGTTGATGGTAGTTTTCCAGTTAACTGTATAGTTTCTATTATTAGGGTTTAGCAATAAAATCTTGCATACACTGTAGAACTGTAGTTGAATCAAGGTGATTTTAGGATTGCCTACACCTTTGATGTCTATAAATAAGATCTTTCAGCTCATTTGTAAATAAACATTGCTTGATAGCATACATGTTGTGCCCACCTTGCCTGTAGTATTGCTATTATTGTATATGTTCAAGAACTTTTGCACGAGAGAGTAATATATGTTGTGCCGCCTTGCTTGTAATATTGCCTATTTTGTATATGTTCAAGAGTATTTATTATCATTATGAATTGTTATGCCACTCGGGTTTCACGCAGTTGTTATGGTGAATGCTCAGCTTAGTTAAATGGGGTTGTTGGTTTGATCGTTGTTGTATGTGTGTGTCGTCTATGCAATACACTATCCCAGTTGCTTACCTTATGTTTTGTGTTCAATAAGCCTATTCAAATTGAGAAGATAGTTGTGCCACCTTGCCTTCAAGTTTAGAATCTATACTTAAAGCTTATCGTGTGATGTGTGTGTCAATAAACTTATTCAACCAAGCAAATAGTTGTGCCACCTTGCCTTCACGTTGTGAATTTGTACCTAGTTTATCGTGTATTTGTTTGTTTTAATGAACTTCTATCCAGCCAAGCAAATAGTTGTGCCACCTTTCCTTCACATTGTGAATCTTAACTGAAGTTTATCGTATAATCACATTCTTGCTCCATTTCCTCATGCTCTGTTTACTTGAGGAAACTGGATAGATTTAAAGTAGTTAGCTTAGTTGTAGTTAATGATCTTCGAAACTAGAAAATCCTTAGCTGCAACATTCTAGGTTTTCTTAACCTTGTGCCTCTTTCGGCTGAGATAAAAAAGATAGGATTTAGAATACTTTACTTTTCTAAGCATATCAAAAAAAGAGGGAGTTTCCCCTCCTAATTTGAAAAACACTCATTACGCAGTGTGCATAGTTTTTTGTTCTAACTTAAACACTAGAGGTGTTAGTTATTACACCAACAGTTTTCTAGCACCCACCATGGGGCACGAGACAAGAAAACTTCAAGAAAGCTTCACACTTTATGTCACGGGAATGATCATCTGGCGTGCTATTGCTCCAGTTCAACAACCAGGACTTACTTCGGCTGCCATACAGCCAAACTTTGTGCTAATTCAACGCGAGCAGCCAGACATCATCAGTAGCCTGTGAAATTTTATATTTGAAAATCATACATCTACTACTCAGTGGAGAAACGCAGCTACTACTTTGGACAAAGAAGAAGAAAAGGTGGATCTTGCAGCAAGTAGACCAGTTTTACCACCACCCGCATGGGAATAAAGCAACCTGACTTACCAAGTTTACTATCGATGGATGCACAATTCTCCCATTCAAGAAGAGTTGTGCTTCGAGGAGGTTCCTGAGCATTTTCTATAAGGATTAGAAGAAGAATCTCCAGCACCACCTAAAACAATGGTCGACAACAACAACAATAATGGCAACGGTCGAAACAGAAGGAACGTAAGACGTCCAAGCCCACTACCTTGGGGCAACAACATTGGACCGTTGGCCTTACAAGGACATCATGAGATTCCTAAGGGATCACAAAAGCACTTTCCTCGATTCCATGGCAATGGATCTAAACATCCTGATGAACACATTTCAGCATTCACAGTGGCTTGTTTCGTTTTGCATGTTCCACATGAAGACATAGTTGTTCATCTATTTGTTTAGACCCTGGAGAACAACGCATCAGACTAGTTTCATAATCTTGAACCAGGTCTTATCATAAGTTGGGCAGTCATGAGTGAGAAATTCTTGGCAAGATTCAAGCCTGTCGAGGATAATCATCAACTTTTTGCACAACTCTCAAACTCAAAGATGGAGCCTACAAAACCAATGAGGGAATTCATAGCAAGGTTTAACCACCTTGTTACACGTCTTACCCATACATTAAATCCATCTGATGAGATTTTGATGAGCAGCTTCATCAATTCACTACCATTAGAAATAGCCTTTCTCTTGAAGGGAAGTGAAGGAGCAGATCTATAACTCACTCAAGAAGAAGCTATCAAAATTGAAGATAATATGATCATGATGGGCAAGATGAGGAATAATTCAATCAGACCGCTTGTTCAAGCATCTGCTGATTTGCTACTTCAGAAAGTAGCCAACGAGGTGACAATTCTCAAAAGATAGTCACTCGTACAAGGGTAGCAAGCACTGCCTACAGAATAGTCATATCAACCGCCATATCAACCTCAACCGCCTTACTAGCCGAAGAGGAATAACTTCCATCCTTTCAACAACTAAAAATCAAAGTTTTTGCAAGGACAACCAAGATAGGACGTTGAAGCTGAGAAGACTACAACTTATTGCTCTTTCCATGACACAGTTGAACACCTCAGAGCTACATGTCCAAAAAATCAAAGAATGAGTCAGATCATGGGATTTGTTGATGCTGCTCCAAGTTCAAGTTTTTTACCTTCACCAACTACAAATGTTGTCTCACCACAGACGGAAAACTTTGATGGCGACTCCGCAATAGGATACTTCGATAGGGAAGTCGTTAATGAACAAGAAGAAGAAGAGTAGTACCAATACTCTCTTGCAGTCAATCATGAGAATATCTCATCGCCTATTTTTACACATGCACAACATTTCAGAGCACAAAAAGAAGAAGAGGGCAAGTGGAAGTCTAATGAAAAAGGAAAGGAAGTGGCTTCCACTTCCAATCAAATTTCTTCACAAGTAAACACTGTGTCGTTTGTTCAGGATCCAACCTCAACAAACTTTGACATTGTGTCTTCCATGATGAAGACGAAGGTACAAATTTCACAACTGGAGTATCTTCAGGATCATCCAGAGCAGTTGGATAGAATCCTCAAGGTGGTAAAGAAGAAGGCTTTCATTCATCCTACATTATTAGAATCCTATGTTCCAGTAGAAGACAAGCCAAATTCATTCTATATATCTTTGTATATAGGAGGTTTTAAACTCAGAAATTGCATAATAGATAGCGGAGTGTCATACAACATCATGCCTTTACAGATCATGAATGTGTTGGGACTTTCGTGCACCGAAACCAAGGAAAAGTGTTATTCACTAGAATCAAAACCGGTGTCGTTGGTTGGTCAACTAAAAGATGCGCAAGTAAGGCTAGCGTCTTGTCCTGAAAAGAAAATCATGATGACAATCTTGATCGCCGACATTCCTACAAGTTACGGGATGTTGCTTAGCAAGATTTTCTGCAAGGATCTTGGAGGAGAAATTCAATTGGATTGGTCATTCACAACGATTCCATTGAAGAAGGGTACTTTCAAGCTGGAGCTCGAGGTGAAATCTAAATTTATGGTGGTAAAGTCCCAGTTTCCACATGCACAAGTGTTATATCAAGACACAGGACCAGGGACATATGCTATGATTTCTGATGTCAATGAAGATTGTCAGAATTTTGCACTTTCCACGACTACATCATATGAAGAATCAAGAATGTGGACGATGCAGTTCGATGGAATTTGTTCAACATCAGGATCAGGACCAGGAGTAGTGATCATTTCTCCTGAAGGTTGTTTATATCCATTCGCATATAGGTTGCAATTTGAATGCACCAATAACACTGCAGAATACGAGGTGCTTTATTGGGTCTCAAGAACGCGAAGGATATGGGGATCAAATTACTTAGAGTTGAAGGAGATGCAGAGCTCATTGTCAAACAAGTCAAGGAGAAGTTTCAAGTTAAAAAGAATCGCCTTCAATCCTACAAATAGAGGGTGTGGAATCCTATTGAATGGTTTGATGCATTCGACATCCAATATATTCCAAGAACGGACAATAGCAGAGTTGATGCCCTTGCAATGTCAGCCACTCTTTTTATGCCGCATTCTGAATTTCATCAGAATTCTTTTTCTATTGAGGTTATCTACAGGCCAATTGCACCAGATAATATAGACAATTGGCAAGTCTTTGATGACGATGATGATATCAAAGAGTTTCTCGTTATGGGAGACAATTACAAAGAATCGTTCTTTGAAGGAAGTCCTACTCCTTTCAAAGAGTCAATTGTTGAAGACTCTAAAGCTATGGAATCTGGGATCATATAGTAGAAAGGAAATCTAATTCCCAAGGGTTTTGTATCTTTAGGATATTTTTGACCGGCATGACCGATACATCCAAAATCAAAAGATGTCAGGTGTTAATACTTTTGCTAAATATTTCCAAGTGAACATCGGCATTGAAGACAAACCTCGGTTTGTTAATCTAGGCAAGTGTTGTACTACAGAAGAAGCTGAGAGGTTTATCGCCTTGTTCAAACAATACAATGATGTATTCGCCTGGTCATACGAAGACTTGAAGGTCTTCACACCCATAGAATTGTCACATACAATTCCTCTAAAGTATGATGTTAGGTCGTTCAGGCAGAAGCAAAGACATTACAATCCGTGGATTCAAGATACTATCTATTCGTAAACTCAGAAGATGGTGGACTCAAAGATAATTTATCCAATCCATCACTCCACTTGGGTGTTAAACATTGTTCCTGTGCGCAAGAAGAATGGTGAAATCAGAATTTGCGTGGATTTCAGGAACTTAAATTTATCGTTCGTTAAGGAAAATTACCCCTTACTAATCATGGAGCATACATTGCAGACAGTCACCAGATCGGAGATGCTATCACTTCTTGATGGTTTTTCCAGTTACAATCAGATTGCAGTGGCAGAGGAAGAGCATATTAAAACAACTTTCACCATGCCGTGGGGAATTTTTTCTTATGAGAGGATGCCTTTCGGCCTTATCAACATCTGTGCTACTTTTCAGAGAGCCATGGATTTGGCGTTTGGGGATCTTAAAAATAAAATAATAGTTGTTTATCTAGATGACTTGATCGTTTTCTCAGATAAACGGAGTGATCACTTTTCGTACCTCGTGAAAGTTTTTGAAAGATGTAGGTACCATAGAATTTCATTGAATCCTAAGAAGACCATCTTTGCGGTGACGGAGGGCAAGTTACTTGGCCACATCGTTTCCAAGGAGGGAACTAAACTTGACCCAAATCGGATGGATTCAATTAAGGACCTATCTCTTCCAACCAATAAGACACAAGTGCATTCCTTTTTCAGTAAAGTCAACTTTATACAAAGGTTTGTACCATATTTTTCGGAGCTGACAAAGGAGATCTCAGCTATTATGAAAAAGACGTCCAGTTTCATTTGGACGGGAGAAGGAAAACAGGCTTTATCAAAATCAAAGAATTTATTGCTAACACAACAACGTTGGTTCGTCCTAACTTTTAGAAGGATTTTATCCTCTATTTTTATGCGTCGGAGCACACGTTGTCTGCTAGATTGACTCAAATGCTCAGTGAGGAAGGAGAATTTTTTGATCACTTTCATTAGTACCAGTTTTAAAGATTGTGAATTGCGCTATTCTCAAATTGAGATGAATGTGTATGTTGTCATTAGAGTTGTTAAGAATTTCAGGTTCTATATCTTGAATTCACATACTACGATGTTTATCATGGATCCAATAGTAAAAGGTGTGCTAACTCAGTAGGAGATGGGCACAAAGAGAGGAAACTGGATTGCAAGAGTTCAAGAGTACGATTTGGAGATCAAGTCGACCAAGCTCGTTTGCAAGCAAGGTCTTTGTCAATCATTGGCAGAAGATGGAGATCAAAAGATGAAAAGAAATGGTGGAATTGAACCTGAACTTAAAGAGGACCTTCCTTTGGTCCTATTAGTTGATTCTGTGGAAGAATGGTACACAACCTTGTGGTATTATTCAACTTATGGAGAATTTCCACATCATATGGACAAACAACAGAAGAGAACTTTGAAACTGAAAGCACATAATTTTGTGCTTGTCAATAACGTTTTGTACAAGCGTGGCCTTGACATAACTTTCCTTTTATGCGTTGGCAGAGAGCAACAACAGAGATTGTTGGATTCTTTTCACAGTCAAGCATGCAGTGGTCAATTCTCATCAAGGGTTACTGCATTCAAGATCCTACGAGCACGGTTATATTGGCCTACCATGTTTTGCAATGCATTTGAATGGGTGTATAGATGTTAGTCATGTCAGCAATTTGCTGGTAAAGTCGGATTGGCGGCTACTCTACTCAGGCCAGTTATCATTGATGCTCCATTTCAACAATGGGGTATTGATTTCATAGGTCCCATCAACCCACATTCCAGCAAAGGGCATGTTTATGTCCTTACAGCAACTAATTATTTTATGAAATGGGTTGAAGTGGTTCCTACTAAGTGAGCTACCTCTGAAGTTGTTTGTGACTTTGTGAAGGAGAACATCATTTCGCGCTTCGGGGTGCCTCACAAAATTGTGGTTGGTAATGCAACAAGTTTCTCGTCAGAGGAGATACTTAATTTTTTTTAATCATGACATCACGTTGTCACATTCATCAAATTATTACCCTCAGGGTAATGGACAGGACGAATCTTCAAACAAGAACAAAGTCACAATCATGTGTAAGCTAGTTGACGCAAATCAGAAGGCTTGGCACAAGATGATTTATGATGCTCTTTGGGCTGATAGAATCACTCCCAAAAGAGCCATCGGCACTTCGCCTTTTATACTTTTGTATGGTATAGAAGCAATGTTACCCATTACGCTGGAGTTGTCTGCCTTGCAGTTGGCATCCACAGTGGAAGATGGAGAGTTCAAGGATCCGATCGAGAAAAGGATTTTGTAGCTGATGAAGCTAGAGGAAGAAAGGGTGGAGGTCGTTGACAAAATCACTCAGCATCAAGAGCGAGTGAAGAAGATTTTTGATAAGAAAGCTCGTCTGCAAGACTTCGAGATCGGAGATTAGGTCCTGTTATGGGACAAAAGACATGAACCTAAAGGAATGCATGGTAATTTTGATTCCTTATGGTTAGGACCCTTCCAGATACATGAATTTAAGAGGAGAGAACACATACATGCTCTCACATCAAGATGGAAGGCTTCTCCCGTTGTCATACAACGGACAATATCTCAAGCACTTCAACCCTCCGGGGGAGGAGTAATTTTTGTAAATTTTTATAAATACTTTTTTATGTTTTATCGTTATGTCATAATGTTTTTCCCCGTTCTGTAATGTATTGTCGTGTTTTAGGTGATTAATTAGGTAGTCTTGTTTTAGGTGATTTTTAGGAAAAGTCCAAGTGTATTAGGTGATTAGGAAAAAGTCATGACTCCAATGCCCAATGTTAAAGTCACTGGTCTATGAAAAACAGAGAAATCTTGGTTCTCCTATGCCGTAAGTATCCGACATGGTCACCAGACGGAGCCCAATGTTGTACCCAGACCAATTTTTTTGCTTCATTAAGGCATTTTGCTTAAAATGGTCTAAACCTTGTAAAAATGGGGTCAAAACTCAGGTTTTGGGCAAATCAAGTATGGGCTTTTGGTTAGTGTGATGCCAGGAAGATATTGGAAAAACTTGAAATTTTTGAAAATTAGGGTTTTTGAACCCTATTTTTAGGTCAAACCCCTAAAAAATAGGAACTTGTCAGAATTGGCTGAAATTAATTTTGATTGGCTTATTTTGCATCACAATCATAGTGGTGAAGTTAGTTTCAATTAAAAGTCGGTTTAAGCCTGGTGGGTAGTTTTCACTTTTCTAGGAGAAAAGTTAGGACCTCTGAGGTCGTCAATGGTAGTTGGTCAGTACCAGGTGTCAAAATCTAAGCCTAAAACTCAAAGCAGAACATTCTATGATGAAAGATGTTGAAAAAGATGCTTTTTGACAAAGGGGATTTTTAGACTGGCAAAAAGTGTGAAAATATTCTAAGTTTGGAAACTTTTCACTATGTAACGTGGGAGATGCTTGCGCAATCAACATGCAAATCAAATGTATGTGTTCGTACATGTGAAAATAGTGAGATACAGTCATATACACATGTCACCAGTAGTAACATCTTGACATGGTCAACCTTGGTAGCTGATACGATGTTCACAGAGCACGAAATGATGGAAAATTGAAATTCAGAGCAAATATGTGCCTCTACAAGCCAGGGGCGCCCTTCCATTCGGAGGTCAAGATTCAGCTGCTTTGGGTTGAAAATACATTCATTCTCTTTGGTTTTTAGTCAGCATTCTGACTAGCTATGGAGCAAGTCCGTCTGAATTGCAAAACTCCGACAAATGAAGGCAGGAGCAGAAGTTACAAGGAGTATACACATCATGGAGGCAGTCAAAGAAAGCATATATGCGCCCCTGTAGCCCAGGGTCGCCATTCTTTTTTAAGGCTTAGATCTTGTTGCATGTGCCCGCTGATGGATTCACTCCCTTCAAGATTAGTCTGGCTTTCCAATGAGCTATCAAGCGGAGGCATACATAGTGTAGAACTTCGGTTATCAAGGTCGGAAGTAGAGACTACAAGTAGGAAGGCAAGTCACAAGAATTGTCGGTTCATGGTTTGAGCGCCCCTGTAGTTCAGGGGCGCCCTTGAATATGACTCTCCAGATGGATGAGTTTGTAGATGAGGTTTTCCTGAGATCTTTTCCAGTTCAGTCTAGCTTCGCAACGCATCAGTTCGTGAGACGATCTGACATTCTGAGTGACTGTGACAAAGGTTCTACCGAGCACGTAAAATAGAGCATGGAGAAACATAGCTACACACAACTGCACATCTATAGGCTAGGGGCACCCAACCTTTAGGCCTGCCAGATGGGGTTATTTGCATTTGCAGTCTTCACGAGACTTGTGCACAATTACTCCAGCTATCCAACGAGTCCAGTCATTAGCCTCCAAGATTTTGCAAATGCTCGTACGTGCGAGGTCAGTAGTGGAATGTTGAAAAGTGCAAGTGGTTGGAGACAACCAAAAAATGGTTACGTATGGCAAGTACACATCTCCTTGAAAAAGGTGCCCTTCTCTTTGAGGCCTTAGAAGCAGTTTTTGGCTTCGTCGTCTCCAGAGACATCTCTTGTAAGTTGATCCAACTATGCGAAGAGACAAACAGTGCCCAAATCAGAGCACTCCATCTCCCGGTGTCAGGGGCCAAAGTATGGTGTTCAGATGAAAGTCATACTTTTGTCAAAAAGGTATTTGTGCCTTAACAGGCTAGGAGTGCCCATCTTTTTGGGGTTCCTAATGCAGCTTTCAGATACCTTACATATAGTCATTGGATGCAGAATACTTCCAGTCACGCAATGAATCAACGATCTAGCCAACAGGGTTCATCGTTCACCATCAGCGACAATTTGAAGCGTCATATGGCAATACAGAGAAATGGTGTCTGTAATTAGTGCATCAATTTAATCAAAGACGCCTAATTTTTTGAGGTGTCAGATGTTGGT
Source organism: Sequoiadendron giganteum (assembly GCA_007115665.2). NCBI lineage: Eukaryota > Viridiplantae > Streptophyta > Pinopsida > Cupressales > Cupressaceae > Sequoiadendron > Sequoiadendron giganteum. The sequence continues at coordinate 75,893,353 of CM021107.1, read as the reverse complement.
TTTAGCAGTTGCAGTTCCCAGTAGACATTTCATCCTTGTTATATAGGCTTCGTGATGGATGTCTCAGATCAGTCGCGGGTTCACTCAGTCATTCGGAAATTAGAGTTGAACATGGTCAGATGTAACTTTGCAATCAGCTATAAAGTAGGAGATACTCAAAAATTTGATAACTCTTGCAAAGGGACGCCTAGAAGGTCAAATTTGGACTTTCTAGAATCAGTGAAGTTTGTCGAGCACATCCAGATGTTATTTTTGGCTAAATGATTAAAATAATATTTTTGCATGCAAAGCATTAAAAGGCAATTTTCTTCAAGAATTAAATATTGGTGCCTCCTTTAATGTTATTTAATTCGCATGTAAGATATATTTTTATATTATTTTAATCTGAGACTTAGAGTCAGTGACAGTTCAGCTGGAGAAGGGCCAATCGAATTCTTTCTTCCAGTTAGGGTTTCAACATGCAATCATGCATTATGGTACGATTTTGTCTATTTAACACAAGTATGGCACCATTTCTCATTCACACAGCTTATAGAATTCAAATTTCTTCAAGAGATTGCAAATTTTCATCAGAGAATCAAGTTCGAAGGTGACATAAATATTCTTTTGCAGGTACAGATCCAGATTCAGCAGCAGACTCAAAGCAAAGTGGCGATTTTGAAAGAAGAAGACAAAAAGTAATAAAAATAATTAAAAACGTCTTTCTTCTCTTCTAGAATTCTTCTCTTCTCCCATCTAAGATTCTCTCGCATGTTCGAAGAATTGGCAAATTTTGGCAAAACAAAACAACTAGATCGATTCAGAACGATTTCCTCAGACAAACCCATGTGCTAGAATTTTTCAGGAAAATTTGTCCCAGAACATCAGTTCTCGAAGCTTTAATTTTTCTTAACCAAAATTCCTTTGCATGGCTGAGTAGAAGTCAATTTTTTGCATTTCTGACATTCTAGGTTGTCTTAGAATCATTTTCTGAGCAATACCCATATCTCGGAATTTTTCATAAAATTTTTCATCCAACGAGCTCTTTTTAGCCTCAGTAGGCTATTTTTAGCTTTCCAGAAAAGTTGTCAGAATATAGCCGTGTTCACAATCAACAGGCAATTTTTTCAGAATGCAGTTCACATAGCTCGAATTCAAGACTAAGTCAGTCTTGACCCATGACTTCATTGGAACAGTTGATACGAATCTACATAAGGTGCTTCCAGAAGCAGTTTCAGATCCACTCAAGATCAAAGATTCGATAATCAAGAACATTCAACGGTCTGGTTTAGTTGAGGTCACTTCCATACCTATCTTAGTTCATTGCGTAGAGTTTGTATTGTCTTGTATTAAGCATTACAATTCTATTGCACGTGAGATACAATCAGTAGATGGGCATGTCATATGCAATCTCAAACCCCTTGACATCGAGCGAAGTCTAGGTATTCCTCAACATCCAGATGGGTTGGTCATTTCCATGAATCAGAGCGAGCAAGCATTCAATGCTAAATTGGATAAGTGTTAGAGTAAGATAACAGAGAGGTGGTTAAAACGGAAAAAGACCAAGTTTCCAAACAATGTAGGTCGTGGTGAATTCAAGGATGAGTATGGAATTCTGATTACACTACTTAATCATGTCTTAGGTCATGCAGATGCAAACAAATTCCACCCATGGATGTATTATATCATTGGTCGAATCATCTCTAGGAAAGAGCATTATGACTGGGCATCCTTCATCAATGATGCTATTCATGAGCAAATCATTGGTTTCCTAGTTGTGCACCAGTTTCATATGTGTTCCTACCTTGTGTACTTGATTTCCTATCAGGGTCAGTTTAACGGGTTGAACATAGTGGGCATACTCAGTGCACATAAAGTTTATCGTTACTATAATTAGCTCGAGTTCACGATGGTTGAAAGACATTTCAAACGTGTATAGGAGGATTTCTTGACATATACAGTGAGAAACTTGGATCGAGAGTTGCATATTCGTATCTCAGTAGTTGCTAGAGCAGCGATGGAGAATTGGGCAAACTGGTACATTCAGTTCCCTACATACACCTATATCTGTGTCTATGGATACACGGGAAATCTAGCTATGCTACCACGTTATCCTTCGGATAAGACAATATTCATGGAGTTCCTGAGGCAGCTATATGAGGTTCACAAACGTTTGCACACAAGCATAAACAGGCTGCCAACTTTCCTTTGCAGTTCGAGATATATTGGTGCAAGACATCAGTTGATTCTAGAGTTGCAAGGCAGGAGTTAGAGAATTGCAAACTCAAGTACCTAGTTGACACATGCACATATGATCCTTGGGGTCATTACACAACACGCCTTGGTAGTCACTCTTATCACAAACTTACAATGGAGGACTATTGGGTGAATTGTGAGAATGACTTCGAGGTACGCAGACACAACTATAGCAAGTTCTCTCTTTCGCAAATATTTTTCTTCTTGGCAGAAGGGGTGGAAGGTTTGTCAGAGGATGAGGGAGATGCACTTCCTCGATTTTACAGAGAACAGGTTGATGGACAACCACTGTCGACAGTTAATGGGTATGCTAAAGAGTTCTCATTGGTGAAGGAGAGGTCGAGCAGAATCATCTAGAATAGTATGCTTTATCTAGAAAGCATAAGGACCAGAAGGATATATATGCCTAGAGCAAAGTCGCGAGCAGTGGGAATTGTACTACCTTCCTCGTCAAAACCCAAGTAGAAGAAGAGGAGTAACCCTCCTAGAAAGAATTTGATGCCTAGTAACTCAAATGGAAAGGCACCTGTTGCTATTTCACATGTAGAACCTATGAAAGAAGTTGTTCAGAGTTCACCACAAATTGAGGTTTAGCCATGCATGTCATCACCGACACCAGAGCAGCCTCCAGTTCCAATTCATATCAATTTGGACTTGGACTCACCACCTCGCAATAACACCTCTACACATTCACTTTCATCAGATCCTCCTAGACTAGTACAGATCATTCCAGTGGGATTAGTCGAGATTCGTCTTGGCTTGAGTGTTAGCTGGGAAGAAAGAGGAGACAACCATCTTAGGTGCTTGATCATTCAGATTTTGATCATGCTTATCAAGATGCGCCTGACAAGAGGATCAAGAAACATGTCCACATTGAGAGGAATGCAGGTAAGGAGATCATCGTTGAGACTATTGCACCTCTAGAGGATAAGAGTCTGGACAAGATGGAAGCTCAAGACTTCGAAGTGATCATAGTCAAATTCGGTAGAAGTACTCGTCAGATGGACATTGACCTCCTCCAGGTTGCTACAGATAGTGCAAGGGATAGAATGGTGAAGGATGGAGAAGATAAGTCAACCCTCAAGGTGAAATACAGCAGCTTCGCCAGTATATTTCTAGCCTTGTACACAGGACAGGGTATTCTATCACCGCACTTCCACATATGTTAGAACCACCAGCAGAACAAGGTCAGCTTGATCACTTGGTTGCATATGGCAAGCGGTTAGATGGGTGGGAGGAGGAGTTTGTTACTAGAGGTCACCTTGTACTTTCAGAGTTATACTTGTTGCGGTACAATGCACGTGAGCTTCGTCTACAACTTCAGGATGAGGAGCATGACTTGGCTATTAGTAGACCCAAGGATGAGATCTTGATTGCTAACCACCTAGGGTTGTCATTCGACTCAGTCATAGATGCACAAGATAAATAGGATGTCTACACTTGGAGAACACAGTTGATCTTCAAGGCTAAGATAGAAGAAATGATAGCATCAGATTTGGCTGAGAGCAGAGAGCATGTTACTAGTGCACTCTGCTATGTGAGAAACTTTGTGTCTCAACTACCATGCCAGTATCAGCGTGTGGGTGGTGACTATGTTGAGCTTGCTGACGTTCAGTCAGAGCTCCAAGCACTTATTCATAGTATTTTCGGTGGTGAGACCATTGGTTGTAAGATGAATCAACTTACAGTCATGTCAACATTGTTTGATGAGGCAACCAGGAGTAAAGACGAGTTTCAGTGCCAGATCACTGGTGGAGAAGACATGTTGCATAGACATGGGATACTTCGTCGGAGCTTCAGTTCCCCAGAAGGTGACGCAATCAATGACTTCGTGGAAGGGTTGATTGCTCGAGATCAAGGCTAGTAGACTTCAATTCCAGCCTTTCAGGATAGACTTCATGCACAGCAGTTAACTTGACACTTCTTTTTAAGTTAACTTGTTGTTTCACATCTCACACATGTCTATCTTGGAAGTATCTACATTCACTTGGAGTTTCTTTTCTAGGATTTTACGTTAACTAATGGTAGTATTCCAATTAACTTGCTTTCAATAAGGACGTGCATGCTTGCACATTGTCCACTTAGATTAGATGTTTCGGTTAACTGATGGTAGTTTGCCAGTTAATTGTATAGTTTCCATTATTAAGGTTTAGCAATAAAATCTTGCATGCACTGCAGGACTGTAGTTGACTCAAGGTGATTTTAGGGTTGCCTACACCTTTGATGTTTATAAATAAGAGCTTTCAGCTCATTTGTAAATAACTTTTGCTTGATAGCATACATGTTGTGCCCACCTTGCCTGTAGTATTGCAATTATTGTATTTATTCAAGAACTTTTGCACAAGAGAGTAATATATGATGTGCCACCTTGCTTGTAATATTGCCTATTTTGAATTTGTTCAAGAGTATTTATTGTGATGATGAATTGTTATGCCACTCGAGTTTCATGCAATTGTTATGGTGAATTCTCATCGTAGTTAAATGGGGTTGTTGGTTTGATCCTTGTTGTATGTGTGTCTCGTCTATGCAATACACTGTCCCAGTTGCTTACCTTATGTTTTGTGTTCAATAAGCCTATTCAGATTGAGAAGATAATTGTGCCACATTGCCTTCAAGTTTAGAATCTGTACTTAAAGCTTATTGTGTGATGTGTGTGTCAATAAACTTATTCAGCCAAGCAAATAGTTGTGCCACCTTGCCTTCACATTGTGAATTTGTGCCTAGTTTATTGTGTATTTGTTTGTTATAATAAACTTATATCCAGCCAAGCAAATAGTCGTGCCACATTGCCTTCACGTTGTGAATCTTACCTGAAGTTTGTCGTATAATCACATTCCTTCTCCATTTCCTCATGCTCTGTTTACTTGAGGAAACTGGATAGATTTAAAGTTGTTAGCTTAGTTTTAGTTAATAATCTGCGAAACCAAAAAATCCTTAGCTGCAACGTTCTAGGTTTTATTAACCTTGTGCATCTTCTAGTTGAGATAAAAAAGATAGGATTCAAAATACTTTACTTTTCCAAGCATATCAACAAAAGAGGGAGTTTCCCCTCCTAATTTGAAGAGCACTCATTACGCAGTGTGCATAGTTGTTTGTTCTAACTTACACACCAGAGGTGTTAGTTATTACGCCAACACCATGCAAAACCCCAAGCTTGCTTTTTAGACCAACCATGGCAATTACAATAAAAAGAAAAACAAAGTTTGTGCTTTAGATCAACCATGCCACTTGCACAAAACAAAAGAGCCCACCATATGTAGTCACAAAATAACATCATTCATGCAAAGTTAAACATAATGGACTCAAATAAAAATTAAACTCAAATTCATATCAATAAAATCATAGAGCTTGAACAAAATACATTTGCTTCTGCAAAAATAGCCTTTTGCATGCCTCCACATTTTGCATTCATGTTTACCGGCACAATACAAACTACAACACATGATATGAAATAAAGCTTAGACATAAATATTAATTTTATGAGTTGATCACAACATTAATTTGATGAGCTAGCCATCAACAAGTTGTATGCAATATAGATACATACAAACATCACAAAGCAATTTATTTTGTATTTATTAGATGGCATTTGATTGACTAACGGCCAAACAAATTGCATCCAATATACATACATACAAACATCACAAAACAATTGATTTGTTTGTTAAAAATATCATTTAATTAATTAATTACGACCTTTTTCTTTATTTTTATTAATTAAAAATTTAAATTACAATTAACCAATTAATATGCTACTTGAAAAATATATTAATTAATTTTCCATTCAAAATATCTTAAATATATTATAAATAATTTCAATATAAACATCTCTAAATATTTATTTATGTTCTAGTTAATTTACACCTGAATTGTGTTCTAGAAATTGAGTTAAAATTACTTTCGCTGCTCAGCATTTGAAGCAATCAAATTCTAACGTGTCAACCGCATGACTTACCTGTTTTAATGCCACAGATAACTCTGTCCCGCTCAATCATTGACTGTAAAAGTTGGCGCGTCCCAAAATGACGTAACTCGAACGCGTGGCACGTCATCATTTAGGATGCCTATTATTCGCCCCAGTCTACTGGTCGATCACAATGGACTCTAAAAGACGACGTAGTGGCATGGGTCCACCATTCAAGACCTTCACCTTTCAATTCTGATGAAACCTGTAATTCAACCCTTATCTTTGAAATACACGTCTTGACTACCAAACAACATTCAATGGATGTATTTGAAACTATTTCTTCTATTGAGGGGTCTTTGTCGAGGTAGGTAGCAATGTTGGGTATTTAAGCCAGGAGTCAGATCTGAACTGGACCACCACTCTATGGGACCATATTTCTATTTCTTAAAAATTAAAATGTTCACCTGATAGGTTGATGTTTATTAAATGATAGATTGTGGTACACAAACTAATTGACTTTAAAACATCAAAGCAATATACTAACATGGGTAGAATAAATTGAAACAATTCAATCTTTCCCAGTTTTTACATGGAATAATAAATTGTCAATGGTTCGCACGACATTTTTGTATATGTTCAGTGATCAATGACCTTCGTAATAGGCCCTACTTCATTTGGAAAGCAATCAAACAGCAATTTGTTAGTTCCCTTAAGTTCCACCACTTCTTAATCATCTTTTGACCTATCTATTTTCAAAAAATTGGACTCGTAATCACAGAAATACTCTATTTTTGCACCTCCGACCCATAATGCTCTGTAATATATCCCCAGAGATGCGCAACACTAAATGATCCTCTTAAAATCTTAAAATGAAAAGATATAACCCCCACAAAAGATAATAGTAACTGAGAACTAAGTTTGCAGTGAAACATAACATTTCATAAAATTTTGAATGCCCAAACCTTCAGAGCAAGGTTGGCAGTAAATGCAAAGAAAAAGGGATCTGCTCCATTTGAATGCCCCCTTGAATTCAATAATAACAATTTGACTGATAAACTTGAAAGCCAGATTTACACATCCTAACTGTTAAGTTGTTTGAGCTGCACGATTCTACCACTACTCTTCACTTGATATGGTTGCTCAAGCAGGCAGATGCCTTTCCACTTCCATGATCAAATACTGGAACGAGGACAGGAATGTTCCAGGACAGGAATTTGGGTAACTCTAATGTTCATAGTACGTAGCATTAGTATTGACATACAAATTACTGAATCATACACTTTTTAAGGGAGGGATTGTATCTTATTGTCTTCTTGAAAGCGAATGGTTGCATGTCCTGATGTTGTCATCACTTCCCCTACCACCAGCTCCCAACTGTCTCTCAGTTTTCAGACTAGTCTATTGACTTTATTAAGACTGGATTTCAAAGACATCTTGGTACCAATATCAAGATGTAAATGCCATAACAATCTAAACTGCCTAACAACAACAGATTGAATGGCATTCAGCAACCCACAGCATGTGCTTGCAGTTACTGGTAAGTGTAACACTCTACAACAAGATATGTTTAAATTTGCACTACGAAATCAATCTTTTCAACTTCAGGGGCATTCTTGAGACACATTTTCATCCCATCCAGTGCCTTCACAACCCGCTGCATAGCACAGCCTCTAGTTAGAAAAGAGGAAGAATATTGTTGCTAGTTGTTGAATTCTACAAAGAATGAGTAACTCTCTTGAGCACAACATGAATTATATGACTCAATTCCATTGCAAGTGTAAAAATGGCAATTAGAAATAGAATTACAAAACTCTATATAACCAACAATTTATTGGATAGAAATACTTATATTTCATGGCAAAAATAATAAGTAGGTCCCAAAATGGAATCAAAGCCTCCAACATATAATACATACTATAATTATCAATCCACTGGATAGAATTACATTTGCTCATGGCAATTATAATGAATAGGCCATCAAAGGCCCTTCAAACTAGAATTCAATAACAACTACTTCCACGGGATAGACAGATGAGCAATTAAGTAGCCATAAAAACTTTTCCTCGATTTATAAAGTTTCTGCCTACTGTACTCCATTTAAATTTCAATGGATAATATAGGCTAAAACAATACATCCATTAAAATGCAAAGTATTCAAAGGCTGTAGAGTTATAAATTTGCAGTGGGCCAAAATAGGCAATATACATGGTGGCCCTAAACCAGTCTCTTTTTCCAACCTCAATTCTGTATCAAAATCCAAATTGCCAGCTCTAACTTCCAGCTAAATAAGGTGAACAGAATATTTTTATTGCAAAAATATTTGGAAAAAGTTATTCCCCACATAAATTTATGGTGCAGTATACACATGTAAACTGAAAGCCCAAGATTACATAATACAGTATACTATACAACAGAAGCAGCAGAACATACTGCTATACAATAATTCAAGAACACTGTCTTGAACGTGCTAGATCTTAAAAGATTGCAGTAAATTGATACATCTTCTAGGATTCCTGATCCTGAAGCCCTTGAATGCTTTTCAGTTTTTCTATAGTTTCCCTGCTTCAACCAGGATGCTACCAGTTAAATGCATATACAATGGATTCCAACTTGAACTGTGATACAGCATTCTGTAGTCTATCCATCCCAATCTATGACTTAGCCGTTAAATATCCCCATACTCTTTAAATGCTTTCCAAGTTTGATAATAGTAGAAGACACCACCATCAGGAATAGAATGATCTCTTATCTGTAATTTTCTGCTGATGTATTGTTTAGCAGTATCCAGAAAGGAAATATCATGCTGTTCATTTTCTCAGCCCTTGTGCAACTGAGAAAACGTTTTGTCAGAATGCACCCCTTACCCCATACAATGAGAAGAAATCTTCACTGGGACTTGCAAAACATTTTTATATAAAAAATGTGCCATCTCAATTAATTTCCACATTTCACAGCCCATATTTAAATTATGGCACAAACTCTTCTAATTGTCTAAAAAGCCTAACAGCTTTCTGTTGCAGAGATGATACCCTGCTAGTGCAAAGAGCTGTCAAAGACATCTTAACCATTTTCCCATACATATCTTTCATGCCTGAATGCCTCAGAATCACTTCAAATAGATCAATACATTTTTCCGAGCAGGCATGAGAGTTAGACTGAATCAATGGAAACAAATTGTCAATGGCTTTGCACTTATACAAGATTTGTATGCCATGCTCTGGCATGCTTTCGTCTACCATTAATAAATCCAAAGCCTTCAACCCAGCTAAAGCAACTTCTGGATTTTGATCCTTCAGCATTTCCACAATATCTGGAACCACTCCAGCCTCAACAACGCAATCCTTTGAACTACATTTTCCTTTGTGCAGCTTGCACGTTACAGAAGTTTTTCTGGATAAATTGAAACTCCACCTATGAGGTTCTCTATTTAGTCTTGCAGTGCTTTTAGATATGTTTTCCAGGAACTTGCATGATAAAATTTTGGCTTCTGCAGTTCCAGACCTTAGCACTTGTTTCAGACATAAAATAGGACACAACTGAATCAACAACCGCTGTGTTTGGATGTCAAATGAATCAGTTAACCTTACTAGAAATCCCAAGGCATTAGCTTGGCCTTCCCTGTTTTCCCCAGACACAATCTTAACTAACGCTGGGAGCACAATCTCAGTGGCCATGAGCTTATTTAAGTTATTTTCAGATAGCTGAATGTATGACAAAATTCCTGTTGCAGCTGCTAGAACACTTCCCTCAAATAACTCATTTTTTATTCCATGCAGTAGTACTTTCAAACAGTCATCATCATGTTCCACAAAAGACATGATGCTTGGATTCTTTCTGCACATGCAAAAAACCAATTGTATAGCCTGATGCTGCAAGGGAGGCTGTGCAGTTTTGATAAAAGCCCGAATGGTTTGAAGGTTATTATCATTGTCCTGAATCAATCCTGCAACATCACTGGCATCTGAAGCTTCTGTCAAAGATAACAGCACCTTCATTGCATTTTCTGCAATTGGTAATTCACAGCAAGTTAGAATTCCCATAATGACTTCTACGAGCTTGCAGGCTTCCATTGGTGCCTTATCATCACAGAGAAGAAAAGATGTCCCATGTTGCATAGTTAAGTCTGCTAGAATGTCTGTAGCTTTGACTCTCATATTCAAATGAGGCTTCTCTAAGAAGTGAAGTAGCAAAGGAACCCCTCCTGCTTCTGCAAAACATTTTTTAGAATTTGCATGCAAAGAGAACTTGTGTAAAGCCTCAAGAGCTGCATGCTCTAAACTAAACTTTCCAGACTTCAGCATACCAACCAAAGCATCAATTACATTCTGTTGAATCAAGGCCTCTCTTCTATTGTCATCAAGCTGCAATTGTGCAAGCATTTTGACCATTGCCAATTTGGATTCCTCTGTACCTGAAAAATAAAGTTAAACACAAAGGTATGTTCAGGTATCTGGTTCTTCTATTTTAACTTTAAGTATCCTTTTTGTTGACATCCTTTCAGATTTTGAAGCCAATCATAAATGTCAAGTCCGTGACTAGAAGTAAGTATCTTGCATCAATACAAATAGAAGAAAAATGCACTATGGCAAAAGAAACTAATAAATAAATAAATTGCCGTGAAGCCTTTAAAAAAGAGTTTCTTGATAAAATTTTCACATACTTTGTAAAACTCACAGTTATTAAGTTTACCAAATTTGCCAAAGATTTTGATTTCATATGATTTATCATAACCATTAAATTAACTCCAAAAAGTTAAAATTTTCCCATTTTCCACAGATTTGGCTCACTCATTCAGTAGGCACCTTCTGAAGATATTGTATGTCAAAAGCAGGGGGGTAGGTGATTAAGAAAATTTGAGCATGCACTGAACAACCTCCCTGTAATTTGGACCTAACCTGTTAGGGCATCACTAGATTGTCTGTTCAGTCAAATGTAACCACAATTTTCTTCTTATTCTTGTGCTTATTCAATGGTGATTCAACATTATCTGTAAATGTCATTTCAGATGGTTTTCCATCAGAATTGGGCATTGTCATTGACAGTTTCAGAGTTTCGTTTCCACTTTTTGAGTGGAGACTTGGATTCACTGCTTCAGCAGTGCTGCTAAGTGTTTCATTGTTCTATCAATCAAAGAAGATATTTAAGTAATAACGAACTATTGATAGACATTTGAATTTAATTTTAGGCTTTAGTATTATTTTGAAAATCACATGAAATCCTAGATATTCCTAATTAAACCTTCAAAATTATTTTCCAAATCCACGTCAAATACTTTTAAACACTAGACGTAACGAAAATTGAAGAGAGATCTCTTTAAAATTTAATTACATTTTGGCTAGTGGCACTTGATATTTTATTAACTTAGGCATATTATAGAGTTGTCCCTAGATGGTATTTTTTTTATTCACTGGAGAGAATCAAATCTATTTTTTGCTCTTATTTTCAAAAAGAAAGAAAAAATTGGTGAATTTATGACTGGGTCACATCCTTCAAATATTGGATAGAAACTTGACAAAAGAAATCTTATCAAAGCCAACATAGAACTAATTCTTGTAGGAATAAATTAACCGATAACTAAATCGACACTCAAAATTGAAGTTAAATTCTCGTAGTGACTAATCTAATTGCACTTCTAGATTCAAATTGTGTTCAGAAGGGATGATTGGAAATGGCATTGTACAGCACAGTATGTTAAACATAAAAAAAAAAAGTTCCATGTACCTGTGCAAAGGCAGTGAGCAAAGGATTTGCACCAATTAAACTGAACCATTGATTTAATGTTTCCTTCATTATAAGAGTTTCCATCATAAGAGAGCTGATTGAGAATGCTCTCAATATCCATCGTCAACTCTGGATGATTGCCCCTAATTAAAATCGTAACAAGAGTCAAAATAGCACCACGTTGTTCGCCCAGCTGCTCCAGTATATTCTTATTTTTTGTCAACTCTGACAAGAGGTTTATGGCAGCCCTTGTGAGGTCAGGGCTCAAGTCGTTGAATAGACATTTAATGATTTGACTAAGCCCTTTGGCTTCAACTAGTTTTTCCTGGTTATAAATTACAACATAAGTATGAGAAGACTCACAATAAGCATACAGACAAGTCCTACCAGTTAAGAAAGTAGAACCTAGATGAGAATTAGCTACAAGAACAAAAAATACAATGAAATATTCTGACCTTCCCATGGTTATTGTCTTGCACAACTGCCATTAAAACTAAAAAACAAAGAGCCCTCAATTCATTATCATTAGGCTTCAAAGCTCCCACTATTAATGGGAGTAAAGATTCAAAGATTATCCAGTTTTCATCATTGGTACCCTCTTTGCAGAGTTCTGACAGATCAACAAGCGCTTTTTTTAGCTCAGCACATGATTTTGTCTCCAACTTTATCTTTGCCTTCAAAATCCTTGCCACATAGTTCTGCTGCCTCCAGAGATTTATAGTGCAATACAAGGCTTGATTCGGTATAAGAATGGAATTCTGGAGAACCATGCCAGTAATGGGATCCTTTGGCTCACCTCTTGCAAATTCACGCTCAATTGCTTCTCTCTCAAAAGTATTGTTACTTGAGATCAAAACCGGATCATTCATCACTTTCCCTGTGAGAGGACACTTAAAATGTGAATATGGCTCATGAGTAGTGAAATTCTCCCGAGACCTACTAACTGCTCTCCTTAATTCCAGGTAACGCTTGCGGGAGGTTTCCAATGCCATCTCAGCATCTGCTTGAGAAAGAAGAGCCATGACCTGCTGCATATACTGGACATCCTGGAGCTCCTTTTCCCTTTCAGCTTCCTCAATATCCCTCTTAAACTTATAAAGTTCGGTTGATATATAGCTAGGGCTTTGCCCAACACCCTGATGTGCATAAATTTTACCAATTTAACATTTTAGTTTATCTTTTCAAAAACATTTGACATGTAATAAAGAATTTTCCTCTCCAGTTCCTTAGAACAATACTTTTTGAGAACCCAACTTTTTTATTTTTATCACAAACAGACTCTTGAAGAAATTAGAGATATATTTTCAGATTATCACCAAATTTGACAAACTAAGAAATCAATAACGAAGAAGCTTCAGAAAGAATTCTACACATATGTGTTTCCTTCAAATTTTCCCTACCTGTGAAAAGGCAATCCTTTCAAGAAGATCTACAGCAACAGCCTGATCAGCCCTACCTCTTTCACTTTCCATCGTCACTGTTTCTAAAACCCTCAGCATGTCCTCAGAAGCCCTGACCTCCGCATGAACCATCTGACTCTCCAATAAAGTTAGCTGATACTTGACTTCTTCATTGATTTGAACTGTGTAGAGGTCAAACATATTGAGGGTATTCCCAATATTCCTGATGGATTGCTGAACCTCCTCGCAAATTCTCCGGCAATGCAAGACATTTGATATCCGAGACCTTTCTTTGTACTTTTTCACCAGAGTCTCAGCCTTGGTCACTTCATGTTTTAAACTATTCAATCCCCTAACTACACATGAATCCTCATCTATTGTATGGGTATCCAATTTGCGAAGAATAGATTGTATGGATGCTAAGAAGTTTGCCAGAACAACGAAACTCTTCTCGTTCAGAATATCTCGAGCAGCAACTGCTGTTTTACCAAGCTGATCGGAGACTATGTTTACCAACAACCCCACGGGCACAAATTCCACAAAACCAATAGTCATCTCTGCAAACTGGTAATACCCTAGAGATTCCTTCAAATCCTAGAAATTCCAGGTTTCCGCCGGTTAAAACCCCCAATTCTAAACAAGTACAAAAAGGATTTTCTATAAAACCCCAATTCCTAAATTTGTTAGCTTCGTTACTTCGTTTCATCAAACAAAACTTAGACTGCAAACCTATAAATTCTAGGTGATTTCCAAGTATTCGCAGTGGCAAAACCCCATTTCTCAACAAAAACGAAAATAACTTCCATAAAACCCTAATTGCTACGTTTTAAAACTGTTTTCTTCCAAGATCGAACAAACCCTCGATTGCAAAGCCCTAGAAAACAACGTTTGCTGATTTTTGAGCTATTTCTATCATACAGAAAACCCAATGGCTGGCTTTTTTTAAAAAACCCTTTTAACTCCGCTCATAAACAAAGCCTAGACTGCAAAACCCTACTAAACTTCCAATTAATTCCAGATTTTCACTGTTTAAATCTCTCAAACCAAACGAAGAAAAAGGCTTCTTCGAATTTAAACACGTGAATTTTTTATCCTGCTAAAAAGGGCTCGCTTACCTATGAATTTGCAGCCAACATTTTGGTGGCTAGTGCGTGATCTCTTCGACAGCAGGTTTGAGAAAGAAAATTAGCGTTTACTTCTAAGAAGCCAGTGCGCAATTTCTAATGCACTTTTAATGACATTTTCGCGGAAGTGTTAAGTTTAAACGCTGACCCAAAAGCTAAGTTTCGTAGAAATTATCGATACCATCTACTGACCTTAATTAAAATATTTATATTTTGTCTTCCTACGTTAAACCGCGTACCCGTCGCGTCCGAATTAGGACCACCCATTAAATTAAAGGGTTACTACCTAGGAAAATATCTAAGAAAAATTTCTGTCAATAAGTCTCCTTGAACATTCTCTAGTTTTGGTCACTTGTATTACGTGTACGGCTTTTACAGGCTCCAAAGTTTATGTTTAAATTTAGCTAGGTAGGTAGTGTGCCTGCTGCGTATTGTGTAATGGGTATGTTATAATTGTTCTCTTTAATTTCATTATTTTTTTGTTTGCTTTTTTGGGATGGCTTAAGACATGAGTTCAAATGTTATATACAAATGAGTATTAAATTATTGATATTTTGAAAAGGTGAACTGGTCCGTCATGTTCATTACATCTAAAAACTAGATTAGTATATATATCTTCAAGATAATCTATATAAAATAAGTTGAAAATATTTAATCATATATTTTTTTGATTAGCAAACTTAAAATAAATAAAAAATCATTGTATGATTTATTAAATGGAAAAATCAAAAATTATTGTAATTAAACAATGAAAATAAAATTGTGTGATATTGTCCACTTTTTAAATAATTGAAAAAATCAATGAAAATAGAAAGTAAATATTTGTTTTCTTTCAGTGATTCACTCACCACCTATAGAGTTATGTCCTAATAAAAAGATACAAAAATAAGGAATAATTTGTGGTCTTATAATTAATATAGTTACAAATTAGGTTATGTGGGAAGATCTTTTTTGTATTAAGCAATAAAATTTTATATTTTCTCCTTAAAAATTATGTCAAAAAAATGTCCAATGATTTTTACACAAATTTCACATGTTTCAAAAACTTGATGACATATTTGCTTTCATAGGGAAATGGGGTGCATTGTGAGATGTAAAAATATTTACTTGAGTTGGAGGGAATGCATTTGAGTAGAGGGCGAAAATGCAAACAATAAATGATTTATGTTAAAAGTATATTATCTATAATGATCAACAAAAGTGACGTACAATGACTAATTCTTGGAGGCCATTCCAGTGAAGTAAAGATGTACAACCTAAAAATTGAGTTCAAATAGCAATATCCATAAAAATGATTATCAATTACATGCATTTATGTTAAATAGTATCTTATTAGTTCTTATTGGGAGGCAAGAATATTAATGCATCCATTAGGTTTTTTAAATGGTAAATAATAAACCAATGAGAACAAAGAATTAAAATAGGTTGACTATATTTTTTAATGTATATATCTTTCTAATTTTATTTCTCAACATACAAATTACTTTACCTATTATTCTATTATATAATAGTGCTATACAATATTATTAATATGATGTAAGTTACTTGAATTTTTTTACTTGTTTTCACTATAATAAAAATTATAGTGGGCCCAATTGGTTTCCTATTACTATTCGGTACTATTGTTTTATTTGATACTATTGAATAATAGATATGAATGGTTTTGTTAATCAACTATTAACTATTGTTAGAATCTTTTTCCTATTTATATTGACTATGACAATTAAAAGTGGGGTCATTTGACTTTTTTTTAGAAAGGAAGTCACACCTATAATTAAAATAGTATTAAAATGTGTACAAATAATTATTATACAAGTGTTGAACATAAAACATGAAAAAGACATTTTATTACAAACAAATAACATAAAATAATTAATATTAATATTAAAATAACATTATAATAAAGTATAATTATTATAGTAACATAATTAATATCAATTATAATATATATAGTGTTATTTATTATAATTATTGTCATAATTAGTTATAATTACACTTATTATAATTATAATACTAAATATACTAATAATTAGTATTATCATTATTATAATAACTTTACTACAATAATTATATTATAACAACATTATTAATTATAATTTGCAATAATTAATGTTTAATAACATGTCTTGTTATATTTATGAGATTGTTTTCTACTTTAATGTAAATAGACATAAAAAAAATTTAAGTTGTGTTTGGATTTTTATAATAGATTTGTTATAATCTATTCATGTTGACTATTGGGAGGAGGGATAGTGTGCATGATTAGTGGTGGGATTTGAAGTCGTGATGATATAAGGATTATGATTTGATATATAGAATGTGTGGGAAGATTTTTGTTGA
Source organism: Sequoiadendron giganteum (assembly GCA_007115665.2). NCBI lineage: Eukaryota > Viridiplantae > Streptophyta > Pinopsida > Cupressales > Cupressaceae > Sequoiadendron > Sequoiadendron giganteum. The sequence goes on along the minus strand of CM021107.1, from coordinate 75,876,626 downwards.
AATTTGTGTTTTTTAATATTATAAGTAATAGAGAAAAAAAGAAATGTTTAGAGGTGAAGATTGTGAATGTAAGCTTGTTGCAAAAAAGTGAGTATCATCTATGTTTAAAGTGGTGTGACAGTAAAGGGATATAATTTATTGACAAAGGTACAACTATTTTTAATTTATTTTCAATATTTCTTAAAGTCTTCAAGAGTGAGGGGTATAGAATGGTGAAAAGAAATTATTTTTCAAAAAAAATTGTTTCCCCAACATAATGCAAATCTAATTGTATGTGACTTTTCTTTTTTCATTTGTTTATGTTTTCAAAAAAAATCTTCCATAGTCTGGGATGTGGTTATGCTTAAGGAACTTATTTTTTTTATTTGATTAACTTAGTATTTTTTAGGATTTTTCCAAATAGGTAAATCATTTATTATGTTTTATTTAGATTATAGAGTTAGACAAAGCCATGTTTAATAAATACATTTGGTTGTTCATTATTTTTTATTTGGATTGTGAAGGTAGATAGGGGCATCCCAATGGATGCATCTATTGAGATTTGTAGTAAATAATTATTTCTTCACAAGGTAATCTTTGGGATTGTTTTATTCCTAATCATTGGACCTTGAAACATCTAAAAATCATATTTCTACCTTGTTGAGCTAGAAGACTTGAAAATATCAAAGTGAGTGGTACCATGATAGGGAATGGGCTCAGCTAGGGACTAAAATATCTTATAACCATAATTAGCTGCCAGAAAAAAGAAAAAAAATCACTATTCATAAAACAATGCATAGGTCAAGTGTGAGGTTGTTAAGGAAGAAATCTATCATGTACAATCTATTTTAGAGTGGAAATGTGAACTAGGAACTGTCAATTTGAAATGCTCATTACAACCTAAAAACTAGATAAAAAGATTAAAAAAAATTAAAAAAATAAAAGGTATTTGTGCACAAATTAAGATAGTTATGAATAAGGCTATTTAGAAGGAATTTTCTTATATCAAGCAATGAAATTTTATATTTTCTCCTTAATAAATGTCAAAAAAATGCTCAATGATTTTTACACAAAGTTCACATGTTTGAAATATTAAAATATGAATTTGATAGAAAGAAACACAAAATATTTTAATGTAGAAGAAAAGAAACCATTTACAAACATAAATTGATTGAAAAAAATTGAGACTATTTGCTTTCACAAGGAAATGGGGTGCATTGTGAGATGTAAAAATATTTACTTGAGTTGGAGGGAATGCATTTGAGTAGAAGGGGGAAATGCAAACAATAAATGATGTATGTTAAAAGTATCTTATCTATAATGATTAACAAAAGTGACATACACTGAGTAATTCTTGGAGGCCATTTGAGTGAAGTAAAGATGTACAACCTAAAAATTGAGTTCAAATAGCAATATCCTTAAAAATTGATTATATCAATTACATGCATTTATGTTAAATAGTATCTTATTAGTTCTTATTGGGAGGAAATAATATTAATGCATCCATTAGGTTTTTTAAATAATAAATAATAAACCAATGAGAGCAAAGAATTAAAATAGGTTGACTATATTTTCTAATGCATATTTTTCCAATTTTATTTCTCAACATACAAATTACTTTACCTATTATTCTATTAGATAATAGTGTTATACAATATTATTAATATGATGTAAGTTACTTGAATTTTTTTACTCGTTTTGACTATAATAAAAATTATAGTGGACCCAATTGGTTTTCTATTACTATTTGGTACTATTGCTTTAAATGATACTCTTGAATAATAGATATGAATGGTTTTGTTAATCAACTATTTACTATTGTTAGAATCTTTTTCCTATTTATATTGACTATGACAATTAAAAGTGGGGTTATTTGATTTTTTTAGAAAGGAAGCCACACCTATAATTAAAATAGTATTAAAATGTATACAAATCATTATTATACAAGTGTTGAACATCAAACATGAAAAGACATTTTATTACAAACAAATAACATGAAATAATAACATAAAATAATTAATATTAATATTAAAATAACATTAAAGTATAATTATTATAGTAACATAATTAATATCAATTATAGTATATATAGTGTTATTTACTTATTATAATTATAATCATAATTAGTTATAATTATAATTATAATACTAAATATAAAAAATGGCCGTTGGGGGAGCTCGCGAGGGTTCCAGGAGATGTGATGCTGGTTCTTGGGTGCAAGGTGCAGAATCGGAATGGTCATCGCTTCAGGAACGAAGGGGGAAAGGAAGGTTTGCAGAGGATAGTGGTAGGGTTGTTGTTGGGGCCATTGTGGAGGAACAAGAGAGAAGGAAAGCTTCTCAAGAAGGCGAAAAAAATGTTTGGGGTTTTTTGGGTCCTTTAAGGGGTTTTCAAAGAGAGTTGCCATGGATCTCTGGCTGGAGGCAAAGGAAGGACAGATCGCTAAATATGAGTCAAGCCCGAAAAAGATGGTGTTCGCCCTCAGGGTATGGGGGGAGAGGGAATAAAAGAGCGAATATGAACGGAAGGCAAGAGAGGCGAGAGCCTCGCAGGAATGTTGGGGCAAACAATTTTGGGTGAAAGTCGGGCCAAGCGGCTGGGAAAAAACAATGGGTGAAAAAGAGAACCCGGTAGGGGTCTCAAGAAAAACCGCTAGAGTGTGCCAGAGAACAACATCTTGAGCCCAGGGAGACTCGCCCATGTGTCGCTCAGGTGATCCCGGATCTGTTCATAGAAACGCATAAGGAGGCACTGGTAAATAAGGTTGTCTTCACAAAATGGTGGGGAGATAGCTGCACCAAAACCCATATGAGACAATGGTGGGCTGAGCATTGGCGGATAAGGTCGAGGTAAAATTCTTGGTGAATAGTTTCTTAATAGTTTTGTGTGCCTCTAAGGATCTAAGGTCTGAATTTCTGGAGTCCACCCATTTATCGATGGATGGTTTCAGTTGTTACTTCTTTCCATGGACAAACACAACAGCACAATAGGTAATTAGCGTTGATTTTTGCATCGAATTTTAGTGTATTTTGAGTACATGAATTGAACAATTTGGTTGACGTTCAATTCGACGCAAATAGGCATTGTCAGTTCGACACCAAATTTTGCGTTGATGTTTTCGTTGGATCTAGTGTCCTTTTTAACGTTGAAAAATCAAAGTGCCTCTATTAGCACCTGAAATAGCGTCGGGAAGTAACGTCGGAAATTGTGCCGAAATGGGCGTCCAATTTGGCTTATGGTTTTGCTTCCATGTCTACTCCCATCTTTTTTTTAGGTTTGTTTCCAATTTGCGTCTAGTTTTGCTTCCAGTTTTGCCTTTAGGTTTGCTTCCAATTTTGCTTCCAAGTTTGTTTCCAATTTTGCTTCCAGGTTTGCTTCGAGTTTTGTTTCGAATTTTGCTTTGAGTTTTGCTTCTGATTTTCCTTCTAGTTTTGCTTCTGGTTTTTCTTCTGGTTTTGCTTCCAAGTTTGCTTCCAGTTTTGCTTCTAGTTTTACTTCTGGTTTTTCTTCTGGTTTTGCTTTCAAGTTTGGTTTCGGTTTTGCTTCCAGTTTGCTTCCAATTTTGCTTTCGATTTTGCTTCCAGTTTTGCTTTCGGTTTTGCTTCTAGATTTGCCTCCATATTTGCTTCCAGTTTTTCTTTTAGTTTTGCTTCCAGATTTTCTTCCAAGTTTGTTTTCAGTTTTGCTTCTAGTTTTGCTTCCAATTTTGCTTCCAAGTTTGCTTCCAGGTTTGCTTTCATATTTGCTTCCAAGTTTGCTTCCATATTTGCTTCTTGGTTTGCTTCCAAATTTTCTTTCGGTTTTTCTTTCAAGATTTTTTTTGGTTTGCTTCTAGTTTAGCTTTCATTGTTGCTTCCTTTTTTGCTTCTAAAAATGCTTCTTGTTTTGCTTCCATTTATTAATTTAATATGTTTTTTTTAATTTAATTAATTAAATATATTGTGCCTCTTAAATAACTCATATGAGTATAAAGTAAGTAATTTAATTATTTAACTCATATGATTAAATAACAATATAATTAGTGTAACATGATCATCATCTATAATTAAAACAAGTGAGTCAAATATCTATAATTTAATTGAATTTGACAACATCCATCCTCAGCAGTAAATTAAAATCATCATACTTAATAAATATCCATCCAAAAATTATCGACCACTTTTAATATATATAAATTGACAAGTCAATACTGATAAGATCATCATCATATATAACTAAAACAAATGAAAGTCAAATATGCCAGTATTTCAAAACATGTCAAAATGATACATGTCCAACAGTCAACATAAGTGAAAATGATACATGTACAAATGATATAGATAAAATTGATAAATTATGTAACTCAAATTGATACAATTCAAGATGATACATGTCCAAATGATATAGTGAAAATAATACATGTCAATATGATACAACTCAACAATATAATATTGTAGGTTGTGAAAATGATACATATAATAGTAACCATGAAAAGAGTCATCATAATGATATATCAACAATGATCCATAATGTAGTCTATATGATCATGAATCTCACTGGTACTATCACCAATTGTCTCATCATCATCATCACCATCCTGATCATCATCATCATCACCATCATCATCATCATCGTTGGCATCGTTGTCATCAGCATCGGTGTCTTCTATATCTACGTCATCGCCATCATTTGCCATGTGATCTGTACCGAAAGAACCAATATTTTGTGGATCTATATCATGTTGAGGATCATCTTGATCTTCTGGAAGACTCGTGTTCTGTAAAAAAAATCCATTTAAAATGAAAAGTTACTATTTATTTCATGCAATCATTTTTTTTTCTATTATATATCTAATATTACAACATATGAGATAAAACCATAATCATATTACATCGTATCAAAGTGCACATACCATAATAAAATTTCAAAAATGTTACAGCTAATACTGGTGAGTGAGGAGAAACTTCAGCTTTCAAAAACAAAGCCAATTAGGCTGGCAGACTTGTGGATTAGGCCAACATTTGGTGGAAGAGGAAGAAAGATTACTAGAACTCTGGAGGCCCACCATAATGGATTTTAGTATTCAACCATGAGAGCAGAAGAGAGAGTTGATATCATGTATCAAAACATTAAGCATGCATTCTTCCAACAAGTAGAGAAGGAGATGATTACTTTGCTTCATTTTCATTTGCATAACCATATCACAGTATGGGAACCAAGAAGACCAAGGATGTCTAGTTTTATGTGGAGGTAATGGATGTGGTCCAAACTTTAGGAGGGACAAGAAGGTCAATGTATGATCTTGATGAAATTGAGGAAGAGCAACAAGAGAGGGATAGGAAAAATATAATCAATACAAAGTTTTAAGGATTTGTCAAGCGAATAAGAGAGCTATGGGAGCAACCTCATCTAAAAAAAATTGACTTAGATTTTGATATACCATTTAGAGAGCTTGGTTTTCATGTAGTTCCTTTCAAATCCTCTGCTTTTATTGTTCCTACGGTAAACTGTTTGGTAGAGTTGGTGGAATTACCTTTCTTAGTAATCACTATTAGTGAGATTGAGATTGTTAACCTTGAGAGAGTAGGACTTGGGCAAAAGGCATTTGATATAATGGCTAATGTTTTCAAAGACTTCAAGTGGGATGTACTCTGAATTGACGCCATTCCTCAATCTTCACTTGATGACATCAAGGAATGGTTGAACTCCATGGATATAAAGTATTATGAAAGCAGAATGAACTTGAAAAGGTGGCCAATTTTGAAAAGTATTTATTGATGATCCAGATAAATTTATTAAAGATGGTGGTTGGGAATTTTTGAATATGGAAGGTAGTGACTTTGATTTTGATAATTCAGAAGAGTCAGATCAAGGATATGAACCCTCTAATGTAGAAGAGGAATCAGAATAAGATTTCATGTAGCCACCATCAAGAGTGTTACAAGCCAACAAGATGGAGGGAATTCTTATATAAGGATAATTTTCAATGTTGCAGGTGTTGGCTTTAATGCCAACTACAATGGCAACATTGAAATTCCCTAACAATATTTATGTTAAGGAAATTTCCTTTAGATGCAAGGATTCAAAGCACATCAACCATGTGGTACAAATGATTAAATCCCAGAGATGATCTGTAGAAATGAAAGAGTTTGAAAAGGTAGAGAGAGCTACACTGGTGAGTGAGGAGAAACTTCAGCTTTCAAAAACAAAGCCAATTAGGCTGGCAGATGTGTGGATCAAGCCAACATTTGGTGGAAGAGGATGAAAGATGACTGGAACTCTGGAGGCCCACCATAATGGATTTCGATATTCAACCATGAGAGCAGAAGAGAGAGTTGATATCATGTATCAAAACATTAAGCATGCATTCTTCCAGCCAGCGAAGAAGAAGATGATTACTTTGCTTCATTTTCATTTGCATAACCATATCATGGTGTGGGAACCAAGAATACCAAGGATGTCTAGTTTTATGTGGAGGTAATGGATGTGGTCCAAAATTTATGAGGGGAGATCTTGATGTCTACCAAGAGGCATAAAGTCAGATGAATTAAGTTCACCTACATGTCTGCCAAAGTTTACTTCCAATTTTTATGACTGTTTTTCTTGACTGTCAAAGTTTACTTACAAATTTAAAATTTCTTTCTGGTCATTTTGATGAGGATATATTCAGCCAATGTGTAAGCACCTTTTGTTTGTATCACAAGCATATGTGCATTGCGAGAATTCTCATTATCTATAGTCCATAGCTATGTCGTCTCGCTTATTGGATCTTTTATTTCAATGTTTTCTATGGCCTTCTTTGTTTGAGGTTGCACCTAACAATCCTACCTCCTTTCCTTAGCTGAGAAGTGGATTTGAATTTGGAAACATTGCACTTTAAAACTAGCTATGGTTTAAGGAGAGTTATTCTAGCTTTGTTGTTGACACCCTCAATCTTCAACAAGAACTTAGATTCATGGACTGAAATGCAAGCTTTCAAACTTAGATTTGAATGTGCATAATTTGATTGATTATGGTTTTCACAGCCAGTTGTCTTTACATGACTATTCTGGATTGTCAATGTGTAATAGTGACTGCATCCTTATCAAGTTTGGCTACCCTTATTTAGAATTCCTTGGTCTTTGGACTCGATACAAAGTTGTGCATTGTTATTCCATATTTGTAACATGTAGGACATTTAAGGGGTACAACATATAGAAATTTAGTACTGTCATCCAAGGAAAATTTACAGATGGTGTATCAAGAACAACAAAAAATGCTTTTATTAGGGTTAATGCTTTCTTCCCCCACGCTACTGATATTTTCCCCAAAATATTTTTTTTATTATTTCAACGCATCTCAAAATTCAATGTATTGATTAACATTTGTTACGCATTTCAGTTGTTTATGCAAATGATGCATATATGTTAACTCAATCAGTGTTGTTACTTCGGTAGTTTGACTTCTATGACAACCAACCATTAGGCCATTGTGTGCAGGAGCACATTTGTGTTTTTAGTTAGCTTTTTTGGATAGCTCTATTGGTTGTTGAGGACATTCCATTTATCTTTTAAATGTTAATAAGTCAGAGTTTCAAGGATTTGTCAAGCAAGTAAGAGAGCAATGAGAGCAGCCTCATCTAAAAGATTTTGAACTAGAGTTTGATATACCATTTAGAGAGCTTGGTTTTCATGGATTTACTTTCAAAGCCTCTGCTTTTATTGTTCCTACAGTATACTATTTGGTGGAGTTGGTGGAATTACCTTTCTTAGTAATCGCTATTAGTGAGATTGAGAATTTTTAACCTTGAGAGAGTAGGAATTGGGCAAAAGGAATTTGATATGGCTATTGTTTTCAAAGACTTCAAGCGATATGTACTTCGCATGTACGCCATTCCTCAATCTTCACTTGATGGCATCAAGGAATGGCTAAACTCCATGGATATAAATTATTATGAAAGCATAATGAACTTGAACTAGTGGCCAATTTTGAAGACTATTACTGATGATACAGATAAATTTATTGAAGATGGTGGTTGGGAATTTTTGAATATGGAAGCTAGTGACTTTGATTCTGATAATTCAAAAGAGTCAGATCAAGGATACAAACCCTCTGATGTAGAAGAGGAATCAAAATCAGGTGAGGAAGATTCAAAAGAATCTCTTGTGGAGTCAGAGGAGGACGAAGAAGAAGAAGAAGATTCTGAAGAGGAGGAAGGTAAAACATGGGATGAATTAGAAGCCAAAGCTAGAAATGCAGATAAGGAAAAAGGAGACGAGTTTGACAGTGAAGATCAGGAAAGGCGACAATGAAAGGTAAAAGCTATAGGGAAGTCTCGAGCACCTGATATTAGAGATTCAAGAGGAATGTCTGCCAAGAGGCATAAATTCAAATGAATAGAGTTCATCTACATCCTTCTACTATTTATTCATGCACACAAATGGTCATCTTGTAATCATAAGATTTGAGCTCTATTTACTCATCCTATGCATTAATAAACAACTCAACATAAGAGATTCAAATTGACATATTAACACAACAATATCCAACTAAGTTATTAAAACTCAACTATTGATACCTCGTTATCCATCCAGATTATAAAATCATTCCTTTTTGTTTTGTAACATATTCTTTTCAAATTGATTTGGATGGCGGCCATATTTCTCCTCCTGTCAAAACATGGCACATGGACTAGTTAAACTAATTAATATGCAATCATTTATTTTTTCCAAGGAAATAAAAAATATATATCATTTAACATATTAAATATACTTACAAATGTACAAATCAAGGCATGTAAACCTTTCTGGCCACTGCGATGAGTGGCACGAAGTTTCTCAAGCCTAGCCTTGGAGGCCTTGTCCTGAAATATATTCTAATTCAATTTAACTATGCACAAATAAAATTTAAATATCGTTTAATAAATTTGATATAATCTTATGAGAAAATTCAAATACCTACGTACTCTCCTCATCGAACTTCCTCCGTGCATTGGACTTCTCATATGATTTTACAAGCTCTTTCCATACTTCCACACTTACATCAATTGGCCTTCTTTTCTGCCTTAGCTTAGGAGGGATTTTTTTTATCTTCTTTGTTTGGTTGCATCGAAATCTCTTGCAGTTTTGAGACATTTTTAGCTTTATATTCTTTACAGACCAACCTGTTCCAAATTCAGTCTCCATGTCATGGATAACTTCTTTTTTCAATTGCATGGGTATCTGTGAGAATGGTAAATGTAGATGGTCTTTGAACCGTTGAAGTCATAATTCCTTCAACCTATTCACAAACATTTTCCCAAAATCCATCATTCGAACTTCCCCTGAACCACATCATATTCTATCTTTGTATTGTAGCTACCAATGCAAGATTGATAACATGGCATGGTGGAAGAAGTTTGTGTCCCAAGAGTGGCTGGGACATTGGAAGTCTCTCTTCCCTATTCCACATTCTTAGAGTTTGTTGTCACTTATTTTCTCCTAGATCTTTTGCTCGATCCAGGACTGATTGGGGAATCAATTGATTCCCTTTCACACAATTGATTTGTTTGCAATGTTTGAGAGGCGTTACCAGATTGTTTTTCTATGTATCTGGCAAGCATTTTCCAATCCACATTAACCAATTTTTTCACTGCCTCTACCCCCAATATGGAAGCCAATTCCTCTTTATCTTTTTTAGTCTCATGTCCCTATATATATATATATTTAAATTATATTTCTTCTTTTAAATTTAGAAATAAAAAAACTAAAAAATAAAATTGAAAGAAACAATGGAAACATTTACAAATCTATAAATTGACAATGAATTACCTCATTGTGGCCAGACTTTGCTGATAATGCTTGCTTCCTTCTATTGCTTGACATTTTAAGGCAACCTAAGGAAAATTATTTTCATCCAGTTTGTGGAGGCAAACGAAGTACACATTGTCAGGTATGAAAATTTTCGTCTATTTTTTGGTATAAAAAGTTTTGTTTTGTGGGAAAATATGTTCGCTGGGTTGCTTAGTGTTGATAACCTAGGGAAAATATGTTCATTGGGTTTTCTTAGTGTTGATAAAATTATCATGATAACTCTTTCATAATGTAATCTTGCACAAATTTGTCATGGCATCGGTGACTATGGTACGATTGGGAAAAACCAAGTGGTTTCTGCGTTTATTTTCAGCAATTGCTCAATAGTGACCGACCCAATTCCTAGATTTGCCAAGCAGTTCACTATTTCCTTGATACCCAGGTTAGGGAAAGAATACGGAGGCATCCTGGCTTCGTGCTATAATATTTTTATCCAAAGCTCAAATGGGTAGGGTAAAAAAATTTGTTGGTTTCTCAAAGGTTTTACAATTTATAATAATGGGACAAGTTAGAGGTTGCCTGGACAATTTAGGCCATGAAGCAGTAAACAATCAAAAATTCAAATGCAATACAAAGAGTATTAAACAATCACGAATTCAACCAAGGAAAAAAAAATTGTAACCTTACCTATGGTGTCACAAACTATATCAAATTTCTCATTAGTTGTTGGTAGCACCTTGCTCTCTTCCTTTGCGTAGCGTTTTTCCCTTTTTTGTCGTCTGATTTCTTCCTTCATGTGGGAATTTTTTTAATTTTGGATTTTGATTCAGTAGTTGACACTTTAGTCAACGTTAGTTAATGCCAACTTTAGTGTCGACTTTTGGTCGTTAATATAATTTGTTTGGGGCACCTAAGGTGGTGCCAAGTGCGCCTAATTGAGCGCCTATCATTGTTGTATAATGACTATTTTCATTGTTGTGTATCATAGGATCCAGAGTGTTGGAAATAATTCTAACTCTTGCCTTGTTTTTGTGATCACTGTTGTCCCGTGGCTACCTCATCATCTCGGTGCGGTAGAGTGATTTTTACCGTAGTCCTATAAGGTGCTTCATCCTTCTCAACGATAGTGCGGTGAAAGCTTCTATGGTGGCACACGAGTCTTCCTTATGTTCTTGGAGGTGTTGCGTTGACTCCCGCAAGTCTTCTACCAAAGGTGTGCAGTAGTGCAAAGACCACCACTATCACACGGATCCTTCATCAGCTCGGTGTGGTAGAGCAATTTTTACCGTGGGCCCACAAGTTGCTTCTTCCTTCTCAGTAGTAGTGCAGTGAAAGCTTCTATGGCAACATTTTTATTCACAGAGGAGGCCATGGAGAGAGGACGTGGACGACGTAGATATACTAAATCACTAAGAGGAAAGTGGGTGGAAATAGATGAGACAACAAAATCTGCAGATACAATAGAGGTAAGAAGAGAAATCAACCTCAACCAAAGGATGAAGGTGTTTATGAATTCACAAATGCTACAACATAGAGGAGATATCAATATGTCAAATATATGACTAAAGTGAGGTTTTGTGTTGGATAGCATACTCGTTGAAATGATATAATTGGTGTACTAACATTATTTACTATGTTTTGTATTATAGGGGCGAGATGAGGTTGTGGCAACAAATCGTGTCATATCAAATGAGGGCACAACAGATGAAGCGGGACATCAGGTACTCAAATTTTGACTTAACTTAGGAAAAATTGATTTGATGAAATTTTGTGATACGTCCATTTTTTTTCATAGTATTATTGAAATTTATAATGTATTATCCAATCTTGACATAAATTAATGCATGTTGTTGATTATTTTAGATGGAGATTAGAGCAAATGTAGAGTCTAAGCATTCAACTAGCAAAAGAATAAGATATGTACATGGACATGGACCTAAAACTGTTAAATCATGTAAACGACAATGGGTGTAAGAGGATATGACAATGGATACTACAGACACAATGAATGATTACACTAAAGAAGAGGTAGGTCAAGACTATAGTACATGGGATGAATACTTTGAGAAAATTGTTGTTTGTGGATGTTTTGTATGTCCTGGAAAGAAACAATTCAAATGAGCGATTGTACAAAGACATTACATATATTATGAGCTTCCAATCGGCAGTATTCCTCATACAATCAATTAAAACCAAAGAATAATAAATGAGTGTGGACTGATGTTTTATAAACTATGTTGTCAAAATTTTGTTTTATTTAAATTATTGTATAAAAAGGTAGTCTATAAAATAATGTTCCATTATTCAATTGATGTATATATGTTCATACAATTTTTATTTTTATTTTTTAAGCCATATTTGATTATATTTCTTTGAAATTGATACATTTATGATTTATCCAATTGTTGCCAAACATTAAATAATGTGTGCATTTGTTGATAGGTAGAAGATTTCGATGAAACACATACTAATACCCAAGATTCAACTGGGTTATTAAGATTTGGATGAGATGATCCAAACCACACTAGGGTGACAAGAGCAAGATTGAAGAGAACACTACCACCTGAGAAATTTGAAGAGCTGATGAGAGTCGCATACACTGATGACATGCCACCTAGCCTTAATGATGATGATCATGATAGTGAAAATGCAGTGCATGAAGAAGGATCGAATGAAATGCTTACAGGTTTCTTTGGGGATGGAAACAATGATGACAATAATGATGATATGGTTGACAGTAACGATGATAGAAGGGGTAATTACCACCAACGTAATGTTGATGATAAGAGCATCAAATAATCCATCAAGCAAGTAGTGACGACACCTATGTTCAAATCAGGTGCAAGTAGAACCTCAAAATTGGAATGCACATTAATATTATTAGAAATCAAGTCACTATTTGGTTGGTCAAACAAAGGATTCACTACCCTACTGAAGTGAGTTGAAATCTATTTCTTAATTTGCATTGTCAATTGGTGTACATAATTCGTAAACATTCATCAACTTCGTTTATATTTCTTTAAGGGGATTTTAAAACCATATATTGTATATAAACAGTCCTAGTATAGATTCCCTAAAGACAATCTTACAGGGCACTAAAAACTAAAATATTCCCTAAAGACAATGTGTTTCCATCAACTTGCAGAGAGGCGCATCTATTGTTGGTTGAGTTGTGGATTGAATATAAGAAAATTCATTCATGTAAAAATGATTTCATTTTATACAAAGATGAATATCAAAACAAGGTAGAATGCCTTGTATGCAAAGAGAAGACATGTACATATGTACAAGGTCCTATAGTTCTAAACAAGGTTTTATGTCACATGCCAATTATACCTAAACTTCAACGAATGTTTCGTTGCGGTTCACTAGCACAATTGATGGACTGGCATGCAAAGAATAGGAGTAAATATGGATTCATGTGAATTCCAGACGACTCCAAAGCAATGAAACACAGAGGAAAAATGGCCAAGAAAATTCAAAGATGAACCCCATAGCATCAGGTTTGGTCTTGCAATTGATGGAGTGTGCCCATTCTCTTTCCTAAGCTCAAATTATAGTGTTTGGATAGTAGGATTGATAGTATAAAATATTCCCCCATGGATGAGTGTTAGAAAGGAGCACCTTATGTTGAATCTCATTGTTCTAGGAAAATATCAAGTTAAAAACATGGATGTTTATCTTGCGCCTTTTATTGATGAGATGCAACTGCTATGGAAAGGCATAAGAATGTATGACATATCACATCCTCCATCAAATAGGTCCTTCATGTTGTATGGCATGCTATGTTGGACTATTCATGATTTCCCAGGACTTGGTGTTTGTTTTGGTAAGATAAAATATTTATGTATTTACACTCATAATTTATTTTCATCCCAACTTTCATTCTTAGTTTTATACTATTTTATTTTATTTTATTAACTTATTGAACTGCAGGGCTTCAAGCAAAGGGGATATTTTCATTTCCAAGATGTGCAAAACAATTTCAAGAGTGGTATTCTAAAGATCTACATAAATTTATTTATGCAAACAACAAGGTTTTTGTACCTCTAGATCATAGGTTTAGAAATTACCTGAAGAATCAATTTGATGGAAAAGTTGAAAATAAAGGCCCTCCCATGATTATGGGTCTAGTTGATTGGCTTAAGAAGTATGAAGATGTTGAATTGAAATATTGGGAGGATTGTTTTGATCGGGGTGATTCCATTGAAGAACCAAAACAAATTGTAGTTAATATGCGAGAAGGAATGAAAAGGAAATCCATATTTTATGAGCTCCCTTACTGGAAGGATCTATTAATATCTCACCTATTAGATCCTATGCACATCTTCAAAAATGTCCTAGATTCTATATTTCGACATATATCAGGCAAAGAGAAGGACACCTTGGCTTCAAGGAGAGATATTGCTCTTTCGTGTACCAAATTTGATAGAAAACATTTGTGGCCAAATAGGGAAAATGAAACATATGCAAAAGCTTGATGGATTTTGAAAAAAGAAAGAGCTAGACCAACTAAAAACTTATATTCGATCAATAAGGACACCTACTGGCTATGGGTCATCATTGGCTAAAGCTTTTACAGTTGATGGACATATCTTAGGATTTAAAACACATGATTTTCATAATTTAATGAAGGTATTATATATCAGCATTTAACATTTACTGGTAACATTGATGAAGCACTAAATTTATTTTGATATTTTGTTGTGTGAGAAAAAATTACTAATGACCTTTTCATAAATGTGTTTGATAGCATATCATGCCATTGGCAATTAGGGGGGATTCATGTCTTATAGTTGACTTAAGGAATGCCATAAGTCGATTGTTAGCATTTACAAGGTATGTGGTTATATGAAATGTTCATGTGTGATAGACATAGAGATATTATATTTCATTTTAATTTATGACTAAAGGTTCATACTAATTTACTATTCTTATATTAGGTGTGTGACCTCCAGGGAGATCCATGAATTTGAAGTGCCAAAGTGGAAGAAGGAAATTACATAAATTGTATGTGTATTTGAGAAGGAGATCCCTACAAGTTTCATGGACCTACAAGTCCATTTAATTATACACGTAGTCGATGACATTGAATTGGCGGGTATCGTATCAATGAGGTGGATTTTTTTCTTTGAGAGGTCTATGAAAACTCTTAAAAGATATGTTTGACAAGAGGCACATCCAAAGGGTTGCATGGTTGAAGGGTATGTATTGAATGAAGCATTTTTCTTCCTGTGTGAATTCCTTGGTAAGGATTTTGAAGATGGCCCACACGTCTAGGATGAAGAACAAGCATCAGATATTATTGATGGAGAAAAACCACAATCTAATGGTGTTGAAGTAGAAATTAGTAAGTAAATTCACAATCAGTGCGATTTTTTTTCTTGCAATCATTCATTTACTTTGTAATTTATTTTTCAAATTAACAACATGACATTTGGAGTTTGAAATAAACATGTTGACATGTAATAGGTGTAGATGAAAGTTCTATACTCGACAAGTTCATTATGTAACACATCGACTTTATGAACAAATGGATTGATCTATATGATAAAAAGAGAGAAGAAGTGTTAGAAGCAAGGAGATAGTTTAAGAGATCAAACCCAAGGAATAATCCACTTCCCACTCATTTGCTCGGGGAATGGGGCAAAGATTGCACACTAGAGTGGGTTATTGAACAAATTCAAAATCAAATAGAAGATGCAGGTACATATTCAAACATAACAGAAGATGAAATCAACATGTCTAGAGGATGTGAAAGAAAGGTATAGTTGGAATTTTACAAAATATTGTTTCCTTATAGTTTTGATAGTATTAACTATTTTAATATTCATCATTATATTTGTTTTCACTGAAATAAATGGTCTTTCATAGGTGAGGAAATATCCAACAATGTGGGCATATGTCGACATTATCGTATAGAAAGTTTAGACATAAAGAGACAACCCTTCGATTGTGGGATCATGGTTGACTTTAAGCAATCGAGTCGATCAAGCTCAAAATATAAGAATATAATTGAAGGGAATCTACAATGTGTTGGGAAAATACAAGAAATTATTGAGTTGGATTACTGCTCTTTTAAATGTTGTATTTTTAAGTGTAGATGGTATGAAGCATTTGAGAGGACACAAAGACATGATACCCATAGTGGATTATTTTCTATAGATTCCTCATCGTTCCTACCAGAGGATAAGGAGCCTTATGTTCTACCAATTCATTGTGAGAAGGTATTTCTTTAACTCAAACAAGAAGCGGTAGTGATCATTAATCTATTAATTCATTGCTTATTGTGAATATATAAATGTGTTTATTAATCAATAAAATTTTTATAACATACGTCTAATATATGTATGTTGTTCATGTGTAGGTATTTTTCTATGAAGATATTTTGGACCCGAAATGGATATTTGTCATACATTATGATCCAAGATTAAGGCATGTATTTGATGATGCATTAGTGGATATTGAGCAAAACAATGATGGCCAAAAAAATGAGAGAGAGGGATTAAAGAACATCAAAGAAATTGAGATCCATGATGATGTTGAAGATGGTTATGTTCAGGCACAAGAAGACAACAATCCAGAGTAGATGATGTTATGGAAGACAACAATATGGATGGTATAGAAAATGATGATCCAAATACATTTGGTAACAATATAGATGGTCTACAGTCAAATTTCAATGATGATGAAGATGATGCAGGTCAAGATGAGGATGATGATAATATTAAATACTTGAAAGAACATATGAACATTGACAATGATACACTGGATGACATTGTAGCAGACAATAATGTTAATGACCAAGAATTCTAAATTTTTCAGAATTATTTGCAATCCATATTTAAAAAAGGATGATTCTTATGGCCCAAAATTTGAAATGCTTCAATAATATTATTTTGTACTTGGACAATTGAAAACCTATTTTATTCTCCTAGCAAGCTTTTTTATTTTCCATTATAATTCTAGACCAAACAACATTTGCGGGGATGGCCTTTTACACCAATCTTAATTTGTATGAAGTTCACGAACCTGTTGTCAAGTAGTAAATTCCTTTCATAGATAGGAAATGTAAAGGATTCATTTAAGAAAAGATAAGCAGTCTCTTTCTAAGGGTAATCCACATGCAAAAAGTAAAAAGCACATAAAAAAACAATTGTACAGTAGAAAATCAGATTCAATCAATTATGTCTTATTTCGCTTACACACTTATCTGAAAGACATAGGGTATTCACCATATATTTCCCTTGACAAAGAAAACATGTGCTTTCATTTATTTTTACTGTATATCTCAAAATTGAAATTGTTGTTACATAATGATGCACTGAGAAACTAATATATACAAAAAAATGCAAAGAAAAAGTTTGGAATTTAACATGCAACCTACTGTGTTGTGCTAAAAGGAATCAAGAATAACTGGGACAAGAAATAAAAATAAAATTTTGATGATTGTACTTAAAAGTGAACATGATATGAAAAGTGTGGACAATGATGGTGTTGAAATTGAAAACCCTGATTTTGATGACATTATTGTTTTATGTCATTAGAGATAAAGAGCACATACAATTTTATATACATAGCAAATGAAGATTCAAAACTAGTAAGCTGAAAATGTAAACATTGTAATATTTTTCATTAAACAATAATTCACATACTCACTTACAAAAAAGGGTGAAGCATTTTTTATTTAAACTCTATTTTCTTTAATAGACTTAATAGTAAAAGAATATTTACAAGTACAAAAATATATACACTGTTTCATAGAAAATAAGGAATATTTCATAGAGTATACAAGTATAAGAATATATACAAGAATATTTACAAGTACAAGAATATATACATTTTTTATAGAATATATACACTGTTTCATAGACTTCTAAATTTTCAGAGTTATTTGCAATTTGTTGGGTCTCAAAAAAGCAGATTTTAAGACTATAAGAGGGTGCCAATCCCTAAGAGAACTTTAATCCTTAATACAAACCAATTAAATTAAATTATTTGAAATGAATTTAATTCACACCTAACTAGAAACCAATCAAAGCATCCACATAGTAACAACAAATGTGCCCTGATAAATCTTGCAGATTTAAACAACTTGAAAAGACCACTTTGGAGACAACAAAGAAATAAATAAGCATGAAAATTGACACAACAATTGAAAAATGAAAATGGATTATGAGTTATAATGTATCTGCTCCATTTAGTTTGCTCAGAATATAAACATACATAACATGAGTTCTTTTGATATGAATAAGTGGATGAGATGGTCTAGTATCTATTCTAATGAATTGAAATGATGATGATATAATGATCAAAATCGGACCTTGGTTTCCTTATTTGTATGGGAAGGAACAAGCTTTAGGTTCGTTCACAAAATTTACATCGTTTCTTAACTAAAGCATAATTAACATAACATAGAAACTTAAAAACTGTTTATTGTTGGATGCGCCACATAAGTTGGATGCGCCACATTCTATTAATCATCAACAAGCACCCATGACCACCTAAGATCTGTTCAAGGCTCAAGAACCATGTTAATGCGTCCACAACAACCAAACTTTGACTACCTCCTGATACAGCTCATGCAAGGAACAATTTAACCTTTGACATATGATCAATGTATTTCTCCTGGACATAAGTGTTTGCATTCTATAGAGTGTCTTTCATTACATTCTCCAATCGAACAATCCTCCCGAGTTGCCTATGCATTTTCCTAAGTACCTCATCCTCATCATTGACGTCATCAAGGATGCCTGGAAAATATTTTGATATCTCATTTTTCCAAGTTTCTCGATCCTTCAAATTTGTTTCTTCAAAGAAATATGGCATGGCCATACATAGTGGCTGGTTGAAGTCACTCAATTCATGTGTCAAGATATTCTGAAAGTTTTTATGTGTATTCATGAGGCTTTGGCATTCTTGGAGCAAAGCATTATTATCTCCGTCTTTTTCCTTGATATGGGATTCCATTTCCTTCATCCTATCAAGCAGTCTTCCTTGCTCCATGAAGGCCTTGTATGTTCCACTGTGAGCACACTAGAAACCATCTGCATGTTGGCACATATCTTTGAATTTCATATAAATTATCCCTGATGCTACTTCAAAATTAGTAGCCTTCAATTTTCTTTTTAGTTCTTCTTGTTCCTTTTGAGCCTTTTCAAATTTATGCTTCCAATGAGCAGTCTTAGGCATGGCCTCTAACACTTTTCTTTCATGTTCAATTAAAGGAGAGTAAAGCCTTGGAGAAGCAGACAACCTATCTTTCTAGTTGGTTAATTCTTGTTTCAACCTATCATTTTCTTCTATCAACCACTGGTTATCTCTTACTAGCTTTTGGATATGGGTTTTGGTGAATTTGGCTACATTCACATTCAAGTCAGCAATCTCCAAGGGATTTGTCTCCCCTACTCTTTGCACCAGGAGATGTCCAAAAATTTGATCATGGTCAATGAGAGAAGGCTTCTTGCCTGGGGGGTAAAGAGCCCAAATTTGCAAAGTGGTATTATCAGGATTGTACCTTGACCCTGTATAGACCCTGTCACCTGCTTCATCTGTTATTTGTAAATTTTTATTCTTTCTCTTCAAAAAGCTTTCAAACACAATGGCTGAACTAATATCTCACCCAGGAAGGAGCATAACTCCAGCTTGCAATAATTCTCTTCCTCTCTCAGCAGTCATGTTTCTAATTTCCCTATCAACTTCATGTTGCAACTCTTTCAAGGCATAAACCTCTTTCTCAAGGTCAATGTGCTTTAACCTTTCTCTTATTATTCTTCCTTTATACTCATATATAAAGGACTTAAATTAATGGGTTTGCACAAAAATATCATCTGCAACAAATTCTTGACTTGCACGATGCCTCACATCATCTAATAGCTCATCAAAGGCTTCAAAGGTTATCACACTTATTTCCAATGGCATCTCATATTGGGGTATAATATGAGCATTAAAATGTGATACTTCTTCTTCCTCCTCAGTGTTATCTTCTTCCATGGATAGGGAACCAATTGAAAAACTCACTTCAGGAGTAGGCTGAGGTGATAAGTGATCCAATGGTGTGATATTTTCTACTTGCCTCCTAGGACTGATGCCCCTTCCTCTTTCAAATTCCACAAGTGGCACATCTCTTATCAGTTCTTCTTCATGGAGGATTAACTGTTCAATTCTTTATGTGGGATCCTATACCTCAGGGAAAGCCCCTACGTAGCTTGGGTTATTATTCACCTTCCAAGCCTCAACCATCATAACCCTACTATAGGCATTCATTCTCATCATGTTTTGTTTTTCTTCACAATTTTTGATGACATCTTCTAAAAGGAAACTATGCTCATACCCTTTCAATTTCTAAGAAATTTTGGCATAAAAAATGAAGTGTTTAGGATCAAACGTTTCCCTTTTGTTGCCAATTGGAAAGCCATAATAATCTAGTTTACCACTAACCAAGTCATAGCCTGAATCAGAGATTATAGTGAAATCACTAAAGCATAAAGTGGAAGGCATGAAAGTCTATCTCCCATAGCTCTTTCAATGCATGAAAGCTAAAAATGACAATTTCCTTATGATCTCTAAATAAGAAACTCTATCTAGCACAGTCTTAGGCAACAAATAAGGTGTAGCTTCAAATCGATAAATCCTGATCATAGTACAATCCCAAACATGTACTAGTCCCCCCAATTGTGATTTATCCCTGCTTCATGACCCATATCTTTTGGTCGAAGAAATCTTAAGATCTTTGGGGAGAGGTTGTAGTCACATTTGTGGCCTAGCAACTTGTATAGTGGTTTGACAAAATATTCCTCAAAATATAGGTAGTGGGACCTCCCACACCTTTTGTCCCACATAGATGTCCACATTTGTATAGGCCTTGAATTTCCATCATTATCTAATTCTTTTATTCTTAATTCCTCACCCCATATCCCCATCACTTTCCCTTCGTATAATATCATGTGCATGAAAAGAGAATAGTGCTTGAAATTAATGGCTTCACTGTCATTCTTGATGATATTGAGGGCATTATTGATGGTCTCCGATAAATACTCTGCATAATCATAGGGTCAGGAATTATAGCTCTAGATGTCTGTGGCTAAAACCATGGGAGCAATTGCCATGTTCTCGGGAACATCAATTCCCAGTACTTGACCAGCTGAGTAATAAGTGTATTGAAAGTATTCTTCAAACAAAGCCACAAAGAATGGGGGCTTATCTTCACTAGAGAACCTCATAGTTTGGTTACCTACACCTTTAACCCTTTGTAGAGGAAATTTACACCTCTTGTAACTTGTGTCCATGGTGTGGTATTCCTCCAACAAGTCTTTGATTCATAATTTTGTTTTCTAGGAAGTGTCTAGCTGAAAAATCATGGAAATATAATTTGGCTTTATGACCATGAACTGTGACCCATCAGGAAAATGAATTTATCTTGTCTTCAAATTGTAATTATTTTCCAACACCTTGATTAAGTCTACGTTCACAAAGACGTTGGGTACTACAAGTTTACCCAAATTCAAATTCCACGGGTTTGACATTGGGCTATGCCAGAATTTCTTCCTATAATGATAAATAAAGAGGTTGTAACCCCTACACGGAGTCCCTACATCTCCCAATTTTTTTTGTTTATCTTCTGATATCACACACAATGGGTTAAGTTGTGCTATTCTTCTAGATTTTGGCCTAGACCCAGGACACTGATCGATTAAGTCTTGATTCAATTGCCTAGCTTCAATTTTCTATCTGTTTTCTGTTCGCCTGTGGTTTTTTCCATCTCAACCCTACTCATGCAATGCTTTCATCTACTTACTGAGAAAATAATTTGAGCTGATTCTAGACCAATTACTTGGATAAATGCTGCAAATTTTTAGTTGCCTACCGCCGTTGAACTTGGTTCTCCAAATCCTTCAATTACAATTCACAATGATTTCAACTTCTTTAAGGCTGTATTTATCAAATTTCAGGACACTTCATTGTGCCACCTGTATGATCAAGTTCTTCATTAATAGCAGTAGTCTCATTGATATTTTTGTTAGTCACATCAATCAGACTAATCATCATTTCATAGTTGTCGAAGAGACTTTTAATTAAAATGCTCGTTGTTTCTTTGATATGTCGGTATCGTGGTGTTTTTCCCTTCCCTTCTGTTGTTTACCACACTACTGCCTTGTTGAAGGCTTCTTGCTATGGGGTTGCAGTGTATACCGCTCCACCACATGTTTCTCACCTTCTTGATGGTATAGCGATGTATGCTTTTGATCATTACTTGAAGAGTATCGATGAGATACTCTTATTTGTCTTATCGCTATCTCAATGTATCTTTGACATTAGATCTTATGTTCCTTCGATGCTGGTTTTCGATGTCGATGAGAGAAGTTAATGTCTCTTGCCGATATGCCACTGTCTCATCGACAATTACTTTGTTATATCCAAGAGTTGTGTTTCGCTAAGCACTTGTAGATATAACTTGTTGATGTGACATAAGTGATTCTCTCCTCGATATGCCTGTATCTTTTTGATATTTTAGTATTTTACATCATCAATGAGACATATAAATAAGTCTCTTCGACATAGAGGTGTCTCATTTACATTTTTTATTTGTGCTTTGTGCTAATTTCGGGGAGACTTTGGAGGGACTCTCATCGACATGGTGTTGTCTTGGTGATATGCTATGAGAAATCATAGGAGTATTTCAAAGGAGGAATACACTTTGATGATGTGATCAAGGGTTTTATTTGGAAGCTCATGTGAGGGATTTTATTAAATTTAAGTTATTATGACAAGAATTCTATGCATATGGTGGATGTAAGAGATGAGTGTAAATGGAAGTATGCAAAAATAATTAGGATGGAATTTTGGCTACAACACAATCCATGTTTAAAAAAGGATGATTCTTATGGCCTAAAATTTGAAATGCTTCAGTAATATTATTTGTGTCAATACAAATTACCTATTGCAATATCCTTAAATTGTTCAATCTTTGGTATGAATTGTTGGTAGAAAAAATTAGGATTACTTAGATGCTTCTTCCATTCATTTTGTATCAACATATGTTCGTGAAAACACAAAAGTTAATAGGTCAACCAGGTAGAGCTTTTGTAATTTTCAAATGAAGAGTAAGGTACACTTTTATTTCTGCTACATTACATTCATGTGCATAAATAAAATTAGAAGACTACATTACTAGATTGCACTTATGCAAATGCATATATTATAGGAAAGATTGCAATATCCTTTCAAAAATGTAGTCTTTATTGATAATGTAAATGTATGTTGTTCCACACAAGCCATGGAACTGACTATTTGAATGCATATTATCGAAAAACTATACATTTATAGATACAAAAGAGAAAAATGCACATAAAGAGAAAGGGGACCCATCATTGCCTCAATGATGAATCACGGTTGCTTTGTTCTACATCATCTTCAGTCTTCTCGCTTTTCTTAGCCTCCAAATTAATGTCTTCCTTGTTGCTCCTAGGTTCCCTACATTTAAGTGAGAAGAGTGTTGTTAGAGCAATGAAGGATTGCCAGTCAAAATATGTGCATACATCTATAAACATATAATTTGATCATCATGTGCATTCAAATAACTTGTGTACCATAGATGTCCAGGAAAACAAGAAAGTTATCAAACATATCTATCATATGCTTGGTTTTATCTAACATGTTTTCTCATTGTGTAGGTATAGATAAAATTAGGTTATTGTTTTGTTTATCTGGTTACAACATGTGGGGTGAAATGTGGCTCCCACAAGGGATGAGCCAACTTGCTGCCCTATTATTTCATTTGAGAAGGATAATCACAAGTAAACCATCCATGAAGCATTAAAGATCAATCTTTGCAAGGATAGTGGAGTATGTTGGTAAGGGGTAATCTCCTTATTGATAAAGATTTATCCTTATTAATAAGAACATTCCACTATCAACATAGCCATGATTCTAACAAAACTAATAATCAAGGATTCCAAGATAGTTTTCATTAACAGTCTGGTTAAAAGTAAGCAGCCCCAAGCATCATATCAGTCACAAGAATTGAACATGAGGGGCATTCATGTAGATTAAAATCTTACACAATAGTCATCACTTGCAAAGACAAAGACAACATGTTTTGACATAACAAATTAAATCGAATGCATGAAAGGTACAATGATGAAGTCCATAATAGTGAATGTTTCTTAAGAGGGATTGAAGGAAAACATTTTGTATCAAGGAGAAAAAGGTAACCTCAAACTCTATTGTACCTAACTATGACAGTACCTAAGCTTCTGGTGTTTCTAGATGGAACCTATAGCAGAAAAGTGTAGTCTCCATCTGAAGGAACCATCTTTAGAGCTCTTCCCTGAAATGAGGGTTGAAAACATTAGAAGAAAAGAAATACCATAATTCTAAAGTAAAAATTTGTATCAGGACAAATGTTAGAAGGTATAATGAAAAATACAAATCCTTACAGTTGGAACTCAAATTGGACCAAACAGATTTATGATTTTATCTTTAGAATGTAGGAACTTTCTCTGTCGAAGGTTCAGGACTTGAAATTGGATCTCAAATTGGACCAATAAAATTTATGATTTATCTTTAGAATATAGGAACTTTCTCTGTTCGATATTCACGACCTCAAATTAGATCAGAAGTTGGATAAGCAGATTTATGATTTTATCTTTAGAATGTACAGAATTTCTCTATTAGATATTAAAGATGTAAGGTTGGATCAGAAATTGGATAAGCAGATTTATGATTTTATCTTTAGAATGTAGGAGCTTCCTTTGTCGGATATTTGGAAATTCCTACACACAAGCTCTGCTTCGGAGCGAAAACACCCGGAAGTGTTTCACATCGGCTCAAGGTACAATCCAACCTGGTTATGACATTGATAGCAATCCAATATTGCCTGAACCATCCATACCTGAACATTGCATCACAATCTATTCTTCCTACACATAAAAATGCCACATATTAACCCCTTCTAAATAAAACTCAAAATACCATGAAATAATGAGTCCCCTATACAAGGATGCTCATGAAAGGAATCTTCAAGTGACAGTGAGTGAGTTTTTTGAGATTGCAACTGATGGTGCAATATCTAGTCTTAAAGGTAGTTAGCAAAGTAGTAAATGCGCAATAAAATCAAATTGTACACAACAAACAATTCACAATGTTATCCTACATAATGCCTTAGGTTTGAAGACAAAAATCTCATTGTATCTTGATGAAATTAGTGACCTTAATGGTCAATCACTGGCAACCATGATTTTAAAACATGCTATTGTGCTTATGGAGGCAACATTTTAAGAAAGGTGGTGAGTGGTGGTTTGGAACAATGGTAGGTATGAAGGACTTTCTTTATATCCATACTATGCAGTCTAGCTTAAGACAACGTTCTTAGAAGAGATTGAAGGTGGATTATGGAACTCAAGGGTTACCATGATAAATATTAAAGCAAAGACTAAGACCTATTTAAAAGCCGCTGTCATGAAGATATTAAAGATGTCAAATGTAAAACCCTAGTAGTTGGAGTAATGAACAGAGTGTGAAAGAGGACAGTGTGCTAGGGAAGATTTAGGAGATCTCCACATTATCTAATCACAAGAAAATACATCATTTATTTATTTTTTTAAATTGAAAGAAATTATTCTAAACCCTATATAGGACACATCGATACTTCAAAAGAATCTGATTTATTTTCTAAAATTAAAAGAAGTCATTCTAAACCCTATATAGGATACATTAATACTTCAAAAGCATCTGAAGGAATTTTAGATTATGCAAACATATGTCAATTAAATACCTGGATTACAAACAATAGCGCGAACATTGTAACCCTTGTTGATTAGAGCTGGAATTGATAAACAACAATGAATCCTATGCCTCCTATCACACACATCTCCTTACCATTCTTTGTCATTCTTTACTGAAACACTTCTCCATTTTGGTGGGCTACGCCTGAAAATAAGGTTTCAACAAAGGTTTTATTGTATGTATTAAAATGAAAACTCCATTATGGCGGACTATGCTTGAAAATAAGATTTTGATAAAAAAATTAGAGTATGTTTATTAGAGTTTTAGAGTACTTTGGCGGGCTATATTCATGATTTATTCAAATGGATTGTGACTAATGTGGTTTGCTACCACGATTACCTTACTACCGCCATCTCTTATTATACCCTCTGCGGTATGATAGTGTTTTTCCCTTCCCTTGTTCTGTTTACCACACTACCACCTTTCTCAAGGCTTCTTGTTGCAGGGTTGCAATGTATACTGCTCTACCACATATGTTTCTCACCTTCTAGGTGGTATAACAGTGTATTCTTTTGATCATTACCTAAAGAGTGTCGATGAGACAATCTTCTTTGTCTTACCGATATCTCAATGTCTCATCAACATTAGATCTTATGTTCCTCTAATGTCGGTTTCCGGTGTTGATGAGACAAGTTAATATCTCTTGCCGATATGCCACTGTCTCATCGATATTTTCCTTCGACGGTATTTCTTTAAATATCAGTGTAACTCTTCCATATTGGGGAGACTCGTGATTATCACTGTAGTATGGTGGTGTTTTGCCCTTCTCATTAGTTGTTTACTGTAGTGTCGCCTTGCTCAAGGCTTCTTGTTGCAGGGTTGCGGTGTATACCGCTCTACCGCATATGTTACTCACTCTCTCGACGGTCTAGCGATGTATGCTTTTGATCATTACTTGAAGAGTGTCGATGAGACAATCTTATTTGTCTTATTGATATCTCAATGTCTCATTGACATTACTTCGTTATATCTAAGAGTTGTGTTTCACTGAGCACTTGTAGATATACCTTGTCGATGTGACGTAAGTGATTCTCTCCTCGATATGCCCGTATCTTGTTGACATTTCACTATTTTACATCATCGATGAGACATATAAATAAGTCTCTTCAACATAGGGGTGTCTAAATCAGCACTAAACTCGAAGCTAAACTCGAAGCTCAAGTCAGGAGCTAAAAGTGGCGCTAAAACTCAAAGCTAAACTCGGAGCCAAAGGCGTCGCTAACGACGACGCCACACTCAAAGCCAATATTGGTGCTAAAGGCGTTGATAATTTTGACATAAATTAGCGCCGACTAGTCCTGATCAAGGCAAATAAATGCCAAAAATAGCGTCATCCAGATAAATAGCACCGACGTTTTCAAAAAATTGACAAAAAATACATTAAAACATTGGGTGGAAGCAAAAAATGGAGCAAAAATTTGAGCAAATCATAGGAATTTGTTGTAGTGAAAATGCTTTGACCCGACTCAACATATTCTTGAAAGAATGTGGGTGTGGGTTGAACTCAAATTGTTGTTGTCAGAGTTGTGATAGCTAGAAGCATTGGAATGGATTAGGGGAGCTTTGGGTAAGTTCTTAGGTGTAGATGAGAAAGCCCTAACTGACGGAAATGAAGGTAGGATGAGGGTTATTTTAGAGGTGGAGTCATGGAGCACTTTATGGTGTGATATGGAGCTGGTATTGAATGGTGAAAAATGGAACCAAAAAGTGAAATGGAATTGGTCACAGTGTCAGCTAACGGTTTTGAAAATGTGGGATAGGGAAGGACTTAAGGAGAAGGTGCGTCCTTCCCAGAAGCAAAAGGATCTCACTGATCCAAGAGAGGGTACTTCCAAAGCTCAACCAGTGCTGAATAACCATGTTATAGAAGACCAGTTCAAGCAAGCTTTGAATAAGGGCAGAGGGGCAACTGTTCTTCCCACTTTAGAAACTAGGGGCTACCCTATTGGTCTTCAACCTCTTAAGAAACTCTTTGAAGCACATGGTATTCTAGCTCCTGAGAAGGA
Organism: Sequoiadendron giganteum; assembly: GCA_007115665.2. Lineage (NCBI taxonomy): Eukaryota > Viridiplantae > Streptophyta > Pinopsida > Cupressales > Cupressaceae > Sequoiadendron > Sequoiadendron giganteum. Next base: position 75,849,106 of record CM021107.1, on the reverse strand, counting down.
GAGCGTGTCAATTTTGGATCAGAAGTTGAATGACTAGGAAACAATCTTGGAGGTTGGGAATGAATTATGTTCTTTGGTGGAGGTCCAACAAAATGTGTCAAATGATGTGTTGCAGGAGGAGCTTGATCCAACTTGGGATGAGAAGGAATGGAATGAAGAGAATAATTTTCAAAAGGTCCTTTTCGGCGACATGCCTTGGGATTCAAGAGTCCAAAAAGAAGCTTCAGTATTGTTGAAGGGAAAGGAGGTGATCCTGAAGGAGCTCTAGGATTAGCCCGAAGCAATGAAAATGCAAGGTTCGATGGATCCCAAGCCATTCACAAGGAGGAGACTAGGGATTCAACCACTGGGTGATGCTAAAGCCACCCCAGATTATGGAGACAAGTGCAAGGCTGGGCAAAAGTCAAATGAGGAGAAGAGAACTATGGCAGGCGAAGCAACAGGCCAGCAAAAGATAACTTGACATCTAAGATCAGGGAAGGGAGGTCCCCTTCCCGGGGGGAAATGAGGGTTTTAAGTTGGAATGTTAGGGGCTTAAATGCCCCTAACAAAAGGTTTCTGCTATGACATCTGATGGATGATAAATTAGTAGACTTAGTGTTGATTCAAGAATCTAAATTGCAGAGTGGAGAGATTGTGAAATTTAAGATGAAGTTTCGGTCTTGGTAATTCTCATTCATTGATTCTGAGGGAGCATCGGGGGGAATTATAACAATGTGGCACCCACAAGTGGTACAGGTGGAGGAAGTAGCTAAAGGAAGATGGTGGTTAGCAAGCACAATAAAGTCGGCTAGTCTGAACATAGCCTTCATTGTAATAAATGTGTATGGGCTTGTCAACTCGGTGCAAAAGCGGGAGGTGTGGAGAAATCTTGGAGCTTTTCTTCAATCCTTGGAGGAGCAAGCGTGCATTTTGGGTGGTGATTTCAATATGATTTTGAAGTTAAAAGAAAAAATGGGTGGGGTTGGCAGACGATTGCAGTCTCAATTGGATTTTGAGGAATTTTTGAATTCAAACTCCTTGTGGGATATCCCTTTATTGAATGGTTCCTTCACATGGACAAATAGGAGGCTGGGATTTAGTGGGATAGTAGAAAAATTGGGTAGGTTTTTGTTTAGTGGGGACTTGGAATCCTTTCCCTTCTCCTTGGATGGTAGGATCCTTCCATTTTCTAGCTTGGATCATTATCCGATTCTTCTAGAAATTATGGGGGAACACAAAGCTCTGAGGTGCTTGTTCAGGTTCGAGAAGATGTGGTTGAGGGCCTGCAATTTCAACAAAACGTCAAGGAATGGTGGAATGAAGTTCAGTTGTCGGGGTTTGTTCTGTTCAAGGTTGTAAGAAAATTGAAGCATTTAAAGAAGATGATTCGTGTATGGAATAAGGAGAGCTTTGGAAATATATTTGAGGAAAAGATGCACCTGAAGAAGGAGCTGGCTAATGTTAATTCTCAGGTGATGTTGTCTGGAATGGATCAAGCTTTGTTTTTGAAAGAAAGAGAACTTGTGAAGCAGTAGGAGGAGGCTCTAGCTAGGAAGGAGATGTTTTGGCGTTAGAAGTCGTGAGATACATGGATTAAAGGAGACTAAAACTCCAAAAAAATTCATAATTCTATGCGTTCTAGGAGAGAAATGAATAGGATCTGGTGTCTTCTGAGGGAAGATGGCTCATCAATGGAAATCCAAGATGAGATAGCCAAAATGGTGATGGAGTACTTTCAAACGATCCTTAATAACTGGAACGGTTCAAATGGGGCTCAACAATGGGAGCTACTGAGCGAAATTCCAGTGTTGGTAACCCAGGCACAATTTTTTTCCCTCACTAGACCCTTTTTGTTGGAGGAGGTGAGAATGACAGTTTTTCAACTCCATCTTGACAAGGTGCCTAGACAAGATGGCTTTCTAGCTTGTTTTTATCAAGTGTTTTGGGGAGTTGTGGGTTAGGAGATTGCAGACGCCTTAGAGGAAGCTAGGGCAACAGGTTCCCTTTTGAGGGAAGTGAATAGTATGTTATTGGTTTTGATCCCCAAGAAGGAGAAGCCACCATCCCTAGATGATTTTTGACCAATTGCACTATGTAATGTTCTATACAAGATCCAGGTGAAGGTTATGGCCAACTAGCTTAAGGACATTATTTTGGGCCTTGTTTTTGAGGAGCAGATGAGATTTGTACTTGGTCGGTCTATCTTGGATGGTGTTATTATTGCTCAAGAGGGTATTCACTCTTTGCAAGTAAGTGGTCATTTGAATATGTTAGTTAAGTGGGATATCAAGAAGGCCTATGAGTGTGTGGATTGGCGCTTCCTATGTAAGGTGTTAGAGGCATTTGGATTTGATAGAGTATGGATATCTTGGATTTTTGTCTGCATATCTTCCCTGAGATATTCGATCCAAGTAAATGGAGAACCTTCAGGTTTCTTTGAGTGTTCAAGAGGGTTGCGGCAGGGGGATCCTCTCTCTCCTTTCTTATATATTTTGATGGTAGAGGCTCAGGGGCGATCGCTAAATCAGGTTATGGAGGTTGGCATCTTAAAAGGTATCCAAGTTATGAGTAGGTTACCCGCTCTATTGCACCAATAGTTTGCAAATGACAACCTATGTTTTGCTTGCCCAAGCTAGTGTGAAGCTAGAACCCTGAAAAGGTTATTGAAAACTATGAGGCTGCGTCTGGTCAATGGGTTAGAGAAACAAAATCAAAAGTATTTTTTTTGAATACAAGCCCAGATTGGCAGCCCAAATAGTGGGGATACTAAGCTTCAAGTTGGGTCAGGTTCCCATGACGTATCTTAGACTGCCAATTGATAAAGGGCTAAGGATGAGGAAGCTCTGGGATAGTCTGATGGCTAAAGTAATCAACCGTATGTCTTCATGGAGTGGAAATTGGTTGTCTTGGGCAAGGAGAATTATGATGCTGAAGGCGGTTATTGCAGCTCTACCAATCTACCTTCTTTCTTGTATGACATTTCTGGTACACAAAGTTGATCATCTAAATCACATTATGTGTAATTTTTTCTGGCAGGGAACTTCTGTGTAGAGGAAATTTCACTTGATCTCTTGGGAGTTAGTATGTAAGTCCAAGAAAACTGGGGGAATAGGGATTCATGATTTACAATTACAAAACAAAGCTTTAGGGGCTAAGCTAGTATGGGGTATGTTCCAAAGAAGCCAAGCAAAGTGGGCACGGATTTTGCAGTGCAAGTATTTGGGAAATGACAAAGCAGAGGGCATCGTGAGGAAAGCTAATCTGCCCAATGGTTCTCGAGTATGGAATTTTATAAAGAGTTGTCGACTATTAATCTTGGACAACCTTTCCTGGGATATCTTTGATGGGAGGAGGGAAATTTTTTGGGAGGACTCTTGGTGTAGCTTTTTGAGTTTGGACAATGTCCTGGGGCTGGTTAGATCAAAGGAAATTTTTTCTCGATCCTGGGGAACTAGTGTTCGGGACTACATGGAAGCATCGGTAGATGATGATGTCTCTGAGTTTGTGTGGAAAATAATTCCTCTAGGGTTAGTGCCTTTGGATGAGGCGAGAATGCTTCAGGAGGAGCTGGAAAAAAGATGGGTGGTGATTTATACGGGTGTGGATAGGCTGGTTTGGGTTGGGTCCCCTTTAGGACTCTATAGTACTAAAGAAGCTACAAAATGTTGAAGGAAGAGGATCTTCCTTCTACATTGCCCTTGCATCTCTATTGGAATAGTGTCTGCCTCCCAAAAGTTGGGACATTTGCATGGGCGGTGATAAGAATGATAATTTTAACAGCAGAAAGATTCAAGCATCTCTATTTTGAAGGGCCAACTCAATGTGTGTTGTGTAAAATGGCGGAGGAGGATGTAAACCACCTTCTTGTGGGTTTCCCCTTTGCTCAGGCTTGCTGGAAGTGGCTATGTGCTAGGTTGGGTTGGTGTGGAGCTCTTCCTAATGATATTCAAGCCCTCTTTGCTGCGTGGCCAATTTTGAAAACGGATTCTTTATATCATGAGCTTTGGGTGGTTAGTCCCTCTCTGGTGATTTGGGAGATCTGGAAGGAACGAAATCGAAGAATCTTCTTGCATAAGGCTAAATTATTCCCTTCCTTCATTAATCAGATGGAGGCCTCAATTGTGGAAGTGGTAAATGGGAGGGTGAAGCAACGGAAAGAAGGTGATTGGGTTTTCTCAGAGTATGATTAAAATATGAGAAGGGTGTGGTTTGGTTTGGAAATTCCCAAACCAGGTGAAAGTGCTAGGTGCTCCACAAAAGAAGCAAGAAGAAATGCGAAATGGCTGCCTCCGAGAAAGGGTTGGATCAAAATGAACTTTGATGGCACGTCGAGGGGAAATATAGGGGTGGAAGGCTTAGGCTACTGCTTAAGGGATGAGTCTAGGATAGTGATTGCTGAATTGGTAGAACCTTTGCTGCCTATGACTAACATTGAGGCTGAACTTAGAGCCCTTATTGGAGGTTTGAAGGCATGCAGGGACTTGAAGCTGGGTAAGATATAAGTGGAGGGGGATTCAATGGTGGTGGTTCAGGCTCTTAAGGAAGGTTGTATGCTTAATTGGAAGATGCAAGCGATGTTGGAAATGGCTTGTGAATTGGTAAGGGGAATTCACGAATTCTCTATTCAGCATGTTTACAGAGAAGCTAATGAAGCGACAGATAAGTTAGAAAATATGGGTGTGGATGGGTCTCAAATATATCACACCTGGGATCCAAGGAAGGATGCTGGATGAATTTGGGGATGTATGTTTGCGGTTTCCAAGTGGGTGGTCATGATATTGGTGTCATCCTGAAGGGTTTTGGAGGACATATCCTTGGCAGGCGCGCTCGACAGAAGGGTTGGCAGTGGAGGGCATTAAAGGAGTAGGAATGGAGGTGATCCGGATGATCCTTGGCTATCATACAGACATGATTTGGCATGATGGGCATTTATAGCAGATTTTGGGAAAAAAAATTGCATTCTCTTGGGCGTTGGTGATGGAGACTCCCATCAGTCTCTCATCGGGCAGGAAGTTGTGGGCCTTCTACAGGCGAATTCGATACGGGAGGCTAAAGTCTGTAATTAAAGTCTGGGATGAGTTGGTCTTAGGTGTGGTGGAGGATTTGTTGGGCGAAGAATTCATGAGCTCGACGGAATGATGGAGAAAAAATGTTGACATTGCGACAAGGCTGCTCGCTTCGCTTCTGGATTTGGGAGTATCACAGGTGATGGTAATGCTAATTGCACGAAAGCTAGTATGGGACAATCTCCTGGAAGGTGCGATGGATGTCATCATTGTGGTGGAGTCTGGGGTTGGAGTACTACATCCTCGCGACTTGCAGCGTGCACGGGTTCCCGACAAGCGAATTTGACTCTATACATTAAGGGTGAGGTGCTCTAGTGTCATCGTGCACAAGCAAGGTGTGGTTTAATCTTTTTGAAACATTACTTGTTTCTTAAGCCACAGGGAGGTGTGGACTGGAGGATTTTGTTTTGTGACTATCTTTTAGCTGAAGGCGTGTTGTGGGTGGACTGAATTGTTTCCTTTGTCGACTTTTTTTGTTGTTGATGAATCTGGGATGTGTTGGGTGGTCTGATGGCGTAGACTCTTAGCGGTGGGCGGGGATGTAGTGATGGCAGAGGGACTGTTAGTTTTCTGTGGGGAAGGTTTTGATGTGATGTCAGGGGTTATTTTGGGGGTGCAGTCTCTCGCATTATGGAATTGTAGTGTATCATCCTTTTATTATCAATACAAGAACTGTTTACGAATCAAACAAAGATTTATAATACTAAATATACTAATAATTAGTATTATCAATATTATAATAATCTTACTATAATAATTATATTATAACAACATTATTAATTATAATTTGTAATAATTAATGTTTAATAACATGTCTTGTTATATTTATGAGATTGTTTTCTACTTTAATGTAAATAGATATAAAGAAATTTAAGTTGAGTTTGGATTTCTGTAATAGATTTGTTATAATCTATTCATGTTGACTATTGAGAGGAGGGATAGTGTGCATGATTAGTGGTGGGATTTGAAGTCGTGATGATATGAGGATTATGATTTGATATATAGAATGTGTGGGAGGATTATTGTTGAAGTTATGTTTTTTAATGTTGTAAGTAATAGAGAAAAAACAACATTGGTTGAAGGTGAAGATTGTGCATGTGAGCTTGTTGCAAAAGAGTGAGTATCGTCTATGCTTAAAGTGGTGTGACTTGCAATAAAAAAATAAATGGATATCATTTATTGACAAATGTACATACTTTTTTTTGTTTATTTTCAATGTTTCTTAAAGTCTTCAAGAATAGGAGGTATAGAATGGTGAAAAAAATGATTTTTCAAAAAAATTTGTTTCCCCAATGTAATACAAATCTAATTGTATGTGACTTGTTCTTTTTCTTTTTTTATGTTTTGAAAAAAATTCTTCCATAGTTTGGGATGTTTCATTAACTTAGTATTTTTTAGAATTTTTCCAAATAGGTAGTCGTTGATTATGTTTTATTTAGATTATGGAGTTATACAAAGGCATGTCCAATAAATACATTTGGTTGTTCATTATTTTTTATTTGGATTGTGAAGGTAGATAGGGGCATCCCAATGGATGTATCTATTGAGATTTGTAGTAAATAATTATTTCTTCACAAGGTGATCTTTGGGATTATTTTATCCCTAATCATTGGACCTTGAAACATCTAAAAATTAGATTTCTACCTTGTTGAACTAGAAGACTTGAAAATATCAAAGTGAGTGGTACCATGATAGGTAATGGGCTCATCTAGGGACTAAGATATCTTATAACCATAATTAGCTTCCAGAAAAAATAAATCACTATTTATTAATATAAATTGAAAGAAAGAACAAATAGAACAAAATTGTTATCTACCAACAAAAAATTACTCTATATCATTATTTTTATCTCCATTTTAAATGCATGTAACACCTTGTTGCGATTCTTGGAAATTCAATAAATATGGTTCTTCTAATACTTTGGCAAGTTTATCAATGACAATGATGAAGAATTATAGAAAGTTGCATAGAAAAAAGTATTATGTTTAATCCCATCCCAATATAAATGAATAATATAAAATCACAACACTAAAGCATGGACCCATAACTTTCTATGTTAACCATACATAGCTTTGTGTCTACCATGCCAAATATAATCTCCCAGTTTCAAAGAGAAAGAGCCCATTAACAATTTAATTATTGATTAAAGAAATTAAAAGTAATTCTACCAAACTAATAGAGATACTTAGTATTCTCTCTATACATTATTATGAACAGTTGTGGTTGATCACCACAGTTCATAGCTACATTCTCTAATCATTTAAGCTATTGACTAGAGATATTTGAGATATGTATCAATAGAAAAATAGGGTTACACTTTAAAGGTCATAAATCCAAGATAGGGAACAACTTTAAGAGGACTATCGTCAAGGTCATATACCAAGACCAAGATATACAATGAGACAACACAATCCAAGAAAAATTGTTATGAAGCAGAAGGATTAGAGCTAAAAAGAATGGGTTCAAAGCTCATATGTAAATCCAACCCATGTTTTATTTATAACCAACATGAAAAATACATAAATTGTTGTATTTTTTGGCTTACATTTATATATCAAAATTAATTAATAAATTCTATCACAAAATAACATATATCATTAGGGCTAAAGGATGAATAAATGAAGTTAATTTTATTTTAAGGGTAATTTTGTTGAATATGATTGATTTTGTAACAACCCTAGTTTTCTACTCAATAAAATTTCCAATATTTTCACCTCAAGTGAATAAAACATGATGTCATAACATAGCAATCATTTTTTTTCTTTCCATAATGTAAATTACATGCACATTTGAAATAACACTATTTCAAAACTTCCATTGCATTCCATTGTAATTTCACAAATCTTTCCAAAACATAGATGTCCTATTTAATGAACTCAAGTTAATCTTTCATGATTACATCCTTCCATATAAATGGGTACATGATTCATTCATATCTCTTTTGAGCTTCATTTGGCAATAGATATACAAACTAGTCTTGATGCTGCTACAATTTCACATATATTTTGGATGTCCCTGCTCCCTAGTGCATACACTCTGGCTATCCTCAATGCTAGTGCAACCATCTGCAAACCTCAACCACCAAGTGATGAAGATAAGCATCACTCAAGCACTTTTTCACCAACCACAAACTTAAATGCAGTCCCCCGCACATCTACCTCACAAGTGAGATGGCCCTACCCTTTGAAAAAGAGATTGGTTAGTAAACCTCATAACAAATGCCTATCTAAGCTTAGTGTTGTTTCCTACAAACCGAAACCTAATCATATGATAGCCACACCTACAAGTATGAAAATATTGAACTAGAATGCATATAAGGAACATAGTGAACTGATAGTGTAAACAATGGCTACTTACACTACTTTGGCCAAAATATTCTCACCCAGTACTTTGAGTGATAGTCCTCACATTCACATACACTACTACAACTCAGTTTGGATTATGACCATTCATATACTATGCCTAGGTAATTTCCTCCCATAGGTAATCTTAACCTCAGAAATAACCTATTCCCCTTTTCCCAAAACACAATGGCTTCTCTACCAATAAACCCTACGCACTAGTTACCTCTTCAATGGATATTCCTATCCCAGGTATATCATATGAGCTTATATTTGCGTACACAATCTATTCTCTTCAAAATATAATCTAGTCCCAAGTATGAATTTATAATCTAGAGTATATATACATAAGCCTTATTTAATCATAGATTAAAGATTCATAAATAACTGACTCCATCAGGTAATATATCACACAAATAAGTGGTTTTCATCAAGAGTATAGCCACATCAATGAATGACCTCAATCTAAGAATAATCATATCAATAGATGATTCCATTTGAGAGTGTATTCTCTTTAATTAAAAAGGATGATTCAAGAGTAGAATCTTGTCAACATTATGCCTTCATAACAAGAGTGTGAAACAACTACCCAAGTAGCAACTCTAACTCAATAAGTAATCCCACCTACATCTCCATACATATAGTATCTCATAATATCAAGTGATTTACTTATTCACATAGGTGATTCTCAACCTCGTAACACCCTAATCATACATGATAAAGTCATCAATCAATGGCTAGTCTGATTATATAGGTTAATCTAACCTATGTGTTCCAATCATGACCAAATGTACTTGACCCAACCAAGTAAGTTATTTCCGACCTATAGGAATAAATGAGTAGTCAAGTACATATCCCAACCCAATAGGTAAATCTTAACATGAGGTCTCCTTTAACCAGATATAGTTCTTGATCCAAATAGGTTAATCTAGACCTAGGGTTCCATTCAAGAGTATAGTATGATTAGGTGATCATTCAAGTAAAGATATTTGATGTGGTTTGCATAATTTCACATCATATATTTCATACCATCTCTATGAATATATAGCTAAACCTTATCATCCCCAAGGTTTTCTAGCATAACTTCAGGAAATCGACATATCTCACACTACACACGTAGTTTAAACTATCTATGTATAGATCATCAATAGCTTCTTCTCGTATAAGGAAAATAGGAGTAATAAGACACTTTATTAAAGCTAAACCTATTTCATCATTCTTGGTATATAATACCAATGGTAAACACACACTCCTATTATAGAGTATATACAATCACTTCTGTAGAAAACATAAAATAACTTCTATTCCTTTTCATAAGAAAATACTATGTTTCACTATTGCAAGCATTTTCAAGAAATTCTAATCAAAGCAATCAAGCTCATTCTTTTGTAATAAAAGACAAATAATAGAAGATAAGATCCCCATGCTTGCAATACACTTAACCAATAGTTTGTCTTGTCGCTCAACCTTCTAAGCAGTAGCTTCCTAGCTTTGCTTAACCCTCTCATAGAAAATACCGTACTATAACTCCTTACTCAAAACTATAATATGCACTCACAAGTTAACTCACAAATCTCACTCAATAACTCACAAATCTCAAAAATTGTAGTAGAATAAAATAGAAAAATAAGTTTACAAAGTGAGAAGTGTGTCCCAAATGAGAGCTTTCCCTCTCTTATTTATACAACAAAAATGAGATTTCACAACCTACAGAAAAAGCATGTAAACTGACAACTTAATCCATGCAGTCGACTCACTCTACTTAGCTCAAAAGGTGGAAACAATCAAAGAATTTACTCAACACAAGAAGCTACTGTATACACCTAAAAATGGTCTAGAGAATCCAATTGATTAAATATGATTTATTTGATTAATTACCCTTAATTCCTCTACTATTAAATAAATATTATATAGTTCATCTTAAATTCTTCAATCTTTATTCTTTTATTGTCATCGTAATTAAATGAACAAATTTCACTTTGTTTTATTTAATTATCATAATTAAATTCATCTACTTAATAAATAAATAGAAATATTTATTTATATTAAGTTCACTATTAATTCTTCCATTTTATCATATTATTTCCTCTTAATTAAATAAACAAATTTAAATACTTTGTTTTATTTAATTATTATCATTACTTTATCTATTTATTCTATCTTAAATTAAATAAATAAATTTAAATAATTTGTATTATTTAATCATCTTATCATATTTCTTCTTAATTAAATAAAGATATTCTAAAGTCTTTCTTTTAAATTATCATATTTCTTCTATAATTATTTAATAGACAACTTCTATAGTTGGTATTATTTAATTATTTATTCCCCTTTTTTCTAAATTTGAATAAACTAAAATATTCAAATAAAGCCATAAATCAAATTTCCTCTATTCACTCACCAATAAAATTAGATATTTTCTATCTAATTAATTCATCTGGTATTGATGGGAAGCTTTAGAGACAAATTGGAGACAAATTTGAATCAATCTCTCAAATCTTCTTCCTTTGATCCTTCCTATCATCTTGCCTGGTGTTTTCATGGGTAAGAACCATTTCCAAAATCTTCTGAATCTTCCCAATCTCTCACCATTCAATCCTCCAGATTGAATCCAAGCCTCTACTTTGTTGCCCCTACCGTTGTGAATCTATAAATACAACCTTTCTCAACAGGAAATGGATCCCAGCTTTGTGCAATCTCACTCTGCAGGAAATAGCAATCAAGCAATAAAGCATCACAACAATAGCGATCATAGCAATAGGATTTTAGCAATCATAGCATCGGTAGTATCATAATCATGGATGCATCTTAGTTTTACTGTAGCTTTCTTTTATCAGATTTCATGTCAATATAGATTACAGTAGCATCAATATCATTTAGAAATCATATATAATCATTACATCATTGCATTTAGCATCACTCCATTCTCTAGATTGGCATTTTAACAGTCACAAGTGCTTACCAAATCTAAGAGCCCTCTGTGATTTAATAAATCTTTGGAGATAGGAAATAATGAGATGCTTTCAGAAGATTCTTTCTTTAAACTAGATTAATTGCTGGATCTTTGATATAATGTTTCATTAAGAAGTTTTATTTTACTCATACTTATTTCACACTTACAATTTTGCACCCATCATGGGGCATAACCACATATTTCACATTTTTTCTTTGAAAAGTGTCATACAGGATTCTGGCGTGTTCATTTTAGTGCGAGCGAGAGTTTTTCTGGCACTTCTGATGAAAACTATAGCGCTTTTGAGGCAAACTTCAATGCTTTTGAACTCTATTTTAGCGCTTCAACATAAACTATAACGCTTCTGAAGAATTGTTTAGCGCTTCTAAAGTGGAAACTATAGCACTTCCACAACCTGTTTCAGCACATCGACCAAATGTTCATGACACAACTAGTCTTTGTTCTCAAAATTTATATAGTGCTTCGGCAAAATTTTATGGCACTTTGGGAAAATTTTATGGTGCTTCTGAAAAAATTTAATAGCCCTTCTGATTTGTGTTTCAGTGTTTCAAAACTCTGTTTCAGCGTTTCGAAACTCTGTTTCAACGTTTCGAAACTCTGTTTCAGCGCTTCTGTATTTTCTTTTTTTATCTGGATCTGACACGACCGTGACCAAAATGTTATGTATTTTGAACTAAAAAGAATCAATCCTAGGGTAGAAAATTTAAATATACCAATCCTAGGATAGTCATCATATTTTGTGGCATTAGTTAAATAAAGTAGCCTGATCTTGTGAAACAACATCTTCACTTAGATTAGTACATTATCTTTTGGGCTTAAAATAAATCATTATTTGTTGTGCTTGTGTGGTGAATAGGCTTATGCTCTCACCTTAACTGGGTGATCAAAGTTCCAGACACACCCTTTCCTTTTCATGCAATTTTAAGCATTTTTTAAAACCCTTAGAAGGCCTGCTGTAGTGGGAAAAAGTACTCACCCTATGGGAACAACCTAAGTAGGAACGCCTAAAGCCAAGGATTCCAACCCACTCTAAACAAATGTGAGTTGTTGATGAAAGTCCAACTCGACGGTAGTGTGCAAGATAACCATCCCTAAAATCTTTGTTCTAAAGATTGGGAGGTCTCCTAAGGGAGCTTATCATTTGCTGCACCGCACAAAAACCCTATCTAAGAACCATAGTGTAGTATCCAATTGAGTCAGTAACTAGACATTGTAATACTCATAGTGCAAGGGGAGGGAAAAATCTGCCCCCAAGACACTCACCATATAATTGCCAAGGACCGTTTGCTTAAGGGACGAGAAATCCATCTTTGAGTACGCGCCTAGAAAAGATAAAAACATAGGCACCCTCTAGGGGGTGACACGACTATGCGAGTCAATGCAATTTTAAGATGTGGGTTGTTGAGTATAACAATGACCTTTTTGACTTTAAGAGTGAGTCTTTTTGAAGTGTATCTTTGTTAAAACAAACCATTGGAAATCAATAAGGACCATTTGTGGTTCTTGAACATACACTATCTGTTTAGATTATAGGATTAAAAACAACTATTCTACAATTGCTTGTTGTGTTCTCAAATCATTAAATTTAGGTAAAGATCATCCAAAAAAAAAAAAAACCAAAAAGAGTCAAACAAAACCACCCAGTAAAATTCATGATTAGAGATTGGAAGTCTAATTTTTTTGTCAAGAAATCCCTCAAAGTCAAGAAACCAAAGAAACCACTTAGTTACAAAAATATTTTGTAAAGAAGACGTTTCTTGTATCAAAGTAGGAAAATCTTGTTTCATCATAGAACTTTCATACATAGGTATCATGATTTCACTAGGGGTTATATTGGTGATTACGCCTTAGAGCCTCTTTATTCACAAGCCTATTTCCAAAGAAGATCTCTTATGCAATATCATAATCATAGTCAACCCATACATTAGTTCTTCATCTCGCAACCAATGATAGAATACTCCACCAGGCCGGATCAACTTTTGTAATAGAAATTTAGAATCTTTAGGCTTCTCATCCAACATTGGAAAAATACTAGTGGAGATATCTTATCAAGATTCCTGAAAAACAATCTCTTCACGAGTAGAAAAATAAAACAAAATCATTGAAACCCAAAGTAGCACTTATGAGGTCTGTTTTAGCGCTTCTAAATCCAAAGTAGCGCTTACACCCTCTGTTTTAGCGCTTCTGACCTTTGTTTTAGCACTTCCACAAAATAGCGCTTCGAAAAACTGTTATAGCGCTTCCACACTTTGTTTTAGCACTTCCACAAAATAGCGCTTCAGAAAACTATTACAACGCTTCCACACTCTGTTTTAGCGCTTCCACAAAATAGTGCTTCAGAAAACTGTTATAGCGCTTCCACACTCTGTTTTAGCGCTTCCACAAAAAAGCGCTTTGAAAAAATTTCATAGCGCTTCCACACTTTGTTTTAGCGCTTACAAAAATAAATAAATAAATAAATAAATAAAAATAAAGAGCTTCCAAACTTATCATTCAGATTTGTTAAAACTTGGATTTTTATCAACCAAAAGTATCTTTTCAATACAAACACTGTCTAGAAACCAGAAACAGATAGGTTCCTACAAGTTAACATTCTTTTCAACTAAAACTCAGATCTTGCAAACTATAAAGTGTCAAGCAAATCAAAACAAAATCTTGGTTATTTAGCTAAGTTTCTTCATCAGGATATTATCATCCTACTATCACAAAATGAGGCATAGTAACCATATTTTTAACCTAGTCTCATCAATAGGGTATACCATCCTATTCGACTTTGTTAAAATTCATTTGACACTTATCAAACATAGAAGATCAAAGTTTGGTAGAAAAAAAAAAAAAAACACTTGTATGCCAATCTTCACTAGGTTACAAAAGTAGAGACTCTTAGAAAAAGAACTTGAAACATCAAATACTATGGTAGAAGAAAATCCTTGGAATAGCTTAAATCAAAATGACAAGAATGAAATAACGACGGAAGACATACAAACAGCGCAACAAGACCCAAAATTCCATATATTTATGGAAAAGATCTTAGAGCGAGACATGGAGAAATATCTCCTAATGCTAGTTGAATCAGGTGCCAAACTTCCCAAAGATTTCGATGTCAATCACTTAAAAGAAACACCTAGAACAAATGAAACTGAAATGCCACAACATACGCCAAACACAGATCGAGTTGTGGCCCTAACACAACAAATGCAAAAAATGCAACAACAAATTCAAGATATGAAAAAGGGGAACATGAAAAGGTATGCATTACAAGACATTTGTCCTTATCCTTTTGACCCAACTATGGATATGATACCATTCCCTAGACACTGCGAATTCCCAAAATATGACAAATATAATGGTAAGACAAACCCAATCGACCATGTAAGGGAATTCAAAACCATGAGCTTAGAGTTTGCACAGGAATAAACTTACCTAATGAGGTTATTCCCAAGAAGCTTAGGAGGTCAATGTATGGAGTGGTTTTCCAAACTACAACTAGGAATACACACTTTTGAAGATCTCGTCAATAGGTTCATATCACAATATTCTTTTAACATGCAACATGACGTCGCAATAAAGGACCTCTATAACATGAAGCAAAACAAAGGTGAGACATTCCTATCCTTTTTATAGCGATGGTGAAGACTATTTGCTAGGTATCCTCGCTCCATACCCGAGGAAGAAAAAATGGAGTTATTCATTGATAACCTGACTGACGAAATGAGCTATAGGCTTGAATTACAATGTCCTCCAACATTCAAAAAAGTGATTGAAAATGGCCTTAAAATCGAAGAAGCCTTAGTCAAGCGAGGGGTGATCAAACACTACACTGAAAATTAAACAACACCAAATCCTCAAATCAATATACCAACAACGACAAACTTGAATTCTGGCAAAAGAATAGAAATACCGGGATCAATGAAACTACAAATGACTTACAAAATGCAAAGCCAATTATAACTTGATAGCCTCTACAGCAAAGACAAACCAAAATAGTGACCAAAACATCAAGTCAAATATCAATCAAAATAATAAACTAAACAATGGAGAATCAAAACCACAAACATATCAAAAATCATCGAACCGACATCGATTCACACCATTAGGCTAAACACTAGAATCGACAATGAAGAAATTGTTGTAAGTGGTCTTATCACTACACGAGAAGTATGATTTTGGGATCCAAAATTCAAACCACCATGGTGGAATGACGTAGATCATTGTAACTTCCATAACAATAAGGGGCACAATAAAAATGATTGCATGGAATTAAAACATATAATCCAAGATCTAATTGACAAAAAAAAGGTATACATAGAGGGACATCAAAACAACAATGATCATGCAGCCTTTAAAGACCCTTTACCAAATTATTATAAGGGAGAGTCATCTTCTACAAACAGTAAAGGAAAAAATGTCAATTACGTTTACAATAGCATGATCTTTTGTTTGTTTGAAGTAGAAAGTGATACTTCGACCAGTAATCACATTGAAAACAACAAAACCAGTGACATTATCCCCCTAGATCTAATCTCGAGCATACAAATATTCGACAATCAGATAAATATTTTAAAAAATAGAGAAAGACAAGACTATCAACCAGTTAATGTGATGACAAGGGTGAAATCCAAGGTAATTTTGAAGGGATTTGCACTTAAAAACATCACTCCACATCCAATTCGATACAACATTGTCTACCAACTTCAGAAAATACTAGCGCAAATATCAATACTTGAACTCCTTAAACTATCACCATCCCATAAGGAGATTTTAGAACAAGCACTTTTTGCCACCACGGTACCCAACAACCTAGATGTTTGTCAATTCCAGGCTATGGTGGGACATTTGACCACACCACATTGTCTATCATTCTCAGAACAGGATGATGTGTCAATTAATCATCCACATAACATCGCCCTCCACATTGAAGTTTTGATCCAAAAACATCGTGTTAAAAGAGTCCTAATAGATGGGGGAGTTGGTTTAAATATCTGTACTTTAAAGTTAATCTGTGCACTAGGGTATTCAAATAATGTTATTGATGCCCGAAGAAAAATGACAATAAAAGCTTATGATGAAGAAGAGAGATATTCCAAAGGATTGATTGTGTTTCCCATTCAAGTGGGACCAATGGTGAAAAATATATCATGCCAGGTACTAGAAAAAGAGTTAACCTACAATATACTCTTAGGACGTCCATGGATTCATGAAATGTAGGCAGTACCTTCGACCTATCACCAATATTTGAAATTTCCAGTTAATGGACAAGAGGAGACCATATCAGAAAATTATAACAATCCTCAACATTGTGACACACTCAGAACTTCTCAAGACACTTTTATGCCTCACAATAGGGAAGCATGCACTTCAAATTCATTAGATGGTGAAAAACCTCCAAAAATTACATCCAAGTGGGTGGAGAAAAAGGATAAATCACAAGATACGAGTGTTGTTGAATCTACATTAACAGACAATAAGGATCCTTTAAATTCTCTATCATAGAAATTCCAAGAACAGGTCCGACTAACAGACAAAGGCATGGGACAATATTCTATTGAGCAGTCTCTTAATCTTTCACAATTAATGCCATATCCGAAGTCATATGGACAACCATCAATGATAAAACAACAAACATCACAATCTGCTACGGTTCTAGAGGAAAGATTTGTGAAAGCCGGTGTAGACACCCAAAATTGTCCATATCGAATATTACCTAGTCGATACATGAACTTGTAAAACATCTTGTAATATTTTACTTTAGGTAATTGCATTATCACACTTATCTCATTTATTCTACTTAATCACCATCCCAATTAATTAAATAAATCTCATTTATTTAATTAATTCCCCCTTCACATGTCTCAAAATAATTCAAATTAAATATTTGAATTAATCTCACTTATTGTCACATTGCAACATATGTCATATGACTACAACTCTTCACATGCACAAATAATTTAAATAATTTTATTATTTAAATTATGAGATTCCCACTCACATCCTATTTTTACCCCCATTCATTGTGCGTCATAAGCATCTTTTCTTCCAAGATAAATAAAAGAATCCCACTTATTTCCTCACATCCTAAATTTAGTCTCATGTCATAACCCACTTAATGTGAGTCATAAACACTAAAATAAAATTTTAATCCTAGCCATACATATCACAAATTTGACTTTTAATCTTGGCCATCGAATCAAATCAGCCTTCTATAAATCAAGCCTTTCACAGGACATTTAGGAGATCTTCTTCTAGTATCCTCACTCTGCCAAAATTTATCTCAATCTTCTTATCTATCTATCTATCTATCTATCTATCTATTTTCCTTCTATTATCTTCATCTTATCGTTATGCTGTGAAAATGAGCAATCAACATATCAAATCATTCAATCCTTCAAAATCTTGCATTCTCATGCAGGTGGAGAAGAGCAATGGAGATAAATCAATTCTAGCTTGGAGATCAGTTTGCTTTGCTTTCTTGTTTTGATTTTCATGCTAATTGTGCTCTATTGTGCTTGTTAGGGTTTTATATTATAATTTGTTTATGCATTTTCCTTAAGATTTTTTACCCTAACTAAAACCGGTACTATAGAGGATGAATCAGAAAAAAAAGCTATCCTCGATTGGTTTTACAAAAATGAAGAAACATCGACATCAACAAACATCAACATTAAGACAGATAAGTATGGCAAAGGAAAGGCTATTTTAGAAAAAGTGGGTTTTGAAGGACAAGGACCTGTTGGAAAAAGGAAAGAAGGTATCGTGGAACCAATTCAACCTCTTACTCTTTATTCCAAGGATAAGATAGGATTGGGTTATTCAAAAGAAGAAACACAAGAAATGACTAAGAAGGCAGTTGAAAGAATCCTTCAAGTAAGAGATAGCTCTGAAACAAATTCTAATGAATATGAATGGGATCTATATTCTGATATATCTTACACAAATCTCCAAATCGATGTCATAAAACAATATGCACCTACACATGAGGAGGGACAGAGCTCAGGGTCTAGATCGCTTGTATTAGAATCACAACATATCAATGACTCAAGTGAGGATTAAAATACATCAAGTGAACTAGGTAATCTTGAGGAGAGTAACATCATTGAACTCAACACCCCTAATGATAACTCTAACGATAAAATATCTGAACCCTTACCGCCATCGAACCAAGTCAATCCAATGACTTCCTACCCTTAGTACATCTTGAAGTTATCGACTGGGAACCCATTGAACCTCTAAATGTACCCATCTATGCAAATGATGATGCTATCATAAATTTCCTTTGTTGTGACGAACCTGATACAAGTTCTATCCATAAATCTCATAACAACGTGGATTGTCTGGTGGGTGTCAAATCTTCCAGTTGCAAAAATAAAAATAGGAATAATGGATCTAATACTAAAAACCATTTTATGGTAGTATTAGATTTTGAAAAGAGAAAAATAAAGAATGCATCGAACAGTGAAAACCTCTTTGAGGCACTGAAAGATGGGAGATTTGACACCCTTCCAGAGCATTATCATGAAGGATCACCAGTTCTGGTGGAGCCTACACAATTTGTAAACA
The DNA here is from genome assembly GCA_007115665.2 of Sequoiadendron giganteum. Lineage (NCBI taxonomy): Eukaryota > Viridiplantae > Streptophyta > Pinopsida > Cupressales > Cupressaceae > Sequoiadendron > Sequoiadendron giganteum. The sequence continues at coordinate 75,830,186 of CM021107.1, read as the reverse complement.
TTGGTACAAAAGAAATAGCAAAGATTTTACATCTGGCAGAATCTATTACAGAACAAGAAAGACCTGAATTTATCAAATTATTTGAAGAAAGAGGCATTAATTTTTCTTGGTCATAATCTGATATGCTGGGTTTAGACCCAAATATTTTAATGCATCATTTGTCTTTGCCTACTGGAATCAAACCTGCAAAACAAAAATTAAGAAAGATGCCTCCACATATCGCATTAATGGTAAAAGTTGAGTTGAAGAAGTTATTGGATGTAGGATTCATTAGGTCTATTGATTATGCCGAATGGATATCAAATATTGTACCTGTGTTAAAGCCGGATAATAGTATCAAGATATGTATAGATTTTAGGGATCTAAATAAGGCATGCCCCAAGGATGATTTCCCCTTGCCTAATATTGACATCATCATGGAATTAACAACAGGGCATGCCATGTTATCAATAATGGATGGTTTCTTCGGCTACAACCAAATCAAGATAGCACCAGAAGATCAAGAGAAAAATGCATTCACATGTCCATGGGGAACCTTTTGCTGGAATGTCATGCCCTTCAGTTTGAAAAATGTAGGGGCAATTTATCAAAGAGAAATGACCACTATCTTCCATGATATGATGCATACCTTTATGGAGGATTGCGTGGATGATATTCTAGCTAAATATTATTCCAAAGAAGGACATCTGGATATATTGGGAAAATTTTTCACAAGGTTAGAAAATTTCAATGTCAGACTAAACCCTAAGAAATGTGTCTTTGGGGTTACATCAACAAAAATCTTAGGATACATAGTCTCAGAAAAAGGTATTGAAGTAGATCCAATAATGGTAAAGGCAATAATGGAAATGCCACCACCCAGAAACATCAGTCAACTAAGGTCACTACAAGGAAGGTTACAATCAATCAAGAGATTTATCTCCCAGTTGGCAGACAAAAGTCACCCATTTAATCCTCTATTGCATAAGAATGTTGTGTTCAAATGGGATCAAGGGTGTGAAACAAATTTCAACCAAATAAAGCAATATCTGATGTCGCCACCTATTCTCATGCCACCAACATAAGGAAAACCTTTAATACTATACATTGCAACAAAAGATATTTATTTAGGAGCACTGTTGGCACAAGAAGATTATGAAGGAAGGGAACAAGCCATTTACTACATCAACAAAACTTTGAATGGCTATGAAATAAATTATACCTTCATTGAGAAATCTTGTTTGGTGGTGATATTTGCTACTCAACAGTTGCGACATTACATGTTGACTGACACAATCAGGCTCATAGAAAAAATTGACCCATTAAAGTATCTACTCAGTAAGGTTGCTTTAACAGGTAGACTGGCCAAATGGGTCATGCTTTTAAGTGAGTTTGATATTTAGTATGTGGAAAGAAGAGCCATCAAAGGTCATGTGATCGCTGAACAATTAGATGAAGCTCCTTTAATTGATGATTGTCCTATGACAATGGAGTTTCCTGATGCAAACATTCTTACAATAACAACACAACAATGAATACTTTACTTTGATGGATCATATACACAAAGAGGATCTGGTGCGGGAATTTTTTTCATAACACCCCAAGGACGCACTATCCCAAAATCTTATAGACTAATGTTTCCATGTACCAATAATGTGTCAGAGTATGAGGCATTAATCATTGGCGTGAAAGTGGTAATTGAATGGAAAATCATAGAGTTACAAGTATATGGGGATTCTCAACTAGTCATTTATCAAGTAAATGACAAATATTAGACGAAAGATGAGAAGTTGATGCCATATAAGTAGCTGATAGATGATCTCAAACAATAATTTGTCAATATAAAATTTGAGAAAATTCCAAGGGCAGAAAACAAAGTGGTAGATGCTATGGAAACAATTGCTTTTGTTTTACAATTACCGAAGAAACGTGGTTGTTATGAGTTTATGGTAGAACAAGTATATAATCCTTCTTATAATAGTTCGGAATCCAAAACCATATGCCATTTAGATTTCTTTGAATCCTCCATCTATGAAAAGACTTATGCGTACCTAAAAGACAACATCCTTCCCCCTGATCTTTCCATAAACCAAAAATGCAACTTCATTCGCCAATCCGTCCGACATACTTTAATCACCGACATACTTTATTGTCGAGGTCTAGATGGTACTCTTTTTTGATGTTTAGAACATAATGAATTTGAGATAGCCTTATGTGAGGTTCATGAAGGTATTTGTGGAACTTATTCAAGTGGTATAACTCTAGCAAAGAAACTCCTCCGTTTAGGGTATTACTGGCCAAGTATGGAGAAGGAGTCTTATTAGTTTGTCAAGAAGTGCCAAAAGTGTTAGATTCACAGTAAGCTGATCCACACACCAACTCAAGAATTACACCCATTCACATCAACATGGCCCTTTTGTCAATGGGGAATGGACTTGGTAGGAAAGATAAATCAATCTTCATCCAATGGACACAAGTTCATAATCACAACGACATAATACTTTACAAAATGGATAGAAGCAGTTCCTCTCACAACTATCACTGGAAAATAGATCCCATCATTCATATTGAACTACATAATCTATTAGTATGGCATACCTCAGTCCATTATCACTGATAATGGACGACCATTTAAAAACCAGGATGTCCAAGAATTATGTGAAAAATTTCATATCCAACATCGTTTTTCAACACCATATTATCCTCAGGGAAATGGCCAAGCAGAGGCGTCTAACAAAATAATTCTAAAAAATAGTCAAGAAAACAGTTGATGATGTTGGACATGATTGGCATGTTCAGCTTAATCCTACACTATGGGCCTACAAAACCAGCATCAAAACACCGAAAAGAGATACACCATATGCCTTGGTATATGGATCATAGGCCATACTACCCATTGAGGTAGAGATTCCATCACTTCGTGTGTCACTAAAAGGAATCATTTCATATGAGGACTATAGAGTATATAGGATTCAAGAACTGGAGTTGTTGGATGAGCATCGTCAACAAGTTGTCAATCATCTAACGGCATACCAACAAAGAATGTCAAGGAGCTACAATCATAGGGTAAAACCTAGAGTCTTTCAGGTCGGTGATTTGGTCCTAAAAGAGAACCCTAGAAATCAGCAGGACAAAGAAAAGAAAGGGAAGTTTGAACCTAATTGGCTAGGTCCCTTTGTCATCATATCAGTGTATGGATCAGGCACTTATCATCTATCAACAATTGAAGGGGATTTGTTTTATGAACCTCTCAACAATATCCATCTTAGAAGATACTACACTTGAATCACCTAGTGCACATTTCAAACTTCTAAAAAATGGTTTCCTTGATGAAAACCTAGAAAACAGGCATCTTGGTCATGAATTTAAAAAAAAAAAAAAATTAATAAAAAGAGATCTTAAAAAAAAAGTGCAATAAAAACATATAGTGAAAACTTGGAAATAGGCGCTATTTATGATTTAGCTAGCTTTCGCCATCTATTGGGATACATGTCATAGTTGTTACTTTCACCATCACTTTGCATCCATTATCATATCATTGCAAATAGTCATGTCTCACCCTAGCTTGAGGGAAACATCTACACATCACTGGGGGAAATAAAACATCGAGCTTGGAAAAAACACAACAAAAACAATGATCAAAATGCAACCAACACGTAACATCAATCACTATCAGAAACATTTTGGACATCCGCATATGACAGTAAAAAAATTAAAAAAAAAGGTCATAAGATTCAGTCTCAAAAATTCAAAAACATGAGTCTGTGTCAGTCGAACTATGTGATCTCTGCATGTATAATGTAGGCAAGGCTAATATTTGATCAATCCCTGAGGCCCCTAGGATAGGTCATTAGGTTAGGTTTGGTCCAATCTTAGAAAACAACAAAACCATCACAAACTCAAGATGGATGTCTGAATAATGATTGAAACACTTTAAGTAAATGTTGGATATGTTGTATTTTTCAATTGTTTGTTATCATTTCTTTGGAGTAACTCAATGATGTAATGAACTAGAGAATCTAGGAAGAAGAATGGTATTTTCATTTGTCTGTTGTTTGTGAATTAATTATTTATTATGTGAATTATCGTGGGACATGCTCTACAAATGTATCACTGATGACATTCGAAATTCACACACTAAAATGATTGATCCTTGTCTATTTATGCAAGAAATGCTCAGGTCATCTCGGTTTAATTATACCTCGATGCTTGTGTTCACTTGCAATATCAAAAATCATGAGAGTAATACTCAAGTCATCATTGGTCTAAAATATACCTTTGATGCTTGTACTCACTTTCAACATTTTTAAAGCTCTATGATGATAAAAAGCACAAAAAGTACTGTTAAAATGCTAATATTTTTGCATATAATTGCATGATAAATTTATATTACATAGTTTATACATTTGTAGAGTATGTGATACAAAAGTTTGTGAAAAATTCAAATTGATGATTATCTTTTCTCATAAAAGACTGAGTATACTTGACATAAACAAAAACATCATTGTAACCATGCAGTTGCATCAACATTTTTCACATTCGAAGGCAATTTTCTATTCATCATTCATAGATTTAAATCAAATCATTTTGCATTCATATTTATCCATATCATATAAAAATTCTAAGAGAAAATTTCAAAACTAAATCATATCATTGCATTTTTCGTCCATCCACTCATTATTTATCCCATATCAAGTCATCACATTATCCATTCACATTTTATTATGAATACATTACTGGAATACATTAAAATACATCATAAATCCATTCATCATTTTATTATTACATCATATTATTGCATATCCATCAGTTCATAACTTATATCATACATCATCTATTTTCTCGCATTTCTATCAACATATGAACATACATCCCATTTGTATCACATCATTACATCCACATTCGTGTATAAATATGATCATCATATACAAATAAAATAATCATGCATCCATACATCGACAACATTCATCCGTACATCATTCATTAAATAGACCATCATAAACCATAGCATATCACATGATCATCTAGAATCAAGTAAATCATCACATGACATGTATAACATGGAAAATAAATGCATCCATCAATAGAATCATAATAAAACCCATCAAAGATCAATCATAGTCTATTGTATATCATATAAAACATATAAAACATCAATGTCAAGTATACAATGAAGTCTAAAATAACAGAGATATATCATCAAAACTGGCTGGATCGAAGTATACATCATGTATCAAAAACAACATAGAATCATAATGGAATTTAAGATCTACTACTGCCAGATGGTGCAGGCATCATGGGACTAGTACCTCCACCACCACCAGATGGACCAATACCTCCACCACCACCAGACGGACCAAGACCTCCTGGATCTCTACGAGGAGGCTGGGTCACACCCTCACTAACAATCATAGTATGTGTGCTACTTGATCGTGAAGGAGCATAACTCACTCTCCTCTCAGCGGGGACTCCATCATGATAACAAACCCTGTAAAGATCCACCTCTCAGCTAACATAGAGAACCTCCCTCATATAATTGCCAACACTGGTACCATTGGCAATCCGCTGTAAAGTATCTGCAGTCGCCTGTGCCCGCTCTGCGATCTACCTGACACTATCCCTCTCTACCGTCAATGTGGCAATCTGCGTATGTGTAGCTTCCAACTGTCCTTGTACCTATGTCAAGGCCTATGCATGAGCTTGTGCTTGGGTCTGTATCTACGTCTGTGTCTGCACAAATAAACCTTGTGCCTGAACAAGCTACCTTTGCAGAGTCTAAATCTGTACCTGGAGGGAGGCAATCTGTGTCTGATAATCCGAAGAAGATGTCTCCACTGCTTGCCTCTTACGAGGCACACTAGTGGATGGACCTATACTGCCTACCACAATACCTCTGCCACCATCCCTTCCATCATCTTCATCATCACTACTGCTCTCACCACTGTTGCTCCCCTCACTGTCCTCACTACCACTATCATCATCCTCACCACTACCCTCCACATCCTCAATGTCAACATCCTCCTCTCCACCCACATCCTCTGCCTCAACATCCACAACCTGCTGCTCCACCACATCCTTTGCTTGTCTCCGTCGCCAACCATGTGCAACCACAACATCCTCCTCTACAGGTAATGGTGCTAGCTCATCAAGAATAGTGATTTGAGGGCATGGATGTAATGCAAGATAAGTCGCATAATCCTTTGTCACTAGAGCCTCTGTAAGATCATGACATATGTCCCAGGCTGAAGGCTATAAGGTGCGGTATCCCTCTACTAAGGAATCATAGGATAAACGTGGCCCCCAATCTGCTACATCACTCTGATGTCGGGCATAATGTACAATACCTCGGGGCATGCACTGAACAATACTATACTGCCTGTAGACCCTCCACAGTAGGAATCTCTCTAAAATGAAGCGGGTCCCGCCAATCAAGTTTATAGAATCACAAATGTATCCCAACTCCGCATCAACCTCATCCCACTGCTCACAATCAAGATATGGGCGCCATGTCATTGCCTCTAAATCATCCAAAATGTGCCTCCAATGCTCCAACTTACCCATCCTAGATTGGGTAATTCAACCTCTATGTCTGAAAACATATGGCCTAGTAGCAAGCCTATCTCGAACTAGCACTGGTCACGTAATAACAATATTCTCCCATGCCCAAACCTAAAGCAAGGTAGCTCCTGATGATAAACTGCACCCTCTCAAATAAACAACTGAATGCAAATCATGATACAAATGTGCCAGCATGCACATCCCCCAAGCATAGTGGGTCCGGTGTACAATCATACTCTCAAGTACATGGATCCATCTGACATATAGTCCCTTTGACTTGCGATCAGGACAAAGGAACCCTCCAATAAATCCTGCCAGACCTGAAGGTAAGGTGGCATAAGAATCCACATCCCAGCAATATGCTCATCCTGAAACACTCTACGAAGAGAATCTGTCCCACCTAACTCTTGTGAATCATACACAACAACCTCTCCAACAAATGGTATCCGCAAAATAAACCAAACATCCTCTGGGGTGATAGTCATTTCATCGATGGGTAACTGGAAGGTGATATGATCACTGCGCCACCGCTCAGCTAAAGTTGTGAGAAGACCCTGATTAATCCTAATTTGGGGCATGTCAAGAAGAGAAGCAAGTCCATACCGAACAATAATCTGTGTCTCATTTGGTGTCAACTATGGAATCATATCAAATTTCCATGGGAAACGCTCTCGAATCTAGAAGTTATCCAGAGACTCCTATCATCATAAAATGTTTAAAATCAGTACACTATGTCAAAAATCACAGGGCATTATACTATGAAATCTAATCAGCTCTTGGTATGAATTTTGATCAAAATTCATGAGCAAACATCACCAAACCTCACCTATCATGAGGTCATCATTATCAATCTAAATTGTACTTCACCTAACATGAGGTCAATTTATCAAAATCAACCTTGCCTATCATGAGGTTCATCACACATAAGATTATTCCTCACCTATCATGAGAACAATTCTTATATGTCAATCATCAAGGTTATTTAGATCATCAAATCATATCAAACCAATGGGTTGACACGATCGAAATCGACAAAATCAAGTTTAAAATTTGACAAATTTTGCAAATTTGACTTGGATGCGCTAAAACAGGCATTCAAAGTGCTAAAAGATCAAAAGCACTATTTCATTAGTCAGAAGTGCTAGAACAATTTATGAAAATGCCATATCACTGAAAGTGCTATTTTCGGAGGTCAAAGCACCGAAACAGTTGCTCAAAGTTCTAAAATCCTTGAAGCACTAAATTAATCATTGTAAGCGCTAATCTATCCTATCCTAGCGCTAATTAACCAAAGCACTAAATTAGCTTACCAAAGTGCTAAACTACCCAATTGAAGCGCTACTTTTCAAAATCGCTAAAATAGTCCCTAGAAGCGCTACACCGGAGTGTAAAAGCGCTACAACGTAATCTTGAAGCGCTAAAACTACGGAAAACATTGAAAATGGAAAAAGAACAAAAAATGACAAAAGCACGAAGTATGAGGAGGTCTAGGGGTATGTACCGAAGATCCATAAGTTGTCGGGCGCTAATGACATCACACTCACTCAAACCGGTGGGTGTGGTAAGGGATCGACATTTTGCTCCAAAGTCACAAATATCTCTCTCACAAAGTTTCAAAAGTCAAAATGCACAAATGATTTTGAAAAAGACCCTTTTGATCTTTTATAGATTATTAAAGGTGGGTTTATGGTGGGATTTTTAAATTTTTAATTAATTTTTATTGAGAGATTCATTGAAATTCATCCAAGGACAAAATTTCTACACCAAATATTGGGAGATAAATTATTTTATCATCAAATCATCATCGAATCATCAGAAAATCATGAAAATTTGAAAAATTACAAAAAATCCAAAATCATCAATTTATCTCTCGAGAGGGCATATATCCATCATCACTTGAAAATCAATGTCTGGGGTATACTAAATTTTCGCCGATACTGACAGCATCAAAAGCAAAAAATTCTTTGAAGCAATGCGTAAACACATCACTTCAAAGAGGGGCAAAATGTATACACCTAAAAATGGTTTGGAGAATCCAATTGATTAAATATGATTTATTTGATTAATTACCCTTAATTCCTCTACTATTAAATAAATAGAAATATTTATTTATATAGTTCATCTTAAATTCTTCAATCTTTATTCTTTTATTGTCATCTTAATTAAATGAACAAATTTCACTTTGTTTTATTTAACTATCACAATTAAATTCATCTACTTAATAAATAAATAGAAATATTTATTTATATTAAGTTCACTATTGATTCTTCCATTTTATCATATTATTTCCTCTTAATTAAGTAAATAAATTTAAATACTTTGTTTTATTTAATTATTATCATTACTTTATCCATTTATTCTATCTTTTTGAAAAAAAAAAGAGGGGTAAAAACTTTATTGAAATTCAGAACACAACATTACATCCAAGGTCAAGAGCCAAAACCTTGGCACCCATCCAGGTACAACCCAAAAATCAAAGAACAACCCTGGAACCCATCCAGATACAACCCAAAAAACAAAGAAACAGAAGCAGCCAACCAGCTACAAACTCCTGTCTTCCTCCAGTAACCGGTCGAAATCCTGATGAATCTTGGGAGAAACCTGTCTCCAATCTTCAACCTTCCAACCATCCACATGCTCAGAGGCCCACCTGGCCAAGCAATCAGCAACCCAATTCCACTCCCGTGGGATATGAACAAAGGACACATCCTCCATCATAGAACTAACCTGAAGAATCCGCTGAACCACCCCCACTAGCTGCCAGTTAATACCAGTCACCTTTCGGTCATTCACCAAATTAATTAGAATCTAAGAGTCCGCTTCACAAATAGCCTTTCTCCATCCAAGAGAAAGAGCCTTCTCCATAGCATAAAGAATAGCCAAACCTTCTATATAATTAACAGTTTGAGTCCCTTCATGCACCGAAAAAAGAAAGATAACTGATCCTGAAAAATCTCTACCAATTTCGCTGATCCCAGCAGGCCCAAGATTGTCCCTAGAAGAGCCATCAGTATTATTCTTTAGGACACCATTCGGAGGCGGTAACCACCTACCCATCCGCTGAATTCTTTGCTTTTTGTGCCTACGAAATCTGCTACCAATAAAAGAAGAAGAAATATCTTGAAGCCCTAGTCTTTCCACAACCTCAGCATCACTTTTCTCCAGAGGGAAGACCGTCTCACTTTTAGTAGCAATCGATTCCTGAATCATACCCAACAAACACCACCACACTTGCTAAACCATCAACATCTCCCCCCGAAAGATCCTATGATTCCGCTCTAGCCAAATTTTCCAAAGAAGAAAAGTGGGGCCAACATACCAAACATCCTACAAAAAAGAAGCCATCGAGGGAGGTCTACCCATACTATCCCAAAACTCAATCAGAGAAGAGGTATGAACACAGGGCCTCTTCCAGACTCCCCACCAATAATGCCAAAGCTGAGAAACAAAAGGGCATCGAAAAAATAGGTGTGAAGAGCCCTTCTCCTCGTTTTTGCATAAAACACACATAAAAGGCCCCAGAAATCCACGTTCATAGATGTTATCCCAGGTTAAGCACCTCTTCCAAGCCAAAGTCCACACAAAGTAGTTGCATTTTGGCCAAGAGAGCTTGTTCCACACTTTTTTCCACCAATGTACCTCCACGCCATCCAACCTCTGAGTCAAAAGAACTTGATAGCCAGAGGCAACAGAAAAAACCCCCTTAGGGTTGTGGTTCCATGCAAGGATATCCTCTCCCGGGAGAGAACTACAATGCCTTCTACAAAGGATGTTATGAAGCTCCACGCTCCTATCAACTAGCCCAAAATCCGGCCATTCAGAGGGGTCCTTCCACTGAGCCACCTCCAGCTGGCGCCTAAAAGAGAGAGATTTGAAGTCCCTAACCCTAGCCCATCCAACCGCTAGAAATCTCTAACTCAAAGGAACCAAGTCAGAGAACTGAGAGATAAGGGGAGGTTGGCCATCCCAGGAGTCTAACCAAAAAAGGGCATCCGAGCCTCCTCTGCAAATGAAAAATAAACCATCCTTGATAAGCTTGGCACCCTTCTGCAGAGTAGACCAAATCATCGAACCCTTCCCCTCTAAAGGGTACCTAGGGAGATCCTGATGAGGAATTCTCGGGAAATACTTATGGGCTAAGATCTTGGCCCAACTTTGGTCCCGCTCCACACACCATCTCTAGTACAACTTAGCAGCCACCGCCATCCCCGTCAGAGCTGATTGACGAAGACCAAGACCGCCATACTGCTTGGGGCTACACACAACATCCCACCTGACGAGGCTCCACTTGGAAGAAGTCAAACTTCCAACCCATAAAAATTGTCTTTCCAGAGCTTCTAGCTCCTTTAGAAAGCCCATCGGAGCCACTTGTAACATGCATCTATAAGTTGGGAGGGCTTGCACCACCAACTTGAGAAGTTGAACTCTTCCAGCAAAAGATAACCATCTATGTGTCCAATGGTTAACTTTCACCCTAAATTTATCAATAATACCCTGCCAAGAACCTTTGGGGAGTCTGCCAACAGATATAGGAATTCCCAGATAAGTCAAAGGAAGATCTCCTATCTGAAACCTCAAAATATTCGCAATCCTTCTCTGAATAGGAACCAGAGTATTGAAAAAGAAGATGGAGGATTTATCTTCATTAATCAACTGCCCTGAAGCTTTAAGATAAACATCCAACACCTGCCTCAAATTAGTAGCTTCCCTAATAGAAGCAATCCCCATCAGAGTAGTATCATCAACAAATTGCAAGTGAGTATGTGGGGGAAAACCTCCTCCCCACTACCAACCCTGAATGAGTCCCATCTCAACCCTTCTTCTCATCAAGCGGCCGAGCCCTTCAACAAGAAGCAAAAATAAGTATGGGGAAAGCGAATCCCCTTGACGCAAACCCCTAGAAGCATTAAAAAGCTTAGAGTGGCTACCATTTATCAGCACTGAAAAGGAGACAAATATGACACAGCTCATGACCCATTGAATCCACTGCTCGCAAAATCCAAAAGCCGCCAAAACCTTCCTCATAAAAGACCATCTAACCCTGTCATAAGCCTTGGCCATATCCAATCCATTTATTCTATCTTAAATTAAATTTAAAAAATAAAATAATTTGTATTATTTAATCATCTTATCATATTTATTCTTAATTAAATAAATATATTCTAAATTATTTCATTTAAATTATCATATTTCTTCTAATATTATTTAATATACAACTTCTATAGTTGGTATTATTTAATTATTTATTCCCCTTTTTTTTGCTAAATTTGAATAAACTAAAATATTCAAATAAAGGCATAAATCAAATTTCCTCTATTCACTCACCAATAAAATTAGATATTTTATATCTAATTAATTCAACTGACATTCATGGGAAGCTTTGGAGACAAATTGGAGACAAATTGGAGACAAATTTGAATCAATCTCTCAAATCTTCTTCCTTTGATCCTTCCTATGATCTTGCCTGGTGTTTCCATGGGTAGGAACCATTTCAAAAATCTTCTCAATCTTCTCAATATCTCACCATTCAATCCTCCAAATTGAATCCAATCCTCTACTTTGTTGCCCCTATGCAAATCTGCTGCCGTGAATCTATAAATACAACCTTTCTCAACAGGAAATAGATCCCAACTTTGTGCAATCTTACTTTGCAGGAAATAGTAATCAAGCAATCAAGCATCACAACAATAGCGATCATAGCAATAGCATTTTAGCAATCATAGCATCAGTAGAATCATAATCATGGTTGCATCTTAGTTTTACTGTAAATTTCTTTTATCAGATTTCATGTCAATATAGATTACAATAGCATCAATATCATCTAGAAATAATATATAACCATTACATTATTGCATTTAGCATCACTCCATTCTCTAGATTTGAATTTTAATAGTCACAAGTGCTTACCAAATCTAAGAGCCCTCTGTGATTTAATAAATCTTTGTAGATAGGAAACAATGAGACGCTTTCAAAAGATTCATGCTTTAAACTAGATTAATTGTTGAATCTTTGATTTAATGTTTCATTAAGAAGCATTATTTTACTCATACTTATTTCACACTTACAGCTACAGGTCGACTTCTATGTTTTGACAATAGTTGAAGACCATTTCAACCTACCCATGATCAAATGGTGACAATCAAATTGTTTCCTAAATGGACTTCTACAACATTTAGAACTTCATGAATCTGTCACCAAGTATGTAGCCTACTCTCCTATTGTTTGGTGTGGATTTACTCATTGAATCAGTCTACAGTTTGTAATCAATACATGCCCAAAGTCGACTTAGTCTAAGCTTGCAAAAAATAGAGGAGAAAGGAGTCGCTTAGCTCATTAATGATATATTGACCAATTCCATGCATTGTTGTTACTTTCCCTATTAGCATGCATTTTCAACTTTATGAAGTTGGCGTAGCATTCTAATGCCTCATTTCTTTTATCATGCACTTTCTAAGTTTGAATAAGTCGCAACTCATAAATATAATGACGCCTTTCATAGTATAGACATTATGGTTTATATCAACCTTTTATTGCTATAAAATACTTTCACATAGTTCAACTTTTATATAATGTTAGCATATGCATCATTCGCCTTAAATACTTTGCAATATCCCATATGCAAATCAGCCTATACTCATAGATATAAATCGGCCCATGTTTACATATATAAATTGACCCTCAAAGCACCACAATATATTTATAAATATATATTAATATTTATACATATACATACATATATATGCTAACTAATCACACATATATATATGTATGTATATATATATATATATATATATATATATATATATATACACCAAGTCAATCAAGTAAGAATACATTCAATATACAAATAAATATGAACAAGTTAACATTCATATAATAATAATATATTATATATCCAATCACATATATATTCATATCATTTAAAGCAAATAAGCAATAATCCATTTGATAATCAAATGATTACAACTAAGTAATATATTCACAATAATAACACACACATATATATACACACACATGTACATATATACTATATATACACTTCTCTAATAAGAATTAATGCTTACACACACATATATATACATGACATACATATATTTATAACGATTAATAGTCAAATAATCCATTTGATATCTGAAATGACTATGACCATGCGACTATATTCATCATAACATATTTATACAGATATATGCATAACTATACATATGTTGTCATACTCGTATGAACATCCCATTATATCCAACGTACATGTATGTCGACATATGTGTATATATGCATATATATATCCCAAGTACTCATTTAACCATACAATCAAGTATAGTAATGTAAGGAAGAACTCACAAGCTACAAATATATAAACATCATCCAAGAATGCACACAATAGTAGTCAAGACCCTTACTAATGAAAACACATCATGTCTAAGGATGGCTTACCATTTCCCAACATAATAACTTGAATCAACTATTCTACTGTGAGTGTGTGTAGCTCAAATAGGTTTCATTTAGGGTTATCCGACCAATCACTTCTCCCGAGTGATACTTCCCCTCCACCCAGAGGAATGAACCTGTCCTGGCAACTAGCATAGATCATTTGCAATGGTAGTTAGACGTTCATAATAAATCCATATGCATCATAAACCTGAGAATATTCATATAGAAATACATGTTCATCATCAATGTAAACATAACTACTCTTTCAAAGTATTTATCAACACTTCACATAATACCTATTTCAATATTCCATTTATCATATTAAAATAATGATTGCATTTACCTCCCTATTTACTTGTGAAGGTAAAAGTAAATCAGTTACAACAAAATGGGGTGTAACATACTTCCCCCCTTGTGAATCATCATCCTCGATGATTTAAAACACTTTAACATATAGAAAAAGTCAAATAAAGGTTTTACTTACCTTTTTCAAATCATGTAAGATTTATTAATTAGTCCTCCCTCATAACACCACCACTCCTTGCAATCTTATCCTTCTTGGACCTTGCATTAAGTGTCTCTTTGTTAACACATAGGGTAAACTTGTGTGCCTCACACATACTTATTCTCTCAAGAGATTATGCATGGTAATCACCATACCTCTTATGTACATCTCAAGTATAATAGTAACTATATCCTACATGACACCTATACCATAGTGACTAGAAAACACGTTCTCATTGGCTAATGAATTTATCTTGGAATTTTGATTTATTGTACAATACACTATGGGTCTCATCCTTCCCTTTGGTATTTACTTTCAAAAAACCCAAAATTTGAGTCCATCCATCACTTACACATCTATTTTCCTTAATCATAATAGTAGTGCTCTTGATTACTTGTCTATCTTGAGCATAACATTTCTCTTGGACACCTGTCAATTTCAAACATAACATTACTACTTCATAAGCTTTGTACCAATAAGGTTTCTCATTGATCTTTTGATCTTCTATTTCCTTTCGACAATCTTTTAAGTTCTAAGGTTAATCCCATTTCTTAGCCCATTTTAGCTTAATAGAGTTTTCAACCTTCCTTTCCATATAATGGATCAAACCTCAATGATATAATTTTATGAGTATTCTACAAATCATTCAAGATTTGGTTTACCACTTTTTCTTGTTTGGATACAATAATATATTGAGTGTTCATTCAATTGAATGTTTCACAAGATGATCATGGTTTACACAACCTCATCATTATTTGCTCATTCACAACTGAGACAACCTTCTTAGGAATACTAAGCAACTACTTCACACAATATATTATTTAGGACAAAAAACCCATAAATCAAAATTTCTAACCAACGTTGGTTACCTTGGTGAGTTTGTTCACCACATCATTATGTCAGTTCCACCGACATAGATAGGTTAAAATATCTTGTGTTCTACCACTCCCCCTCTAGAATCTCAAGAGAGTATACATGTCCTGCTGATGATGACATCTTGTCTTCATTTCCTAGCACACTGGACAATAACTTACCACATTTCTTGTAGCATCTTACTCTATCTTTTCCTAGAATATGATAGTGGTTCCCCATCCAAAAAATCACTTTGCCATTCCAATTTCCCAACTCTAGCAACAATTTACTCATTTCATTCCTTAATCTTCCAAAATTTTGGATACATGGGTTCTTTTACATCCCATACTACTCTATTCTTTGACTAAATGAAAACCTATTTTGTGGACTCATGCCACATAAGCATAATGCTTAGTCATTTTGCGGAGATAAATCTCCTTCATCTTAGGACATCCATACCTTGGATTTCTTTTGTCCTTAAATCATTTTAAAAATTGTAAACTAGTTTTTAGCTCAATCCATCTTTCTTGAAGAGCATTAGTACCAATTTCGAGTAATAATCCTCGTTCAACCATGTTGGTTCCTAAAAAGATATCAAATTTAATTGCATACCTAATTACCAAGTACAAACGTCTCTCAAAATCATGAGTAATTAGATCTTCCCCTATCGATTCCATAGATAATGATCTTCCCTTTCATGATCAAACACTCTGCCTATCCTTTTCTAAGGCATCAATGATAATAGTAATTGATTTTATAATAAAATATATATAAGGTATGGTGTGATAATAGGTCACAATCCTTGAACTTTCCACTATTTTTGCTCCCAAAAATTCCAATACCTTATCCTTGTGGTCATGAAATACATGACTTAATTGACATCACGACTTATGAAGAAGTCAAAAGTTCTTCTGAATCAAAAATATATTCTTGATTTTGTTGGGTTGGGTACTTTATTTGAGTCAATCCACTCTCTTCCTCCCCCCCTTTGTGTTTCCACAAAATTCGATCAACTCAAAGTTGGATTCCTAGCAAACATTTGCTTCCTTGAAATAATTTACCATTCCTTGTTGTTGATTTCTATTGCCTTTTTCTTTCCTCCATGGCATATCTTGAATTTACTTTTACCCAAAGTTAGATTTATCACCAATCTCTAATCTCATAGATTCAATAATTGGATTGTTAATAAAAAGATCTATTGAATAATTAGCAACCGTACAAGCTAAGAGGCTCTCTAATATTCCAATTCTCTTATCCATGTATACCAATATCATTTTTGTGGAGGAATTTCCATATTCACAAGGCCTCTTTGGTTGATGTGTCCTCAACTTAGAGCATTGTTTCCTTACAAATTCTATAGTTTTAACACATAGTGTCACATAGTATCCCATTTCCTTTTGGAACCTCTAAAAATAAGTTTTTTTTCGTTGACACGTTGGTGAGTTCAATTTATACTCCAACCAATTTATGTACTATCGATACCTTTGTCAAACCAACACGATTTACCTTTTCAGGTTTCTTTCTCACAATCACCTTTCTGAGTGACTTTGTCCCAATACTTGGTGACTTCATAACCTTAAGAACTCTAAAGTTGCTTGGTTTCTTTTCCTCATCTTATTCAAACTCAAAATTGATCTCGTCAATTTTGGTTGGTGGAACTATGTCCACTTCATTGATTACTTCATTTTTGACCATTCTGGTCTCTTCCCTTATTCCAAGGTACTATCTCCTTTCTTGCAATATCTTAGCCTTACACAAAAATTAGTTTTTTTTTAAGAGTTCTCTAACCTCTTGGGTGCCTCCTTCATTGACTTTCTACTTCTATCTAATTTATGCCAATAATGCATACTCATAGATTTGTAGTGTTCTTACTAATTCCAAGAATCCTTGACTCTTTGTAGCTATAGGTTGCTATCAATAAGGGAGATTCTCTCAATCATCTCCATCCCTCGGATTTATATAGCTATCTAGTAGGGTGAAGGTACACATTGGTTATGCTTCATAACCTTCCTACATTACCCGATTACATAATCTTCCGCAATCCAAGGGAATATCATTATAAGTTGTTGGTTTAGGAGTTTCCAACTCCAGGGACGACTCTTATCTAGTCCCAAAATTAAAAAAGTTTCCATGAATCTTCTTCCTTTTCATTTCCCCTTTGTTCTTTCTTCTTTCCATCTTGACACAAGAACTTTTCAACCATTATCTTTCAATAAGATTTATGCATTGTTTGCGTAATGAGCTCATAGGTTCCAGAGCTGAACCTAGTAGCTCTGATACCACATGTAACAACCTTGGTGTTCTACTCAATAAAATTTCCAATGTTTTCACCTCAAGTGAATAAACCATGATTTCATAACATAGCAATAAATTGTTTTCTTTCCATAATGTAAATTACATGCACATTTGAAATAACACTATTTCCAAACTTCCATTTCATTCCATTCTAATTTCAAAAATCTTTCTAAAACATGGATGTCATATTGAATAAACTCAATTTAATCTTTCATGATTACATCCTTCCATATATATGGGCACATGATTTGTACATATCTCTTCTAAGCTTCATCTGGCAATAGATATACAAACTGGTCCTAATATTGCTGCAATGGCGCATACATTTTGGATGTCCCCACTCCCTGATGCATACAATCTAGTTGTCCCCAATGATAACGCAAACATCCACAAACCTCGACTGCCAATTTATGAGGAGAAGCATCACTCAAGCACTTTTTCGCCAACCATAGACTTAAATGCAGTCTCCTGCACATCTACCTCGCAAGTTAGATGGCCCTACCCTTCGATGAAGAGATTGGTTGGTAAACCTCATAACAAATGCCTATTTGAGCCTAGTTTTGTGTCCTACAAACTAGAACCTAATCATACTGTAGCCACACATACAAGTATGAAAATATTGAACTAGAATGCATAGAAGGAACACAATGAACCGATAGTGTAAACAATGGCTACTTACACTACTTTGGCCAAAGTATTCTCACCCAGTACTTCGAGTGATAGTCCTCACATTCACATACACTACTACGACTTGGTTAGGATTATGACCATTCAATATGCTGTGTAATACCCCTTTGTTTTAGCTTCTTGTTCAAACAATGTACCTTGCTTTGTTTTAGTTTCTGTTACTATGATACTTTGCACACTTTATCATGTGTGCTATTGATCACTATTTATAGAGCGACATTGGCTTTATGTGATGTATTTTATCTGATGCTTTATTCGACATGTTTTAATTAGTGAAATAATGATGGTTATTATAACATGTTTAATGCATATGAGATATTTGAGTAATATGGAATTGTCAGTTTAAGATGAGTGTATTGGTGAAGGGGATAGGATCGCATCACTCGCTTGCGAGTGCCTTGCGATTTTGTGATTTTCTCTTCACGGTGTGTATTTTATGCTGCTTTTATATATATGATCTTTGTTATCTCGTTACAGGTTTGCAGGTACATAACATCGACTCCACCTGGTTTCACAAGTTTGCGCGTGTCGATCCAATGGTTAAGTTGAATGGGAGATAGTAGCTATGTAATATGTGTCAGGTCTACACCCTAGCCATAGTGTGTCATCAGTCATATTTGTTGTGTCATTGGTTGCCTTGTTTTAATATTATTTAATTTTGAAGGGTTATTGATTATAGAAATAAATGTTTAAAATTATTTCTTTAAATAATGTTGTTTTTTTTATTTAATTAATTTTAGACATTTTGGTAGAAACTATTTATTTAAATTAATTAATTAAATTTAATCCATTGGGTTAAATCTATTTAAAGTAATTAAAAAGTGATTAATTAAATATCTTTTTTTTTATAAAGTTGAAAAAAGGGAATTTAATTGAATTTGGGAATTAAATTTGAAATAGAAGTAATTAAATTCAATTTGGAATTAAAATGGAATTTGAAATTATTAAATTATATTTGAGAAATTAAATTTGGTTGTTAAAAGATATTTGTTAATTGCCACATGTGTGAGATGAATTAATTAAGAGTTTGTTGGAAATTTATTCACGGAGAAAATTTTGGATCTTGGTTAAAGGAGATGAAAGTTTATTCACGAGAGTGTGAGGATATTTTTGTGGGAGGAATGAGAAATTAAAAAACACAGAGGATTGTAGAGATTTCTTGGCTGTAGGAAATTTAGAAGAATCATTTTTATTTTATTTGTCGTGGATTTGGATACATTCTTGGTTCTAGAAATATTGTGTTGCTAGGAGGAAGCTGTGAAAGCTTTGGAAGAGGCTCGACATTAAAACTTCAATTCTTCAGAAGCTTCTTGATACAGGTTCCTTTTCTTGTGTATTTGGTTTTGTTTAAAATTTGTTTTGGAATTGTATAGCTGTAGGAAATTGTTGTGCTAGATCTATTAAGGAAGTTTATTTGTTTTAGAAAAATGAAATTTAAAAGCTTTTATGATTGTCGTGAAGAAATTTGGAAAATTTTAGTTACAGTAAAAACCAGAGATTATGAATTGTGATGTTTGTGAAATTTTATTAGATCTAAATTGTGAAATAAATCTAAAGGAAAACCAATTTAGATTTTAGAAAATAAACCTCTATAGAAAAAGGAAATTGTGAAACCTTTGTGTATTTTGTGGTGGAGAAACCCAGAAGATATTAGGAGTTGATTAAAAATTTTTGTAGAAAATTAGTAGTTTCCTTACCAGTGTTTAAATTTGAGTAAGCTAATTAGAATGTTTATTTTAAAATCCTTTATGAATTTGGGTGTTCTCTAGAAATTTTTATAATTTCACTTGTAGATGAATGTTTTGGAAAAACTTCTCCAATTTATCTATTAAATTGAAATTTTATTTTAAATATACATATTATATATACATACATATGTATATATATATTTTGTTGCATATATATATATATACATATGTATATATATATACATATGTATGTATATATATATATATATATATATATATATACATATATATATATATATATATATATATATATATATATATATATATATATATATATATATATATATATATATAGATTTATTTTGATTGTGAATTTATGAATCGTCGTACGACGAAATGGAGATTCGTTATTTAGGGATTCACATTTTTTTTTAAATGCATAGTAAGTATTTCGGTGGGGTTATGTATTTACCCCCCACCGCCTCCTCAAAAGGGAGGCTGTGGTTGTCCCAAGGGCAACACCCTCAACTAAGTGGAGGGAGATTTATTTTGATTGTGAATTTATGAATCGTCGTACGACGAAATGGAGATTCGTTATTTAGGGATTCACATTTTTTTTTAAATGCATAGTAAGTATTTCGGTGGGGTTATGTATTTACCCCCCACCGCCTCCTCAAAAGGGAGGCTGTGGTTGTCCCAAGGGCAACACCCTCAACTAAGTGGAGGGAGCACTGCCTTTGGAGCAGCGCAACCCCCATGTAAAGTTGTGTGCATGAGAGGTGGGGTGCGAGTTCAGTTATAGCCGACCCCTCCCCAAAACAAAATAATTTTTTTAATTTTTTTTAGAACCCGCGAACAACTATTTCGTCCGCATCCAATTAAACTTGGATTTTGATGATTAAAATTTTATTTACTATTAAATATTTAATAGATTTAAATATTATATATATATATATATATAATATTTATATGTATTTATATATTTTGAAATTTAATAATAAAGTTTTTATTTGAATAAAACATTATGGTATTTTTTAAATTGTTAGAAGATATATTTAATGTATATATATTATTTCATATATAGTTAAATATATTGTTATATATTTAATGCATATATATTGCACGCGCATATACATTTAAGTGCATAGCTAATATTTGTCTTGTTTTATTTTGCTGCATGCAATTTAGTATTATTGAAGATTTAAAAAAGAAAGAAATGATTTGTATACATACTTTATATTGATAGAAAAAGGGGAATTTTAAAAAAATTGAAGAAATTATATGTTTTAGTTGGGAAATTGAAGAGATTTACTTGCATGGATTTATATTGATTTTAAAAGTAATCTAAGGATTTGATTTTACTGAAGAGGCAATTAAATGTTTTAATCAATTATTTTGTTAGGGCAATTATTTTATTTACTGCGAAATGAATTTGAAAAGGGAAATGGATTTAGTATATCCAAATTAGATTATTTCCTTGTAATTGCTTTTCATGATGATTTCCTCTGTGTTCATGTTTGGGGAAATAGGTTAAGTGTGTCTTTAATATGTAAGTCTTCCAAAGGATCCTAGAGGATGGGGGTTGTCATTTTGTGATGTTAACCATTTATATTTCCCTTGGATAGTGCATGGTGCCTTGTTAGTAATTTATCTGGTTTCCATGAATGGGGATGATTTGTGCCTCCTTTGAAAGGAGTAGACTATGTGTTTTGTTTCCTCCAATTGTTTAGAGTGAGTTTCTTTTTATGTTGCCTCCTATAGTTGGAGTGGTTTTATCTTGTTGTATGCACTTGGGTTTTCTTTGGGGTTTTGGTTTGTATGTGTGTTGTCAAGTAGAAGAGTGGCTTCTATTAGGTTCCAGAGCCCAAAGAGGTAAACTGGGTAACCTTCAGAGGTAGTTTAATCAAGTGATAACTAAATTAATTTACTTAGAAGATTAGGTGGTATTTCACACTAAGAAAGATAATCTAGCCTCACTCATAAACACAAGTGCTTGTTTAGACTTGGGATGAGTGGGAAGGCCTGGAATGGAAAGGTCATCTATCTTGTCCTTCCGAGAGATATTTGATTCTGCATGAGTGAGTATGAGAGCCGGGATTCGGTTGAGGTTACTAGGATTACCAGAGCCTATGAAAATTCCCAGAGGAGATCTCATGATGAGTTGTGTGATGACACTCTATCTAGGACAACGGTTGTTATTTGTTGTATGTGTATGGTTTCCTTAACATACTTGATTTATTTTATGTCTGGAAGCAATGTGATCATGTTAGTGTTAGACTTGTATAGTTCATTTGATTGGTTGTGTCAGTGTAAGTCAGTATGAGTCAACCTTTGGTTAGTGGTTC
Organism: Sequoiadendron giganteum; assembly: GCA_007115665.2. Lineage (NCBI taxonomy): Eukaryota > Viridiplantae > Streptophyta > Pinopsida > Cupressales > Cupressaceae > Sequoiadendron > Sequoiadendron giganteum. The sequence continues at coordinate 75,807,849 of CM021107.1, read as the reverse complement.
TAGAATTTTGTCCATGTTATGTTGTTACTATCTCCTAGAATGGGGGGTGGGCCTTCAAGTACCACTTGGTTGGGTGGAACATGCACCATACACCGTTGGGTCTCCTTTGAACTTCAATACTTGGTGATGAGGTATCTAGTTGGAAAGCTCGTGATTCCTATTTATAATTCAAGCAATGTATTTATTTTGGTTTGTATCATGTTGTTTTACCCCTCATTTGTATTCGAGGTGGATTTCTGTAAATTGTAACACATTTGTATTATTGTCTCATTCTGGGAATGAGTGATGTAACCTTTGATTAAGTTAATGGTTATGGAAATTTGTAATATATCTTTATATGTTATGTTGTATCACTATGTTGATTAAGTACTCATTTCTTATTGTCATTAAATGCTATGGATGTATATTGATGTATGTGTGGGTTTAAGTAATCTCGGTTGTGTAGCCTTAGAGGTTGTTGTCAATTGTTAGTGAACATGTATGTTAATTACACTTTAATAATAATAAAAATTGTACGCTTAAGTAGTGTATTGAAAAATCCTTTAGGGATTACGTGACGGGGCATTACACTATGCCTATGTAATTTCCTCCCATATGTAATCTTTAACCTCATAAATAACCTATTCCCCTTTTCCCAAAATACAATGGTTTCTCTACCAATAAAGACTAAGCACTAGTTACCCCTTCAATGGATATTCTTATCCCAAGTATATCATATGAGCTTATCTTTGTATACACAAGCTATTCTCTTCAAAATACAATCTAGTCCCAATTATAAATTTATAATCTAGAGTTTAGCTACATAAGCCTTATCTAATCATAGATTAAAGATTAATAAATAATTGACTCCGTTCAGTAATATATCACATAAATACGTGGTTTTTATCAAGAGTATAGACACATCAATGAATGACCTCAATCAAAGAATAATCATATCAATAGATGATTCCATTAGAGAGCATATTATCCTTAATTAAAAGGGATGATTCAAGAGTAGAATCTTATCAATAGCATGCCTTCATAACAGGAGTATGAAGTAACTACCCAAGTAACAAATCTAACTCAATAGGTAATCCCACCTACATCTCCATGCATATAGTATCTCATAAGCTCAAGTGATTTACTTATTCACATAGGTGAGTCTCAACCTCAGAACACCCTAATCATAGGATAAATTCATCAACCAATGGCTAGTCTGATTATATAGGTCAATCTAATCCTATGTGTTCCAATCAAGACCAAATGTACAACCCAACCAAGTGTTGGAAAAACAAGGATAGACAATTGAGAGGGGGGGTGAATCAGTTGTTACCAAAATAAAACTTATTCAACATTAATCAACCTTATATCTCAGATTTGATAATTAACAATGCAAGCATAAATTAATAACACATTAGAGACACATGAACACCAAGATTCTATACATGGAAACCTTGTTAGGGGAAAAACCACGGTGGATGTTAGTCCACAAGATTATACCCTGTTAGAAGTATAATGAAGAATAAAAAATGAATGCACTTGCATTTAGGCACATTTCCTAGAGCTTAGTGTTCAGAGGAAGGATCACTTCCTTACATACAATAATCATATTAAATCCATCTGATGAGTTTGAACTGAGAAATTAACTTCTACAAAATCCTGATTATAGTTATAGTTAGGCACACAAAAATTTCTACATACTCTTCCACACTTTGCTCAATCTCTTTCACACTCTACTATTCTCTTTAATGATTTGACCTTTATTCACACATGTACACCACTTGCACACATCGAGCATTGCCTTTATCACACTTAAACAATCACTCTTATATATCCACCACACAGATTTACATCAACTACTCTGTTGGCCACAAATAAATAATGAATTACAACTATCGGCCTCAATACATGAATAAATCTTAATGTGCACCAACACAAGTCAATCACAACATAGTGAGGACCCAAACAAACACCTTAGAACATGCCAAACACTAAAATATTAATCTTCATGGATCCGCAACATGCCACCACCAACATGTCGACCAAGAACATGAAAACTTGAGCACACATTGGAAAAATCTCCGATCACGAACACTCTGATCAATGCAAATGTACAAAAAGGATAGAGCACAATCTAGACTCATCCATGAACATCATAGGTACATGTGCAACAATTGAAATTATCATAATTTCATCATCTTCATCCAAGAACACCTACTATAGTAACTGAATCACTGTAGGAATACAAATATTCATAACTTCCACAAATCTTGATGCGAACCTCTAAAACTTTCAAACATACTAGAAAGTTTCATAAATAAACCTTTTGAAGCGCACCACCATAAACTCAACGTTCACAAATTTCCAACATTCTAACCTTCTCAGCTTCACTGGTTGCCTGCAATTTTTTTTTTACAATTTTCTCAATATCCTCAACATATACAACCTTCATAATCACCAATGCTAATAGTGTTGACATCAATGAAAACCACATATGAGCAATGCAACCACAAAATCCAACAATCTCCCCCTTTAGAATTGATGGCAATACATGATGTGAAAAATAATGTCATCAACCCAACTAACTCTTCTCCAACAATCTCCCCTTTAGTTTGTGCACTCTTTTCCTATTTCCTTCTTCTCCTATGTTTTTCACATTTTTCTTCTCTCCCTTTGAAATCAATGGAAAAGGTACACATGCTCTAATCACATATTTGAATCATTGACTACTCCCCTTGAGTAGCAGCCACCACAACATCAATCCAAAATAAGATATGGCTATGAATTCACAGACTGATGCAAATACCTACATCTTAGTTCTAATCAAGAGGGGAAATTACCCCCTAACTTGTCTATGAGATACTCAAAATTATCCTTAGGAAATGACTTTGTAAAGATGTCTACAATTTTATCCTTGGTAGGTATATACTCCAGTCTAACTTCTTTGTTACTTACTTTATCTCTCAAGAAAAGATATTTGATGGATATATGCTTTGTCTTTGAATGCAACACTGGATTCTTGGAAATTTTTATGGCACTTGAATTGTCACAGAATATGGCAATAGGTTCTTCATACTCAATTCTAACATCTCTCAAAATTTGATTCATCCACAATACTTGAGTACAACTGTTTGCAACAACAATATATTTTGCCTTAGCAGTAGATAATGAAACAAAATTCTGCTTTTTTCTTAGCCAAGATACCAACTTCTTCCCTAAGAAGAATGGACCACCACTAGTACTCTTCCTGTCATCCACATCTCTTGCCCAATCAACATTAGTGAAATAATTTAGGATAAGATAATCATCCCCAAGATACCAAAGACCAAGATCAATTGTCCCTTTCATGTATCTGAAAATTATTTTCACAACAGTCACATGAGACTCTTTAGGATCAACTTGATGTCTAGCAACCATGCATACAATATTCATTATATCTGGCCTAGTCTGAGTCAAATAGAGTAATCCACCAATCATTGACCTATATCTTGTCTGATTTTCTTTGGGAGAATCATCATTCTGTGTAAATTTGCATCTAGTTACCATAGGTGTACCAACTGGCTTTGAATCTTCCATGCCAAAAAAATTTAGTAGCTCTTTCACATACTTAGACTGAGATATGAAAATTCCATCATCTAACTGAGTGATTTGTAATCCTAAAAATAATTTCAGCTCTCTTATCATTGACATTTCAAACTCACTTTTCATTTCATTAGAAAACTTCATACACAAATAATCATCACCTTCAAAAATAATATCATCAACAAAGACTTCAATGATCAATTCTTTATTTTGATCCAACTTGAAATACATATTGTTTTCTATAGTACCTTTATTGAATCCAAGTTTCAACAAGTATTTATCCAATCTAGCATACCAAGCTCTAGGAGCTTGCTTGAGTCCATGTAGAGCTTTCTTCAATCAACATACCATGTCCTTTTCATCAGTCAATTGAAATCCATTCAACATAGACTTCTTCTTCTAGCTCACCATTTAGAAATGCTGAATTTACATCCATCTGATAGACTTTGTAATTCTTGAAAGTAGCATAAGAAAGAAATAATATTACAACTTCAATTCTAGCAACAGGGGAAAAATTTTCTTCAAAATCAATACCTTCCATCTATGAGTACCCTTTTCAAACCAATCTTTCTTTGTTTTTGACCATTTCACCTTGCTCATTCAACTTATTCTAAAACACCCACTTGGTTCCAATCACATTTTTGTTCTGAGGTCTGGGAACAAGATCCCATGTATCATTTTTTTCTATTTGCATTAGTTCTTCTTTCATAGCTGCCATCCAATATTCATCTTTGCATGCTTCATTGATATTGCAAGGCTTAGCTTTGGAAATTAGACAGTACTCTTCCAAAATTCTTCTTCTAGTTATCACACCTTTTCTCTTATCTCCTATGATCTGTCTGTCAAAGTGATTTCACATTACATACTTGGGAGTTTTAGGATTTTCTCTAAATTTGTGTTCTTGTATTCTTTCTTCTTTCTTCTACTAGTCTCTGCCTCTTGATTCCCTTGGTTCACTAGAACAATCTGAAGTTGATTATGTGTCTGAACATTATTTACTTTGTTAGTATTATCATGTTGATCATTTGAATCATATCCACTACATCTGGATGGTCTAACAATATCTTCATCAACTTTGACATTTGCACTTTCAACCATTTTATTTAACCTCTTATTAAAGCACCAATAAGATTTTCTTTTAGTAGAGTAGCCTAAAAATATTCCTTCATCACTTCTAGCATCAAACTTTCCTATATCATCATCTCTCTTGATGTAGCATTTTCTTCCAATTTTTTTGAAATACTTGACAGTAGGATTATAACCAAACCATAACTCAAAAGGTGTCTTACCGGAATTATTTTTGACATTCACCCTGTTAATGGTGTACACAAAAGTACTTACAACTTCTCTCTAGTAGAAATGAGGAACATTTGCTTCCAACATCATGGTTCTAGCAGTGTCTAGATTGTTTCTGTTCTTTCTTTCAACAACTCCATTTTGTTGAGGGGTCCAGGGAGCAGATAGTTGTCTTTGGATTCCATGCTCTTCACAGAAAGAATTGAATTCGCGAGAAGTGAATTCAGCACCTCTGTCTGACCTTAGGCATTTGATCTTTTGACCTATCTCATTTTCTACCATAGCTTTGAAACTTTTGAACTTTTATAATGCTTCATGTTTTTCTCTTAAGAAAGCAACCCATATCATTCTAGAATAATCATTAATGAGCAACATAAAATACCTTTCACCTTGTAGACTTCTGATTCTGGATAGACCACATAAATCAATATGTATCAAATACAGTACTCCATTAGAGCTATACTCTTTGCTCCAAAAATTATTTCTTGTTTGCTTTCCCATATGACATTCCTTGCACATAGTGTGAGTAGGCTTCACTAAATTAGGAAGATCTCTGACTGCTTGAGTAGAGCTTATTTTGAAAATTTTATCAAAGTTCACATGACACAACCTCCTATTCCATAACCAACTTACATCAATCTGAGCAATTAAAACACTTTCACTAGCAACACTCAAATGAAAGATATTACCTTTTATCTTTGTACCTGAAGCAATAATATTTCCAGAATTCCCCTTATTTTGCACTTACCATCCTTGAATTGAATATTGTAACCCTTGTCTACCATCTATCCAAAACTTAACAGGTTATGTTTTAAGCCTTCTACATAAAGAACATCATTAGTATTGTGCTTACCACTAAAATAAATAGTGCCTTTGCCATGAATCACACCAGAAGTGTTGTCTCCAAATCTTACAACACCACCATCATAGTCTTCCAAGCTTACAAACTTTCTTTTGTCACCAGTCATATGATGTGAGCATCTACTCTCAATTACCCACTCATCTTTTTCTTCAATTTTTGCTGCAAGAGCTTTCTCAACATTCACATTACTAGTAGATTCAGTGGACACCTAACCATTTTCTTTGATAGCAATGAATACCCATTCATCTTCATTTCCAGTTTCCTTATCACATTCTTCATCAGTTACACCTTCTTTAGCATAATAGCATTTCCTTTGAAATATAGTCTTCTTAGGTTTGTACTTAGAAACTCTTTCAGGACATCTAAATGCAAAATGACCTATTTTACTGCAAAAAAACCATTTGATAGGTACCTTTCCTTTGTACTTACCATGACCTCTAGTTTCTCTTTTCACAATCAATGCTTCCAGTTCTTCTAATTCTTTTTCTTCATCTTCAATAGTTTTCATCTCATCTTCATATTTGAATGTCCTTTTGGAATAGTCTCCTGGATTGTATCTCTGTTGGATTTTTCCAGATATAGTAGCTTTGAATGCAAACTCGGTCTTAGGAGTAGATTCATCAAATTCACTTAACTCAAATACAACAAGTTTTCCAATCAACATGTCTCTTGTAATATTTTTCACTATCCTAAGTTCATCAATAGCATGAGCTCTTGCTTTTTAGGAGGGAGGCACAAATCTAAGTATCCTAGCCGCAATTTCTTCTTTATCTAAGTTTCCACTAACACATCTAATTCTCATCACCAGTTCATTTATCTTTTGAGAAAAAGAGAGGATATTCTCATCTTCACCCATCTTCATGTCTTCCCACTTGCCTTTTAAACTTTGTAGCTTAGCACTTTTCACCAGTGCATCTCCTTGATACAATGTTTCCAAATTTTTCTTGATCTGATATGCAATCTTCAATCCTAACACATTTGTCATCTCTAAATCTATCAAAACACTCAACAATGCTTCAATAGCCTTGGTATTAGCTTTTTATTTCTTGATCTCATCTTCAAAGGACATACCATTTTGAGGAATAGTATATGCACTCTGTGTGATCATCCAGAAAGGTTCTCTAATGCACTTCAAATGACACTCCATTATGACTTTCCATAAAGAGTAGTTTGTACCATCGAATTTGGGACTATCCTTCTTGTATGATGCCATTTTAGATCACCTCAAGTTGTTAGGATTCTTTAGAGGAACTAGCTCTGATACCAATTGTTGGAAAAACAAGGATAGACAATTGAGAGGGGGGGGGTGAATCAGTTGTTACCAAAATAAAACTTATTCAACATTAATCAACCTTAAATCTCAAATCTGATAATTAACAGTGCAAGCATAAGTTAATAACATATCAGAGACGCATGAACACCGAGATTTTATACGTGGAAACCCTATTAGGGGAAAAACCATGGTGGATGTTAGTCCACAAGATTATACCCTATTAGAAGTATAATGAAGAATGAAAAAGGAAAGCACTTGCATTCAGGAACACTGCCTAGAGCTTACTACTCAAAGGAAGGCTCACTGCCTTACATACAATAATCAGATTAAATCCATCTGATGAGTTTGAACTGAGAAGTTAGCTTCTACAAAAGCCTAATTACAGTTCCTATTAGGCACACAAAAACTTATACACACTCTTCCACACTCTTCTCAATCTCTTTCACACTCTGCTATGCTCTTGAATGATTTGAACTTTATTCACACATGTACACCACTTGCACACACCGAGAATTTCCTTTAGCAACTTAAAAAATTGCTTTTATATATCCGCCACACAGATTTACATCAACTACTCTACCGACCATAAATAAATAATGAATTACAACTGTCAGCCTCAATACATGAATAAATCTTAATGCACACCAATACAAGTCGATCACAACATAGTGAAGACCCAAAGAAACACCTTAGAACATTTCAAACACTAAAAGATTAATCTTCATGGATCCACAACATGCTACCACCATAATGTCGGCCAAGAACATGAAAACTCGAGCACACATCGGAAAAATATCTGATCACGAACACTTTGATCAGTGCAAACATACAACAATGATAGAGCATGATCTAGACTCATCCATGAACATTGCAGGTACATGTGCAACAACTGAAATTACCAGAATTTCATCCTCTTCATCCAAGAACACCTGCTACAATAATTGAATCATTGTAGAAACACAAATCTTCATAACTTCCACAAATATTGATGCAAACCTCTGAAATTTTTGGACAACATACTAGAAAGTTTCAGCAACAAACCCTTTGAAGCACACCACCAAAAACTCAATGTTCACAACTTTCCAACATTCTGACCTTCTCAGCTTCACTGGCTGCCTGCAATATATTTTTCAATTTTCTCAATATCCTCGACATATACAACCTTCAAAATCATCAATGCTAATAGTGTTGACATCAATGAAAACCAAATATCAGCAATCCAACCATAATATATGACACCAAGTAAGTTATTTCCAACCTATAGGTATCAATGAGTAGTCAAGTACATATCCTGATCCAATAGGTAAATCTTAACCCAAGGTCTCCTTTAACTAGATATACTTCTCGACCCAAATAGGTTAATCTAGACCTAGGGTTCCATTCAAGAGTATAGTATGATCAAGTGATCATTCAAGTAAAGATGTTTGATGTGGTTTGCATAATGTCACATCATATCTTTCATATCATCTCTATGGCTATATAGCTAAACCTTATCATCCCCAAGGTTTTCTAGCACAACTTCATGAAATTGACATATCTCACACTACACACGTAGTCTAAACTATCTATGTCTACATCATCAATAACTTCCTCCCATATAGGGAAAATAGGAGTAATAAGACATTTTCTTAAAGCTAAACCTATTTCATCATTCCTGGTATATAATACCAATGATAAACAAGCACTCCTATTATGGAGTATATACAATCACTTCCATAGAAAAATATAAAACAACTTTTATTCCTTTTCATAAGAAAATACTATGTTTCACTATTGCAAGCATTTTCAAGCAATTCCAATTAAAGCAATCAAGCTCATTCTTTCATAATAAAAGATAAGTAATAGAAGATGAGATCCCCATTCATGTAATATGCTTAACCAATAGATTGTCTTCTCGCTCAGCCTTCCAAGCAACAACTTCCTATCTTTTCTTAACCCTCTCATAAAAAATACCTCACTATAACTCCTTACTCAAAACTATAATATGCACTCACAAGCTAACTTAGAGCTCTCACTCAATAACTCATAGCTCCCAAAAATTGCAGCAAAATAAAATAGAAAAATAAGTTTGCAGAATGAGAAGTGTGTCTCAAATGAGAGCTTTGCCTCTCTTATTTATACAACAAAAAGGAGATTTCACAGCCTACAGAAAAGGCATGTAAACTGATAGCTTAATCCCTGCAGTCGATTGACTCCAATTAGCTCAAAAGGTGGCATAAATCAAAGATTTTACTTAGCACAAGGAGCTATAAGCTGAATTTTATGTTTTGAAAGCATCTGAAGACTATTTCAATCTTCCAATGATCAAATGGTGACAATCGAATTATTTCCTAAATGGACTTCTACAGTATTTAGAACTTTGTGAATCTAGGACCAAGTATGTAGCCTACTCTCCTATTATTTGGCGTGACTTTACTCATTGAATCAGTCTACAGTTTTCAATCAACACATGCCCAAAGTTGACTTAGTCTAAGCTTGCATAACATAGAGGAGTAAACAGTCGCTTGGCTCATTAATGATATATTGACCAATTCCATGCATCGATGTTACTTTCCCTATTATCATGCATTTTCAAATTTATGAAGTTGGCGTAGCATTCTAATGCCTTATTGATTTTATCATATGCTTTCTAAGTTTGAATAAGTCAAAACTCATAAAGATAATGATGACTTTCATAGTATAGAAATTATGGTTTGTATCAACCTTTTTACTATTGTGAACTACTTTCACATAGTTTGGATTTTATACAATGTTAACATATGCATTATTTTCCTTAAATAATTTACAATATCCCATATGCAAATCGAACTATACTCATAGATATAAATCACCCTGAATTTATATATATAAATCAACCCTCAAAGCACCATAATATATTTATAAATATATATTAATATTTATACATATACATATACATATATGCCAATTAATCACATTTACATGTATATTTATGTATACCTATATATATATTTTTATATATATACCTATATATATTTATATATATATACACCAAGTCAATCAAGTAAGAATAAATTCGATATACAAATAAATACGAACAAGTTAGGGTTCATATAATAATAATAATATTATATATATCCAATCACATATATATTCATATCATTTAAAGAAAATAAGCAACAATCCATTTGATAATTGAACAATTACAACTAAGTGATATATTCACAATAATAACACATGTGTATATACACACACACGTACATATATATATATATATGTATATATTATACACTTCTCTAATAAGCATTAATGCTTACACATGCATATATATATATGACATGCATATATTTATAGCAATTAATAGTCAAATAATCCATTTGATATCCGGAATTACTATGACCATGAGACTATATTCATCATAACATATTTATACACATATATGCATAACTATACATATGTTTTCATACTCATGTAGATATCTCATTATATCCAACATACGTGTATGTCGATATATGTATATATATGCATATATCCCAAATACTCATTTAACCATACAATCAAGCTTACTAATGTAAGGAAAAACTCACAAGCTGCAAACATGTAAAAGTCATCCAAGAATGCGCTCAACAATATTAAAGACCCTTACTAATACAAACACATCATGTTCAAGGATGACTTACCATTTCCCAACACAATAACTTGATTCAACCATTCTATTGTGAGTGTGTGTAGCTCAGATAGGTTTCATTTAGGGTTATTTGACCAATCACTTCTCCTGAGTGATACTTCCCCTCCACCTGGAGGAATGAACCTATCCCTGCAACTAACATAGCTCACTTTCAATGGTAGTTATATGTTCATAATAAATCCATATGCATCATAAACTTAAACATATTCATATAGCAATACATGTTCATCATCAATGTAAACATAACTACTCTTTCAAAGATTTATCAACACTTCACATAATGACTATTTCAGTATTCCATTTATCATATTAAAATCATGATTGCATTTACCTCCCTATTTACTCATGAAGGTAAAAGTAAATCAGTAACAATAAGACAAGGTGTAACAAATTTTATGTAGAATAATTTTAGAAATAAAAAGAAAGGAATCGCCTAATAGATTTTTATGTTCAAGAAGAAACAACTCGTTATAAGTTGCAAGAACTTATAACAAGTATCAACCAAAAGCAACAATTATTGTAACTTACTATTTTTCCCTAAATATAAAACTATTAACTACTTAAGTATCCAATAAAGTATGTAATTTTCATTGATATGTTCACCAAAAAGTATACAATGCATTTCAGTTATATCTCAGGTAGCAATACCTTGGAATTTCATTCCCACATGATTTTGCAACCAAGATAAGCCCAAAGGCTACATTTCCAGCAACACGTACTCTTCTATCTCAATTTCAATGCTTGCAAGCAATAAATATAAAGACTTCCCAAACATCAAGTTGGAGAATGGACCTTGTGAGATGAACCCCCATGTTTGGTGATTACAAAATACACAACAACCTCAATAGCAACAACTTCTCTCAATACACACTCAATATTTTCAATTTATGATTTCATTTTCTTGACCTTCTCTTCTGCATTAGCTACCCTTACCTTTACAAATATAATTTTCAATTTTTTCTTTGGAAAAGATTTCATCAATTTTTTACATCATTTTCCCTCATTTCACCATTTCTATTATTACTAAATACAATTTCAAAAATATTTACGTTACTTCTTCAATAAATTTATCATTAAGTTTCTTCATAGGATTTACGTCTTCTGAGTCAAAAATTGACTTGGTAGAAACCTTTAAATTATTAGGTTTTTTATCTTGTATAGACTTTACTCGTACTCTAAAAGCATTTTCCCTCCATTTATCTCCTTTGTACCAACTTTTGGGGCCTTTTTGGAAGGATCTCAAGGTAACTTAGATCTCTATTTAATTCCAACTAGTTTCTCCATGGTTGGTTTCACCAACTTAATCCAAATACCCATTGATTGGTAGCTTCCTTACTTTTGTTCAACCTTCATTTGTGTTGTGCAATATTATCCAATGAGATTTCTACTACTTGAACCCCTTGTGGAAATTTCTTTATTTCTTTTTCTTCTACCATAGATTCTAGTACTAGTGTTTCCATATGCACCTCCTCTACAAAGGTCATTATTCCTAAACAAAAGACATTTCTTCATTTATCATCTTTGTACATTTCCATAGTATTATATTTTTATTGCACTTTGAATTTTCTTAGTATATTAGCACATCTATTTGATGGAATTATAGTAATATTAGTTTTTTGAGATTTAGTATGTCTTGGTGAAGACTTGTGGGTTCAAGTCCTTGAGTTAGGCTTGGAAATTTTACTCTATATCCTAAACTTACAAACTCAATGAGTCTAACATCTGAGATTTACAAGTCCAACAATAGAGACTTTTGAGTCTTTCAAAACTTCCAAGTTTCAATAAATTCAAAAGTCTTAGCTATTAGACATGGTTGAGTCTATACAAAATAGACAATCAACTTGAAACTTATAATAAAAATTAAAAACCATTAAAAATATTTTTAATATATCATACATTTTTTATTAGAGTTTTTTCCAACTTTTGACTATGTTTTTCCATTGAATATGAGTCTAAGCTTGAGCCACAAAACAACTTGAGTCTCAATAGAATGGGTGATAACCAATAAGCCTAAAGGTTATTACAGATTTCTTAGGGCGTGTAGATCTAGTAATGGTAGAGGGGAGTTATTTTTTCTTGATTTGCCTAATATGACATAGTATCAAGTGACACTTTAGCATGATATTAACATTCCTCATGGTCCAACTTAATTAGTGTTTTTTTCTTTTATACAACTGATTATGTAGTATATTCTCCCATAATTTTTAAATGGTTGATATTGCATTTATATAGATAGTTAACCTAACAATCCCTTGGAATATAAGATCTTGTAGCTAAAATGGTGTCCCAATATATGACACTTTTTTTTCAACTACTTTATTTTTAGAGTTTTCATGAGAACAACACTTAATATTTTTAGGGAATATTTGTTAAAAAGGTTGAATTCTTTCCCATTTCTAGTTGACAATATTTTTCCCAATAAATTGTTAAGTGTTTAATAAAAAATACCATACCTTTCTCTCCAATAGTTACAATTGATGCAGGAGTATCCTAGGTGAAAATACAATCAATGTCATCCAAAAAAACTCAAGTTTTAAATTTGCATTTGAATTTCATGTTATGGGGATAGTTTCATGCTAGGAGGTTATTATAATAAGTGAGTTTAATTTTATTTACTTAAATAAAATTCCACCTTTGTATAATGCAAGTTGGAAGTGGAGATAGTGGAGGTGTAATTGCATTTATTTGAAAAATCTAAAAAAGCAAGTTTAGGCAATGGGATTGGGAGTTACAAAATGGAATTAAAAGTCATTTATTTATTTTTATATTGTGAAAACAACTAATTATGAGGAAGTGGTTGTGATTTTTTCAAAAGGAGGGAAAAATCTGATTTTGTGGGATTTTTGGTGAAGGGTTTTGTGGCAAGTTTTAATTTTCATTCTTCACGAAAGGTGTTGAAGATTGGAGAGCTTGGTGTGGCATTTCTCAGGAGGTTTTTGAAGTGATTTGTTGCAAGTTGAAAGGGGTTATTGCATCCATTGAAGGTTGAATAAACCATTGTAGAGATTGGAATATTTTCAGGTAATTGATGCAAGAGAAAAAGTGCAGATTTGGAGTTTCTCATGAAGCACATAGTTTGATTTTCTTTTGTTGTAGTTTGTTTTATTTTATTTTCAGATTATGTAAAGGGCATATTTTTTTGCCCTTCAGTTATTTGATGACTGAAATATATTGTGTAATAAGATTTTTCATAATGAGAAGTTCTTTTTTTGAAACCCTCAATTAATTTGGTGAACCCTTGTGGATGATTTGAATGCATTGTTGAGTTTATTTGAGTGTTTATTTTCAAAAAAGAGGGTTGTTGAGAACCCATCTTTCATTAGTGGTATCAGAGCAAGAGGATTTTAAGTGTGAGAACAAACCACTAAAGAGAGTTAGTTTGCACCAAGATCTGTGCGTTGTAGAAAATGTATGCAAGAGGAACCCCAAGTGGTAGGGGTAGAGGTAGATAAAGATGAAAATTTTGTTGGTGCAGGGGCACCCACAGTGTTTTTATGCCTCCAAGAGGTCAAAAAGTGATTTTTTGTTTTGTTTAAGCTTTTTATATGTAATAAGGTCTTATAAGACCATTTCATGTATGTTGGAGTCTAATTTAGGTCATTAGGTGAGTGGAAGTGTCTAGTTGCAAAAAAATATCAATGTTGTAAATGTTGTCAAATTGCACAATGTGGGAATATGAAGGGTCAATGTGCACAAAATGGGAATTTGAACAGTTGTAAGTTGAAAATTGGTTATGAACCATTGGAAAATAATAAATAAATGTTTTAAACATGAATCCCGAGGTTGGGAAGGTCTTGGAAAGGAATGGAATGAAGAAAATACAAAGTTTGCATGTCCAAAACAATGTTTTTTCCAAAAAATCTGACTGCTATTTGGCTTTTTACGGACTTTAATTTGCATTTAATGATCTAAAATTGATTGGAGATGATAGAGGATTGAATAAAATTTCATTTTCAATTTTTTTGGTGTTTTTTCATTGAGTTTGGAGGAAGTTATTGCAAATTTACTAAAACCCGCCTGAATCTGTCCTAGGGTTACCAGTTTTGGGAAAAAAGGCATAACTCTTATTTGTACCGTTGGATTTTGATAAAAATTTGAGGAAAGGTCTTAAATAAGGTATTTTTCAGTCTCATTGGAGAGATTGACTTAATTATTTGATTTGTGAAAGTTATAGGTGACTGATCCTCTCATTTGCATGCATATTTGCCTAATCAGGCCTAGTCAAGGAATAGGACAATCAAAATTGGAAGCTTTATGTACAAAGTAACCTACCATGGTTTTGAGATATGTTTAATAATGGAAAAATGGGTATCTGAAACAAGTTTTATTTCTTGGAGATCAGTTCTAGTTGGGAAGTTATGTAAAAAAATGCCTTTTCAAAAGGCTACAAGCAAGAATGAGGGTTTGTGAAGGAAAACCCACTTTTTGATGAACAAAGGCACTTGTTTAAGGTTGTTTTGAGTTTGATTACCCCTAATCTACATAATTTTTCCATGGTGATGATTTTAGATCCTTGAGAAGGTAGGTGGAAGCATTACAAGAATAAATTAGAATAGGGTTTGTACTGAGAAGAGAACCTGTAAGTGACGAGGAAGAAGAAACCTCAAAGGATGCTAGCCAAACAAGTGAACAAAAAGATGCATCAGAAAAAATTGTCAATGGCCCATTATTGATTTCCATATCAAGGATGGGAAAAAGACGAAATTTTTATGTTTCTACATTCAGTGGGAATTTGAATCTAGAAGAGTTAGTGGATTGGATCAACGAAATGGAAGAATTCTTTGAGTTTGAAGAGGTTGAGGATCTTGATAGGGTGAGGTATGCAAAAACTAGATTGAAAGGGAATGTTACTATTTGGTGGAGATAGATTCAATTAGAAAGAGGAAGAAGAGGAAAGGATAAAATCACACAGTGGAACAAAATGGTGGAGAAAATGAAAAGACAACTCATTCTGGTGGACTATGAGCTTGATTTTCTCAAAAACTACAAGGGTTAAAACAAGGGACCAAAACAGTGAAAGAATATGCAAAGGAGTTTCATAGGATCCTTATTAGAATAGGACATGTAGTAGAAACTAAGGAGAAGGTTGCAAGATGTATTAATGGTTTGATACCAAGCATACAAGAGGAGATGACTTTGGTGATATTTTTCATAATGAAAGATGCTTATCAGATTGCCTTGAAAATTGAGGAAAGAATGAACAAAAGGTATGAAAGTAAGAAAAGAGGAAGAGGCCATGATGATGAGGCTGAAGGAAGATCATATGGAGAAAATAATATAAAAAAAAACAGAAAAAAGAAGACCAAGGCAGCAACAAAAATTAGAGATATGAAGATTCATATGGTCCTAGAGATCAAAATTCAAGAGGTAGAGGAAGACCGAGTAGAGGTTTTGGAAGAGAAACCTTCAGAGGAACCTATTTTAAGTGTGTAGAAGAGGGTCATAGAGCATATGATTGTCCTTGTGAAGAGGAAAGACTAAGAAGAAGATCATAGAATCAGAATAGAGCAGCAAATGTGAATAGAGAAGATGCAAGATCATCACATTCTGAAGAAACAAAAGATGTTGAAACTTTAATGGCCAAGAGACCTTGTTGAATGAAGATAATAAACCAATTCAAAGAAAAAGTTTGTTTAGAACAAGATTAAAGTGATAAAACAAGGTATGTAATATCATCATAGATGGAGGTAGCATAGACAATCTCATTTCTGAAGAGATGGTGAGAAAATTACAACTAGAGAGAAGAAGTCATCCATATCCGTATAAAATAGCATGGCTACAAGATGATAGGAAAGTTTTGATTAGCAAACAAAGTTTGGTAAATATTAATATAGGAGGTTATAGAGATGAAATTTTATGTGATATTATTCCTATGAATGCTTGTCATGTTTTTTTAGGAAGGCCTTGGCAATTTGATAGGAAGGCGGTGCATGATGGTTATGCCAACACATACACATTGATGAAAGATGGATTGAAACAAAAATTGAAGCCATTGAAAGAAGAAATGGGTAAGGTTTTCAGAAATGAAAGGTCCTGTTTGGTTGATGAAATCAAACTTTTAGATGTTATGAAGAATGAATATGTTGGCTTTGTTAACACTAACCATGATGAAGATGAGAAAGGTGATTTGTTCACTCAGATTGAAGAAAATATCTCAAGTGGAATGAAGGTAGCATACGAGGCTAAGGTAAAATATGATTTTATTGTTTCTTTTGATGAGAAAGAGAGTGAAGGAATAGATAATTTTGTTGTAGCAAAAATTACTTTTGATAAAGTTGAATTGGAAGAGTGGAGTGTGAAGGTTAATGAAGAGTTTTCTGAAGAATACTTGTCTAAGAACAGCGGAGGTGAAAATGTTTTGATTAGTGGTCATGATTCCTTGTCATGTAATGTGAAAATTTAGTCTTTTTATGGTAGTAATAAAATTTTTTGAGTGAAGCAAACCAGGTTATAGTAGTGTCATGTCTTTCATAAGGCATTGAAAAAGTGGAATTTCATGAAGGGGACGTGATGGAAAGAGATGGAAAAGGTAGAACAATAAAATGAGGCAAATAAATACCTTTATTTTGATGAAGGAGGAGGTATAAGTTTAATTTTAATTTTTAATTTTGATGAAGTATATTGGTTGGAAAATAGATTTGATGCTTTGAATTACATGATGGGAAGTAGAGGAAGGATGAAACATGGTAATGTTGTAAGTTTGCATAAAGTGGTGCATAGAAATATTCTAGTGGACAAGGAAATGAGGTGGATCCAAGATATACATAGGGTCTACAAATATTTATGTGTGCAAATCATGAAACATTTATTTCTACTTGGGGTGTCTGATGCAGGAGCATCTTAGGTGAAAGTGTAATCAACATCATTAAAAAAAATCAAGTTTTAAATTTGAATTTGAATTTGAATTTCATGTTTAGGGGTTAATTTCATGTTAGGAGGCTATTTTAATAAGTGAGTTTAATTTTATTTATTTGTATAAAATTCCACCTTTGTTATGCAAGTTGGAAGTGCAGATAATGGAGGTGTAATTGCAATTTTTTTGAAAAATCTAAAAAAGCAAGTTTAGGCGTTGGGATTGGGAGTTACAAAATGGAATTAAAAGTCATTTATTGATTTTTTATATTTTGGAAACAAATAATTATGAGGAATTGGTCATGATTTTTCCAAGAGGAGGAAAAAATCTATTTTTTTAAAAAAATTGGTGAAGGGTTATGTGACAAGTTTTAGTTTTCATTCTTCACGGCAGGTGTTGAAGATTGGAGAGCTTGGTGTGGCATTTCTCAGGAGGTTTTTGAAGTGATTTTTTGTAGGTTGAAAGGTTTTATTGCAGAAATTTAAGGTTGAAGACACCATTGTAGAGAATGGAAGAGTTACAGGTGATTGTTGCAAGAGAAAAGTGCAGATTTGGAGGTGCCCATGAAGCACAAAGTTTGAGTTTCTTTTGAACATGTAGTTTGTTTTATTTCATTTTTAGATTATGTAAAGGGAATATTTTTCTGCCCTTCAATTATTTGATGACTGAAATATATTGTATAATCAGATTTTTCATAATGAAAATTTCTTTTGTTGAAACCCTCAATTAATTTTGTGAACCCTTGTGGCTGATTTGAATGCATTGTTGAGTTTGTTTGAGTGTTTATTTTCAGAAAAGAGGGTTGTTGAGAACCCCTCTTTCATCAAATTCTACAATCACAAACAAATTCATGTTTTATTGGGATATATTCCATTTTATCCTAGAGCCCCCATGGTGTTCTTCTAGGATTATCATGTGTAAGTTTAAAGTTTTCAACATTTCAAATCCCCTCCTTGATGTATCTTTAGGGGTGGAATTTTTTAGAGGAATTTTAGATCTTAATAGTGTCACTGGTAGAGATCCATAAGCTACTCAAAAGTATGGGTTATTCTTGTAAGCATTGTGATATGCACAAACTTTATCACCATATTAGTCCTAGTTACCAATTTGATATCCATCATCTAAGTGAATCTATAATTAGATTCTATTTTCCTACTTTATTTGATGATAAACATGTATAGCTTAAAAATATTTAGTTTATTGGCATGGGGAATGTGTATCATGTTAGGGATTGATAAATACATTTAAGTTTAATGTTGTTCTATATATAGAAGAAATTCCTTAGGTGTCAAATTATTCCTCCAATAATGTATGCTTGTGTAATTGCATACATCTCATGATCATATCTATAGAATTTTGTCTCTAGTTTAATAAGAAAATTATTTATGGTATGTAATGGGTTTACCTCCTTAATGAGAATTTTTTCTAATAGCCAAGAATTATATATTCTCCATTTTTAGGGCTACCAAGACTAGAAGAAACGTATACAAAGGATTCATATGAGTTAATACCATCTCGAGAAAGAAATCACTTGGATGAAGATGATGATAATGGTATTTTAGCTAGAAATGCTTCTATAGATAAAACTAAATCCTTTTGAACTTTTTTCAATATTTATATCAACTCTAGGCAATCACGTTGTCTTTTAGTAACTAAAACAAAATAAAGTAACAGATAATAGTTTTCCATTACAATTCATTCCAAAAAAAACATTCATAAAGGATTTAGAAGAACAACATAGGAAATCTATGGTTTGTCAAAAGATTGAAGAGACTCACCATTTCACTTTTTTTTGTAAAAAAATAATTAAACAAAGAAAATAAAACCATAAAACTACCCAAGGAAATTCCTAAACATATTATTTTATTGCACCCACAAGAGAAAAATCACCATTCGTAGTATACAAGACTTCCAATTATTGATTTTATTTAGTTTTCATTGAGTCTAGACTTCAATTTAAAAAAATCTAAAAGTTTTTGTGCATTATTTTGGTTGAGCCAAATAATTCCCCTACTCTTCACTATAGGTGGTGTTTCTTGCAACATAGTTAAAGACCCAAGGAAACATTCCTAATAACATCCAAGAAATATAAGGATGTTCCTAGTTTTGAAGGTCCATAGTTTTGAGTCTCTTTGTCTCAAGCTAAGACATACCTAATGATGCTAGTTGAATAGATTCAACCGACTCAACATTTAACATTTTTTTAGAAAAAGATTAAACATAAAGAAAATATTATTAGAATACGTATAAATTAAGTGCTAAGTACTAAAATTAGAATAAATCCCTCGAGCTTCATAGCTATCATCATTGTTGTGATGTTTCAATTATCATTAATGTGTAGAATTTTGAATTGTAAAAATATTTGGCCATTCATGGCTCCAAATTTATTATTGAAGATGGAAGTTCTAGTTTGCATGGTTGCTAAGGGAATCAATATGTTTTTAGACTTTTTGATTGTACAAAACTTGTGTTTGCATCATATTTAAGCCTTTGTAATTTTTAGGCATTTTAATAAAGATCGATCTCCAATCATTTAGGATGCATAATTTAAGCACTTTCATTCCAACCCTAGTTCAAGTCCATATTCCAAAGAATTAAAAAAAAAAAGGGGGCCTTAACCAAATTTACTGAACTGTAGTATTTTATGTGTGTATGTTATGCTTCTTTTGTTGGTTCTTTTACAATAATTTATGCCTTGTACTAAAATGGGTAGGAAATTACCTACCACAAGCACAACTTCTAGTAACTTTTGGACCCTATCGGGCTCAAATTCAACTTGCCTTTACTTCTTTCACCAAACATTCTTCCCAAAGTACAATTCTCCAACAATCATAGTATAATTAGAAAATGGTCAAGACCTATTTGAAGTATAAGGTTAAGATATGTCTTGAAAAAAGAAATAGAAAAATAAAATAAAATTTCAGATCTAATGTACTAGGTTTAGCATATGTAATAGAGAAGGGATCTAGGTCCAAGTTGGCTTTGATAGAAATAATAGCTATAGATGATGACATCTAAGCTAGTGGTTATCATGCAAGTCAAATTCACCAAATAAAAGAGGTAAAAGGTTGAGATACTCTAAAACATGGAATCTAAGCCAAAGGTTATTCCTTGAGATGAAAGCGCTAAACTAAGTTAGTTGATATTGAGCTATCTCTAGATTGTGGCATTTAAGCTAAGGGTTATACATCAAGATGAATTCATAAAAAAAACCATTTTTATAAAAAAATATCACATCCAACCCATAGTGGGCATTGTACACAATGGATAAGGATGTCTTGAGTTCTAGGTGGTTTTGGTCAAAGTGAAGCCTTTAGATCATGAAATCTAAGCTAATGGTTATCATGTAAGATGATTTTTTCAAATCAAAGAAGTAAAAAATTGAGATACCTCCAACACATGGTATATAAGTTGAACATTACTTCTCAAGACAAAATCACTAAATTAAAGAAGTTGAAGATTGGAATATCTCTAGATTGTGGCATCTAGGCTAAAGTTTATCCATCAAGACAAATTCATTGTAAAATAAATCAAATGTTGAGATACTTGTAGAGAATGGGATTCAAGCCAAAGGGTACTCTTCAACGTAAATTCACTAAATCAAAGATGCCAAGTGTGGAGATGATCATAGATTGTAGCTCTTAAGTTGAGCCTTACTTCTTAAGATAAATTCATGGAATCAAAGAAGACAAAGGTCTCAAAACCAATTCATTGTATCAGAGAAGGTGAATTTTTCAACACTAATTCATCAAATCAAAGTGGCCAAAGATTGAGATACCTCTAGACCATATGCATTTTGGCCAAAGGTTAATTACAACAAATTAATAAAGTTAAAGAACTTGAAGGCTATATATCAAGAAGAATTTACCAAATGAAGTAAAAATATTATTAAAAAAGAAGAAGGAAAAAAACCATGTCTTGAATTGATGAGTGCCATTCATGCTCCATTTTATGCCACATTTTATCACTTTTCCTTTACCATTTAACCCATTTCAATATTCCATTTCCATACATTATCATACCATTTTATCACCTTTTGTTTCTTATGGTTAATATAAATACATAATATTTAATTTAGTTTTTAGATAAAACAAGTGAATAATAATTATTAGATTGTACTTACTAGTATTTGATTCTATTATGTTAAGAAAATATATCTTGCAGCATGTTGGTTGGAGGAGAAGAATTCAGACTTTATGCCACCTGTGGATACACATATTAACAAATTAATTCCAACCATATAATTATTTTCTCATAAAATACGTTGGTTATTTAGTTATAACCAATTATCATTCAGTTTTGATGAGAATGTCCTCACGTTGAAAATAATATTCTATTTTATTGATTGTAACAATGAGCTAAACAAGCTCCTATATTTTAGGGTGAGTTGTTTCAACAAATCAAACAACTAAATATCAGTCACAAAATAATAGAAAAGTGTCATAAAATAGGAAACAACTTGCACACATATTTCTTATAAATATAAGCTACGTGAGAAGAAAAGGGATATATAGACTTTGTATTAGTTTTGATAAATAAAACATATTCACTTGACTCAACCAACATATAGGAATTTCATTTCAACACCAAGAAGATTGAGGAGGAAGGGTGCCCCCTTCTTGGAATGCTTGGTGATTTTGTAGCTTTTGTAGTAAGTGTGTTTATTTCCAAGAGTGTGCTTATTTTTATTAGTGTGTTTATTTTTAATGGTTTGTACTTTCAGTAGTGTGTTTATTTCTGTTATTGTGTGAATCTATTTAATGTTTATTATTTATTACTTATAATACTATTATAGGATATAATGACTATCTGTGTTGATGATTTTTCATATTATTACAACTGTGAGTTCAATTTATAGAATCATTACTATTGTTATTTTTATTACAGTCTCTATTGTGGAAATATTATAGTACAACCATAGTCACAAAAGGAAAACATAAACATTAATTTGATTTTCAATTTAGGTAGTTGAATGATTTTAGGAATGCATTTTCATCCCCACTCACCTCACGAATCACAACCCTTGTGCATATAGCCACAAAACCTTTCATGATCTTACTATCCCCGAATTGACACTTAGATCGAGCTGAATCAAGTTTATTATTTACCCCAGTTTTGGACTATCATTTTGGCATTGTTGTCAGGGAAAGGTGTCAAAGGCCTAGTAAGTGAGATGAGTTAGGACCAACGTGTTAGGATAAAATCTCGCACACCTATCGTTCATGCCTAGGTGATTACTCCTAATTTATGTTGTTTAAATCATATAGATGCATGCTTAAAATTTGTAGGTAAATCTTAGAGGTTAAAATTATTTTTATATCAACACTTGTTGTGAGTCAGTTGATAAGCAAATAAGTAATTTTGAAGAGACAAGATTAAAACATTTTTTTTTTGCAAGGTTAGCTCATTGCTTTATTTATCTCTGTATGATATAACACTGATCAGGCAAAAATCTAAAAAATTACAGACCACAAAAGAGAAAAAAAAAAGGAACTAACCCTGTGCAGATCAAACAAAAGACCGAGTTATAGGAATTTGAGGGAGTTTCAATTCATAATTATGTGAATGAATACAAGAAGGGAGATCTTCAAGGTGACACTAGTAGAATTTGGAAAATAAATGACTATGTTACTAAAACTTTTAGTCATGACAACTAAAAGTGACTAAATTATACTCATTTTCTGCAACAAAGCTATAAATGACTAAATAAATGACTAATTTGATCATCGGATAAAATCATAACTATAAGTGACTAAATAAATGACTAATTTTTTGCATCAAACTTTGTTTTTTGAGAGGAAATATTCCCGGCCATCAATTTAGGCTTTAGCCAACACTTATGCATACATATATATATATATATATATATATATATTTTATAAATGCATAACAAAAATCAAACGATATAATTAAGACCACCATTTTCTCATAGTTTTTAACTCCTGCTTATAAGTTAGAATAAATAGTTTGGGAAAGCAAACATAGGTTGAAGGGTTTTGAAGATGGAGATATTGAGCAGTAATCGAAGGGCTTTCCCAATGGAGGAATCTCCTACCAACAGTGCTTCAAAGTACGACTCTAGAATGGTGCCAAATCTATCCTTCTATCAGAAAGCTCCCCACGTGGAAGTATGTCTTGAGGATTTTGAGCTTCTTGATGTGGATCATCTCAGAGGTAAGCAAACCATTCTTAATTTATTTTAAAAGTTGGATGTATACGTTATGTCTATTGGGTATTTGAAAAATTTGATGTTGGGTATTTTTGTGAAGTACTATTTAGCTATTTGAATTTTATGATGCTGCTATTTTGTTACTAGATATCTGGGTATGTTTAAAAATTGATGCTCGATATTTTTTTTATTGGCTATTTGGGTATTTCGATACTAGGTTTTCACTTGAAATGGGTATTTGAAAAAATAGTACTAGATATTTTTCGCTATTGAGATAATGTTTTTTTTGAGAAACAAATGAGGTCTCAACCTTTTCTAGTATTACACATAGTTTTCTAAATTTTAATTTTGTTATCATTTTTCCCGAGCATTTATAACAATTGATGTTCGGTAAAACCTTTGTTATTGACTATCTTGGTATTTAGAAAAAGGACGTTGGGTGTTTTCTTTATATGGGTATTTAAAAAAAAGGTATTGGGTATTTTTTTCGTTGTTGAATTAAAATTATTTTGCCAAACAGATAATGTCTCAATCTCTTTGGTATTACAACCTCACTAATCCGTTAGAGTTATGGTTTATGTTTCTTCAGAGGCCTAGGGTTTGTACCCTAGTCATTCTCTTAGCAATGCTTCTGTTGGTATTAAAAACAACCTTAAATCTTGGATCAAAAAATAGTTGTCTTGATAGGGTCTGGTATGATCTTGGATTGTATCCTAGAGTGTGTGGGAAGCTTGTGTTTGATCATTAAGGTATGTAAACCTGATCAAGGAAATGTATCCTATATAGCATGGGTCTTTCTTTAATACTTCCCATAATGGTTATTAACAAATCACATTATTATAGTTTGTGGTAACCCAAGATTGCATTCAAGTATGTAACAAAATTGGTCTGTATTTTAAGTTGTAGAATTTTAAGTAACATTCATAAGGTTTAGAAAATATTGATCACTCTCTAGAATAGCCCATTAAACATGGGTTGTTCTTGAATGCATTGCATAATTGATATAACACAACCACTCTACATATCAACAAGAGTTATAGGCTCTTTATTGCAATAAGAGGTAATTGCTCTTGGATCATGCTATCATTACATTGTAACCTGTTAAACTTGAGTCAACCTAAATGCACCCAATGATGATTGGCACCTAATTGTGATGACAATAATTTGTACATGAATTGTGCTCATATGAGTGCCTCCATTTCTATCACAATATAGCCACATTAAACTTGGGTCACACATGAATGCATCCTATATTTGTTATAGAACACCTATGCCACATGTCTAATAGAATTATGAATCACATAATTATAGTCACAAGAATTTGTTCCTCAGTTCTGCTGTTATGGTGATTCCATTACCGTTACATCATAACCCTTTGGACTTATATTGCTCAAATCCTTATATTACTTATTTTCTCTTTGGATGGATGGAAATTCAATGGCAGGGATTTGTATGCAAGTCATGCTCATATAAGTGCCTTCGTCACCATTACACAATAGTACATTGGAATTTCCTTTCTTGAACCTTTACTTCATTTTTTATTGTTAGGGTTTATTAGTGATTATTCCATTGCCACGTGGCATTTTGATAAAATAAACCAAGCAAAACATCATTTTGTTTTTAGTTAACACTTGCTAAAATTCTTTTGGAATAAATGTTTGATTGCATTACTTTGAGTGTGAAGAATTTTGTTTTTTACTTATAATACATTCAATGAGAGCTGTAGTAGAAAGCTTCTTATGCTGAAACCCATCTTGTAAACTTGCTTTACGCTTCATTTAGGAGGCTTCATAGATTTTTGTGATTTATTATTTTGATAGTAAATGACATCAGGTTCTTTCTAAAATTGAAATATGATTTATTAATTATGGTTTTATGATGATTAAATGTTTTATTTAGAAGGGGTTAATATGTGGCATTTTTACGTGTAGGAGAATAGAATGTGATGCAATGTTCAGGTATGGACGATCAGGAAAACTTGGATTTCTATCAGTGATATAACCAAGTTGGAGAGTACCTTGAGCCAGTGTGAAACACTTCCAGGTGTTTTCATTGGGAAGCAGAACTTGAGTGTAGGAATACAAACATCGATGGACTAAAACATTAGTTTCCACCTGATTACATCTTAGGAGTCAGTCGATTACTCTGGATTCCCATTTGATCACTCTAAATATTCGATAGACAAAGTTCCTACATTCTAAAGATAAAATCATAAATCTGTTTGGTCCAATTTGAGGTCCTGAATATCTGATAGAGAAAGTTCCTACATTCTAAAGATAAAATCATAAATCTACTTGGTCCAATTTGAGGTCCAATTGTAAGGATTTTTCTTTTTAATTATAATTTCTGACATTTGGCTTGATACAAATTGTTACTTTAGAAATATGGTATTGCTTTTCTTCTAATGTTTTCAACCCTCATTTTAGGGAAGAGCTCTGAAGATGGTTCCTTTAGATGGAGACTACACTTTTCCGCTATAGGTTCTATCTAGAAACACTAGAAGTCAGGTACTATCATAATCAGAGAAAAAGTAGGAGTCATGCAATGACGAGATACTCATTTTTGGAGCTTTGGTTAAGAACTTTAAATTTTTGGATATGTGCACATAGAATGTTCATGGAGGAGGGAAAACTTCCTTACAAAGAAATTACCACAACAAAGTTTGAGGTGAATTGCACCTTCTATTTTATACTAATATGGATATCTTTTAACCTATAGTTAATTTGTGTAGCATAACAGATGGGCTAAATAGTTGTTCATATACCATTGTTTCTAATTCAAAATTTCTATACCTTATTCTAGGAGAAAATCATAGGGAGAGTCTATACATAAGACACCATTGTTTCAAATTTAAAATTTTTGGCTCTTTCACAATTGTTTGCTTCATTTATTTGATCTAAGACAATCTGTTGTATAGAAGATGCTCTCAAAATCACAGTAAAATCCTTTCTTCCGGGAAGACTGTTCAAAATCTTCCCATCATAACAATGAACAAAAGCATCAGTCATTAACCTAAGCTTTGCAAGAGGGTGAAAGCACAAAGTTGTGTCACACTTTCAACCAAATAAATAGTCCAAGTGAAATTTTTTTGGCCGAATAGGTTTCGACCAAAACCACGTGGCACATAGAGTTTTGACCAAATATGTTTCGCTTGAATCCAAAAAATTAAATTTTCCCCTCCGCCAAATTGAAATTGGCTTATTTTATATGTATGGTTTCAGGAGAAAGGGTTTCGTTCAAAACCCTTTCTACCGAAACTATCTATGTGGCATCCTAGTTGGTAGCCAACTCAACTTTTTCCATAATTTTCTGAAACTTTCAACTTCAACTAAGTGTTTCTTCAATCAAAATATTTTTCTAGAAAAAATAAAAATACCCCTTTTGTAGAGCCCAGAGTGGTGAATCCAAATATGTAATTTTTTATATATTTTGATTAGTTTTAATATATTTTTTTAAAAATAATGCAAGTAGGTTGTTAAAGCTAAAAAGAGGTTGATTAGAAATTGAAAGAAAAATAGTAAAACATGTTAATAAATTTTGAAAATATATGGTGCACTAGAGGAGAGAATCCTCTTCAAAAGAGTATAATTTTTTTTTTGAAAATGATTAAAAAAGTAGACAATAGTTGACTTCAAATGAAAAATATCAAATTTTGACTAGTTTGACTTTAAAATGTCATTACGAAAAAAATATAAATCAAAATTTCAAAAAAATAATTCCATGCACTAGATATTGAAGTTACCTATTTGAAAAAAAAATTTAGGGGAAAATGAAGTTTTTTCTATTTGTTTCTTGACATCAAATGAAGGTCACTTTTTCCTGAAACTTTTAGCATTCTAAAATCTTCTCTTAAATTGATAAAAAAAAATCAAAACTATTTTAAAAAAATCTAAAACATTACAGGAATAAACTTCATCAATATTTATACATTTCATTAGTTTACAAAATTTTGAAATTCAAAACATAAAGACCACTTTTATGTGGTCGAAGTTCAATTTTTTTTTTGTTGTTGGCCGATTCCTTTATAAAGTGTGACATAGGTATGTAATTTTACCCAAGAGTTTCATCAAATTCTACTTTTCCACTCCCTTTTCCATTCTGAATTTTATTACCAATTTCATCCATGTAGAACTTCCTTAGCTTGTAGATCCTACTATTAGCCATAACTTTACCAGGTGTCGAGGATAGCTTTGAGTTTTTACTCAAGAAACAATTGACAAAATTCGGCCTTACCAAATACAATGTGTTGAAAATCTCTTTGAAGTTATTCTAGAAAAGAGTTCCAAAGAATATAATGTGCAGTTTTGAATTAACCTTTTTGCATGAATTCCATATCTTTGATTGATTTTTCGAGCTTGATGACCTTCATCAAGAATGAGTAGAAATGGGCTCTCTAAAATTTGTTTTCCAATATGCTTGGCCTCTTCAGGAAGGCTCACAATTGTCTCACAAGTTAGGTATACAAAAAAATTGTAGCCAATAACAAGCACACTTTTTCTTCTAGGCCACTCACAAAAATAGATCAAGGAAAAGTGTGATTGTTATTGGCTACAATATTTTTGTATACCTAACTTGTGAGGCAAATGTGAGCCTTCCTAAAGAGGCTCAAAATATTGGAAAAATTCTTTTAGAGAGCCTAGGTCTTCTTGTTCTTGATGAAGGTCATCAAGCTTAAAATAGCCGATCAAAGATATGGAATTCATGCAAAAAGCTTAATTCAAAACTATGCATTATACTTTCAAGAACACTTTTCCAGAATAACTTCAAAGAGCTTTTCAACACATTGTATTTGGTAAGGCTAAATTTTGTCAATTGTTGCTTTTGTAAAAACTCGATGCTATCCTCGACACCTGGTAAAGTTATGACTAACAACAAGATCTATAGGCTGAGGAAGTTCTTCATGGATGAAATTGGGAATAAAATTCAGAATAGAAAAGAGAGTGGAAAAGTAGAATTTGATGAAACTCTTGCAAAGTTTAGGTTAATGTCTGATGCTTTTATTCATTGTTATGATGGGAAGATTATGAACAGTCTTCCCAGAATAAAGGATTTTATTATGATTTTGAGAGCATCTTCTATACAACAATCTGTCTTAGATCAAATCAATGAATCAAACAATTATGAAAAAGCCAACAATTTTGAATTTGAAACAATGGTGTATTATGTATAGACTCCCCCTGTGATTTTCTCCTAGAATAATGTATATCAATTTTGAATTAGAAACAACGGTATATGAACAACTATTTAGCCTATCTATTATGCTACAACAATTAACTACATGTTAAAACATATCCATATCAACATAAAATAGCATATGCAATTCACCTCAAACTTTGTTGTGGTAATTGCTTTGTAAGAAAGTTTGCACTCCTCCATGAACATTCTCTATGCACATCAGTATATTGGTTATTATCTTGATCTCCTTTGTGATCAAAAGAACCATAAAGTTCATTGCATAACTCATGACCATTTTGCAATGCTATGATCCAGTGCTCTTTTACTTCTTACTCACTGTGTTCTCAATCACCATGTGCAAATGACTGAGAGGATAGATCTTTATCACCATTTGACAGTAATTTTCATTGTTTTTGAACTATTTGTTATGATTCAATCACTGTTTGGTAGTGTTCTTCCTTTCTCACTAGTCCTATAGACAGAGAATAATTCACAATATGTAACTCTCTAAAAATGGTATTCCTTTCAATGATCTCAGTCACCTAATTCAATGTGTTATCTTCTTCATTTCTCAGTGCTAATAATGCCTACACAACGTTTTCTTAGTCACAGTTACAGTGCTCCTTCATTTCAAAATATTATGTTGCTTAAATAGTAATATTTTAGTGAATTCATATTTTGTCTTGCAAATGTCTTGTTTCACTTTTAGAGTTTTTTTGTGCATAATATGTAATCAAGATGCCTTCAAATGGAGCTCTTTTGTAGAGGCAATAGGATAATGGTTTCAATAAAATAACAGTTTTAGTGAGAGGTATGATGGTAGATACAATAAGAATGGAAGGTACAATTTTTTGACAAGAAGAGAATCATTTATCTGCTTAGATCTTGACACAAGTTTCCCCGGTACATAAGATAGTGTATAATATACTCTATTCAACGGTATCCACCTAATTCCATACCACCTAGAGAAGTAATGAATGAGAGTATATGTGCCCTATATTTCGCATCCCAAATGTGTCTTTCTAATGGTTTTCCATAATTAGGAAGAAGGTATGTCATGAAATTGTTGTTCCCACCCAAAACTAAGCCTTACAAAGAATGTTTGTACCTATGCAAAATACCATAAGATGCTTCAAAATGTTATGATACAGCACAGGAGAAAGCTATTAAGGGAGACTTGGCTTTTCCATTGGCATCTTTATGATTATATACACAACATCATTTTTCCCACAATTTCAAAATACACACTTATGATAATATTCAAATAGCAAGAACCTTGAAAATCTAGAAACCTTGCTCTGATTTTTCCTAGGTCACTCCTCAAGAGCCTGTATCAGTATTTGTGGGCTTTTTACAATAGCTTATCCACTGATGAGAAGGCTCCCCTCATTTTCTAATGGAATAAATTTTCATTTGCTCTACTTGAATGTGTAATGTGATGTAGCATGTTCGATGTCACAAGGCACAATTTGAGAGTAGAATTTGAGACTTGATATCCATAGAATCCAAATTCTTGCAACAAAAAATGCAAAAAAAACATCCCAACCAAAGCGACTTAACTTTAATATGCACCATAACCAATGTTTTCCCACATGAATGTTGGAATTGAACTAGCTTTTGGGGGTCCCTTGAATAGAAAACATACACAGACACAAACTACTATGGTACTAGCTAGCAAGGAGAAAACAAATGGATTATACATGGCTCCATGATAGCTCATCATCCTTGATACTCTCTTGGAGGAAAATCTTGCACACCCACCATATTCTGAAGAAGCTTAAGTACCATTTGTTGAGACAAGTTTTTATCTGAACCAACTTCTTGAATTGCACTCACATTCAAGGAAGGTGCTTTCAAAATTTTTATTGCTAACTAAGCACTCATGCTATCTCCCAAATTTCTTCCAACAACTGGTTATATGAATGCTTATTTCTCATTAAGGCATAAGCATATTTGGAAGTGGATTTTTATCAAATATTATAGTTGCAAGTTCCACTTCAGAACACCAAAGCCTTCACAAAAACTTTTGCACAACCACTACAACACAACATGGTTGTTGTTGGGCCCTCGTGGTGATATGGGAAAGCACCCCACATCACCACAAAGGCCCAACAACAACCGCGCGGTGTTGCTGTGGTTATGCAAAAGAACCACCCTAATACTGCAAGTTGTTGTTGGGCCTTCACGATGATGTAGGGTGCTT
This sequence comes from Sequoiadendron giganteum, assembly GCA_007115665.2. NCBI lineage: Eukaryota > Viridiplantae > Streptophyta > Pinopsida > Cupressales > Cupressaceae > Sequoiadendron > Sequoiadendron giganteum. The sequence continues at coordinate 75,776,811 of CM021107.1, read as the reverse complement.
TCCCTGCATCACCGTGAAGGCCCAACAATAACTATGTGGTGTTACTATGGTTGTGTAGAATATTTTGTGAAGGCTTTGGTGATCCGAAGAGGAACTTTCAACTACAATATCTAACAAAAATCCACTTCCAAATATGCTTTTGATGGATGTTCATATCCTCATCCAAAGATCCAATTCACACACAGGCAGGAAAAACACTTTCAAAGGTTGAGGAGTTGGGCTTTACACCCATTGGTTTCATTTTCTTAAAATTTTCTAAGGACTTTTCAGAAAAACCCATTTTGAACATATCCTTTAATCATGACATTCCATGATATCATATTTCTTTGAGGAATTTTTTGAAATAGTTTATTTGCCTTGTCTATGCTTCCACATTTTCATGTATGTCTAGCAGGGCACTTGAAATTACTACAACATATGACAAAAAAATCCCTGCTATTATGCTTTGATGGATGTTCCTTCGTTATTCTTGGATATCTGATGTAGTGCACATTATTAAAGTGCAAGCCTATTTTTCAGATTGTTTCATTTAGCATCACCAATATTCTCCACAAGAACATTGTCCCTATTTAAAATGATGGAAATGGTTCACATCTCTCAAAAAATATTATCTTTCAATAATCTTGGAAATGAATTTAGATGCAGTCTGAAAATCAGAACATACTCAAAGGTTCTTAACAACTCTAATAGCTGTACTAGGGGCCATGTTTAACAAACCAAATGCAATTTCTAACTTTTCATTATGGTGGCAGATAAATTATTCTTTTTTCTTCTATTCCACAACATTAAGTAAAGGTCTTGAATTTGGAAATACCTTGCTGCCTTCATTTGCCAAGCCATTTTCTCCAATTTTGCATAGCTCTCCCATTTTTGTGGATGTGATATGTCTCCTACAATTTTTTAATTGATTTATCTTTTTGCTATATTTGGACTTACTTTTGTAAACTTGCAATATACAATGCACTTACTCTTTTTGAATTGAGACTAATTTTGTTGGTTGTATTGAGGCACAACTTCATTCATGGCAGAAAAAGGCAACATGCTATTGCTCATATTAGATGACACGTTGCATATAAAGGAGGAAAGATTCTAGGGTTATTGTTGACTGCATTGAAGGAGAAAGCTTCATATATGGGACACGATCAACACTCTCCTTCTTGGATTCTACATGTTACAAATTTCTCTAGGAAGATTTCCCACGTTGTAGAAGTATTAAGAGATGAAAGGGAAACGTACTCGCATTGAAGGGCTCCAAGCATGCGTTTCCATCATTGCAAAAGTTTTTTGGAGAAGTTTATTTCTTGTCATTTTTGTGCATTGTAACTAGTGCAATCAAGGATGGAGGGTCCGAGAATAGGACTGTCCAACCTTGCAACAAGAGTAAACACAATGAAAACTCAAAGAATTGGAGTAACAAGCACACATTAATGTATATATGAATAAACAAGCAATTATTTATTGGAAACATGACCTACCTTCTGGTTTACAAAATACATAATGATTTGATGTTAAGTCCAGTCTTACATGCGGGTCGAAACCCTTACTTATCTTCTATCCTACTACTTCTCGCTATCTTACTACTCTATTATCTTGCTTGACTACTCTAATGCAAGTATGCATGCTCATATATATATATATATACCGGTTCCTAGCTCCAAGAAAGGTTTGTGTTGGCCCAGGAGGTTCCAAACTTCGAATTTGATGAAACATGCAAGCGTCTGCCAAAAAAAATGATTCTTCATTAATTCTTTGATAAACATAATGTGGATCAAAACAAAGGTTCCCCGATGAATGCACATCCTTATGAACTAGTTTCTAGAGCTTCGCAAATCACAAAATAGGTTGAGATTGGGTCCGATAATGAAAGAAAGAACAAGAATGCAAATATTTTTGGTTGATGCAAGATTGCTTGCAATCAGGGATGCTCTTGCATCAGAGACCGGAGGTTGAAGAAAAGTGAGCCTCTCACTTTCTAGGAACTAGAGGAAAACCAATATGATCTGCCTCAACCTAAGAAATCCATGATGAATCTTCCTTTGGTCTTCCTTTCCATCTAGCTAGATATTCCTTGTATTGACTTCCTCTAGTACTACACCCATGTCTACTATCCAAAACTTCCTAAATTTCCTCTAAATGGTGTGCTATCTGGTCTAGTAAACCAATTGCTATGTCCTCTAATGATCCTCCTTCATGATACTGATATAGGTCTGCAATGTTGAATATAGGTGATATACCAAACTCCTCTGGTAGCTCCACTTCGTATGCATTCCCTAAATCAAACCTCCTGATGATTTTACAAGGTCCAAACTTCTTCATCTTCAACTTATTATATGTCCCAACTGGACATCTCTCTTTTCTCAGATATACCATTACTTCTTCTCCTACTGCAAACTCTTTATGTCTTTTCTTCTTATTTGCCTTCTCCTCATATATCTTGTTCATCTTCTTTAGGTTCTCCTTGACTTCAGTATGCATTTTTTCCATGAATCCTATAAATTCCTTTACCTCTGCACTCCTTTTATTCTCCATACTGGTATATCTCTCAATTATGCCACGCCTCTAGGTTGTTGTCCTGTCACAATCTCGAATGGCGTTCTTTCAGTGCTTCGATTTACTAAATTATTTTATGCAAATTCTGCTTGTGGTAATATCAAGTCCCAATTTCTTACTTTACCTTCAGTCAAACACCTCAACAAGTTTCCAAAACTCTTATTTACCACTTATGTTTGTCCATCCGTCTATGGGTGAAATGCTAAACTATAGTTCAATTTTGTCTTCATCTTCTCCCGCAATATCTTCCAGAAATAGCTAATGAACTTAGTGTCCCTGTCTGATACTATGCACTTTGGTAGTCCATGTAGTCTCATAATCTCCTTGAAAAATAGGTTAGCAACATGTATTGCATCATTGGTCTTCTTACAAGGTATGGAGTACGCCATCTTGGAAAATCTATCCACAACCACAAATACAAAATCAAATCCTCTTGATGTCTTAGGTAATCCCAAAACAAAATCCATGTTGATGTCTTCCCATGGTCTCTCCGGGACTGTAAATGGTGTATACATCCCATTGTTTTGACTATTTCCCTCTGCAACTTGACAAATCCTACAACTTTGAACAAACTTCCTAACATCCTTATACAAATATGGCCAAAAATAGTTCTTGCTCACCAATGCTACAATTTTATCAATCCCAAAATATCCCGCTAATCCTTTGTAATGCTTTTCCTTGATCAAATTATCTCCCATTAAACTTCTAGGAATACATAACTAATTGTTCTTGAATAAGATGCCTTCCTGAATGAAATAATCCAACCATTTTCTTCTATCTGTCTCTACCGGTTCCTTGCAAGCCTTCCATGCCTCAACAAAATCAATGTAATCCTCATACATATGCTTCAATTCTTCAAAACACAATACTCTAGTTCTCATCTCTTTCAACAAACTCCTTCTCCTACTTAATGCATCTGCAACCTTGTTTGATTTTCCACTCTAGTGCTTCAACACAAATGTGTAACTCTGCAAGAATTCTATCCATCTCATGTGCCTCTGGTTCAACTTTCCTTGACTATTTAGATATTGTAGAGCTTGATGATTTGTATACAACACAAATTCCTTAGATAACAAGTAATTTATCCACTTCTTCAAGGCTTGTATTATTGCATAGAACTCCTGATCATAAACCAAATATCTCCTCCTGGAATCATTCAATTTCTCACTGAAATAAGCTATTGGTTTCCTTTCCCGACTCAACACAACTCCTATTGCACTTCCACTAGCATCACAATCTACTTGGAATACCTTATCAAAGTCTAGTAAAGTCAACATAGGTTGTTCTATCACCTTTTGTTTCAAAAACTTAAAACTCTTCTATGCTCCTAATGTCCACTTGAATTCCTTCTAGTCACCCCTCATTATCTTTGTCATAGGCTTGCAAATGCTACTAAAATTTCTAATGAACTTTCGGTAAAAAATTTCTAGTCCACGAAATGATCTTACCTCTCCAACATTCACAGGTGTAGGTCATTCAACTATCGCTCTAACCTTCTTAGGGTCCATCTTCAATCCTTTTGTGGATGTCACAAATCCCAAGTATACTAGTTCTTCCTTCATGAAACTACACTTCTTGATGTTTATCAACAACTTCTCTTCTCTTAACCTCTGAAATACTTGTCTGATGTGCTCCAAATGTTCTTCCTTAGTCTTGCTAAAAAATCAAAATATCATATAGATAAAAAATGACAAACTTACCCAATAAATTCTTCAAAACTTCATTCATTAGCCTCATAAATGTACTAGGTGCATTAGTTAGTCCAAATGGCATGACCAACCACTCATACAATCCCTCATTTGTCTTGAAATCAGTCTTCCATTCATCTCCCTCTTTGATCTTGATTTGATGGTATCCACTCTTTAGGTCTATCTTGGTAAAATACCTTGCTCCACTCAAATTGTCCATTATGTCATCCATCCTAGGCAATGAGAATATATACTTCGCTGTGATCTTATTGATAGCTCTTGAATATGTACACATCATCCATTCTCTATCTTTCTTGGGTGCAAGTACAACTGGTACCGCACATGGGCTCATACTTTCTCTAATCAATCCCTTCTTTAGCAGTCTCTATATTTGTGTGTTCAGTTTTGCATTCTCTATCGATGTCATCCAGTGTGAAACCTTGTTCAAAAACTAGCTCTAGGAATAAGATCCATATGATGACTGATACTCCAGACCAGTGGTAATCCTTCTGGAACATTCTCTGATACAAGATCTTGGTACTCAGTCAATAGCTTAGTGACTTCATTCTTTGGTTGTCCTTCTTCTTCCGAAGTTCCATGCTTCCTTGGAATCAAAGAAAAACATATGTTCTCATGTCTCAATCCATCCAAAAATTTCCTTCCATCAACCAAATTGATTCTAGTTGTGCCACACACTTCACTTTTAGGTTAATCTTCCAAACGTTTCAAGGTGATCCTCTTTCTATTTGATGTTATGGTATAGATATTCTTCCTCCCATCATGTATAAATTTCTTATCCTATTGCCAAGGTCTACCCAGCAACATATGGCATACATCCATCGACATAATATCATACAACACTTCATCATGATATGACCCTATTTTAAATTTCACTAGGCATTTCTCATTTACTATTATCTTGTACTCATCTTGAATCTAGTCTATCCTATAAGGTTTCATATGTTTTCTCCTTTCCAAATTCAACTTTGTCACTATTTCCTTAGAAACTAGGTTATCTGTACTACCACTATCAATGATAACTTTGCAACACTTACCTCCTGCTTTGCATCATTTTTCGAAACAAAATTTCCTCTGTGGTGCTTCCTTACGTTCCTCCTTTTGGAACAATGCTCTCCTCATGAATAGCAATTCTCATTTCTCAAGGCTTCCTGCAAAACTTGGTGTTCCCTCTGATTCTTCCTCTGCATTTTTGGTTCGTGCATGATGTTCAATCTTCTTACTTTCTTGGCGACACTCAAATTCTCTATGTCCTTCTCCACATTTAAAAAAGGTTCCTCTGAAAGTTCTCTTGTCATATCCTTTCTCATCTCTGTAGTATCCATCATTGTGGTAAGAATTGTAACCTCCTTAGTTGTGGCGGTAATAATTTTTGTCATCTCTCCCTTTTTGGTATGAATTTGAATCGCTCTCTTCCTTTCGGTATGAATATTTGTCCTTGCTTTGTTCCCCATATGGTTTTTCTCCTACGAGGTGTAACCTTACCCTCTGAAATCTACCTCTTCTTCCTCTCTTTCTTTGTTCATGTCTTTTATTTATTTTTTCCTCCACCTTTGGTGCAAACTGATATGCTTCCTCTACTAAATTCATCCTCACTAGACTCAATTCTTCCTGGAAGTTCATTCTCAACCCATTGATATATCTTTCCAATTTCTCCTTGCTTGCTTCACTATGCCTGGTCCTGATAACGATCTTATGGAATTCCTCAGTGTATTCTTTCATAGTCTTTTCCTTCTATCTCAGGTTTTGCAATCTTTTCAGCAACTCCAACTCATAGTCTACGGGCACAAACTGGTTCTTCAATTTTGTCACCATTATATCCCATTTCACAATCTTTTCTTTGCCTTTTCTATTTCTTTCCAATTGAAATTCCTTCCACCAAATTGCAGCATGCCCTTTTAGCTTAGTTTTCACAAACCTCACTCTCTCTAGATCTTCAATTTCTTCATACTCAAAATATTCTTCAATGTCATTTATCCAATCGATCAACTCTTTAGGGTTTAGGTTACTGGTATAATTCACAATCTCCATTCTAGATCACTTTCCTATTTTCGAAATAGCCTTCAACATCTTCACCTGATCTAATTCTTCCTCTTTTGTTGTCTCTTCAGCTAGGTCTATAGCTTGAACTTCATCATCATCACTTTCATCATTAGGTCTAGGGTTTAGGCCTTTTCTTCTATCTTCTTCAACGACATCCAATCTTACTTTCATTTTTCACATCATTTCCATCATCTCATCCATTTTTCTAGAAAAATTAACAGTAGTATGAATTCTCCTCGACATCTCTTCCTAGGATTTGGTGCAACTGCCTCAAATCGATGATCTGGCTATAGGTTTGTAACTACCTCACTATTAGTGATCGGTTGACAAACACAAGTAGGCTACCTCAATTCACTTATCTATTCACACAAAGATCTTACAAAATCCCTTCACTCAACTTTTCTCTTCTCTCCCAAAGTTTGCAAACTCGCTCTGATACCACTTGGTGCAGTCAAGGATGGAGGGTTCGGGAATAGGATTGTCCAGCCTTGTAGCAAGCGTAAACACAATGAAAACTCAAAGTATTGGAGTAACAAGTGCACATGAATGTATATATAAATGATCAATAAATTATTTATTGGCAACATGCCCTACCTTTTGGCTTACGAAATACAAAATGATTCAGCGTTAAGCCTAGTCTTACATGCGGGTCGAAACCCTTACTTATCTACTATCCTACTACTTCTCACTATCTTACTACTCTACTATCTTGCTTGACTACTCTAATGAAACTACACATGCTCATATATATATATATATATATATATATATATATATATCGGTTCCCAACTCCAAAAAAGGTTCGCATCAGCCCAAGAGGTTCCAAACCCTGAATTTGATGAAACGTGCAAGCATCGGCTAAAACAAACAATTGTTCATTAATTCTTGGATAAACATAATGCAGATCAGAATGAAGGTTCCTCGATGAACGTGCATCCTTATGAACTGGTTTCCAGAGCTTTGCAAGTCACAAAATAGGTCGAGACTGGGTCCGATAATGCAAGAAAGAACAAGAATGCAAATATTTTTTGTTGATGCAAGATTGCTTGCAACCAAGGATGCTCCTGCATCAGTAACTCAAATTTTGTCTTGTGATTGACAATAAAAATTGTAATACTCTATTTCTAAGAATTTTTCAAGAAAGATAAATATTTCATACTTGTGTAAGTTGTAAGAACACATTTCTTTCAATAAAGTTCAGCGATTATGCCTTCTTAATGGCTATCTTACTATGCACAATTGATAATTGATGTGTATTTATGTGTTTTATGTTTAAATCCTCAAATATCAGTCAATTAAAATGACTAAATATACTACTAATTGATGTCAATTAATAATTAAATTGACTAAATATACTACCAATTGACAGAAATCAGTGAACAATGAATAAATATGACTAAATATATGACCAGTGAAATCAGTGAATACAAATTTCTAAATATACTACCACATTGATGAAAATAATGATTAAAATTAATGACTAAATACACTACCAATGGAAAAAAGTCAGTGAATAAAAATGACTAAATAAGTGACCAGTTAACAACAATCAATGACTAAATTAATCGATGAAAAAAATGACTAAATAAGTGACTAGATTACAACAATCAATTACCAAATCAACGACTAAATATACTACCAAATCGATCAATCAAAACAACCAATAAATGACTAAAAATGGTTTAGTCATCAATTTGGTCGCATTATAAATGACTGGAAATAAACTACTAATAGTCACATGACCATGTTTAGTCATTTATAAGTAGTTTTTACAGTCATATATTGTTATTTTTGTACTAGTGTGAGCATTCTACTATTGAATTTCCTATTAACATCCTTGTGGGTATTGCACCTATGAGGAATATTCACCAAAGTTACTACAAAGAAAATGGCATCTTTTAGATATCACAAAAAAATGATGAGCTGTTGGAAGACTATATGGAATGTTTCTTGTTTAGCTTGCAAAAATCTAAATACAATAGGTTGAACCAAGATGCCATCAAAATGATCTTTTTGAAAGGCATGACTAAAGAAATCATAGAAGCTTTAAATCGCATGTGTACTAGAGATGTTTCATAAATGTCATTTGATCACATTTCTATTTTGTGTAGGAATTACTCTCACTCTATGATGCAGAGGAATTGCAATAGAAGGAAAGAAGAAAAAGAAGAACAAGTTTTGGCTATGTTTCCCAACTTGTTTTAGGAAGAAATAATTTTGTATATATCGTGCTGCTCAAGGAAGGGAGACTAATTAATTTGTAACAATTTCAAAACTATCCATGGAAACCACATCATCAGTGCTTCCCACCTCAACACCCATGGGTAGGAAATCAACCATGGTTTGAACAAAATGGTGATCTTCAACATCTGCAACAATAATATTCAATACCAATTAATCCTTCTCCAGGGTTTCTGAAAAATATAAAGTTAATTGATGCACAACAAGAGATAGAATCTCTTAAAGAAATAATAAAAGATCTACAAATGCATACCAAATATGTGGATGATGGAAGACTACATATTTCTATTGCAAACAGCTCTAGACCAATGTATGAGAAAGGGACATTAACAACAATGTCTTCTATCAAAATTCCTGCAATAAGTGGCAAGGCAATTAAAGAAAACCTAGATCAATATGTAGCTACCTCTCATGCATTTAATGGTGAGAATCATCTTGTAGCAGCCCCAAGTACAAGAATTTATGCCTCTAATGATAAAAATTAGTTCCAAGAGATTGAAAGGTATGCATCCTCTTGTCCAGACCAGTATACATAAGTCTTTCCATCGCTTTATCACAACAAGAGAGTGGTACTTGTAGCATCTAATTTATTTGAAAAGTTACCAACAACAATTGAGGAATGTAGATTTTCAAAAGAGGACACACCTATAGTTGCGTTTTCTGTTGGACTAACCGCCAGCATCTCCCTTCAGGTTCGTGACATGGTTTAACCACCTCCCGTGGATCTTAACTGACACTTGTATCAGGCATTGATAGGTTGATCTTTTGGTGCAATGACAAGGCCAACAATTGGTATCAGATTAGGTCACGGGTTCGAACCCCTCGGGTGACGTTGAGGGGGGGATTGTTGGACTAACCACCAGCATCTCCCTTCGGGTTCGCAACATGGTTTAACCACCTCCTGTGGATCTTAACTGACACTTGTATCGGGCATTGACAAGTCAATATTTTGGTGCAACGACAAGGCCAAAATTTTCTACCTTTGTTGATGGGAATGAACAACATATAGTTGTTGATAAGGAGAAGCAACAATTAGTAGTTCCCCTTAAAATTGCCAATGGAAATAGACCTGGAGCAGTCGCTTTAAAAATTGAGGAAAAAGATCAATTTGAAAAGGTATTCGATGAAGATGAGTAGCAGTTTGTAGCATCTTTTCTTACATCTAAAGTTGTTCATCACACATTTCTTGCTAAGGAATGACAATACGCTTTTGGAGATCAAACTATAACCACTGATATTTCATGTTTCAATGAGAAGAACCTTCCTAAAGCGTATGAATTTACATTCGTTTTAGAGAAAGGATCAATTGAAGAAGCTATCGTAAAACCTTTTGTGCCTGTGATTACAAATAATACTATGGTTTTTGAAGACAAATTTGTGGCTAGGTTTGCATTTGTTGATAAAATTACACATGTTGATAAAGATAAGCAAGTTTTAATTGAATGCATTAATAAGAAATAATTGCAAGTATTAATCTATCTTTTACAAATGTTTATGCCTATTAAAAATGAGTATCTAATTGGAAAAGGCATGTATAAAGGAGAAAATTGTGTAGATGTTAAAGGAGATCCACCATCCATGATAATCGCCTCATTTGAGGAAATAAATGCCTCATTTGGTGTGTCATTAAAGAATTCTTTTTAAAAATCCATTATACTTTTACAAGAATCATTATTATCGTTTTTGATAAAGGTAAACATGATTTATTAAGTTGTAACTCACTATTTGAAAGTAATAACTTACATGTAGAAAATTCTCTTCCACGTGAGAAAATGAAGGAAAACGCTTTGAAAAGGTAGAAAAACAACATTTTGAGAATGGGAAAAACGTAGGAAAATTGTAGAAATATTCTTCAACAATGAAGAATTTGAAGGTTGTGGAAGAAGGAAAATGTGATTGGCAGCGGGGGCTCCGCCCCTCAACCATGCCCCCCCAAAGACCTTGCAAGGGGCGTTACCCCTTGACACCATTGGGGATTGTCATCCCCAGACCTCCGCTTTCAAATTTAAAAACAAAAGAAGAAATTAGTGGGGGAATCACTTTGAAACAAAGTGATATTTTAATACCCCCTCTTTCTAAAGAATGCAACTTAGCTTATCATGATCTTTCATTACAATTGTCACATGCATTTCTTATAATTGAGCAAGAATAAATAATTGATGAATTTTTAGGACAATGGAATTTTAGAAAATAAAAATTTGACAATTTGTTGTTTAGATTGTTGCAAGGAAGAAGATAAGTGCACATGCTAAGTTGTTCAAGAGGACATGGTGAAGGAGACACAAGTCATAAGTGAGCCTAAAAAAATGGTGAAAGTGAACAAGTCTCCTTTGTAAGTCAAGGGAAACTTCATACATCAAAGCTTCAAGATTGAGGTTTCTTATTTTTATGACCCAACACTTTTCCACTGAGTACCAGTTGATGATGCACATCCAAAGATACATTTTTTTGGCCTTGCTCGCTATATGGTGACAAAAAAATTTCATTTGTGCTTCTCTTTTGAAGTTCACATGGGATATTTTGCACAATGTGTTCACCATTCATGGGTAGAAATTCTCTTCTACACCAATCTTGATGCCAAATCATGTGGAGGACAACATGAAAATCAATATATGAGAACCATGATTCTTGTAATACTACATTCTTGGTTGAATCTTCACAAGCCACACATCCAAAGACCACTTGGAGACATGAACGAGGAACTTGGATACATTCTTTCACTTCATCATAAGGATTGATTTTTCCACCTATATAAAGCTACATGGACATTTTGAATAAGTTGGGAGACTACCATAGATCTTCCACTATGCAACCTTATCTTTGGAAGATTGCTTCTATTGTAAGTGATTCTTTCAAGTGATTGGGAATGTATTTTAATGTTTTGTAGGAAGATTTTTGCTATAGTGGAATGCGCTAAATGAGATCTTGGTCATTTTTAGCAGTAGTGTTATGTGCTAGATTGCGATCCAGTTATTACTAGTCATCATTTCAACTACTACAAGCAATTGATTTCAGCAATGAATTTTATTGAAGGGATTTAGATGGAACTCTAGGATTTGATGATAACATTTCATCATCCATATGAGATTTTCCTTCTCTTTGGTCATTATATGCAGGGTATTTGAAACATTAAAAATAAAAGAAAAAAAGAAAAAGAGAAAAAAGCAATAAATTCTAACAATGAGAACCTTCGAGTGTTGTTAGATGACAACAATTTGAAAACCACTTTCTGGCAGATTGTAGTTGAATAAAATTATTAGTGGTGAATTTTTTTTCCACAATGCCACTAAGCGGTAAGTGATTGAAAATTGGCTTTCCAGTAGTCACTCATCGTTATCAAAATTGACAAAGAAAAAATTGAAAAAATGAGAAAAATGAAGAGAAAAAATGAAAAAAAAAGAAGAAAAATTATTTGTGTTCTTTCTATGGGCTAATATTTTTAGTGCACTCAAATGCTTCCATGGTTTTTTCCCTCTCTCTGAGTGCCTCTAGCACCTCCTATTGCTCATTGGTGTGGATGTGCTCTACTTTGACATGGTCAACATACCTTTGCTCACCTGTAGCACAAGTTACACATTCAATTGAGGTGTTATTAGAAGTGAAGACATAATCCGCTACCATTAGTATGATCCATAGTGCTTCATTGTGAGGGTGATCTTTCATGTGCGATAGTGCTTGTTGGAGATTCAGAGTTGCTAGGTTATTTTGGCTACCAAACCTTGGCATACATGGGCACACAAGTTGGTAAAACAATCTATTTTATTTTTTATTATTTTATCTTTTAACTTGATTATTATTTCTTATTATATTAATCATATAAAGAAGCATTCACCCAACCCTCTCTTTTTTCCCAAGGATGATCAACCCTTTAAGTTGGGGGGAGGTTTGTCATCCTTATTACCGATCATTTTCCCAATATTTTCTTCCACCTTAATTATCTCATCATAGTATTCATTATTTTCTCATTCATATTATCTATCATTTCACCCATTTCACATATCTCATGATTATGGAGAATTTTTTTTTTATGATACCTCCTATATATAGCATTTACAACTAATAATGTTATGAAAAAAATGGAAAAAAGAGAGAAAATTTTGAAAAATGAAAAATAAAAAATACAAATATGGAGGAAGAATGAATATTGAAAAAAGAAAGACAATGAAAAGAAAAAATTGAAAACTAGCAAATCCATGAAGCTTGCTAAGAAGAGTGATAGAAAATTGAAAGAAATTATGATTAACCATGAGCTATAATAGTCAAGGGTGAAGAAGGCACAAGTCCAAAGGCTACCAATACAAATCAACACCTCTTAGAAATTAAAGATGGCACGAGGATGTGCAATATGTTAAGTTGGGGGAATGATGAGTGCCATTCATGCTCAATTTTATGTCATATTTTATCATTTTTCCTATACCATTTAACCCATTTCCATATTCCATTTATGTACATTATCATACCATTTTACCACATTTTGTTGCTTATGGTTAAATATAAATAGGTAATATTTAATTTAAATTTTAGATAAAATAAGTGAACAATAATTATTAGATTTTATTTACTAGTATTTGCTTCTATTATTTAAAAAAAAAATCTTGCAGCATGCTGATTGGAGGAGAAGAATGCAGACTTCTTGTCGCCCATGCATACACATTTTAACAAATTACTTCCACCCATATAATTATTTTCTCTTAAAATTCTTTGGTTATTAAGTTATAACCAATTATTATTCAATTTTGATGAGAATGTCCTCACATTGAAAATAATGTTCTATTTTATTGATTGTAACAATGAGCTAAACAAGCTCCTACATTTTAGGGTGAGTTGTTTCAACAAATCAAACAACTAAATATCAGCCACAAAACAATAGCAAAGTGGCATAAAAATAGGAAACAACTTACACACATATTTCTTATAAATATGAGCTACATGAGAAGAAAAGGGATATATAGACTTTGTATTATTTTTGATAAATAAAACACATTCACTTGACTCAACCAGCGTAAAATAATTTCATTTCAGCACCAAGAAGACTGAGGAAGGGCACCCCTTTCTTGGAATGCTTGGTGATTTTGTAGCTTTTGTAGTAAGTGTGTTTATTCCAACAATGTGCTTATTTTTAGCAGTGTGTTTATTTTCAACAGAGTGTTTGTTTTCAGCAGTGTGTTTATTTATGTTATAGTGTGAATCTATTTAATGTTTATTATTTATTACTTATAATTCTATTATGGGATCTAATGATTATTTGTGTTGATGATTGTTCATATTATTGCACTTGTGAGTTCAATTCCTAGAATCATTATTGTTGTTATTTCTATTGCAGTCTTTGTTGTGGAAATATTGCAGTACAACAACATTCAAAAAATAAAAAACATAAACATTAATTTGATTTTCAATTTAGGTAGTTGATTGAGTTTGGGAATGCATTTTCATCCCCACTCACCTCACGAATCACAACCCTTGTGCATATATCCACGACACCTTTCATGAGCTTACGATCACCAAATTAACACTGAGACTGAGCTGAATCTAATTTATTCTTTACCCCAGTTTTGGCCTATCATGAACCATAAAATAATACAACTATGTTACTTTAAAAAAAATCTGAGTTTCTATTTAGCTTAAAATATGGAAACCAATAATTGTACATATGTGAATTTGTTCATAACATTGCCAACTCTACCTTGTCTTGAGTGCATATGTAAAATATGTATTTGATTTGACTAATAATCTCAATTCAAAAATCATAATTGTAAAGGCATCATGGTTTTGTTACATGTCAATGTTTTAAAGTATCTTAGTTAAAAACTCAAGGAAATATAAAATGGGCACCAAATATAACTATGGTTTATTGATCGATAAGTGATTAATTAGAAATTATAGATAATGTAGTGCTTACAAATTACTCATTTCCTAGAAAGCCAACTATTTTTGGAATGCATGTTTAAATTGGCCATCTTTTGCATAATATTTTGAAGGATATTAAACAACAAAATGAAAAAATTATGCACAAAAACAAATACAATTGTTGACCCTGATTATGATGACAAGATGTTAATGGGGTTCACTATATTGATAACTGAAATGTTGATACTCATTTCCTTGATCATCTTAGTCAAAAAAATCTTTTTTTTTAATATTGGTCACAACTACTCTATTAGTCATGTGCTACTTGTTTGGAATTTGAACATTTTCTGCAAGAAGTAATATAAATATGTCACTTTCAATTGTGATAAAAATAAATTATGAATCTATCATACTGTAATTTTTTTAATTTTGGGTTTACTTATGATTTTATTTTATGTTATTTATTTTGGTTTGCACTAGTATTTCTTTCTTGTAAAATACGAATTAGCAATTTGTAATGAAAATTTATAGAAATTTTTAAAATGATTAATGTGAAAGGAAAAAATGTTTTAACAAGGTTGAAATTGTGGTTTAGAAAAGTAAAAGAAGTAATGGAAAAGAGATATATAGGTGTTAAAAATGTGAATTGATTTGGTATGCTTAAAAAATCAAGAACCCAAAGCTAAAGAAACAACAATGGCTTGGAACCTATGACACAACAAAAGAAGCAATCTATGCTTATGATATGGTTGTTATATCAATCAAAGGTAATAATGCATTCACAGAAAAATTCTACATCAATTATAAACCATGCAACCTCTTGTACAAGGAAACTCATGTTTTTTATTAAGATAGCAAGGAAAAGGCCCTTATCTCAAAAAAAAAAAAAGCGCTAGGCTAGAAATGCCACCAAAGAACCAGCACTAAGAACTTCAAAAACAACCATAAAAAACTAGGTGAGCAAGAAACCACATACCAACCCAACTAAAGGTAAACTAAATAGTAGTCCAACTAAATCCAAAAACACTAAATATATAACCAATCCATACTAAAGTAGCATTGCCTACAGAAGACATAAAAACAGTCCAAACTATGACTAAAACAATTGATCATAAAGTCATAGTTAAACGGGCACGTAGGCTAGAGTCTTAGCATCAAAAATTGAAATAGACAGAAAAGAAAGAACTTTAAGAATCATTGATTAGATTCCAGTTCTCCTGGAGCGCAACCACAGACTCCATCCAACTATCTTTGTTCTTATTGTTCTCCTTCTTAGCAACTTCCTTCTTTTCGAGAGTCTTTCCTTTCTTCCTTTGTTGTTTCTTGATCTTTCCTCGACCAAACACCGTACCCATAATATCTTTTCTCATTATGCCATCCATAACAACACTAAGATTCTTAATAGCTCTCTCCATTTCTTTAAACTTTTTATTACTACTATTCCCTTCAAGATTCATTTCCACATTAGCCATGCAAGCATTGAGATCAACCACCTAATAAACTAAGTCTTCAAGAGACTTTTCAGGCATTTAAGTGTCCTACACAGTCGTATTATTCTCTTCATAAACCCTAAGATTCTCATTCTGGTCCTCCTCCACCACAAGCTCCTTCTCATCTCTATCAGCATAACCATCATCCCCTTAAGGGTTGTTATCTTCCTCCTGAAGCTCATCTTCTTCCATAACTGGATCACTATCCTCATCATCCTACTCTTTCTCACTCTCACCATAACTGTAAATGGAATAAAATCTTCCTCAGAGGACACATTATTGTTCTTGTCAGCAAAATATTTACCTTTTTTTATCTTTACCTTGATCCTTGGTAGCAGCCTTCACTAAATGAACAAACCTCCTACCTCTCGACTAAAAATTACCACTAATCTCCTTCTTCTTCAGGTTTCCACTCTCTTGATTACCATCATGGTCATCTAAAATATAATGGTTAGGCATTTATTTTTAGTCTCTTTATATTCCACTTTTCTCTGCTTTGAAGAGCAAAGATTAAGAAGAGAGGTCTTTCAATTTTTAGGGGTTATTTTGAAGAGATCATTCTTGTCTGGTTCAAGGTTGGAAGCATGGGAGTTCTTGGGATTTTTCTTTTCCAACTAAGAAACCTTATGTGGAGAGTGAGGATGATTATGAATAAGCTCAATTCCAACGAGATTCATGATGTAATATTGTATTATCTCGTTTGGAATGTATTTTTAAAAAAGAAATCAAAAGAAAATTTATATATAATAAATATGCATCTTAATGATTCAAGTAAGCCAAGGCTTCTACTTGAGTTTTGATAAGTTTTAATAATCTATAGAGGATAGGTCATATATAGGTGTTATAAAATGTAAAACTTGGGGTCACTATGTTGCATAAATTTGGGATTCTAAATCAAGGAAACGTTAATTGATGGTAAGTTTTGATATATAGTAGAAGAAGCTACTTTTTCCTATGATAGGGTTGCAAAATATATTAAAGATAACATGGAAATAAAAAATTTCAAGTATATCATTGTTAGGAAATTAATATATATACCCAAAATGTTTAGTTCATTTTATACATAACTTCAGGAGAGAAAAGCATGCATACAAGCTTATAGAATTATTATCACAGAAGTGTGCACCCTTGTTGAGCCAATAAAATCACTCAGTCACCTCATGAAACATGGGATGATATCCTTGAGTGTGGGCTCAGATGATGGATATCAACCTCCAGAGAGGGTTGGTTCTCTTAATGCTTCTACTAATTTTAATTTTATCCTCATCTACTATGACTGTTTATACCATAGAAAAGGGATAGAAGGTTGAAAAATTGAACCTAAAATATGGACAGTGATGCACCAAAATATTGAATACAAAGTGTTTAAACTCTTTTTCATATAATGCACAATGAAAAGATATTTTTTGTGTCACACAACCATATTGTTCTACCTTATGTTATGAGCTATTTACTAAAAGGTGACCTACTCTGCTATTTTAGGAGAAAAATAAGTTATTTTCACAATTGAATCAACCAATCTATGTGCTTTCTAACTAGTAACCAATATATAAAGAAGAATTTTCAGGTTTTTTAGGTGTTTAATCGTGCATTATTTAGAGGTTTTAGTATAAAACATAGAAAACGCATAAAAATAGTCAACACACAATATGAACCACTACAATGAAGGTGAAAACTTTATTTTTTATTGATAAAGATGCCTTATAGTATTGCACATAGTTTGAAAGATGACTTGTTTTGTTTGAAAATGCTTGAAAACTAAAATATTACAATGCTTATTTCATTCTCAAGGCTGAATTTTTGAGTTACAATACACAATATGACCAAAGAGAAACTTCTTCAAGTTTACAATACTTTAGCCAAAAATGCAAGAATTGATTCTAAATTGCAGCTAGGTATCCCTATTAGTTGCTCAACAACCTCCTAAGAATTTTGTTATCCTCGAATCCAGCTACGCTCGATTCATGGGATAACCCCCTACGAAACTTATTTGTTTCGTAGTTCTGTGTACTTCAAGCACACAAAACGAGGCACATTTTTATTGGGCTTGATGTGTAGTCCCAAACCTCAAATCGTCTGTTTGAGTGTTTGTCCTTGTTTGTCTTTCAAAAAATTTTGAAACAAATATTTTGGTTAACTTTCATTTTTTCAGAGTTAGAATATTTTTCACTCATGTAAGAGCATTGAAAAATAGCGTTCCTACATAAGCCAGTGTTAAGAGTTTTCCTCCAGGTGTCGGAGCGGTGATTTTCACTGCTCCTACACTTTGCATTTACCTTATCATGTTAGAGCGTTGTCTTTCAGTGCCCCGACATATTTCTATCTGTCAATTTTTCCAAGTGCTTGAGCAGTGATTTTCACTACTTGTACATCTCTTATGTTTTGAAAATGCAGGAGCGGTGATTTTCATCGCTCCTACATTTTCCCTCCCTCTTTGCACATGCCGTAATAAATTTTCTTCGTGTTTATTTATGACGCCTTTTTGAAACTTTTGAATGACTTATTTAAGTCTTTTCAAACCCGTTTCTTTTCATTTCAACTTGTTTCCTAACTCTCTCTCACATCGGTCATCGTGTAAACCTCACACAGCTTCGTGTTTGTGGATTTTATAGGCGTTTAAGCTAGGGTTTCACCATTTTTACCAAGTATGTTTTGATGCTTCCTTTTCAATTATCTGCATTCTTCTCGCTTTCTTTCATATTTGGGCAAATGGTGTTGTCCTTATTTCTTAGTTTTTGTTTCTTCTTGGGATCTTTTGTATTATTTTTCTTGAACATTTTCTTACTTAGGGATTCGCTTTCCCTATTTTTCCTTACTAAAGGTATGTGTGCCATTCTCTGATGTTATGCCTTTAGTTTTCATTGCTCATCATATTTTCTTTGGTGCATAGAGTTCTCGAATTTCTTTCCATCTTTCTTTGAAGTTTCCTTCCCATGTTTGAGCAGTGAAATTTTTCACTTCGCCAATAAAAATGTCTCTAAGTCACATGTGCAATAGCGAGATTTTTTACCGCTATCACATATTTGGGTTTTTCACTCCATATGCAAGAGCGATGATTTTTACCACTCCCGCAATGATGACTTTCACCAAATATTTTGTGTAGGAGTGGTGAAAATCACTGCTCCTACACAAAGTGACCCTCACATGTTAGGATTCACAAGGTGAAATGCATGAGCGATAAAAATCACCACTATTACAACAATTGACCTTCCTCCTCAAATGTAAAGGTGCTAAAAATGATCACTCATGCACTTGGGTTTATTATGAAATAAGACATGCTCGAGTGATGATTTTTCAGCGCTCGAGCATGAGAATGATCTTCTCATTGATGAAGGAGGGCTTATTTTCAATGCTTCTACACCAAAATTAGTTTTCCACTTAATGCTCAGAAATTAATCCCTTTTTCTTGTTGAACCTCGTTTCATCACTGATGCTCCATTTTCCATGCTTCATGGATCATTTTCACTCATGATATAAATCATGCTTGATTCATGCATTCCAACTCACTCTCATAATTATTTTACTCCTATCATCTCCTAATCCATTATTACTGCAATTCTTTTCAAATTCTTATTAGGTGATCTCTGAAGGTGGCATTCCTTGATCTTTGGCACTCTTAGATAACATTAGAAGAGCCTACATCATCTTCTAAGAAGGAGGGAAAGATGAAGTACAAATACCAAGGTGTCTTTCCACTTACTTTTGTGCTCTCAAAAGTGGATGAAATCAAAGACACAAAGATTGGTCACCAGGATATAGAAGATTTTGTAAAAAGAACTGAGAAGAAGCCATTAGAGGAAAATTTGAGATCTATCGTTCATAACAACTTGCACTTAGTATCTACATTTCCAAATGCTGCTCATAACACAGTTTTTTCTCCAAGTTGCATCACATTACATTAGAGAGGACAAAAGTGTAAGAGATTTTATTGGATAAGTCATGATGAGGTTGGATCCAAAATTCTTTGATATATATTATTTTTCGAGTTCCACATATGGAAAAATATACTGATGTTTCCATTCACCAAGCACAGGAGGTCTATGATAAGGATCCAAATAAATCTAAAACATTGATTAATACTCAATGGATGAAGACTCGAAGGCCCACTATCTCTAGATGGCCCAAAGGACTTCCTTGAAGTTATTTTAAAGAGGGTGTTCGAGATATGATTACTCTTTTGAGTAGAGTGAAAGGCTTACCCATATCATTCCATTTTCAAGATTGGATGAGTATATATGCATCATTAGAAGGATAAAAGTACACATAGATTGGGGAATGTAGATAAGTGATGAGATTCATGAACATTTGATCAATGTGCCAACTACCTTCAAATTCTATATGACTTCCTACTTGGTATATGTTGTTGCAGTCATGAGGCAATTTCAGGGTTTTCAACAGAAGGTAATAGAAATTTTGTGCATGTGTATAAATTTTATTCTCAAATAGCTTTGAAGAATAGTCTTAAATTTTTTAGGAGAGTCACAAATTCTTTCTTTATACCTCTATTGTTCACTTTTAATTCGACCCTTGAAAAGAAGAGAGTATCAGATGAAGCCTATAGGGTTGTAAGTAAGTTTGGATGTGTCTTCCTATAGTTTCCTACTTTCACCTATTTGAGAGTAGGTTGCTATACTAGGTTTCCATACATGTTGCCCAAATATCCTTCAGACAAATGGATACTAATGGAGTTGTGTAGACAACTAATCTCAGTTCACAAAGAATGTCAAAAAAATTATAAGCTAGGTTTCAAGTTTCCACTTACTATTAGGTGATACACTATTCACAGTGTTCAAAAGGTAAATTTTGTAACAATGGAAAAGCAAATTATGACCATAAGGACATATAAATATAGATTTGAATTTGATCACAGGAATGTGAATAGGAAACTAAAGAAAGATCACCGCCATGTCTACCAGTTTGAGGATATATGGGTAGATTCCAGAGATGAAGAAGACATCTGGAGAATGGATTTTTGCAGGTTGACAGTGGATCAGATTAGAGATCTTGGTGTAGCTAACATTCCAAATATTTCAAAGATCCTAGCAACATCATGAATTTTGCATATGAATAGGAAGAAGTTGCTAGGAATCCTTTACCTCCGATGCAATGGTCTAAAAGGAAAGTGTTTCTATTAGATAAAGGCTTGCTCCTATTTTTCATAACACAGATGAATGGTTGTAAAGGCATGATTTTCAAATAAAATCTTTCAGGACAAAATCCAAAGGAGAAACACTAGGAGGAGAAACCAGCCAAAGGCAAGAGCTCCACACTAAACACAAGCATGTGTCTACTCCCTCTTCTTCTCAAATAGGTCCTAAGATCAAGTTTAGTTTTGGTAAAAGTGCTACACAAAAAGTTGAAGAAGAGGAGGCTATTGAATCAGAACAACCATCTATAGAAGGAAAGAAGCTTGCTTCTGAGGAATAATCATCTGAAGAATAAGGGAATGAAAGTGAAGAATGAGAAGAATTTGTGGTAGAGGAAGAGTTTGTAGAAGATGAAGGTGAAGAAGAAAGTAATGAGGAGGGACAAAGGTATGACGATGAGCAACAACTATCTCCCCATGAGAACATTGTTGATTAACTTCTCCAAACATCATTTCTCATTACTTCCAATGTTCCTCACTCTCCTCCAAATCCTACTACTCCTCCACCCCCTCTCCCTACCTTGCCTCCTCCTACATCTATTCTACATGCAATAAAGGTTACCTTTCCTCCTTCAATATCAATAGTTATTTCCACTCCTCCTATAGGCTCCATTCTACAAACTGTTGATGTTTCCTCAAGTTCTCCATTATCCATTCCTAGCCTATCTTCCCCATCTTATGATATCTCTTCTCAAGAAGAGTTTGACAAGTTCATGAATGGGTCATTGTAGGATCCTCTTGGTTTGCAGTCTACTGGTGGCATCATGTTATACTGCCCTAATTGTTACAATATCATCCATTCCTATAGAAGTGGTCACTACATGAGAACTAACAATAAGTCAAGAAGGAAATAATTCATTTCTCCCTCCTTGGTTGGTTTCTAAAGTATCTAAGCGCAAAAATTAGATGATCTCCCCAGATGAGCTAGATCTTGAAGAAATAGTTCCTCCAAAATCCAAACGGAAAAAGAAGGCGAAAGTTCATTCAAGACTTCATGTTGACAATTCAGGTCACAAATATGTAGATATTGGTTTGTCTCCTCATGAACAAGGTGATGTGACTATGGAATATTACACTATAACAAGGGTTCATCTTGGTAAGGTAACTAATGCAAGTGCCAAAGAAGATGCATAAGTGGTCCTAAATGCATTATTAGGTAGACTAGATAAGATGAAGCAAGCTAGAGATATGTACAAGCAAAAGGCTGAATAGTATGCATAAGTCATAAGCAGAATCATAGGTTCTTCCAAAAATGTGCAACCTATGGCCATGATAAATGTTGAAGAACTAGCAGTGCAAAAAGTGGAGAAGTTTTAATCCAAGGGTAAATTGATTTATGAGTTTTTTGATGAGATAATAGAACAAGGCTCACAACTCATAGTTGTTTTTGATGAAAAGATGACTCAAATGGCTAAGATGAAATTGGAGCTAGAAAAGGAAGAGATTGCACTTTTTAGGGAGCAAAAAGAAATGGAACAAAGTCTCTCATTTTGGTCACGAATGAAAGAGACAAAACTGAGCAAATTGGTGGAAGTTGGGGTAATACTTGCCAAAGAGAAGTATGTGGAAATAAGAGAATATCTTAAAAACCAAATATAAATTACCAAGTCTCTCATCGAGGACATACAAGTACAATAATATGTCGAAGGGCATCGTATTTTCATGGTGAATGGAATTGAGGATTTACCGGACATTCTCTTTGATGATGATCATACCTTCCTCCCGGTGAGTGAGATCACTCTGATCTTCAAAGAAGTTTTCATGAAGTAGGTCGAAGATGAAGGCTTTTCAAAGACTTATATGCATGATTTGTGTGATGTACGGATCTCCATAGACAACCTCAAGACGCATCTAGATAGATGCAAAAATATTTTCTCATCTGTAAGAAAATCAATCACAAAGGTTCATACAATTTTTGACTATACAATTGGTCCAAATGAGGCAGACATGCAAGAGATTAAGAAGAAATATGAAGACTTCCAAGCCAAGAGCAAGGGACCATAAATTTTTCTTACATCTATGGAGTTATATAGTTCATATGATTTCTTTTTATGCTTTATGTAGATAGTCTTTGATATTTTACATGTCATTTTGAAAAATGTAATCACATGTAAAAACTGAGATATTTTCCTATATTCATGGAATTTTTTTTTGAATAATTCAACTAGTTAGTTAGGGTTTCTCCTACATTAGCTCTCCACTCCCATCTATAAATAAGAGAGGATTCTATTGCAATTGTGATCTTTTATCTTATGCAACGAAGTGCTGCCCAATTGTGAAGCAATCATTGAAACTTTGAGTTCATTTTTGTGAATCTATTTTTGATCAATAAATAAGTGAAGTTGCACACCAAACTTTGTGTTGGGAACAATTATCTTGTGATTTGATCAAAATTGACAGTGATTAGTAGTTGAGATTGAAAGAGATTTTGAGTAAATTTGTGTAAACTTCGAGTTACACTTATTACTTGAAATTATGATATTGTTGATACTATTGGTGAATTCTCTATAAGACTTTGTGCTTATATTTATTCATGTTGTTCATATAATTTATCGTGGAGTATAAAGAAGACTTTGTGTTTCTTTTACAACACTAGTTACTATCTTCAAGGATTCATTATTGGAAGCTACGAAACGACTTTATACTTTCGTGAGCTTTTTCTTATTTGTTACTTACCATTATCATGTTGGTATTCCTAGGCTTTTCTTTGACAAGATATGAATGTTGGAATTACTAATTAATTTTAGTTTGAAGTTGTATTTCATCAAGAAGTTAAAATTGTGAAACATTGGAAAACATATTCTCTGAAAAAAGAAAGAATCATGAATGTGACATACACCCATATCATTAGTGTAGTGTACATTATTGTAAATATCTAATTAGTTTTCCTTAGTTTCGATAAGAAGTAAGAAGGGCGCCTCCCCTTTCTGAGAGGAAAGGTTCTATCTCACATAACTGTGATTGAAATCAAGCTTTTGTAATCTTTTAAAAGGGATTACATAATTTTCACCCAACCATTTTTTGGAAACTCCGTTGGGAAGCGACACACGCAATTAAAGCCTCATGCTTTTGATTGAAGTGAATAAGTACTCCAGTTTCTTATTGTTATCTTGAGTATTTTTATTATTAATCTCTCTTGTTTCCAGTCTACATCTAGGTTGATAGAAGCTATACACAAGGTTTGAGGGCGCAAGGAGTGGTGGATCCATTTTTCGAATTGTTGCAATGAAATAACATTCTTCCTTCTCCTCCGCGAGCAAGGTCTCTATTGCAGTGAACTGCGAGTTATCCTCCACAAAGGCTAAAATCTCCTCTTCCAAGTGAATTTTTTGTCTTTCAAAGAGTTCCATCTCAAGTTCCTCTTGTGCAAAATATCATGGCTGCACAACCTCCAAGACCTTGGGGAAATGCTTTTGGTCCTCTCAGGTTGGTAGGACCTTTACATGAGCTTCCACATGTATCATGGAAGCATATTCCAAAGTTCCAAGGAGACAACAAACAACATCCTGATGAGAACATTGTTGCCTTTTACATTATTTGTTGTGTTCTTGGTGTAGAACATGAAGATTTTGTTGTGTGATTGTTCATTGAAACTTTGCAAGGAGTTGCTTTAGAATGGTTCTACACTATTCCGATTGCAACAGTCACTAGTTGGAATACTCTTTGTACCAAGTTCGAGGAAATATTTAAACTTGTTGAAGATACGCACGCCTTGTTGGCATAACTTACAACCATGCGAAAGGAATCCCATAAGCCCTTGCGAGAGTTCATGGCCAAGTTTAACAAGCTGATGACAAGAATTTCCACAATGGTGAGACCAACTAATCAAAATCTAAAGTGTTTCTTTATCAATACACAACTCCCCAAGGTGAGTTTTATTTTGCGTAGGTCAGCTCTTGCAAATGTTTAAGAAGCTCAGCAATTAGCAACAAGTCTTCAGGATGACATGATTCTTGCTGGAAAATAAGAATGAATACAAATAGAAAAGTGTAAGCGTCAAGATATTCAACCTCCAATGCTAATTCTAACTTTGTTGATCCAATGGTTCAAAGGTTGGAAAATGAAATCTTGGCTCTGAAAAAGAAAGTTTCTAATAATAATGCTTATAAGGATGTTCCGCGAAGGAATTTTCCTAGCTATTATGGGAATAGAAATTAGAATCATCTTCCTGCACCATAAGGAAGGATTTCTTTGGAAGCTCCACCAACCAATACTGTAGTGGGGTACTATGAAGCGGAACAAGATTAATTTGCATAGCCTGATTATCCCACAAAAGGCAATGTTGATCTTTTCCAAGATGAAGAAATAGAGCCAGCTGGCGACTCCAATATTGGCTATTTGCAAATAGAAAATGAAACTAATTATGAGTATTTAGTGGTAGATACATATGTTGTCTTTACATGGTCACAAAAAAATCAGCTTGATCAAGTTCAAGTTTATGCTCCACAAGTAAAAGACAAACCACCAATTACTATTGCAAAACGAGGTTCTCCTTTGCCTTGGAAACCGAAAGACCCAACAAATAAAAAATTAAGTACTCCTCATCCTCCTACTACAATTCTTGTTGTTCCAAAAGCTAATGTCCAGGTTCCTAAGACTAGTGTTCCCTTTGTTAAACCCATAAATGGAGTTACTACATCTTCTTTGCAAAGTTCCTTCCAAAATTTTGACATCATTGATCATGCAAAGAGGACAAAAATCCAGATGTCCAAAGTAGAATACCTCAAGGCCAATCTTGATCGATTTTACAGGCTTGCCAAGTCTGTTAAGGATAAAGAAATCACTCCTAACAAGGATTCATCTTCAAATGTTCCTGCTGCCCCAAAATCTAAAACTCCACAGAATAACCTAGTTTATGTTCCTCTAGTTACTTTCGGACGTATTTTAAGGATAAAGAAATCACTCCTAACAAGGATTCATCTTCAGATGTTCCTGCTGCCCCAAAATCTAAAACTCCACAAAATAACCTAGTTTATGTTCCTCTAGTTACTTTCGGACGTATTGATCCATTCTTTATCTCCTTACTTGTTAATGATTTTAAGTTAAGAAATTGTGTTATAGATTCAGGTGCATCATATAATGTGATGCCAACCAAGGTAGCTACTTCTTTAGGTTTGAATTTAACAAAAAAAATTAGTCATTGTCTTTCCATGGAGAATAAGCAAGTACCATTGATTGGACAGATTGAGGACACACAATTTACATTTGTTATGTTTCTTGAGAAAAAGCTCAAGATGACGGTTCTAGTAGCAAACATGTCAACATCTTATGGAATTCTCCTTGGACACAATTTTTGCAAAGATGTTGGAGGTGAGTTTAACATGGATATGTCAGAGGCTAGGATACCTGTAAGGGGTGTGATATAGAAGTTGGTTCTTGGAAGGGAGTCAAAGTTCTCAGTGACACAATTGACAACGCAAGAGCTCAAATTTTATTTGAGTCATTAGGTGTTGGAACATATTATCTTCAGACTAATGGAGATGTTGAGTCTTCATCAAATTATGAATAAGAAAGTGTTGGCTCTTCTTCACCACAAAATGAGTCATCATCAAATGATACATCTATTCCAGATTATGAGACTTCATTAGATGATGAAGTTGTAGATTTTGATACTGTTAGTCTTGGTGATCCAAACGATGTTTGGGTGATTGAATTCGATGGCAGTTGTTCTTCCACTAGTTCTAGAGCTAGAATTGTCTTTATATCTCCCAAAGGAAAAAAAATTCCTCTCTCTTTTAAATTACAATTTGATAATACTAATAACATAGCTGAATATGAAGCTTTGTTGTTAGGAATGCAAGTTGCAACAAAGAAAGGGATCAAGAATCTTCATGCACAGGGTGATGCTAAGTTGGTAGTTTTCTAGGTAAGGAATTTGTATCAAACAAAAAATGGCAGACTAAGGCATTACCGTAATCTTGTATGGGATTGAATTGAGGAATTTGATGCTTTTGATATTTTTGTATTTCAAAGAGAATACAATGACAAAGCTGATTCTTTAGCAGTTTTAGCTACTCTCCTAATACCTCGCAAGGATTTTTACGGTTCTACCTATACTATTGAGTTGGTTTTCCATCCAATTGTTCCTCATAACTTAGATAACTAGAAGATTTTTAAATGATGACCATCAAATCGTTGCTTTCTTGGAAAAGGAAGAAAATTTCGATGAGTTATACTTTGAAGGGAGTGATTCTCTACCCTGAGAGTTAGTTTTTTAGGTTGATCCAATTACAGGTGAAGAATTATTATAGCTTAAAGGGAATAAAATTCCTAAGGGGTTGGTATCTCTTTAGAGAATTTTTTATAAGCATGATTGTTATGTTAAGAAACAACTCTCAGATTCTGACTCATCAAATGAGATTGAGCAGATACACTTAGAAACTGAAACAAAACCTAAGATGGTAAACATTGGTAAGTGTTGTACAGTTGAAGAAAGAAAGCAATTTGTTGAGTTGTTACAGGAATATATGGATTTATTGTCATATTCCTATGAAGATCTAAAATATTTCCAACCGAAGGAGGTGCAACATGAAATTCCACTCAAGGTTGGAGCATTGCCTTACAAGCAGAAGAAAAGGTAGTATAATCTAAAGATTTCTGGAATAATGCCTGCAGAGATTCAAAAGATGTTGAATGCATGAATTATATTTCCTATTCATCATTCAACATGGATAGTCAATATTGTTCCTATTCGAAAAAAGAATGGTGAGATTTGTATCTATGTAGATCTATGAAATCTAATTCAAATATCACTCAAGGATAACTATCCTCTTCCAGTAAAGGATCAAGTTCTTCAAACTGTGATCGGGTTCGAAATGCTTTCTATGCTAGATGGTTTCTCTGGTTACAACCAGATAGAGGTTAGTCCAAGTGATCAGCACAAGACAAAATTTACAATGCCATGGGGTACCTTTGCATATCACATAATGTCTTTTGGTCTTGTAAATTTTGGTGCCATGTTCCAATGTGCTATGGTTTTGGCTTTTCGTGATGTGTTGGGTAAGTTCATTGTAGTTTATCTTGATGATCTTACAATCTATTCCAAGAAACATCATGAACACTTTTACCATTTGAGGCAAATCTTGGAGAGATGTCGACAACATGGTATTTCTTTGAATCCCAAGAAGTCAATTTTTGGGGTTACAGAAGGTAAGCTTCTTGGTCGCGTTGTGTCAAAAGAAGGTATCAAGATTGCTTTTGAAAGAGTCAAGAGTATTCAATCTCTTACTTTATCATCAAGTAAGAAATTTGTTTATTCTTTCTTTGGAAAGGTGAATTTTCTACGAAGATTTGTATTGGATTTTATAGAGAAGACTCGTCATATTGTTAATATGATGAAAGGAACTACCACTTTTATTGGACAACAAAAGCAAAATTTGTGTTTGATGATATCAAGGAAGCTATTGCTCATGCACTGGTGTTGGTCTGCCCAGATTACACAAAGGAGTTTAATATGTATAGTTATGCTTCTAAGCATACACTCAACAATTTTGGTGCAAGAGAATAGTGAAGGGTTTGAATCCTCAATTGCGTTCATGAGTTTTCCTTTGAAAAATCATGAACTAAAATATTCCCAAATGGAAAATCATGCTTTTTCTATGGTTAAGGCAGTCAAGCATTTCAAGTTTTACATTCTCAATAGCCATGTTAAAGTCTTGGTTCTAGATTCAACTGTCAAGTCTATCTTGACACAGCATGAGTTTGGTACAAAGAGGGGAAATTGGATTGCCAAAATTCAAGAATACGACATGGATATTAAGCCTACCAAGCTGGTGCGTGGGCAAGGGTTGTGTCAGCTTATTTCTGATAATATTCTTGATGAATAAATTTTGGAATCTGAAGAGGTAAATACAAATGACTTACCAATGGTGTTATTTGTTAGTACAACTGATGAAAGGTTTTCCAACGTTGCTCATTTTCTCACATATAGAGAATGTCCAAGTAATTTGTCCCCAAAGGAGAAAATAACCATTAAATTAAAATAAATAAAAATTGTCTTGTGGGATAATGGTTTGTATAAGCGTGCATTAGATGGTACTTTCTTATGTTGTGTTGACAAAAGTAGGAAAAGTTTCTTAAATCTTATCATGATTTGGCTTGTGGAGGAAATTTCTCAGCGCTAGTTAGTGGAGAGAAAAATATTATTTTCCTACACTCTTCCAAGATGCATACTCATGGGTGCGTAAATGCAAACTTTGTCAGCAGTTCATAGGTAAGTTGGTAGCTCTACCTTTGAAACCGGTTGTCATTGAAGACCCCTTTCAATAGTGGGGAATTGACTTCATTGGCATAGTTAATCCACCTTCAAGTGCAAGACATGTTTATGTTCTTATTGCAGCTGATTACTTCACCAAATGGGTGGAGGCAATTCCAGTTATGCATGCTACTTCGAAAGTGGTATACAATTTATGGAAGGAGAATATCATATCCAGGTTCGACATGCCGAGAAAAATTGTTACTAATAATGTTTCTGCCTTTTCATCAAGTGAGATTATTGAGTTTTGTTTTGAACATGATATTACATTATCACATTCATCTGACTATTACCTGCAAGGTAATGGTCAGGCTGAATCCAACAATAAAAACTTGGTGACTATAATCTGCAAGCTTATGGATGAAAATTAGTGTTTGTGGCACAAGGCCTTGTTTGATGCTTTGTGGGCAGATAGGATTACTCCAAAGTGGGTGATAGGCATGTCTCCTTTTCGGCTCTTGTATTGGTTGAATGCTGAAATTCCAATTACATTAGAATTTCTTGCCCTCAAGTTGGATAAGGCTATTAAGGATTATACTTTTGACAATTTAGTTGATAAGCGGATAATGTATTTATTCAAACATGAGGAAAATCATGCTCAGGTAGGAAACCATATCACAGAGCATCAAGAACAAGTGAAAAATATTTTTGACAAGAAAATAAAGTCTCGTGATTTTCAAGTTGATGATCCCGTTCTCTTATCATACAAGCGAAGAGAGCCAAAGGGTATGCATGGAAAGTTTGATTCACTATGGACGGGGCCATTCAATATTCATCAGTTACATGGTGAAAATAGATTTCTCTTGGAATACGAAGATGAAACACCATTTTCTCTTCCTCATGGTGGACAACATTTGAAACACTTTACACAATGGGGTGACAGGTGCTCAATGTAAATATTTATATAGTTTTTCCATCTTTTTGTTTTTTAGTCTCTTTGAGTCTTTTTATTTTTGTTGCCTGAATCTATGCCCAATGGATGGATAAAGGCACTTGGAGTCTGGATTTCTTCTCCCTTCAATCTTTTCTAAGAATGACTAAAGGAAGATCATTAGCTAGAGCCAGTTGTTATCCTCGAATCCAGCTGCGCTCGATTCACGAGATAGCCCCCTACAAAACTTGTTCGTTTTGTAGTTCTGTGTACTTCAAGCCTGTAAAAAAAGGCACATTTTGATTGGGCTTGACACGTAGTCCCAAACCTTAAATCATCCATTTGAGTTTTTTTCCTTGTTCATCTTTCAAAAATCTTCGAAACGAATATTTTGGTTAACTTTCATTTTTTGGGAGTTAGAATATTTTTCACTCATGTAAGAGCACTGAAAAACAACGCTCCTACATGATCCAGTGTTAATATTTTTCCTCCAGGTGTTGGAGTGGTGATTTTCACCACTCCTACACTTTGCATTTACCTTGTCATATCAAAGAGTTGCTTTCAATGCTCCGACATATTTCTTTCTGTCAGTTTTTCCAAGTGCCTGAGCAGTGATATTCACCGCTTGTACATCTCTTGTGTTTTGAAAATGTAGGAGTGATGATTTTCAGCACTCCTACATTTTTTGCTCCCTCTTCACATGCATGGTAATAAATTTTCTTCGTGTTTATTTATGACACCTTTTTGAAACTTTTAAATGACTTATTGAAGTCTTTTCAAACTCGTTTCTTTTCATTTCAACTCATTTCCTTCCTTTCTCTCACACTAGTTATCATGTAAACCTCACACGGCTTCATGTTTGTGGATTTTATGGGAGTTTAAGCTAGGGTTTCACCATTTTTACAAGGTACATTTTGATGCTTCCTTTTCAACTATCCATGTTCTTCTTGCTTTCTTTCATATTTGGGCGAATTATTTCTTAGTTTTTTTTTCTTCTTGAGATATTTTGTATTATTTTTCTTGAACATTTTCTCACTTAGGGATTCGCTTTCCATTGTTTTCCTTAGTAAAGGTATTTGTGTCATTCTCTGATGTTATGCCTTTAGTTTTCACCGCTCATCATATTTTATTTGGAGTATAGAGTTCTCGAATTTCTTTCCATCTTTCTTTGAAGTTTCCTTCCCATGTTTGAGCGATGAAATTTTTCACTTCACCAATCATAATGTCACTAAGTCACATGTGTAATAGCGATATTTTTTACCGTTATCACATATTTGGGTTTTTCACTCCATAAGCAGGAGTGGTTATTTTCACCGCTCCTTCAATGATGACTTTCACCAACTCCTTTGTGTAGGAGAGGTGAAAATTACCGCTCCTACACAAAGAGACCCTTGCATGTTAGGATTCAAAAGGTGAAATGCATGAGCGGTACATATCACCACTATTACAATAATTGATCTTCCCCCTCAAATGTAAAGGCGCTAAAAATGACTGCTCATGCACTTGGTTTATTATGAAACAAGTCATGCTCGAGCGGTAATTTTTAGTGCCTGAGCATGTGAATGATCTTCTCATTGATGTAGGAGTGTTGATTTTCAACGCTTCTACATAAAAAGTAGTTTTCCAGTTAATGCTCAGAAATCAATCCCTTTTGCTTGTTGAACCTTGTTTCATCGTCGATGCTCCATTTTTCATGCTTCATGGCTCATTTACACTCGCTACAAAAATCTTGCTTTCTTCATACATTCCAACTCACTCTCATAATGCTTTTTCTCCTAACATCTCCTAATCCATTGTTCTTGCAGTTCTTTTCAAATTCTTATCAGGTGATCTCTGAAGGTGGCATTCCTTGATCTTTGGCACTCTCAGATGACATCAGAAGAGCCTCCATCATCTTTTAAGGAGGGAAATATGAAGTACAAATATAAAGGTGTCTTTCTGCCTACTGTTGTGCTCTCAAAGGTGGGTGAAATCAAAGATACAAAGATTGGTCACCAGAATATAGAATATTTTGTAAAAAGAACTAAGAAGAAGCCATTAGAGGAAAATTTGAGATCTATCACTCATAACAACTTGTACTTAGTATCTACATTTCCAACTGTTGCTCATAACATAGAGTTTTTTCTCCAAGTTGCATCACATTACATCATAGAGGATAAAAGTGTAAGAGATTTTGCTGGACAAATCATGATGAGGTTGGATCCGAAATTCTTTGATATTGTTTTTCGAGTTCAACACATGGAAAAATATACTGATGTTTCCATTTAGCAAGCACAGGAGGTCTATGACAAGGATCCAAACAAATCTAAAGCATTGATTAATACTCAATGGCTAAAGAATACAAGGCCCACTATCTCTAGATGAACCAAAGGACTTCCTCGAAGTGATTCCAAAGAGGATGTTTGAGATATGATTACTCTTTTGAGTAGAGTGAAAGGCTTTCCCATGTCATTCCATTTTCAAGATTGGATGTACGAGTATATCCGCATCATTAGAAGGAGGAAAGTACACATATATTGGGGAACTTAGATAAGTGATGAGATTCATGAATATTTGATCAATGTGCCAACTACCTTGAAATTCTATATGACTTCCTACTTGGTATATGTTGTTGCGGTCTTGAGGCAATTTCCAATGTTGTCAACAAAAGGTAATAGAAATTTTGTGCCTGTCTATAAATTTTATTCTCAAATAGATTTCAGAAATAGTCTAAAATATTTTAGGAGAGTCACAAATGCTTTCTTTGCACCTCTACTTTTCACTTTTGATCTAACCCTTGAAAAGAAGAGAGTATCAGATGAAGCATATAGGGTTGTAAGTAAGTTTGGATGTGTCTTCCTACAATTTCCTACTTTCACATATTTGAGAGTAGGTTGCTATATTGGGTGTCCATATATGTTGCCCAAATATCCTTCAGACAAGTGGGTACTATGGAGTTGTGCAAAACACTGATCTCAATTCACAAAGAACGTCAAAAAACTCATAAGCTAGGTTTCAAGTTTCCACTTACTATTGGGAGATACACTATTCACAGTGTTAAAAAGGAAAAGTCGGTAGCAATGGAAATGAAAATTATGACCATAAGGACATATAAATACATATTTGACTTTGATTACATGAATGTGAATAGGAAACTATAGAAAGATCATCTCCATGTCTACTGGTTTGAGGATATATAGGTAGATTGTAGAGATGAAGAAGACATCCGAATAATGGATTTTTGCAAGTTGGCAGTGGAGCAGATCAGAGATCTTGGTGTAGCTGACATTTCAGAGATTTCAAAGATCTTGGAGGCATCATGAATTCTACATATGAAGAGGAAGAAGTTGCTAGGAATATTTTACCTTTGATGCAATGGTCTAAAAAAAAAGTATTTCTATTATAGAAAGGCTTGCTCCTATTCTGCATAACACAATTGAATGGGTGCAAAGGCATGGATTTCAAATAAAATCTTCCAAGACATAATCCGAAGGAGAAACAACTGGAGGAGAAACCAACCAATGACAAGAGATCCACTCTAAACAAAAGCATGTGTCTACTCCATTTTCTTCTCAAAGAGGTCCTAAGATCAAGTTTACTTTTGGTAAAATTTCTACATAAATAGTTGAAGAAGAGGAGGCTATTGAATCAAAACAACCATCTACAGAAGGAAATGAGCTTTCTTTTGAGGAACAATCATCTGAAGAAGAAGAAGGGAACAAAAGTGAAGAATCAAAAGAATCTGTGGAAGAGGAAGAGTCTACATAAGATGAAGGTGAAGACGAAAGTAATGAGGAGGAACAAAGGCATGATGATGAACAACAACTATCTCCCCAAAAGAACATTGTTGATAATATTCCCCAAACATCATCACCCATTACTTCCAATGTTCCTCACACTGCTCCAAATCCTACTACTCCTCCACTCCCTCTCCCTACCTCGCCTCCTCCTACATCTATTCTACATACAATAAAGGATACCATTCCTCCTTCAATATCAACAGTTCTTTCCACTCCTCCTATTGGCTCCATTGTACAATATTTTGATGTTTCCTCAAGTTCTCCATCATCCATTCCTATCCTATATTCCCCATCTTATGATATCTCTTCTCAAGCAGAGTTTGACAGGTTCATGAATGAGTCATTGCAGGATTCTCTTGGTTTGTAGTCTACTGGTGCCATCATGACTGATACTGCCCCAATTGTTACAATATCATCCATTCCTACAGAAGTGACCACTACATGAGAACTAATAGTAATTCAAGAAGGAAATACTTCATTTCTCCCTCCTTGGTTGGTTTCTCAAGTATCTAAGCACAAAAAATAGATTATCTCCCTAGATGAGCTAGATCTTGAAGAAATAGTTCCTCCAAAATCCAAAGGGAAAAAGAAGGCGAAAGTTCATTCAATACTTCATCTTGACAAGTTAGGTCACAAATATGTAGATATTGGTTTGCCTCCTCATGAACAGGGTGATGTGACTATGGAATATTACACTATAACAAGGGTTCATCTTGGTAAGGTAACTAATGCAAGTGCCAAAGAAGATGCATAAGTGGTCCTAAATGCATTATTAGGTAGACTGGATAAGATGGAGCAAGCTAGAGATATGTACAAGTAGAAGGTTGGCCATTATGCATCGGTCATAAGGAGAATCACAGGTTCTTCTGAGAATGTGTAACCTATGACCATGATAAATTTTGAAGAACCAACAGTGCAAAAAGTGGAGAAGTTTTACTCCAAGGGTAAAGTGCTATATGAGTTTGTTGATGAGATAATAGAACAAGTCTCATAGCTCATAGTTGTTGCTGATGAAAAGATGACTCAAATGGCTAAGATGAAATTGGAGCTGGAAAAGGAAGAGAGTACACTTTTCAGGGAGCAAAAAGAAATGAAACAAATTCGACCATTTTGGTCACGAATGAAAGAGACAAAACTGAGAAAATTAGTGGAAGTTGGGGTAATACTTGACAAAGAGAAGTATGTGGAAATAAGAGAATCTCTTAAAAACTGCATACAAGTTATCAAGTCTCTCATTGAGGACATAAAACAAGTACAAGAATATGTTGAAGGGCATCGTATTGTCATGGTGAATGGAATTGAAGAGTTATCGGGAAAAATCCTTGATAATGATCATACCTTCCTCTTAGTGAGTGAGATCACTCTGACCTTCAAAGAACTTGTCATGAAGCAGGTCGAAGATGAAGGATTTTCAAAGACTTGTATGCATGCTTTGTGTGATGTACGGATCTCCCTAGACAACCTCAAGACGCATCTAGATAGATGCAAAAATATTTTCTCATCTGTAAGAAAGTTAATCACAAAGGTTCATACAATTTTTAACTATACAGTTGGTCTAGATGAGGCAATCATGCAAGAGATTAAGAAGAAATATGAAGACTTCCAAGCCAAGAGCAAGGGACCATAAAGTTTTCTTACATCTATGGAGTTATATAGTTCATATGATTTCTTTTTATGCTTTATGTAGATAGTCTTCGATATTTTACATGTCATTTTGAAAAATGTAATCACATGTAAAAACTAAGATATTTTCCTATATTCATGGAATAAATTTTTGAATAAGTCAACTAATTAGTTAGGGTCCTAGATTAGCTGTCCACTCCCATCTATAAATAATAGATGATACTATTGTAATTGTGATCTTTTATCTTATGCAATGAAGTGTTTCCCAATTTTGAAGCAAACATTGAAACTTTGAGTTCATTTTTGTGAATCTATTTTTGATCAATAAAGAAGTGAAGTTGCACACCAAACTTTGTGTTGGGAACAATTATCTTGTGATTTGATCAAAATTGATAGTGATTAGTAGTTGAGATTGAAAGAGCTTTTGAGTAAATCTGTGTAAACTTTGAGTTACACTTATTACTTGAAATTATGATATTGTTGATACTATTGGTGAATTCTCTATAAGACTTTGTGCTTATATTTATTCATGTTGTTCATATAATTTATCATGGAGTATAAAGAAGACTTTATGTTTATTTTACAACACTGGTTACTATCTTGAAGGATTCATTATTAGAAGCTACAAAACGACTTTATACCTTCGTGAGATTTTTATTATTTGTTACTTACGATTATCATTTTGGTATTCCTAGGCTTTTCTTTGAAAAGATATGAATGTTAGAATTACTGCTTTATTTTAGTTTGAAGTTGTATTGCATCAAGAAGTTAAAATTGTGAAACATTGTAAAAAATATTCTCTGAAAAAAGAGAGAATCATGAATATGACATATGCCCATATCATTAGTGTAGTGTACATTATTGTAAATATCTAATTATTTTTCCTTAGTTTCGATAAGAAGTAAGAAGGGCACCTCCCCTTTCTGAGAGGAAAGATTCTATCTCACATAACTATGATTGAAATCAAGGTTTTGTAATCTGTTAAAAGGGATTACATAATTTTCACCCAACAAATTCACAACCTGTTTTTAGGTCATAAATGCATTTTCTTTCCTTTGGTTTTCTTTGTCAACTCTCCTTGGGTGCCCAATTGAGTGGTTTTCTTGTTTTACTCCTTTGAATGCAGGTTGTTGAAAACAATTCTTTATTTCTCTAACTTTATCCAACCAAAGATGTTCCTAGATGCTTGCAAAAGTGCATGACTTGATCAAATTGTCCCATATAGCTTCTCACCTACCTTCCAACTCACCATTTGATCCCTATATGCTTGCAACTATCCATAACTTCTCCAAACTATCATGATTGTCCTCTCCATACTTTTAGGTCATGTGACAATTAAATTGAAGATGATTAAATCCCTTAAGAGGGCGTAGGAGACCTCTTAGATTAGTTTCCACTTGTCTCACCCATTATTATATTCTTGGTTTTATCTTTTCACTACTTATAAGATTGTCATACACATTTACCTCTTTGTTATCCATCTCACTCTAATTGTCATAATCTCATCTGGAAGATGATAAGGCTTGTGAAATCTGTATTGGTAATAAGTAGAACATCCATGGTCATTTGACCCAAGACCAGTTTAGTAGCTCACTCCCACATACTATTCTTCTTTCTATTTTCCAACCTTTGCAGGACTTCAACCTACAACTAGAGATATTAGAAAGTTGTTCGTCAAGTGAAAATTTTGGGAAGTTGGTTGTCATCAGGTCCTTCTCAAAAATCCAACCTCCAAGAGGTTTATGTAGGTTGGAATCCCCATCAAGTCCTCATCAAGTGCTTTAGTTCTTAATTATTAATGTTGTTACCTCTATCATTCTTATGCAGGAAATCAATCAATTGAAAAATGCCTTTGACTAATAAATTGGTTCAATTAGAAATATTCATAAAGTGATCCTTAGTTTTTTTTTCTTTCAATCTTGTCTAGAATCTCTAATAGGGACCTGCAAAAAAATTGACTTCCAACCAAACTTGTGGGAATTTTTCTCCTAATCAAACTTCACCTTTTTCTTTCTATCTAGTTCAATTGGAAATCCCCACAAACTTCTCCCTCAACATATCAATTCAATAGGTTCATTTATCCTCTATGAAGATTTTGTCTCCAATTACACCATGCGAACAAACTCATTTGATTTTGATGAAGGAATTTTTAGTGGAAGTTCACATGAATGGGAAAAGTCCACAAAAGGAAGATGATATCACCATGGGTAGGACATGGGAAGATAGATTGCATCTACCCGCAAAGACTTATCACTTAAGTTGATTTTTGAAGTTAGCTACACTTGTGACGAAACCATTGACAATTGGAAGTGAATAGTTCACATGAAAAATATTGCAAAACCAGATGGGCACACCTTTCTCACAAAGTGGAAAAATCTAAGTGACTTGGACAAACATAGAAAAATTTAGTTCACTTGGGCATCAAGATCCTATAAGATTTATACTTAACCATTTTTTTTATCATTTTATGGGAGAACCTAATCAAACCGCACTTGCAGGAAGATGGATCTCGACTGCACTTGGGCTAGTTGGAAGGAGAAAACCCGCAAAGGCATAAATTTCACCCCTTAGTGAATTTCACAAAATTGCAAAAGGCAACTAGACCAAATTTTTCATGCTCTATCCAACTATGCCTAAAAATTTGGCAAAGGACCATCCAAATTAAATTTATTGGATCATTTATTACCATAATTTGACAAAGTGAAAAGACACTAAAAATTGATGTGCCAACACATTCAATATCTTTTTCTTGTGTAAAAATGAGGGGAATAAAAATGAGAGACTATTCCAAAAGAAAATAAAAAATAAGAACTTTAAAACTGAATTCAAGGGAAAGCCCAAGGAATTAATTAATAATAATAATATTCTTAAAGAGAGATTTATGAAAATAAAGATTTTGTAAATAAGAAAGATCACAAAATTGTGGATAACCCTACCATTGAAGAAGAGGTTGCTCACAAAGATAATGACTTAAATAAGGGAGCAAAAATTAAAATTGTTTTTGAAAAAGTAAGCAGCATTTACAAGGTGTTGTACCCTACACAATGAGCCTCAAGGGCCAAAAAAGATCAAGTCCATAAAACTAACTGAAAGTCAAAAAAAGAACAAAAACAACACAATAACAGCACACCACAGACACGCAACAGAGACACAAAACACAGGCCCAGGCAACAACTAACTGGCATTGTCCCAATTTTTGAACAAGAGGTCCACAACGTCGTCCCCGACCCAATCTTGATTCTCCTAGGCATTATTTCCCTCCAGCTCCTCTTTGATCATTGTGGACAAAGTGCTAGTCACAAAATGAACCAACTTCATCGTGAAGCAGGTCAAGGTTCTGAATCTTTTGTCAAGCATGTCCATCTTAAAATTGTTAAAAAAGAGATCCAACACAAAAAAAAATGCTCAAGAACTAATGTGGATAAACTAAAAGAAATAATTTTAACTACCAAGAAACTAAATAATTTTAAAAGTTCCAATTCATAACCAACTACTTCCCTCATAGTAGAGCCAAAGGGAGGATCTTTTATCCAAGATGGATTATTCAAAATAGGATAATGTGTGATTTTAAATCAAAACCCCCTTTTATCAATAAAATTGATAAAGAATGGGATGTTAATAAGCAACAAGATAAGAAAGAGGACAAGGAAAAAATAAAACAATTAAGTAGAGAATATAGTGATCAAAAGAACAAAAAAAAAGGAAAAGAAGAGAGAATTTTTAAATATTTTGATAGATTGTATAAGAATTAAAATCCATCTATTCATTTTATTAATAATACTGAGGTTGAATTGCATTAATTGGAATGTCAAGGGCCTTAAATCCCCTAATAAAAGATATATTATCATAAATTTTTGCAATAGAAAGAGCACTATTGACTTCCTACTTTTACAAGAAGTCAAGGCAATAGGTTTTCAACTTGAAACTAACTTGAATTTTATTTGGAAAGATACTTATCAAGTCCTAATGATGATAATGAAAAATGGGGCATCACTATTCTTATTAATGATAAATGGAGCAACTTTATTAAGGCCTCTAGTTGTTTTTAGTGTAAGAGGTATGCTTGGGGTATTCTAGAAAGAGATAATTTAAAAAAAAAAATTATTCTTAGTCTATTCAGCTAATGATTATAAGGATAAAATGGATGAACACTCTCACCAAAATCCCTTGGATTGTGGGGGGAGACTTCAATATGATTGAGCTTAAAGAGGACAAAATTTGAGGTATAAAGATGGCCTGGAAAGGTAGTGAACAATTTATTTGGAGGAAAATGAAAAGAAAATTACACCTCATTGACCCAGAGAAGGATAAGAATAATATAAATGGCATCTAGTATATGTGATGTAATAGCTTAAATATGACCAAAGGATTTATTGAAAGCTTGATAGATTATATGCCCATTCATGGTACTTTAGGTTGAGTCATTAGAGAGTGTCAATAGAATAAAATTTAACCTTGACTTCTTATTAGATCATTATCCTATTGAAGCTCAAATATTAATTTAGAACAATTCTTCAGTTGTTACTTGGAGGAGAGATAATTTTTCAAACTCAATAAGTTAATTTTTTGAATATTCAAGTTTACAATGGTCGAATTTTCACCTTAAGAGAGATAGAAAAACTCTTCTCAATCACTCATTTCATATTGAGAAATATAATGTTAATGTTAAAATATGGAAAGGTTTGTTTCAAACTTTGGGGAAAAAAATATTTGGATGACAAAAAGACTTGAAGGTAAACTCTAAGAAGACCTTTGTTCAACTAAGGATCTTCTTCAGTTTGATCCAAATGATGAGACCTTATTAAATATATTGATGGATATAAAGCATCAATTGAGATGTGCACAAACTAATAAGGCTCAAGGGATAAAATTAGGACTAAAGTGAATTGAATGGAAAAAGAGGATAAGGCTTCTAAATTCTTTAGCTTTTTAAAATCTAAAAAAGAAGAAGAAGAGATTGAATCTACATGGATTGACAATTCTCAAACAAATAATGTCAACAATATTAAAGAACCATTTTGAAATTTTTATCAAAAAAATTCCAACACGAAGATGGCAACATTGATTGTAAAATAGCTCAAGAGATTTGTAAGAAAATTATACCTATTAAAATTAGTAAAGAGGATGTCAATAGTTTGAACAATTTTCTTAGCAAGGATGAAATTATTAAAGCTATTCAAACCTTTATCAATGGTAAGTCTCCTAGTACAAATGGGCTACATACTGGATTCTACAAAAAGAACTTGGATTGGATTGCTAATGAGTAGGGCCTATTGTTAGTCTATAAAGAAGCTATAGATAAGGGCTCCTTGGGTAGATATATTAATAGAGGCATCATAAAAATCCTTCCTAAAGAAGGTGCTTAGAGCCAAATTAAAATTTGAAGGCCAACCACACTCATTATAATGTTTCATATAAAATCCTTGCTAAAATGTTATCTCTTAGAATCACTGACATTCCTCCCAAATTTATCAATGCTACTAAGAATGGATTATTTAAAGGAAAATTTATTCTTAAGAATCTGATAAACAATTGGGAAGCAATGAACTAGGCTAAGAACACTGATCAAAATGTTGGCATGTTTCTATTGGATCTTAAGAAAGCTTATGATAGGGTTGAGTGGTCATTCATTAAGATGATCTTGGGGACCTTTGGATTCCCCCTATTTTTTTAGTATGTTAAAGGTATTATAATTTATATTAATTAAGCTCTCATAGAATCCTTCTCCCCACAAAAATTAATTAGGAAAGGTTGTCCTCTTTCCCATGCATTGTTTGTGATTGTTTTTTGATGTCCTATATTATTTTTTGAGAGCTAGTAGTGTTGAGGATAAGATCAAAGGGTTAATTCTTCCAAATAATAAAAACTTACTGAACATTTAGTTTGTAAATGATAATACTATTTTTATAGAGTTGGAAGAAAATAATTTTGATAATATGATGAATAAAAAATTATTTGTATGGTGTTTGGTGATAAGATGACTAAGTGTAAAGCTACTTTTCTCAGTTGATAAGATAATCCTCTAGAGAGTTTTATAGGCATAACCTTATGTGGGTGGTTCTAATAAGCAATTCAAATACCTTGTTACACCCTTCTCTATTATTCCTTCCCTTAAAGACATGTGGAATTGGATCTATGAGAAAATAGACAAAAAGATCTAAAAATGGAATAGGTAGTATTTGTCAATGGTGGGTAGGTTTCAAGTCTGTTAGAAATTTGTATCCTTGTACAATATCTACTATGCTTATGTTTGTCTCTTTTATAGTTACCAAATATATGATATTTAGAAGATAAATAGTCATTTCCTTTCGTCGGATGGGAAAGGTAATAAGAAGATAAATGTAGTCTATTGGCAATGGTGTTGTATGGATAAAAAGCATGGACTCGCTTTAAAGGACTTGAAAACCCAGGGTGGTGCTCTTTCAACAAAGTGGATATTCAAAGCCTTTATTGGGGATAAGCCCTAGGAAATTCTTTTTAATAATAATATTCAACATGCTCCAAATGAGGCTAAGCAATGGAAAGGGATGCATCCTCATGATATCTTATTTGGTAGATTTTTTGTTACCCCATTTGGATCTAATGTGTTTAGAAGTATTTGGAAAGACTGAGAGCTTGTGACAAGTTAGATTAAAAGTTGCAATTCTTACAATAATAAGAATAATAAGATCTATAGCTTTAGGTCTATATGGTGGAATCTATAGTGGAAAAATAAACCTCTTTCTCTATTGCAAGGGTGCTCTACTAAATGTTGGAATAGTAAAAAAGTGAATAATTTCAAGGAAATTCTTGATGGGGCATACCTCAAATGCTAGTAGGAGATTAGCGAGAAATTTGGGTTATCCCATTCTTAGAAAATAACTTACTTTGTGCTTAAAAATTATTGCTGAAAATGAACTTTTGAATCTTGATGTTAGCTTTGATTCTAAAATTTATGATAATCTCGAGTAGGGATGGTTATACCTTCTTGAATATTAATGCTAAAAGCATCTACAAAATTTTAATTGATTCCTGGGAGGTTATTGATCATGTGAACAAGAGCTAAAATATTGAGCTTAGCCCTAGTCAATGGGAAAAAATATTTAGTGGTTGTTGGTCTAGACTTGTTGAACCTACATAATCTTGTTTTAAATGGCTTATGTTACTTAAGAGTTTGGTTGTGGGTATGGATTTTTTAAGTTGGATCCTTGTAGGAGGAATTGTATCTTTTGTAATATGCTTGAGATTGTTGATCATATATTTTTAATTGTGAGCTTTCCATAAGTGTTTGGTCTTTCATTTTATTGATCTTGAGGGCTAGAAATAGGGACAATTTTTCTTGGTGTGAAATTTTATTTGGTTATGTTGAAGGGTTGAGTAGTAAGTATAACTCCTTTTGGTTTGTTTTAACATTGATATTCTTTGTCTCTTGTGGAAATTGAGAAATGAGGCTATATTTTAGAGCAAGAGGAGACACCTTATGAAGTCTTCTAGAAGACACATGCTTTAGCATGTTGTGATGCAAGTTATTGTGACGATTGAAATTTCTAAAGATAAGTTCTTGGAACTTATTAAGGAAGGTCAAGCAAATAGAAAAATATCAAAATTAAAATTTGTGAAATATTGACCACATGATGTCAAACAACCAAATGACAATTTTTTTAAACTATATATCCAGTTTCAAGAAAAATCTAGCAAAGTTACAAATTTGAAGATCTCCTAGAAGATATGGGCCTTAAAAATAAATGTATATATATTCAAATGGTTTTGAGCTAGAGGTGGTGAGGGAAAATGATAATATTTTTGATATCTTGGCCCTTATGGGGACCTTTCAAATTGACAAATATAGTGAAAGTTACAATATGAACAGTTGATTTTTGTTGTTTAGTCTCAAGGGAGGGCACTTCTTGAGATTTTGTATGTGTAATTATATTTTGCAAATCGTCTGTATTGGATTGTTTATCTTTCTCTTTTTGGCTACCCTTAGTTGGACTATGTGAACTTATATTGTAACCTATTTTTTAGTAATTGATTATCAATTAAAAAAAAGCCTTCCCAAATTTGAAGTAGAAAGATCACGTGTATATCTCATTTTTATTTTGGTTTGATTTAAATCTACATTTAGTTTTTAATTTTGATTTATTTTGATTTTAAAAGTGATACTAGTTATGCATATGGTGCATACAAAAGTCTATTACATAATTATATTTTCTCATTCTTCTTTGAATGTATTGTGTTCCCTTTAAATATACACTTTTTTGTATATAACATAGAATGTAGAAACTATATATTTATCTATCATTTCTGACATAGCTTGTATAGCTACAAATTATTCACAATTTAAAAAAAAAAAACTATTTTAATTATTTTTCCTATTTATATTATTCAAATAACACCTTTTAAAATAAATCATTGGTAATGAAATTATTTTCACATGGTTTAATTCACTTCTTGTACTTAATAAATATAATTTATAAAGAAAAAATAATTTGAAATTATTTTTCAATATCTTGAAAAGCATATTTAAAAAAAAAAAAAAGATCTGAATTCCTAATGATTATATAAGTAGAAGGTAGTGTAGACACAACACAACATAGAAAATAGTGTGTCCTCTCTATTAAATGAATCAAAATTTGTCTTTCTTTCGTCAAAACCATTAAATCGTTATGAGAAACTATAATATTATTGATGTTTGAAAAATTAGTTGCGAGTGGCTAACTATATCCAAAGATGATCAATGAATTTTTAAAGCTAGTAATACATCTTCAATCTCGCAAGTCTTGTAATATCAAATTGTTATAAAGAAGAAAATTGCATTCGAAGCTCATAAGCTAGATTTTGACCAACCATCAATATATTGAATGTAGTTTAATTAATCTTCA
Organism: Sequoiadendron giganteum; assembly: GCA_007115665.2. Lineage (NCBI taxonomy): Eukaryota > Viridiplantae > Streptophyta > Pinopsida > Cupressales > Cupressaceae > Sequoiadendron > Sequoiadendron giganteum. Next base: position 75,732,400 of record CM021107.1, on the reverse strand, counting down.
CATTTGATATGGAATAGCATGAATTTTCAAACCATTTTCACTAGAAACAAACCATTTTGAGTGTTTGAAACACTCACAACCTATGTGTTAAATCTTATATTAATTGATTAATCAATACATGTAATTTAACTTCTACACACAAGAAAAAAATGAGATAAGGAATACTTAGATAAGTATGCACTATTTAAAGCTAATTTGTTAGCATAAGGGTCGATTTGACATTCTTTTACTTGTTTCAACAATTTTCACCTTCTTAAATTGTCAAAATTCTTTAAATTCATTAGTTCTTAATTTTGATTTATTCTGATATTTAATTTTGTCTAATGTTGAACAAATCATACATTTGACAAAGGACTCTCCTCTAATGATGATCAAACCTATTAAATACCCCATATTCATAAAGATATATTATTTGGGAAGGGAAGAATTTCACAATTAATATGTGAACACTACAATTTTTTCCTAACAAAAACATAACAAATCTCTTGCACAAAACTTGATAACTTATGAGATCTAATCATTTGCTAACATTTAGACTCCTAATTGAATTGACTTTTGGTTTAAGCTCCTAATACAATCTAATCTAGTAGTTCACAATCTAATCTACTAAAAAAAAATTGTTGACAATTGCTTATCATCAATTTGTACATTCAAAGAGTCAAAATTAAATCAAAACACACACATTCTTAATTCATACTTTTATTTTGAATAAACATTTTACTCATTTATATTTAATTCACATTTTTATTTTAGATAAAAAATTGCTAATTTATACTTAATTCACCTTTGTGAGCATCACCTAGATGTAATGAATGCTAAGTGGACCATTTATTATCACGAGAAATGGGTTCTTGTGAACTAGTACTCATGAAACATGGGTCAATGAGTTTGACTCGTAAAACTAAACGGTTGAATCCTAATAGCAATATTACAATTTAACACGCTATGAAAATACCTAATACTTATCTATATCTATACTTTTATATCTTTTTGTTCACTTGATCAAATATTATAGATTGAAATTTTATTTTAACTAACTATTTGTAATTCTTACCATATTTAACCTCTTGTAATAATATTTTCTAAACTTCTATTTCCACACCTTTCATTTGAGGCTATTTTATTTTTTGAATGTTTAGATTAAACTAATGCCCAACAAAATTTTGACTATCTAGATTAAATTGACTTCGAACAAATTAAGGATCGGTCAAAAGATTTAGAGATCTGGAGCGCGTATCCTTTGGTCGTGGCCTTCGATGGCTCCCGTGAGGTGCAGGTTGGGCCTAGAACAACGACATTCTATGAGCAGGTGGTTGACATCCTTACTTGTCAGTGCTTGACTGTATGATTCATCTGGGAACGCGGTTGATGCTGTTAAAAATCCATGGGTTGATGTGGTCAATGGTACTCAGAACCCCATTTCTGCATGTTTCTTTGCAGCCAGTTGGGAATGACGTTGATCTTATCTAGTAGATTCTCGATTCGATTGTGGATAAGACTTCTTCAAGGCTGGAATCTTCTCTGGCAGGGGGGATTCTTTTGAGCCAGGCCAAACATTGACATCTTCAAAGATTGGACCTTTAGGAAGGGGAAAGCCTGCGGCCATTTCGAAATTGTGAGGATGAGTAATGGATTCTTCTTGATCTCTTTCATATCTAAGGAGACCACAGTTCGAATCGTCGGGGATGGCCCGTGGTTTCTAGGTAAGTCTGGGCTCTTCCTGAAAAGATGGGAATGAAGGTTAAATTTTGAAGAGAATGCTCTAACTGGGTTCCTGTCTAGGTGAGATTTTCTGCCCTGCCATGGGAATATTGGGTGGAGTAAGTTTTGGTGGATATTGGTAGCTCTATTGGTCTGTTAAGAAAACAGGGCGGAACAGAGCAATATAAACCTGTAGCAAATTAAACAGAGGGGAAAATATCAAACAATAGAGACAACGAAATTATGAGGTTCACCAATCAATTGGCTGCATCCACTGACAAAGCAGCAGTAATACACAATTTTTTCAAAATAATCTTAATGTCTCTTCTTCATTAATTTATAGAGAACTGGTCGATGAAGATGAAGGGGCAGAGGGAAAAAGAAGCGATAGGAAAGACAAGGGAATGTGAATATAAACAGTCAGAGTTCACAACCAAACAATCTTTCACTTGAAGTCTGATCCATTGTTGCTATTAATCAGGCTCAGAAGGCACCACCCGCTTTTTCATGCTTATTCTCATATATTTATGAGATCAAGAGAAGTTTTGTAGAGCTCGAGCTTCTCTTTCAAAACAACCTAGTGAAGACATCTGCATGATTTAAGTTTGTGTGTTTTCTCCAACTTCCACTTATCCTATTCAAGGACACTTCGAATAAAGTGATACTGAAGCTCTATGTGCTTCGTCTGTGAATGAAAAGCTGCATTTTTTGCCAAATGTATTGCAATTTTACCATCACTGTACAACATGAAGTCTTGCTGTGTACTGCTCAATTCAAACAGTAATCATTGCAACCACATCTTCTTAGTTCCTTTTGTGATTGTAATGTATTATGCTTTTGTAGTGGAAAGAGCCACCACCTTCTGCAACCTAGAAATCCAACAAATCATCGCTCCTGCAAATGTGAGCACGTACCCAATAGATTAGATTCTATCTAAATCACTAGCCATGTCTAAGTCAACATATCCTTGCGATTGTGCATCTTTTCCTTTGAACCTCAAAACACGATTAGATGTGCCCTTCATATATCTCAGATTCCATTTTACTACCTACCAATGAGTTTTTCTAAGATAAGTCATATACTGTTGACGACTCCCACTACATGAGCAACATCAAGTCTTGTGCAAACCATTGTGTATATAAGGCTCCCAACTACAGAGGAGTAAGACACTCTTTTCATGTATTTTTTTACTTCTCATGTCTCAAGACACATCTCAAAAAAGATAATTTGAAATGATCTGCTAGAGGTGTGCTTACTTCCTTAGCACCTTTCATGGTAAACTTGTCCAATATCTTCTCAGTATACTTTTCTTGTGACAATGTCTCTAATGATTGTCATTCCAAGGATTTCCTTGGTAGAACCCAAATCCTTCATTGAAAATTTGTTAGCTAGTTGTTTCAACTTGCTAACAACAACCATGCTAATTCTTGTCAGTAGCATATTATCAACATACAATAATAACACAAATTCACCATTCTTCAAAACATAATAATACACACAATGATCATATTCACACCTAGAGAATTTTTTCTCAACCATAAAATTATTAAATTTTAGATACCATTGTCTTGGGGCTTGTTTCAACCCATACAATCTTTGATTCAATCTGCAAACGAGATCATCTTTACCTTCTTTCTTAAAGCCTTCTGGTTGCTTCATACACAACTCTTCCTCCAAGTCACCATGTAGAAAAGGCTATTTTAACGTCAAGTTGTTCCAATTCCGATTCATTAAGCCTAGAACTGCTCTAATGAATGTCATTTTCACAACAGGTGATTTTTTTTAGTGAAATCAATGCCCTTTTGTTGATCATAACCTTTGACCACCAATCTGGGTTTGTATCTCTTTTTCCCACCTTATTCTTCCTTCAATCTGTATACCCATCTATTTTTCAAAGCATTCATATTAGGTGGAAGAGACACTAAATCCCATTTGTGATTTGCCATCAAGGATCCCATCTCATCTCTCATAGCCTCCATCCACTATTTGCAAATTTAATCATTATGTTAGAAGTTTGTGTTGTCATTGATGCCAACAAATCTATGTTGTTGCATTGATGTCAACCTATGGAGATGCTTTGATTGGTTGCATTATGTTGTCATAGTAGTTTCACTGATGTCAATCTCTAGTGTTGCTTTAATGAGCATGTGCTTGTGGATGTTCAACCTCTTGTGTGGTTGAGATGTTGAGAAGGTGTTCCAGATGTTGAGTTTGTGTTTGTGGTGCTTAGTTTCCAAGTTCTTTTGAGAAAAATTGAAAAAAAGAGGAAACAATGTGGCAAAGGGTGTTCAGTGTGGTATATTAGTGTTCAGTGTTTTGCTCCACAATTCTTTATGGTTGAATATTTTCTTGTGTTGTTCGGATATGTTGATCAAAGGTGTTCAATGGTGTTATATCCAGAGTTCCATGTTCTTGATCGTTTGGTAGAAGAAGTTGTGTTCACCAGTGTTGTCTAGGAGAAATGGTTTTTCTCTGTATTTCTCCATGTTGTGGTTTCTGGTCTTGTGGATCTAGGAATGTGCTTATATTGTTCATATCTATCTTCAATTTGAGTTGTTTGATTTTTGGTGCTCTGAAAGAATGGATTCATGGGTTACAATATGTGGAAGGTTAGCTGGGTGTACATAATGTATATATCTTTCGAGAGTTTGTTGTTGCAAAGGATTTGTTGGATTTCAGGATGTTGATGGAATATTCTAGATTATGTTTAAGTGTTGTGTGTGGTTCGCAAGTTATCTTTGGATCAAAGGAAGTGTGTACTTAAATGTTTAATGGTGATAACATGGGTTTGGTCAACCTTGGGTGTTTACACCATTTTGCGGATATGCTTCGGTGTTTGTGGAAGTGTGGCGTGGCGTGTATATGTGGATTTAGATCTGAGTTAAGGTGTGTTGTGGTCTGCCTTCATTCCTCTCCATCACGAGAATGTTTTGGTGCCGACCTAATTTAAATTTTCACGTTTGAGGTGCATAGTCGGCCTTGTATATTGTTTCCAAGGTTGAGGATGGTATATATGTGTAATGAATTGATGGAGGATGTATATGTAGAGTGGGTAGTGTGAAGTGTTGAGATGTGAAGTGCAAAAGTGTGAAATGTAGTATGAGCTTTAATACCTAAGACTATTGGAAGCAGTGAGTAAAAGGTGTCTACAATCTTTAGTGAGGTTGTGAATGTTCTAGTGAAGCAGTGGTGGATCTTTTCTATTACTCTCAAATGGATTTCTCATTGTAACAATATTCTATCTTCTTCTTTCTAATATGGCAGTGATCCCTTCTTTTCTCTTTGGGCAATGAGCCTATTATATTCGATGTTGCAATTACTTTTTATTGTGAGCTAATCCTCATCTCGGTTTTTCCCTTCTTAGGTTTTCCATGTAAATCTGGTGTTCTTATGTGTTTGGATGTGTTTGCATTACTGTTTCTCATGTTTACATTCTACTAATGCATGTTAAGGGTTTAATGGTTGTTAAGGGTTTAAGAATTAATGTAAATCTGAAAGTTAATGAGGGTTTTGATGTTTTAATGTACAAATGATTCACCCCCCTTCTTAGTTGTCTTGTGCATTCAACACATTACACACTTCTTCAAGTGTGGCATGTTCATTTTCATTTGAAATCAATAAGTGTTGAAGAATTTTTTTGTATTTTGTAGAGGTCTTTCATTCTTTGGTGGACTTGCAAACCTAAGGAATTAACTCTTGCATAATTATTTCTTCAATGTGAGGTTCCTACTGACTTGTCTCCTCAATATTGCTTGCAAAATACTCCTGTTGTTGAGTGTTTGAAGAACTTTGATTTGATGGTAGAGTTTGAGGCAAAGGTCTTGACAACAAATGATGGCGAATGGAATGTAAATGTTGCAGCTAATTTTTGAGTGAAGTTTGTAATGTATCTTGCCACAAATTTTGAAGTATGGTCTATGATGAATTTTGAAGTAACTGTTATGGTATATCCTGTGGTTAGTTTTTAAACATGCCACTTTTATTTGTAATGTCTTCCAAAGGCACATACTCCCAAGTTGATGTGCCATGTTTTGGTAGACAAGGCATTACTCTTTCATTGAAAAGTACATCTCTACTTCATGTGACATGTTTGGTGACTAGATCCTATAGCCTATAACCATAATTCTCATCTCTATATCTAATGAAGACACATCTTTTTTATTTTACATCAAGTTGTGTCTTTTTTTCTTGTGGAATTTGAACAAAGTCTTCACACCCAAACACTTGTAGACGACCATAAGTAATCTTCTTTCTCGACCACTTCTCCTCTAGAACTTCAAAATCTAAACGAAAAAGATAGTCCTTTGTTGAGCAAACATATTGTTATATTTACAGCTTTTGTCCATAACTGTTTACCTAATCCAATGTTTGAGAGCATGTTGTGTGCTCTTTCCAGAATGGTATGTTTAACCTTTTTGTTGCACCGTTCTCTTGTGGTGTAAGAGGAACAATCTTAATTCTTTGAGTTTCATTTTCTACACAAAATTGATCAAATTAGTTTCAATAATACTCACCCCCATTGTTAGTTTTCAAGCATCTAATCTTTCTACAAGTGCTTTGAAAGTTTTAAACATACCAAAAACTTCAAATTTCTTTTTCTTCATATAGACCCAAACCTTCCTAGTACAATCATTCAAAAAAGTAACAAATAATTGGACCCACCAATAGAAGCTACGTCTGAGGGGCTAATGACATTGAAATGCACTAGCTCCAATAGATGTGACTTCTTCTCATGTTCCTTGGTAGAGAATGTTGTCCTCTTTTGTTTTTCCTATATGCAATGTTCACACAACTCCTAATCTACCAATTTCAAATCTGGAAGCTAACCCTTCCTATGCAAGATCTCAAGACCTTTCTTGCTCATGTGATTGAGTCTTTTATGTCAAAGTTATTTTCCACTATCAGCAACTGTCATTGCATCTCCCACTTGTGTTTGACCCTCTAGCACATACAATGTACCAAATTTGCTTCCTTTAGCAATCACCAATACTCCTTTTGTCACCTTCCACATACTTGAATCAAAAGTAATACTACATCCTTGAGCATCGAATTGGCCACCTGAAATCAAATTTATTTTGAGTTGAGGAACATGTCCAACATCCTTTAGCAACCAACTATTGAAATTTTTCAATTTTAATAAAACAAATCCCTTGCCAATGATACTACAAGGTTCATCATCACCAAGGTAAATTTTACCATAATTATCATCTTGATAGTTTTTAAGATAATCTCTACATGATGTCGCATGAAATAATACTCCTGAGTCAAGTACCCAAACATGTATAGAGGCCTCTATTGTAGACAAAACAAGAGCATCTACATACTCTTCATAAGTAGTATTAGCCTCATTTTCTTTGATTTGGTTTTTAGCCTTCTTATTTTTAAGTGACCAACATTTTTTCATGTGGCCTTCCTTACCATGATGTTGACAATTGAATTTTCTACCCCTAGATTTTGATATTTTGTTAGACTTTGATCTTCCCCTTTGATTATCCTTCTCTCATTCCTTTGTTCTCATACTCTTCATAAGTAGTATTAGCCTCATTTTCTTTGAGTTGGTTTTTAGCCTTCTTATTTTTAAGTGACCAACATTTTTTCACGTGGCCTTCCTTACCATGATGCTAACAATTGAATTTTCTACCCCTAGATTTAGATATTTTGTTAGACTTTGATCTTCCCCTTTGATTATCCTTCTCCCAAACCTTTGTTCTCCCTATGTTGTCGATGACCAAAGTGTCTCCCAATGAAGTACCTTGGTTTTTCCTTTTCATGTCCTCATTGAGAAGAATCCCATCCACATCATCAAATTTCAACATGCTTCCCTTCTTACCAGATATCGAGTTGCTAACAACCATAACAAGTCCTCGATTATTGAGTAGAGAACACAATAACAAGAAGGCCTTGATTTCATCATCCAATTTGATGCTAATTGAAAGTAATTGGTTGATCAAGGTGTCAAACTCATTCATATGATTTGCAATATTATTGTCTTCTTGCATTTTTTAATTATACAATTTCTTCATCAAAAATACCTTATTCGATGCAAATGTCATATCATACAAATCTAAAAGATGATCTCATAATCCTTTCATTGTTTTATCTATTGCGACATTAAACAAGGAATTCCTAGATAATGAGAGAATAATTGTAGCCATTGCCTTTTGATCCAATCTTGACATTCCAGTTGGTTTTTTCGATTTTCCTTCCAACTTGATTGAAAGGTCTTTTTAGATTAACATAGCTTGATATGCAACTTCCACATCCTAATGTTTTGTCTAGAGAATTTCTCAATTCTTCATTTGTTTACCTCCATTTCTCCTATGCAAGAGATTTCCCGAATTCTCTTAGGCTCTGATACCAATTGTTAAGAAAACAAGGCAAAACAAAGCAATATAAACTTGTGGAAAATTAAATAGAGAGAAAATACCAAACACAAAGAGACAATGAAGTTACATGGTTCACCAATCAATTGGGTACATCCATGGGAAAAGCAGGTGTTTGTTATTCCTATATGATAACAACAACAATACATAAAGTTTTCATTATACTATTAATGTCTCTTATTCAATAATTTATAGAGAATTAGTCAATGAAGATGAAGGGACAGAGAGAAAAAGAAGTGACACAAAGACAAGGGAATGTGAATATAAACAGTCACAACAAAAAATGGTCAGCTAATAGTCATTGATGATGTGATCAAATTCAAGAAATGATTGTGTTCCCTAGTTTCTGTGTGAATTCATTGAGGACTATATTCTCCCTTCTTTTATTACTTTGTCATTCAATTTGATATGTCGGTGCAACAAATTACATAAAAGGCTTCCTCAATTTAGTGCCAAGTTTGTCTCAAGGTAGGTCACTCTATTGATGTATCCTTGTCTAATAGGAGGAAGATTTATTCATGGAGGAAGACACAAGTTTTGATTGTTGACCTCTCAACATTCAATGGGTTCAATTAATTTGGATGTGGCCCCGAGGCCTTTCACTTGTGTCACTATTGTGGGTGGGAAGGGCCTCAAGCCATCTAGTTAGAAACGTGTAAATGAGAGTGTGGAGGATGTTTCTCTCTTCTCTTTTGTTATCTAAATATAAGGTTAAAAGGAAAAGGCCAAGGAAGGAAAGGCTATCTAAGAATCTTATCAATTCTTGTGATTTGGGATGGCAATAAAAAAAGGGAATGTCGTCAATAAGGATTACAATACCAATGAATTGGTGGTCTTATGAATTTAGTAGTGCAATTTAGCTTAAAAGTTTAAACTCCAAAATTCAAGGAACCTGGTGGTCTCATTAAATACAAATATATAAATAAATATCATTTTCCCTCCAATTTTTTTCCTGATGGGAATCCAAAACTTCAAATGATTCAAATGATTAACAAGTATCAGACAAAATTCCTAAGTTGGGGCAATTTCTAGCTCCACCCCATTTTCACCCACTCAAATCTATAACCCTAAAATGTAGGGACTACTATTATTCAGGTCATTTAATCTCAAGTTTTGTTTATCATAAACTGATTTTTGTCTTTGCACGTTGAATGTTTAACAAAGTGTGTTTGCAAGTCTTATGGCTTTTGTTCTCTTCAGAAAATAAACCGTTGAGATTAAATTGAGCGAGCTTATAACCCCTGAGGCTTTTGTCTCATCTTAGAACTCCTATATGGTTGACAATCAACTTACATGTCTGCGTTTTAGTTTAATAGGATAGTGAGCTTATACCACTTAATTCATAATTCAGCCAAAATTGCTCTTAAACTTCTACTAGTGCCAATATGGAATAGCTAGATTGAGAAACCTTGAACACTTGTGTTACATCTTCAAAATGTGATAAAAGCTAAAACAAGCAAAGAAGATCTCCTTCATACTGTGTTTGAATTGATTTTACTTATTGAAATGTTTGTTGCCGACATGTCTTGCTGACCTAAAACTTTTTCAGAATAAATAAGTAATAGAGGATTAGGTAAGTGACAACCACCCAAACACACTAATCATCATTATTCAAAGAAATGTGTTTATAGCAAATTATTTTCAAAATTCTTAATTATGTTTTGCAAAGCACTTCTTAATGTTTGAAATCGCCAATTAATCTATTAAAATACCATTCAAATTTGACAGTCCCATTCAGGACGACTTGATCTCTGTCCATATTTACACCAAAACTGCTTCCAATACAACTTGCCAGGAACTAGGACAACATCCCTCTTATAAAAGGAACTGTGATTATTATAATTTTAGGGGCTTGACACTATTAGCTTCAAAAACATACAAATTGATTATTTAACCTGGCAGCCAACCAATTTTTTAGAACGCCATAATAATGAAAAACCAATCAAGTGAATTCTTTTATTGATATATTCTGTTAAAAAAAATATATGGAAAACTTTTATTGGTATATGATTTTTTTATTTTATTTGTAGCCACCTAAAAGTCACCGAGGCCCAATAGGTACACTTTGATCTATCCATATTTATACAAAGCATGCTCCCTAGCAGATTATCCTCTAGCCATGTAAGGAAATGTATCACAATCAATTCTCAGGGAAAGAAAAAGGCTTCAGAGGCAATTGTTTAAAAACATAGCATGATTATACAGTGTAACAGATATCTCACCTTAGAAAGACAAACACACATCATCAACCAAGAAAGTCATTCAATTGATTTCCCTTAATAGTGTGCTTTTATTAACAAGAGATTTGTATGGAGATCCTTTATGGGTACAAAATGTTTTCGATTGTACCCACCTAAATGTCACTGCAAGCCCTTATGTCTACCTCTTAATATCTGTCCATATTTACAGCAAGCATGATCCTAAATGAATGCTGCAAAGAATTAGGACATCATCAACTCACTCAAAAATACAAAAGAAGTACTGATTTCCCTTGACAGAACATTTTGTTTACAGGAAATGTGTACAGAGATCCTTTATGGATACAAAGATGTTTTTACTTGTACCCACCAAAAGCTCACTGCAGTCCGTTATAGACTTCTTAATATTTGTCCATATTTACAGCAATCATGCTCCCAATGCATGCTGCCAAGAATTAGGACAGGATCCTCATACTCAATTATATACCATCCAACATCCATAACCTATTGCTACATGAACAGAACCTCAAATTTCTTACTTTTTTCCTGAATAGGAAACCAAATAGGACTGAGTACTTAATATCCTCGCCATAGCATTCATTCTTGCTTTGGTATTGCAGCACAAACCAACTCTCAAGCTGAAAAATGAAAAGACGTGCAAGAACTATAGAGTAAACAAGGCAGGCACATTGAGGGGCATAATAAAAAGTTTTAATACAGTGGAATATGCATCGTAAGAAAATATATGAATTATGTCTATCAGATTAACAGTTAGTTCTCTGTAAGAATCAAGTGAAAAACATTCCACAGCACTTTGGAGGAAATCCTTGCTAAATGCTAAGGCACATCAATTAACCAGAACATATCTAGTGCAAGATCTCTTACCTACGTGGGCAAACAAAATCAAACTGTCAAACGATAACAATAAAATCTCATGTGTTGCAGGAAAGTTAACAAAATGCAATGAGAAATACACTCCCAACTGCTACTGTCTATCAACACAAACACCTCACATCTGTAGTTGAATTGCTGGGATACTCTCAAGAATCAAATATAGATCTTTTCATGGCGTTCAAGGTATTCGCCTCATTGACAAAAGATTGTATAACACTCTCCATAAAATAAAATAAAATTCAGATTTTAACTTTCAAAATACAACCATACATAAACACATGTTCATGTTGTAATATGACAAAGACTTAATGGTAAGCATCCTTCTCGATACTGCCAGATTTGAATTACATACTCAAAAAACTCTACATAAAGAAAGTCGCAATGCCTTCAGATTTTGTCCTTAGTTATTTTGAATCTATGAACAAATACATTATCACAGATCCTATAATTTTAGAGGTTTATAAATCTTCCAATCATAAATCAACTATACAAATTTGAAAAAGAATTTGCTACATACAAGATTGCCTTACTCTACAAATTAATCTAAGATTTCCTGTTTATTGCATCATTGATAACACAGCACCTTACATTTTTTTATGGGATCATAGCCGAATTCATTTTAGTGGCCATCGTAGTTGCCCAACAATCAAAGCATTAAAACTTTGTCCCAGTCATTAACTGGAGAGGGAAACTAGAAATAAAATGCATCACAATTCATCAGCTTATAATCTAACAGTGAAAGTAATTTAGCAGTTAAATTCCAAGGGTGATTATCTATTCGATCTAGACATGCTCTGCGAAGCCTGCAACACTACCCCACACTTTGCATTTTAACAGTCAGGATGTGAATCTTCCTAAAGGAATATCGAAGTTCCTTACAAGCAAATTAAATTTCTAGACTCCACAACGTGGGGAGTAAGATTGATGCATTCTTAACAAGTCTCATAGAGGTTTTAAAAATTAAAACTCATATCTGATTGACTAAGCATTTTGGAGCTGTTATGTCCTTAGGGTTGTGATATTATAATTAAGTAATATTAAATAAAGGAATGAATACATATGCTTTGTAAGTCATCTCACTAGTTACTTAGAATAAAGTAATTATCATGCATGCTTGGGATAATAGTAGTTGTCTTTAACAAGACTATATATATTGTAATGACTTCTGAAGTGGAAAGCATATTGGAGATCATTATTGGAGTTTATGCTGTATCAGGAGGATTTCCCTCGTGAAGTAGCATTGGGAGGATGGGCCCCTCAAATTGGTTATTATATGGTGTTGCTCTACCTTAAAGCTTTGCTCATTTCTAAATATTTTGCATATTTCTATATTTTCTATTGAGGTTCTTAACAGGAGCTGCATCAATGCACTATGAAATATGCTTAATCCCTTATCACTCTATCACCTTATAAATTAATAAGAATAGATGGAGCCTTGTTGGAATTGAATGCATTTTGAACCTCATAAAAAGCATCATCTCCCTATCAATAGTTATCACAAAACAAAGGCATAAATGGATGCAGAATAAATCCATGGTCAAAAATGCTTATTAATGCCACTTTGACCAAGAAAACCATTCAGATCTGAACAAAGGGAATTTCTTGTGCACTCATCATTTTATTAAGTATAACAAGTAGTGAAATTACACTATATCGGCCAGTGACATTTACCAATATTATTTTTCTAAGAACAGATAAAACAAATAAATACGAACTCTTTCTCCACTTGAAACATCTGCCAGTGAAGTCAATATGCATGTGTCAGACTATGAAGGTTGTATCCAAAACATTTTAGAAAAATTCCATATGTTGATAAAAGCAAACAAGAGACCTAAGAGAAAAGACTTCTTGACCAAAATAGAAATTCAGAATATAAAATTCCTACACTTTAAGATTTGAAAAAAGAAATCATGCATGAACTAAAAAATGCTGAAAATTAACAACTTTGTTGTAAACACTATGTCATCACAGAAGGAAGAAATAAATATTGGAGAAGCAAGCCATACATCAATAGAAAAAGATTTCAAAAGTGAATGACATATCCAGTGCTTAGTAGATGGATGGCACTCCAGGTGTATTGGAAAGGTCAAGCTAACTCTGGAGCTTGGTTCCTAAATAACTACGTAGCCGGTTCGGGTTCGGGTTCGGGTTCGGGTTCAGGGGTTCAGTTCGCCGGTTCGGCTAAATTTTTTGGGGGGTGGGTTCGTTAGTACAAAAAACATGTAAAATATATATATATATATGCAGCCTAGAAGCATGAATTAGGATTAGAGTATCACATAACATCATATAAACAACAAAAACACCATAAACTTGAATGTCATTTAAAACATTCATATAAACTTGAATTATGTTGCTGCTGTTCACCTTTTCCAGCATGGCATGATGATACCAGGTCTGGTCGTTCTCTCAGATGTCTGATTTCTGATGGCTGGAGAAATAATCTGAGTTGCTTCTATTTTCTGAGTCTGAGTTTAATGTAAGCTTGTAAAGGAGCATCAGGAAATACTTTGTAACAGATTGAATAGCCAGTGTATAAGCATAGGCCCTGTTGCTATAGTCCATTCTATTGAAAACATATTGTCATTAAGTTCTAAAACAATTCCTGAGTTGGTTGTAATCTGATATTAATTTCTGAGCATAGTATATTGCAAAAACCAGTCTTATATGAGGCCAGAAATAATCTAGTTTTGCTTGCCAATGATATATATGCATGTTCTTAGCTGTGTCAATCAATCTACCTCCGTCTTGTGTTAAGTTTGATTAAATAGAATATCTATCAAACTGGAAAAAAATGCTCAAAAAACCACTTTTTGGATGCCTAGGCATGTGGGTTCTGTCTTGGTTCGATTGGGTTCTGTTTGGGTTCTGCCTGGGTTCTCTTGGGTTCTGCCTGGGCGAACCAGGCCCAAAAATGAAGGACCCTGGTCGAACCCACAGGTGAACCGAACCAGGAGCGAACCAGGACCAGAACCGGGGGTAAAATAGAAGAACCCGGTAACTTAGCTAAATAACAACCCTTACAATTTCACAGAAGAATAAAAGTCAAGGTAACAGATTTGGCATGGGGTCCCATGGAGGTGACTATTGCACCTGTTTTTATTGCACAGTGGTCCTATAGAAGCAATTCAAAATTGGAACTGCAAGATACTAATAATTTGCCTGAAGATACTGTGCAGCTGGCTATTCTTAATGAAAAAGGTTTTGGGCTGTTGCTGGTGAGATGAGAGGTTCAATCATTTTAGGACACTTCTCTGCCATTTGGCAGCATTTAGTTAAGAGTGATTTTTTTTATGAGTTCTTAAAATATCAAGAAACAGTTTTTTTCAAGCAGGCTCTCAAATACTGTACTGTGAAATATTTTTATGTAAAGCCTACTCCATGGAACAACTAGGTAGGAAGATCACTGCTGCAGAATATCCGAAGTGAGCATTTGACATAAACTTATTCTGTAAGCACTAGACTACAAAGTTTATGAGCCTAAGTAGGCTTAAATAACTAAGTTACCAGTTTGGGTTCGGGGACGGGTGCGGGTACGAGAACCCGGTACGTGAAAAAAAATTTTAGGGGTTTGGGTACGTGTGTGTATATATATATATATTATATACAAAAAAATAAGAGAAATATACAGAATTGTAAAACTAAATCATTTCATAGTATGATACTTAATCATTGATCAATGCCAACTGCCAAAGATAAATATTAAATGCTAATTGATAGTTGAAAAATATTGAAATAAGTCATATCAATGATATCATATACGTCTATGTTCACGATTCCAATGGAAATCATCACAATTACTGAATTACAAAATGTAGTTCATGAAACATGATTCAATGTTCATTGTTCATCAATCATCAAAAGGATTATCAAAAAAATGAAAATCATCGTGACTTGGATTTTCAGCGGCTTCAACTTCAAGATCATCATCATTTGAACTCAAAGCGGTCCCACTTGCACTAGATGCACCATGTAGTATGTCATCATTATCATCCACATCATCCATAGTGGCTCTAGCAAGATCCTGAATGGTTGCATCCAAGTTAGCAAACTTGGGTGCTACATCCCAAAGCTTCACTGCCCCTTGCTTGTATTGAGGATCCTTACGTGACAGAAGACGCAAATTGGAATGAATATACACCAAGTCTTCAGCTCTTTTGGCAGCCAACTGGTTACGCTTCTCTGAGTGGATAAAGGAGTATGTACTCCAATTCCGTTCAACGGCAGAAGAGCTTGCAACCTAGAGAGAAAACCAACAAAATAAAAAATAAAAAATGCAAGATAAATTCAAGAATGTTAAGTGTTAAATTCTACAATACAAGTGGCAAAACAAAAAAAAAAACTTACTTGTGAGAGGATCTTGATTGCAAGAGGTTGGAGGTACATATAATCTTGACCATGGAGGTACCACCATGTAATAGCATCCATTTTGTATTGGTCTTTGACAATAGAAGGGGTATGATTGTTTCCTGAGATAAACAATCCAAATTATTTCATAACACTTGTATGCACTTTTGGATCAATGAATAGTCTACTAAATGCCCTCTTATACCCATTAGCAACTTCAGAATCTCTATATGGCAGTATTCTCCCTAGGATAGAAAGTACTTTTGTGGTATAGTACCTCGGAGATAGGGCATATGCAAGGAGGTGCAATGGTGTTGTCATCTTGTTCCAACGATGAAGAACGATTGCTTCCACCCTTTTGTAAAAGGTGTCTTCACGATCATTTTCTGTCTTTTGTATTTCCATTTTATTTTCTCCAACATCGTGTCCATGTTATCATAGACATCCCCCAAGCATGGTTCATCCGTATCAACAAACAGTAGCATAGACATGATAGGTTCAATGAACTCCAATACATAATTCACACGATCCCACCAATCGTCATCCAAGATCAATGCCTTGACCTTTTGGGCCCTCTCTGAATTTGATTGTTTCCATATACCCCATTGGTTGCTAATAACCATTTGACTCAATGCCTCTTTCACCTTCACAAGTCGTCTTAGAACAATTGTGTGAGATGCAAACCAGGTCTCAGCAACCTAAGAACATGTTAATAGTAAGTTAATGACACATTTAAAATATGTAAATAATCCAAAAAAATATTTTATTCAATTATGTAAAACATGAAAAATGAAACTAAATAAATTAAGTTTACCTTCAACAATTCCAATCTTGAAAAATTTCTGAAAATTGCTTGTGACATATGGTGGTTTGTCACAAACATTTGGATCTCCTCAGCCTCCTGGTATATTTCTTTCACCCTCTCTATTTGGTTACCAATTTCTTGCATCACCAAATTGAGGGAGTGTATGGTGCACGATATCCAAAAGATGTGCTTATATCTAGCCTCTACCAAAGCACCTGCAACCTTGCAAACTTTTGCTTTGTCCATAATTACTTGGACAACATTTTTCATTACCCACCATCTCTATGGAGTCAACGAGAATCCTAGAAATGAACTCTGCATCTTTCACTTCCCCTTCACAGCCAACCACCCTCAAAAACATTGCCCCCTTGGGGGACACTGCAATAACATTGATCAATAGACGGTTTTTGCAATCTTTCCATCCATCGGAAACAATAGATACACCTGTTTCAATCCAAGAATCTCTAATTGGTTTCAATTGGGACTCTATAGATTTCTTCTCTTTTTGCAATAAGGTGGTACGCACCTTTTCATACCCACTACTTGTGAAACCAAGAGGTGCACTATTTATTGTTGACACCATGTCCCGCCAATATGGTGATCTCACCAAGTTGAATGGAAGACCATTGGCATAGAGGCAACGTGCAATTTTTTCTTCAGCAATATCTCTTGCCTTCATTTTAAATTCCCTCTCAAATGGACCTCTCTTGCGGGTGGTGATTTGTGGTTCTTCATCTTCATCTTCCGTAGAGGGCATAGGCAAGAAGGGATGTTTTGAGGCCGTAACTGTCTGAGAGGGTAATGTCATTGTTTTTTTCTTTCCGGAACTATAACCAGTTTGTTTTCCTTTTGCAATCAATTTGTTAGCATCTACTTGTTCTTTTATAAATCTTGCTATTTGTACAACAGGCAACCCCTTCTTATCTGGACCCTCACACATATTAATCCTTTTACCACCAGGGCCCATAAAATGAAGTTTCACTCGGTAATAGGAGCTATTATATTGTGCATTGCAAAAATTACACTTCCAAACAAATCCCCCACCTCCAAGAAGTTGTGAAATTCTTTTGGTATGTCTACATAAAGGAGATCCTTTATCAATTTTGAATTTTTGGCTTCCCTCCCCACTCATTGAACTTTGACTACTAACCATTGTTTCAATCTATAAAAAAAAATGAAAAAAAAAACATACTTGAAGAACTTCTTCACAAACTTGAAAAAATCATCAAAAACTTGAAAAAATTCATCAAAAGACTAAAGAATAGGGTTTAAATGCATACCTTAAACACTTAAATCTTCTTTGTGGAATCTATTTGGCACTCCACAATCGATCTCCTTTGAATACAATCACCTCCCTTCAAAATGCCAAGATGGAGAGAAAATATGGTGAGAGCAAAATGAGAGGTAAAAATGAAATGTATGTGTGTTTGAAGGCCCCATATTGGGCCGTTTTAGGGTTAGGAGGAAAATAAATAAAAATAAAATGTTTTTTAATCAAGTTTGGGTCCACTTTTTTTGACTTGGCCATGGGTTTGCTCGGGTTCGTGCAGGGTGCGCGCCCAACACTGTGGGTTCTCACGGGTGCACGGGTGTGCGCACCCTAGCGAACCCACAGTGCTAGGCGTGCACCCTGTGCGCACCCAGCACGTACCCGCAGACGAACCCGAACCGGGTGCGTACCTGAACCGGGTTCGGGGCCTGCGGGTACGAACTCTGCATCTTAGTTAAATATCCTTCTATTAATGCCAATTTAGTGTTTGTTTTATCCCATTTATTTTTGCACCCAACAACCATATGTATGTTTTGCTTAAGTCAAGATTCAGTACATCATGACCCCATAAGTCGTCAACTAATTTGCTAATAGACAGAAACAAACTGCTCCCTAAAGACCTCTATTAACAAATTAAACACTCTTTAAAACTAAACATTATGTTATACTTATGATTTATGAAGGTCCAAAGCATATACATATACTGAACCAGTATAATGGCAGGACAATTTTTCTGATACAATAAAAAACCAAGTTGGAATCCAAATTTTTCAAATATAGTCACCATGACACTGCAGGTTTCTGAACTGACATGGAAGAAAGCACAGGTATGTTTGGTACTGTTATTACATTTAACTATAGTCACCATGCGATGTGCAAGTCATTTTCGAAATAGAGTACAACATCTTTTTCAAACTAGAGTACAGAAATATATGAATAAGGGTATTTTCATGCCACTCTATTGCACTTAAGAACAGTAGCCAGGAGATGTGCTTTTCCTTGGAAATCTGATGCATCTAAACCCAAGTTTCTTTGTGACCATGCTTTTTAATAATTAAAACTTTGTTTTAGAACATGTAAATCCTCAAGCAGTGACGATAACCTTACTATTAACTTTGTTTTAGAACTTAACGAGCTTATTGCTTTACTTTCGATGAACTTTTTACCCTCGACTGTTCCTGCAACCTATTAGGGAGTTCTACTACCTTTTTGAGACACAAAGGCTGGTAGTAACATAAGTTAGTCCTAACCCATAACACACAACCTGAAGCCAGACACTCGGACTTGGTACTTGGGCAAGAATATCAAAACTGAATTGTCTATCAAAAAGCTTAGTCACAAATTTCCAGGGATAAATTTGTCATAAAGTTTTAAGGGTCAAGGTGGATTTCCACTGTTTTCAAGCACATCAACTTTTGAAATTTGAAGATTGCAGAAAAAAGGTAGATATGCAAATACCCACTCCAGCATCCCCTCTAGTAACTTGTGCCACCCACTTTGTTAATTATTTGGTTGTATTTTTTGCACAAGATCATTTTGATAATAATGGAAACATTTTCAAAACATAAAGGGGATAAATTTGTCATAAACTTTTTTAAGAGTCAAGATGGATTTCCACTGTTTAGAAGCACATTGGCTTTTGAAATTTGTAAAATGCAAAAATGGGTAGGATATGCAAACAGCTGCTCCACCCTTCCCCTCTGCTAACTACACCGCCCACTTAATTAATTATTTATATTGTGCCCGTGCAACAATAACCTAAAAACCCTAAACGATATTATCCTTGAAACCTGAAAGATAATAACATAAAATGGTGAAAATGATGCATAAACTTTGTCTCTTGCCTGCCAATAGGATATAATCAAGCAAATAAAAAATGGAGACATAAATGCTCCTGAAAATGGATCTTCGTTGTGCTTGAACCTCTTCCCTTTCCAACCCTAGTTGCATCTAATTTCTTATTAGTCCTTGCATAGCAATACATGTTTTCAAGGGGCTTTAAGTTTAACTACTTATTAATAATGGTATCTTTCAACCAATCAAAAGTAAGTATTTTTAACCACTGTCAAATTTGTTCTTTAATGTTTAAAAGCAATTTTGTTAACCAAAAAATTTTAAAGATAAATTATTTGGATTGTGATTGGCTGAATCCTTTAAGTGACATGATCTTCTTAATCTGAGATTTATTTCTTACCCTTCATTTTTAACTCTCATTAATGTGCCCATAAATGCCTGTCTGCTGAGCTGGCACTGACAATTAATTAAGAGTGATTGACATTTAATTTTCCTTGCCCATTCCAATTAGTACAGAAAGTTGCATCACATTAACTTGTTGGCTATTGTGCATGTCATACATGTCCATCAATTATGCTGCAAACTACATGTTTGCATAGATTCCACTATCAACTCTTCAGAACTTTTTCAAACAAATGAATACATATCTAACACGTATGCATTGTGCTTGTACACAGTATTATAGTAAACCAAGTTTTCTTTATGTCTTATATTTTAGTCATCATAAAATATTGAAGTTTTTGCTATTATATGCTATACAGCTTATATTTTATGGCATAAGTAATACTATATACAATAGACAGCAGAAGTAACGCTTTTAAAAGATTTCAGAGAATAAAATATCTATAAGCCCTGTGCAAAACATCTCTAAAAGTGTAGGTGTGGTGTTAGTTTATGTTATATTTCTAAGCTGAAGTTGTTTGCTTCTGATTGGACAAAAGTAGGGCACTGAATGTAGGTTTCCTGTGATGGGACTAAGATTTCAGATGATGAAAGATCTATAATCCCTGTGCAAAACATACCCAAAGGCTGAAAGTGTCAATGCAGAGTTTCTTTCTATTTGCTTCTGTGCTGAGGTGGTTTTCTTTTCCCCTTAATTAGACAAAAGTAGGGCACTGAATGTGAGTTTTCTCTCCTGGATGCAGATTTATCCTATTTGGCTTTGCTCTTATCTTCTATTCAAGCTCCCTATAAGGATGATGATGTATCAAAAGCCTGAGTTTGAGAGGGAACACGGGCAAGGTGGCATTGAATATGCTGAAATATACACAGATGTTAGAATTTATTATGCTCCAGATTCTGTCTTGTGTGGCAAAGCATTTGATGGGGCAGAGGCAGTATAAAAAATGGAGAATTGTCTGGTTGAGAACCATGGATATCAACCACAATATGCAATTTCGGAATTAAAAGAGATAGGTTTCTGGCACATGCTTGATGCTTCTCTCTACAACTGCTACAGAGACAAATACAGAGCTGTGGGTACTTTTGTGAGTGCTAGTTCTACTATAAAATTAAGAGGGGGAAGAAAGACTGGGTAGTAGGTTCAATAGGAAAAGCAAAAGCAATACAAGAATGGACACGCTGAATTAGATCAACCTATAGAGCAAGCATAAGAGCCAGAATGCCTACATGGCTTGTAATTATGATGTGGGTTTCAAATTTCAATAGGTAGTTTGTTGTGATATTCCTATCGGGATTCAACCGTGTAGTTTGAGTCAAACTCATTGACCCATGTTTCATGAGTAGAGGTTCACAAGAACCCATCTCTCATGATAATAAATGGTCCACTTAGCACTCATTGCATCTAGGTGATTCTCACAGAGGTGAAGCACTAGGCCTTCCCGAGAGGTCACCCATCCCGGTACTACTCTAGCTCAAGCGCACTTAACCACAGAGTTTTCCCCAAGGTTAAGCCCGCTTAGCTTGCAACCCCATTTGCAAAACCTTCAGCAAGTGTTGTGCCTTATGAACCATTCATTATAGAGCCCCTTTAGTTCATCAATTGATAAGTAGGAGGTATTTTTCACAACGTGTCAAATTGTGATATTGCTATTAGGATTCAACTGTGTAGTTCGAGTCAAACTCATTGACCCATGTTTGTTCCTCATAAATTCTGTAGATGTAGAAGGATATTTCATGGCCTCAAAGTTTCAAACCCATGGCCACACCTCAGCTTCAAATCTGCCTAATTAATGGATCTGTTGGAGTACACTTTATTAGCTCTACAACAAGCTCAGGAAAATGACCAACAATCTCCACGGCTACATGTCAAAAGCCCTCAGTAGACAGAAAACCCAAAATCCATAGATATAAATTTAAAACACTTCTCAGGTTTGAGTGAAACACAAGTTACAGTGGAGCTAATTTGTATTTCCGGTATTTTATACTCTGCAAGTGATTCATCATGCTTTCCTTCAAATTCAATTTTCCCATCCAGGGTTTGGTGAAAACATTAGACAATTGGGTTTTTGATCTATCCTAGCTTGAGCATTGAACTTTTGGTATTACATTCCAATGCTGTGAGGTGGATTCTTCACTAACTCGTCAAAACATAAGCGCAATATGTTAAAGAGGCAACAGCAAAACTGACTGTTTTATATTAGTAGCCTCTATGTTGCCTCTAATGCTTACAGAGAGTCTAACTTGGTTTTGAACCAGGCACTCTAGGTTATTTGAAAAAGCTTTAGTTTGTGACTCAAGTACAGAATTGGATGCAAACTCCCAACCAAAATGAACCTTCAAATCACGTTATTGGTTCCAGAATGACATAAGGAGAAAGTAGGTTGATGTCTGTTAAACCAGTAATACACACCGGTCACATTTGTGTCATGACAGTAGGAAAAAATAAGTAGAGATTAGCCAGCTTTAGCCATCAGGAAGCATTAACATGTTACCCAGGGCTTTAGCATCCCCATACCCAGGATGTTTTGTGGACATGGCTATGCCTCGGAAATGTTCCTAGGTAGGTCTCCTAACCGTTATGTCTTAGGAAACATTTTACAAACACACAGGAAAAGGCTGGGCACATTTAATGTCCACTAACTGTACCCACCCAGAAAAGTTTTAGAAAAAAAAAGACTAGCCTGAATCTGATAAAATAATAGAAAAATAAGACTATTAGGGGGCCCAAAAGACCCCACACCACTTTCATAGCCCAAAAACAGCCCAATTTTATTCCCAACGACCACACTTTCAAGCCAAAACAGAACAGCCCAAAAAGAAGAGCAGTGTCAGTCCCCTAACCCTGATGTTTGGCAGGAAACATTTTGCAAATCCCCAGGAAAAGGATGGACACATTTAATGTCCCCTAACCATCCCCACAAAAAAGTTTAAAAAAAAAAAAAAAAACTTGCCTGAATCTGATAAAATAATAGAAAAATAAGTATTAGGGGGCCCGAGATTAATAGCCCTAACACAGCTCGTTATATCCCCACTGACCACTTTCAAGCCGAAACAAAACAGCCTGAAAAGAAGAGCAGTGGCAGCAGGCAGTTGAAGGTTAAAAATTTGAACAGTTGATCAGTGAACGTGAAAGATACAAAGAAGTGCAGCAGCATTAGTGACAAGAAGAAGGGCAGCAGCTGAGGTAGGCATCTGTTTTTTTAATTTTCTGGCCTTTTTTTTATATATTTTTCAAGATTCAAGAGTTAAAAAAAATTATTTTCAGATTTTTTTGTCATTTTCAGTTTGCACTTTGCACTCTTTTTTTCTCAAAACAACAACACAAGCAGCAATGAGAGTAGTGAACATGAAACTATTGGCATGGACCAAAGAAAAGTTTCAAATGATGGTTCATGAGGGTGTGGAAGTGGTATAGATGATGTGGGTTAGCCATATTACCTGTTTGAATGACCTTCCTGATGCAAGAGCATTCCTAGCCTAAAGCAATTGATCACCACAAAAAAAAATCTTTAACATTTGTTTCTTTTGAAAGTATTTTCAATGTTCTTCAGTTGTTTTCCAATAAAATGCAGCAGGTTTCTAGAACCAAATTCCTCCACATTTGTTCTTCTTTCAGTCAATCTTCATAACTATCACTGCAAGCATTGTCAACATTCAATAAGTTGTGTGGCAACGATTCTGGAATACCCTAGTTGCAGTTTGAATATAGCTCTGTAAAGCATTTTAAATGTTCCATCCAAGTTTCATGAGAATCTAATAAACACATCTATGCTTTCTATCTTGGGGACTTGAACTAGACCAAGAAATGTATAACAAAACCTTGTTTTGGACTTGCAGAAGACTCTTGAATACAACATCAATTTCTAAAATTCCTAACTTGAATTTGGGTTCGAAGATGGATCAAGTACAAAACTACACTAATTTGAAGACTCCCATCTCCTAGTGCATCACTGAAGATGAATTGATACATTACCAGTCCAACATGCTACAAAAGGCAATGTGCCAAATTCCAAGGCCGAGTAATGATTAAATCATTTAATATTGGAACAGATGATCCTTATTCCATTCCCCTAGGTTGGTTTACTAATTTTCCTTGAGTCACATATTATTCTACATCCACCTATGTAAGGAAGAGTCTATATCATTTGAGGACAAAACAGATAGACGACATATAAGATATAAAGGACAGTAGAGGGCAAGTCTAGACAAGGCCACGTCAAGAATAGAAGAAAAGGCATATGTTTGACTTTCTAAATTAAGAAAGATCCTATTTGATCTACTTTATAATCAAACAATCGAGGCTGGGCATGTTGCAAGCTATTGATGCTTTGTTAAAATTTGATGTTTCTGAATCATTCACACTTTCGCAGTTTTTTGTTAATTCCATTGTGCATTGTGTTTGAAAGCTATATTGTTGAATTGAGTGTTGTGTGTTTACATTTTTGCTACATGGTTAGTCAACACTTAATTGGACCCACAAACTAAGTACTACGTCAGTTCCATCTTTGTAAGACCTTATGCAAAGGGCCCATTCAAACCCTCTAAACCTCTTTTTGCAATTTTGAACAGCTTTATACAAAGATAATAGAATAATATGGGGGGTGTAGAGTTTGGTTGTGTCATTTCTACAACAATGATTTCAAAAGGAGCTACACTAGAGAATCTAGCCACCCTTTGGGCATTACAAGACAAGGGTTAAAATATGTCCAATAATAACATTGGCTAAGAAGGTAGAGGTAAATAGATTGTTTATGAAGGCTGAAGCAAAATCTAAGGGTATGCCAATAGAGTATACAAAATCAGCTATCCATCCATGATTGCTAGTGGTGAGGTTTCTAGAAGAAGAAAGAAGAAGACTAGGTGAGAGGCCAAGGGCAACTGCAAGGGAATGTTTCTCTTTATTTCAAACAAATGTTGTTGGTCCCTCGTATGACCCCTTGAAGAACATAAAACTACACACCAAGCTCCTTGATAGAGACATGAGGAGGACATGAGACAAACTTGGCTAACAATGGGATGCTCTATTATCATGGATAGGTGGATTGATATTAGACATTGGCCACTCATCATTATTATAGTCACATGTGCAACTAGCTTTTATTTTCTTTGAACTATTCATTGTTCAGAAAGAAAAAGAATCCAAACTTCCAATTTCAAATTTTAGAGGATGTCATAGAGGAGGTTGGGGCCTCAAATGTTGTATAAGGGGTCACCAATAAAACATGTGTATGTAAATTAGCTGAAATGATCGTGGAGGGTGCTTACAAGCATATTTTTTGGACCTTGAGTTGTGTTCATATGTTGAACAACACATTGAAAGATGCATGAAGTATTAGATTGGGTGAAGAGAGTTGGCAAAAGAGAAATATTTAGATGTTCATTTGCAACCACCACACCTCACTCTCTTCAAAACTTTTTTGAGGAAGGAATTCCTCAAACCCATGGAAACTAGATATGCCAACTATTTTATTTTGTTAGAGAGGATGCTTGAGATGTCCAAGCCTCTACAATTAATGATGGTTAATTGAAAGTGGGATAAATGGCTAGAGGTTAACACAACTTTTGGAAATAGTGTGAAGCAGATTAACCCTAATGATTAGTGGTTAACAAGGTAACAAAATTCTGATTTTATTATTAAATTATTAGTTTATTATTGTTTGTAATTTGTAATTTATTTTCACTTTTTGTATTAACACTCGCTCTTGTCATTTGAGTCTTATTCTTTTTTGAGATGTTTGTTCGCAAATGAATTTGCTCCTTCATTCTTGCATGTTGTGTGGGTTGTTAGATATGTTGATACAAACTCTCCTAATCATGGAGAGTTTTACAAGATATTTAACAACATATTTGGGCAAACGAAGCAAGCAATTTGAGGGAGGGATTTTGATTTGGGATTATATGGGGAGCATATTAGGCCTATTGTGATGCAGTGGTGGAACACTATGAACACCCTACTTTATATGGCAACCTATGTTCTAAATACCAAATGGTATGTATTGAAGGTTGGGATATTGCCTCCTTGTGATGATGAAGAGGTGAAAGAAAAGTTAATAAAGGCCCTCTAAAAGATGTGTAGCATTGAGGAGGAAGCTTTATTTCGAACACAATGGGTTTCCTTTGTTAATCTTTTGAGTGCAACATCAACAAAATAGAGGCAAAGATAGATAGAATCGCATTAGCTCAATCTAACCCTATTGGAGGGTGGATATGGCTTGGTATGGATGCGATAGAGTTGAGGATGGTTTCCATTCACCTCCTTTTATAGGTTGCTAGTTCCTTTTTACAAAGAAGAACTAGTTCACATGCAACTTTTTTCATTCAATTATAAGGAATAGAGTATTGCCCACCCATGAGTTAACATTTTCCTTGTCCTAATGTTTCTATGATTGGATTAAAGGTTATTTTGACTTGATCGTGATATGATATAATTATAGGATGGATATATGCCTTGCTAGCTTACATGTCCTCGTTGGTCATTATATGTTGCTTTGGTTATGATCTCTATTGTTAGATTTGATGCTTTGCCTTGAGTGTGTAGGATATATACAAGGGTTTGATTGATGGATGTAGAAGAAAACAACATGGATTCACTTGATCTCCTCACCATCCCCAATCCTTGTAATCGAGTTAGTGACCCATCCTATTAAATTGTGAATAAAAGGATGTTCTCTATGTGTACATAATTTGCCACTAATCCAAACTATTGGTGATTTTGAACCCGTGTGTTGTGGGTGAACTCACAACGTACTTGCTTCCTTTGTGCATGTTTATTTACCTTGAGTTTGCTTGCATTTTATTGAAATTTTAAAATGCTTGTTGTGGAGTGTTTGCAAAATAATCTTAAATTTAGTTAGAAAGTTAGTTGTTTAATAGCCTTCACGAAAAAGTCATGCATTTTAATATTATGGAAATATTTGAAATATGTTGTAAGTTAAAAGATATTGTTTTTATTAAATGCATTAGTTAATTTGGGAAATTACTATGCTAGTCATTTAAAGGTAATTCATATAAGCATTTGTCTATTTAGTGAAATTGTTATGTTAGTCATTTAAAAGGTATTTTTGCAAATGCATTTGATTTAAATGATTAATGAAATATCAAAAGGAAAAATATTCATTTGCAAAATATCTAATTTTGAAATATCCTTTTTTGAATTAACATGTGAGCATGAAATAGAAAAAAAATGAAATAAGGGTTTAGGGATTTTTGGAGTGAAAAGGGAAAAAGAAGAGTTATCATTTCATTCTTTCTTTGCTTTGCCTATTCTTCTTTCTCTCCCTCTTGTGTGTGGATGCTTGGATTGAGAAATAAAAGATTGGAAGGGATTTGTTTATTAATTGATATGGATTGGATTGCAAGCGTATGTGCTTGCTTCAGATTGATTTCTAGCTCAAGAATCTCCCTCAGAAAGCTTGCACAAAAAGAGGCATTTTCCTTTTAATAAAAGAATGTCATTTCTTTGTGTAAATTCCTTGTTAGCATATGTCTTGTTTGAATATACTTGAAATTGGATCTGTAAGGAATTCATTTTGTTAAGCATTTGTTATAACTATAGATTTCAATTCGTATAGTGGTAGCATAGATGCAAAACTCACGAAAAACTCGATGAGTTGCAAGCATGCTGAGTTTTTGCACCATTTACTCGCCAAGTTTTTGGCAAGTAATCTCCAAAAACTCAGCGAGCTTTTGAAAAAAACTCACTTGATCAGAACAAAAACCCATGCGGCCAGAAAAAAGGTCATTTCGACTTTTTTTTTCACTCTTTCATTTGCTCTGCTTCAGAAAAAACACTAAAATGATGTCTTCAATGAAGGTTTGTGTGGCTTTGATGGTCTTAATTTGGGTTTTATTGTTAATGCAAAATGATGTACACCATGAAGGTTTGTGTGGTTTTGGAGGTCTTAATTTGGGCTTGGTAGCGGGGCCTCCGCCCCTCAACCCCACCCTGTATCATGACAGGGAGCGTGCCCAGGGCACTGCCCCGAGACCTCGCGAGGGGCGCTGCCCCTCGACCCCACTGGGGGCGTTGCCCCTTGACCCGCTGGGGGCGCTGCCCCTCAACCCCATTGGGGGCATCGCCCTCAAACTCCCATTGAATTCATTTGATTTTCTAGGTACTCTCCACTATTTAGTTTCAATTTTACAAAAACAATTTGCTTTTTTCAGTTTGTTTCAGACTATTAGTATCAACGCATTGAGCATTCCACATGAGGATGCCACTTTGTATCTAATTTTCTTTCAAATCAATCAAATATAACTAGACTCATCTTGTTTCCTCTATGTACTCATTTATTGACTCATTGGATGCATCTTATCATTGAATTTTGCAAAAAAAAAAAAACATTTTTAATGAAGTTTACGCAATTTTTTAGGTTGCCGAGTTTTCGTCGAGTTTTTGCTAGGTCAAGTTTTTTGGGCTTGCCGAGTTTTTGCAATTGGCGAGTTTTTCGACTATGAGTTGTAGCTTCATATTATTTTGGAATTTTCAATGTCATCATTATACAAGCAAAATTTCTCCAAAAATTTGTGTGATTGCATATTTGTGGTGTTGGGTGGATTTAGAACAAAATAGTATTGTTAGAAAATTGATTTGATGTTTTTTCTAATTTTCTTGAAAAATGTGAAATGGCCCAAAAACATTTCAAATATCCTTACAAAAGCTGTGATTAAAAAATTGTAATCCCTAGCCTATTTAAAGTGAGAGGGTATAATTTTATTTTTTAAGTTATGCACATTTTATTTATGGTAAAAATTTAGTGAATAGTGAAAAGCTTGAAGCTTCCATTAATAGTGATTGGGCTTTTTGCATGTAGCTCGAAATTGTTAAAATATGAAATTTGGATTTTAAGACATGAAAAAACTTTTTTTCTTGTGAGACAAAATGTCTCATGTTGGAAATGTGATTTCTTACCTTTGGATACATGTGTCATGTTTTTCAATGAAATATCCCCAATGGGATCTGCCCTAAAATTCTGATTTTTATTTTTACTCAAACCCTAATTCCAATTTCTGATTTTTTTATTTTTTGAAAACAAAATATCGCAGCGAACATACAAGTGCCAAAACATGACAAATAAACATGCCAAATGATACTACCAATTGATATTCATATCAAACATGAAATCCATCATAAAAAACACAAGATAGGGCATCCATCCAAATGCCACATACAAATCTGATTTTCTGTAGGTAACTTCTGCTGTTACAAAACTGAATATTCTAGACTGATTTTTCAATGAATTCATGGGCTTAAACATGCCAAACCTACGCCCAGATTTCTGCTCTATAAATCAAATCTAAACCCAAGATTGTACATACCACAAATATGCAAATTAGTCTTCAAACATCAAGCCCTAGATGGGTGAATCCTTCCTTGGCAAGTGCTTAGGGTTTGCTGCTCCAGAAATGCAAAATCGCCCTCCAAAGATGGACGCTCAAGTCTGCTCCAAAGTGGTGCTCCAAATAAGAGCAAAACCCTAATGCAATATGCACACAAAATGCGACAACAATGTTGCTCCAAATCTGATTATGCAATGATACTCCAAACCTCCAAATGTCTCCAATGAAGTGCAATTAGAACTCCGTTATGATTCCTCCACAAGATGAGCTAGGTTTTTGTCCAACTCACCGTATTCACAAGGGTTTACGTCCTTGGAATAAGTCCCAACCAAAGTTGCAGCCAAAGAGAAGAATCACCAAATGAAAATATGATATGAATCGATGATGAAATGACCTCAAATGTTCTTATATTTATAGCCACCTTTCCCTCCAAATCTGACCAGCCTCCTCAAGGCAATATATATATATATTTTTCTCCTCCAATCTTGGCTGACCTCAATAAAGTATTCTTATTTTATTTCTATTGTCTTCTCCAAGGGAGCGAACCTCTTTATGACCCTTGATATTACAAGGCAATTTTATTTAATTATTTCTCCTTCACCAAATGGCTCATAAAAATGTAGGAAGTCACTTCATATCTTCAATTAGCCCAATAAAATTGATTTAATATAATATTTAATCAATTAGGTAATTCCCTTAGCCCTTCGGCTTAGCCTACGAGAATAGATAGGCTAACCAACCCCATTAGATGACCACTCAGAAAAAAGGGAACATTACATTCAAGCTCATTCTTTGTGACATGATCATTTGGGTCATTTTGAGCTAGGATTGACCCCTAGAGTTAGAAGTGGAGGGGAACCCATTGTGATGTCACTCTACGTCTTTATCTAATTGATGCAGGAGCATCCAAGCAATCCTTGTTGTACTTTGTCTTGTTTGATCCCTTATTCCTTCCTAGGGTATGCCATACACTTGTTGGCATTAAATAAACCTATAATTTATTATTGGCTGGATAATCAAATTGTTGGTCAACCTTTTGTTGCAATGGTTGTCTCCTTTACTATTGGGTGCCCCAAGAAAGGCGTGGACATTTAAATTTCTAGTAACCTTGACTGGAAGCTACATGAATTTATATTTTCTATTAGGGATTGTTGTCTCCACTCACTTAGCATTAATCATGGGATTTAAGACTAATATTGGTTACTTTTTTGGGGAGAACCTTATTTTTATAAAAGGAGCAGAAAGTTGATTATGAGATAGGGGTGGGGAGTAATTGGGGTTCATAGGAATAAAAAAAGTTGAACAACATTGTTTTGAATCCTGTAACAATAGGCAATGAATGGAAAAATTTATTTTATTTCGTGTGTTGATGTAACAAGAATTGGCTACATGCTTGTAAGCTAATATTTAAAGTAATAAAACTCTAATCTTATTGTAAGGCTATCATTTTCTTTACAAAGTGTTGTTAATTCATGATTTATTTGTTGTTGTGGATTAATTGGGTGTGCATGGCTTCTTAGATTGGCTTCACCTCATAGGGTCCTTGATCCTCGATTGCATCATTTGGTATCAAAGTGGGGTCCTTCTTTGTTGGGTTGAGTGTGTGAGACTCTTATATGAATCCATTGCGTGTGTGGGAAAAGCTATATAGGTATTCAGGAAGACATTGGGTACAAATGGACTTCAGGTGGGGGACTGGTAGATGGCATGTGAGAGAAAAAGCACCCAAAATTGTGGATTTAACACAAGGGATGAGAGAGATCCAAGCAAGATTGGCTACAATGGAGGCAACCCAAAGAAGGGGGGTTCACCTTGAAGATGTGAGTGATGATGAAGGAGAGGGGTCTCAAGAAACTCAAGGACATGAAGAAGAAGCAAACAATGTTGTAGAGATCAGATTTCTTGGAGCCATAGCAAAGATTGTGAGTACACCCAATACGCCTTATTGAAGAACTCATAGATTAGATTACAGAGAAGGAAAAGTACTTCAACTATGAGTCAACGGAGAAACCCAAGAAAGTGAAGTTTGCTTGCATATGGTTAAAAGGCCTTGCATCTTTATGATGGGACTATGTACAAATTGAAAGGGAAAGAAAATTAGAAGTTCAGATAAAATGATGTCTAAACTAAAGGCCAAATTCTTACCTTTAGAATATCATATGAGCTTATTAAAAATTTACAAAACTTGAGATAAAGGGAATTAGACATGAAGGAGTACATTGAGGAGTTCTATAGACTCACTATAAGGGCTAAACATGTAGAAGATGCCAAAAAAAGGTAGCAAGAAATGTGAATGGACTGAATTTTAATATCCAAGACGAAATTAGTTTGAATAACTTTAGAAGCATAGAGGAAGCCTATCAATGTGCATAGAAGGCAAAGAAGTTGTCACGAAAGCAACAAAGGAACTCCAAAGGAAGAGGAAGACGAATTGTTGAAGACAAAAGACTGCAAAATAGTTAAGGAGAGTCTAGTACTTCCTGTAATAAAAATTACAATCAAGACACTAAAGGAAGAGGGAACACCTTCAAAGGGAGGGGAGTATTCAAAAGAGGAAGAGGTAAAAGTTTTACTTGTTATTGATGTGATAAAGTCATAGGGCCTATGAGTATCCACAAGAACTACTAGATTATGGAAGGAATCATGTTGTCAAAGCCAACGAAGAGTATGAAATGCCATCTCAACACACAATACACCTTGAACAAGGAGAAGCTCTCATGATGAAGATGCGTTGCTAAAAACAAAAAAAGAAGAATGAGAGCCAGCAAAAAGAAAAAATTTGTTTTGAACTATTTGCAAGTCCAAAGGTAAGTGTTGTGAAATTTTGGTAGACAATGAAAGCATGAATAACTTAGTATCCAGTGAAATGGTCAAAAAGCTCAAGCTAAAAAGAATCAAACATCCAAGACCTTAAAAGGTATTGGAGCTGCTAAAAGAACACCAACTTCTGGTAAATGAGTAATGTCTAGTTAATTTCCATATAGGAATATATCAAGATGACATGTTGTGTGATGTCACAACCATGGATGCTTGCAAAGTTTTGCTTAGCAGACTTTGGCAATATGATAGAGGGGCTATTCATGATGGTGAGAAGAACACCTACACCATCATGAAAGACAGAAAGGAATACACATAAATCCAATGAAGGATGTGAAGGAAGAAGTGGACAGCAGTCTGAAGGTATTAGTTTCTAGAAAGTAGTTTTTAAGTGAGAAAAAGAAAAGATAAGGCATGTTTTGCACATGTAAAAACAGCAAGCATAAAAGAAGAGATCTCTATGAATGAGGATGTAAAGGAGATAGATTGTGAAATGGAAGGAGACCTATTATTTGATGATGGGAAATAATTTGTGGAATCCATATGTGGTAAAGAGGCTGAGATTTCATATAAAGATAAAGATAAAGAAATCCGTATTTCTCTTTTGCAGGGAAGAAGGGTTGAGGACAGCATTGAAGAGTTTCAGGTTTTCATGAAGGAAACAGTGGAGGTGGCTAGAGTGCACATCAGTGGACATGAGTTGAGTGTGGCTGAAGACCATGCATATGACAAAGAAAAATAGAAAGAAGAATGAAGACAGAACAACCATGGAAGTTGTTGAGAATGAGCCTTTTGGAGTCTATCATGTGAGCACAAATTGTAAGAAAAATGTAAGAAATGGAGAAAATTTGGATAGCATGATGAAGAACTAGAAAAAGTGTTTGTGGGATCTCTTGATTCCCTTGATGTGCTTGATCAATTTGCAGAACCTGCAAAAGAAGGAATGCAAAGAAAGGGGAAAAGTGTGGTTCAGTCTTGCATACTCATATGCATGAGAAGCAAGGTGAAGGAGTAGAACAAGAAAGTATATTGCAGCAGCAGTTGAAGAGCTGGTTGCTAAGGATGTGGCAGCAGAAGAGGATTGTCTTCAAGTGAACATGGAGACAAGCAAGAGCAAAAAGGTGATGGTAAAATAAAGTTCTCAAGGGAGCATTCAAGAGGAAGTTCATTTGCAGCAACTAGAGGTGGGAGAGAAGACTCTTCCAAGTGCAAGCAAATGAGACTGAAAAAGGTCACTCATGCGGCAAAGAAACAAACAAGAAGATAGAAATGGTGGTAAAAGAAATATTTTCATAATATAGTGATAGAAAAGGAAGTAACAATTTTTTTAAAAATTTATTGTAAAGATTTTGAGTGTAGGAGAATATGATTTTTGGTGGATGTACAATGGTGGGTTGATCCCATGAAAAGAGGAAGCAATTGGTGGAGGAAAAGCATAAAGAGGAGGTTAGTTATTGGTGGACCAAAGCCCACAAAAGGCATAAAAGATGATGAAATAATTTGGCAAAAGGAAGAAGGATTTGTTCCAGCTAAGTGCTAGAAGAAGCGAAGAATTTTTTTTTGAGGTATTTAATTTAGTAATGGAGCTTGATGACAAATGAATGTAGTTGGTATGAGTTTTCCGTAGTCCATCAATTAGAATTGTGCAAGCTTCTGGTTTAAACTGTGTATGTTTTTTGTTCAAAGTTTCGGATCACATTCTGCTCTTCTTGATGATGGATCACTGGGTGTGATTCAAATGTCGAACAAAAAACACACATAGTTTAAACCAGAAGCTTGCACAATTCTGAGGAATGTATGCTTTCTAGAAGAGTGGTTCTACCACTCAGCTCTATTTATGAACCATGCTTGCAAACTTCTTACCCAACGTTATGATGCAGAAGCATCCAGGCATTTCTTGCTGGACCTTTTCTTTTCAAAACCCTTATTCCTTGCTAGGGCCCACCATACCCTTGTTGGCATTGAATATTCATGGGCATTTAAATTTCTGCTAATCCTGACTAGCGGCTACATGAATTTATGTTTTCTATCAGGGATTGTTGTCTCCACTCTCTTAGCATTAATCATTGGATTTAAGGCTAGCAGCAATAACTTTTTTTCTGGAGTGCCTTATTTTTAAAAAAGGAGTAGAAACTTGTTTATGAGATGGGGGGGGGGGGTGTTATTGGGGTGTGTAGGAATTACAGAGGCTTAACAACATTTTTTTTCAAGTCTATAACAGCAAGTAGTGACAGGTAAGTTCTATTTTATTTTGTGTGTTGACGTAACAAGAACTAGCTACATGCCTATAAGCGGGTATTTAGAGTAATAAAAATTCAATCTTATTGTAAGGCTATCATTTACTTTACGAAGTGTTGAAAATTCATGATTTATTTGTTGTTGTGGATTAACAAGGCATTTATGGCTGCTTGGATTGGTTGCCCCTCATGGGGTACCTAATCCTTGACTACATCACTAGTGGTCTTCTCCTATTGATTATTGGATTGTGGTGCCTAATTATGTATGTGATTCCCTTGCTTGAGTGTTGTTGGAATGTCACACTCGTTGCTTGGTGTTGGTGGTTGTCACCATTCCTTTTAGTTTTTTATATTTTTGGTTGTTGATTACCACAACCCTTTGCACAATTGTTTGATTATAATCATAATGCTTATGATTATTGGATAATGATGCCATGTGTTTAATAGATCATTATGTAATGCTTTGTTTTTCATGCTATGACCATTTGGTATAAATGATGATTTAGCATATATTAATAGATGAATTGTAATATGGTTTTGGAGTGATTTCCCTATTTCCTCCATTTTATTGAAATGATTTGATTAGTGTTGATGAATAGTAAAGGACAAGTTATGTGGATTAAAAATTTAAAAGTATTGAAACTCCTTGTATCAAATTATTCCTTTCTCCTAATTCTGGTTGGGTTGTGAGTACCCTTCTCCTAATTCTGGTTGGGTTGTGAGTACCCAGGCGATTATATATGTATTGGACCCTTGTGTGTATTCAACTATGGTTGTGCATTGAATTACTAATGTATTGTTATCCTTGAATTATGCATTGGACCATTGATGTGTGTGTATTCAAGTGTGGTTGTGCATTGAATTCTATTGGATTATTATTCCAGTGTGTTATGCATTGGATGGTGTGTGATACACAAGTGTAACCATGTTGTGTATTATTGATGTCTTATGTGAGACCCTAGTTTGTGTAGGAGGCATTGAATTCTATACATGATCTTCTCTCTCTATAGCTCAAGGGTTGCCTAGAGTGGCAAAGGCATCTATTGCACACGAGGATGGTAATATAGTTGGGAGGTGGTTGACATTCCCCATTGGTCCTTGTTTGGAATATAACTTGAGAGCTTGAAGAGCTCTTGGTTTGGTATACTTGTCATCTCGTATTATGCCTTGAATTATGTAAGGGTTGTAATTACATGATTTATGTAATTGAGAATGTAATTGATTTCATAATGTGCCTATCCTTGTATTCATCAAATGCAAACTTGTAATTGTAATAATTAATGTGTTATGTATTTTGGTGGAAGATGCATGTGTAGATGAGTAATTCCATTTGAGCATCATAGATGTTGCTATTTGTGCTTTTGGGAAAAGTGCTTAAGTGATTTTATTTCATGGATATGTCGTAGATGTTAATTGAAAATCCATGGTGTGGTTGGTGTTCATCCAACTCTTATTTCCATTAAGATATGATCAATTCGATATATCATTGTAGCATGATTAATAGGCTTATTCTCATGCATTGTGTAGATGAATTAGATATTATTTGGAAAGAACTGATTTAGGTGGATTAAGCATTGGGTTGTGCTATCAAAATGAAATAAGATTCATTATCGTATCATGTCCTTGCTTAGAAATGATGCATGGAAACTTAGGCTCTAAATTGTGTTTTAATAACATGTTGGAGTAGGCTTGTTAGCCATGTAAATAGAAACAATGTGCAATTGATATTTGTAATGATGAATCTTGGTATTTTAAATTCAATGTTATTGGATCCTATTGTTTGGAATTAAAACCATCTACATTTGGGATGAGATTCATTTCATGGTAATGCAAAATGTCATTATTTGAGTAACATTTGCTTATAATCTTATAAGGGATTTAACTTGTTTGGGCATCATGATTACAAGATGTTTAGGCTTAATTTTTATGAAGTTGAAATGAAAATAGAAGCTATGTTTTGTTTATCATTTGACTACTATAAGCAAATAGAATCAATGATATGATGTTGTGTAGTTGATATTATTGCTAGGAGTTCAATTATTCTTTTATGCTTGTCGCATTTGAAGCATGATGTCAATTCTTCTGAAATATATGTTATGCTTTGAACATTGCTATCGTTGGGGAGTAGAATCATTAGTTTATATTGTGCATTCAACTCATGTTAGAGTTAACACCTACCATGTATGCTTGCATTTTACATGAGGCAAATGGGTATGCTAGCGAATAATAGCATTTTGGATTAAAATGAATCCTTTGATTTATGTATAATTGTATGCATGTTGTTGAACCTAGAGTGCAAGTAAATGTTTAATTCAAACTTCAAAACATTTCTAATTAGCACTTGGTTTGAGATTGTTATGCCTTGTTTCAAGGCTAGCATGCTATATGCTTGTTTGGCCTAGCCCTACCTTTGTCTTGCTTTGTGCGACATCATTTTTGCCTTTGAGGTTCCTAGCAATTTTTACACTCCATTGTGTTGGTTTGTGTGACCTTATTTCTGCCTTTGAGGTTCCTTGCAATTTTTTCACTCCATTATGTTGGTTTGTGTGTTTGTGTGTTTTCAACTAGACAACAACTCAATTGGTCAAGACCTTGTATCTCCCAATTGACCTAGCTCTTGAGGTAATCCTAGTGAGTGGATGTCATTCCCACAACTTCTCGGATGTTAATTGTGTCATCTTGAGTTGAGGAATGAAGTGGTGTGTTGCTCTTGTTCCAATCCTTGTGTCATGAACTAGTGTCTGTTCTTTGCCTTAGAGGAAGCTCTATCCTCTCATATATGCATCAAGGTGACTTTGTCACATGACATGGTTAAGTCTTCCACTTGTGTTGCAATGCTCATTGCATTGGTGTTGCATACATTGTGTATTAGCATGTTCTATTATAGCATCATCAGTGCATAGGCATGTAATGGGACTTGTTGATGTTGCATTTACATAGCAAACAAATTGCTTGACCATGTTTTGACTGCTAATGTCTTGGATGAAAACTCGGGGCATTACAAATAGGCTTACCTCTTGACAAGTGAAGAAATTGGTAGTCATGCATAGTGCCTTGTGACTTCAAGATTGACGGAGTCTTTGAGTATCAACAAACTCCAAATTTACAATGGGATGTTGATCCTGAAGGTACCATACAAATTGATGAGGCAGCACAAAAGAAATTGGTTGGGGTTTCATTGGATGAGGCAGTTCCTCACATTGGTAGTGACTCAGATGTAGAGTCTGATTTTGATTTAAACAAAGATGAAATAGAGTCATAGGAGTAGCAGATTTAATTGTCTACATTTTGTCATTTTGTAGTTGTAAACTTTTCACCTTTTGTTTTGTTGTATATGCACAGTGGTAATGAAAATTCAAATGATTAGACATTGAAATTTAGTTAATTTAAATGTTAACTAATGTGAATTCTCAATTCAAATGTCTATGAACATAAATATGAATATTTGAAATTTTCTATATTTTTAAGTTCCCCCTGCTTTTTTTTATTGTCATCCCCTAAATAAAGGCCTGTTGTCCCCTCCTGTCCCAGGAACTTGGTGGAACATAGGTTAATAATTGGTGGCCTGACCAATTTAAATTTTATAACCTACTAAATTGATCAAGCTTATTTATTTAAATTTCCACTTTGCAAGAGTGCAGTTGTTTTCCATGTATTATGCATTGTGCTCTGCTCATATGAAATCTATTTTAGATCTCCTGTGATTGAGAAATATCATATTAGCTATCATCTTGCCTTCCATTGTAAATGCTTTTTCTGTTAATTTGTACAGGAAACAGTGAAAATGTTGTTGGAAGAGTTTCCATATTTGAGCTGTTCCAATGGCTCACACGGATGAAGAACTACTAGTAAATACAAATAGATTCTGATGATAAATAAGGTTGTTGAAAATCTGCAAGTACAAGTGCCAGTGGGTTGAAGATAGAAAATTCATGTCGATGATATTTAATGCAACACTAAATATATGTGATATAGAGTATTCACAGATCTAATCAGCAATGTATGCTTTGACATGTAAGTGAAAATCATTACTTACAACAAAATTGTTCTTGATGAAACAGATCTTATTGAAGAGGCTCTGGCAGTCACAATTGGCTTGGTGTAACTCATGATCTCTTAATGCAAAGGCTCTAGGATGGAGAATATTGAATATTAGCTGCTGATTCATCAATTTGTAACCGGATGCTGATCAAATTAAGTCTCGCTTAGGTCTTAATTGAATTAACTTCTCCCTGTCTCCTAGGAAATATTTCAGGCATGACCTGCATATTCACCTGAAATCTCAAGGCCTTCAGGGTTTACTCATGGATTTCATCAGTGTCATCTTTATTGGCTCCAGCGTTGATGTGGAAAATCAATTTGTTTAGCTTTTTCACATAAACATCATCACTCAATCACTTCAATATAATCTATCAATTTGGAATCCAACCAGTTAGAACAATATGAGAGATGACAGTCAATTAAAGGAAAATAAAATGTGGATTGATTGGATCAATACTAAATTATAGGTAATAATAATGAAGAGAAGAGCCACCTGCTGTTTTCTGCAGTTCCTTGGTCACAACGACTGCTCTTGCCAGACAAGGAATGACAAAAGCTCTGTATCTTGTGCCTTGCAGAACAGAAGACGAGCCAATTGTAGTGGCGTACTTTGCATCAGGTTTCTCCAAAACTTAGGCCAATGTGCTGATATGGCCCTGGATTTCACATCCATATGCCACTTCAAGAAAATCAGAGAATCTAAACCCATGGTCCACAGAACTTGAGGGTTTCTAGGTTGCAGCCACGAGGTATTCAGGACCAAAAATTTCCTTGATTTGTGATATTTAATACAATACAAGAAGAAAAGTGCATGGGCAAAGGCCACTTGAATGGAAAACGACCTTGCAATATTGCCTGCAACTAAGATCTGTTGTGATCCATCTTCAGATCCTCTGATTTAGTAACTGCAGATAAAGCCATGGAAACCTGGATGCTCTTCTACCATGTAACAACTTCATTCAATACTGACATGCTTGGTCTGTTGATAAGCCAGACAGTGTTCTCTTTAAAGCTCATATTACTGCAATAGATCAATGTATTATGGGCACTATAAATTAATAACAGAGAGCCTAGATTTCAGGGTTTCACTTAGAACTAACAAAGAAGGCTTCTATAGATCTTGTTGTTGTGAGTTAAAGAGATATTACAGGAGATGAAGCCGAAGAAATTTGAACTGATGCTTTGAAGAGGGCTGAACACAGTGACCTGGGCCCAATTTATGTTATTTTCTTGTTGCCCTAATGCTAATTTTCAAAATCTGACACATTCACTTTCAAGTTTCAAAATCCATGGGCAAGATTAATTTGTAAAACTTACACATAAGATTATTTTAATAGTGATCTTTCCAATCTTAATTGTCAATTGTAGGCTGTAGATGCACTTGCTTAGTGTTTTCCAGAATGGGAACGCCTATCAGCATAATAACACAAAAATACAAGCCACCATTGAAGAGCAGAGGCATATGAATTTAGGCATCATGATGCACAGTGATGCTGACAATCTTATTTCTAAAGCTAATCAAGATCCTGCAAAATATGGCACAAAAATTGCAGTACATATCTTTCTCCAGTAAAACATAAAGGAATCCCATGGCAGTATTGCTGGATGGCCATCTTTAATGTAAATAATGTCTTTGGTCATTAACCAAAAAAATTTATGTTGCCGGTTCTGGTATGGATCCTAGTTTGGGTTCATAGATTCGGTTCGTGGATCTGACAAAAAAATATTTGGAGGTTGGATTCGTTTTGTATTCATCCGCACAAAAAAAATGTAAAAATTATAAAAAGAAAAAATTCAGCAGAAAATGCATATTTCTTAGTATTTTTATATACAAAAATATTTATAAACCTTATAAAATATGGTTAAAATTAAAATATAATATAATAAAATATTTTATTTTATAAATATTTATATAATAATATATAAATATCAATAATATTATAATATAAAAAATATTAATAACATAAATATACAATTATAATATATAAATAGAATATTATATAGAAATATTAATAATATAAATTTAAAAATATAATAACATATAAATGTAATATTATGATGTAAATATTATAATATATACTTGTGTTTCATAGAGGGCGGACTATATAAATATTAATAATATATTATTATGATATAAAAATATTAATAATATAAATATACGATTACGAGGCGGAGGGCCTAGCTCGATTGGCTAAAGCATCCTATTGCAGGCAAGAGATCACGAGGTCTAGTCTCCCCCCAAACCCGTGGTACCGGAGGGCGTGTTGCGCCAACGCCACCAGTCACGTGAAAAAAGTTTACCAGGCGCACTGCAGTTTATAGGGGGATGGAAACCCGACCGATTCCTGCAGTCTAAAATATATCTATATATATATACGATTACAATATATAAATATGATATTGTATAGAAATATTAATAATATAAATTTATAAATATAATATTATGATGTAAATATTCCATTGAAACGGGACTCGTCATGACTCGGCGAGTCCCGAGTTGAGTCACCCTGGTCGAGTCCTGGGGGCTCGGACTCGGACTCGTCGAGTTTGGAAGACTCGCCAGACTTGCCAAGTCTAGGCGAGTCTCGTCAGCAGGACTCGACAGGTAGGGTTTGAAAAGTGCAAAAAATTACATGAAATTTAAAGTTAAAACTTGTTTTTTTTTTTACTTATTGTGAATGCAAAATGATGTACGCCATGAAGGTTTGTATAGTTTTGGAGGTCTTAATTTGGGCTTGGTGGCAGGGGGCGTTGCCTCGGGACCCCGCTAGGGGCGCTGCCGCTGCTCCCAAACCCCCGCAAGGAACATTGCCCCTTGACCCCGCTGGGGGCACTACCCCTAGACCTTGGCGTTGCCCCTTGACCCCGCTAGGGGCGCTACCCCCAGACCCCCACAGGGGGCATTGCCCCTTGACCCAACTGGGGGCGTTGCCCCCAGACCACCACAAAGGGCGCTGCCCCTTGACCCCCGCAATGGGCGTTGCCTCTTGACCCCATTGGGGGTGCTGCCCCCAAATCCCCGCAAGGGGCACTGGCCCTTGACCCCGCTAGGGGCGCTGCCCCTCAACCCCACTAGAGGCACTACGCTTAGGCCCCCATAAAGGGCACTGCCCCTCAACCCCATTAGGGAAATTGCCCTAATACTTGAGATTATGGTTGTTGCATCATCCAAGACCTATCTTAGACACATTCGTAGGAAGGATGTAGGCTCCTTTGAGCCATAGACTTCTAGTTATTGTTTTGAATCTTTTGATATTTCATATTTGTTTGGAACATTTGATGTCATGGATTTCATATTCGATGAGTTTTGTACACATTTGAGTCTTTGACTATATATCTAAGTGTGCTATTTCCTTGAGCAACTCAGCGACAATTTGTGTTTATACTTTATGATCGATGTATACTTGTGTTAGTGACAAGGACCTTGATTGGGTTGACCGGGCAGATAGAGAGGTTGAGGCTATAGCCATGGAAGAGGATGAGGCTAAAGGATGAGCAAACACATCCACAACTAATGTTGGTGAGGGTGGCATGGAGTCACAAGTAGAGACTATGGCCGCAGTTGCTACATCATCTAGGACCCACCTTAGATGCCTTTGTAGGAAGCATGCAAACTCCTTTGAGCCATAGACTTGTAGTTATTGTTTTGATATTTCATATTTGTTTGGAACATTTGATGTCATGGATTTCATATTCCATGAGTTTTGTATACATTTGAATATATTTATATATCTAAGTGTGTTATTTCTTTCAGCAGCTTAGCTACAATTTGTGTACTTTATACTTATGTGATCGATGTATACTTGTGTATGTGATCAAATTTGCTTCTATTTAACGATGTTATTATGTCTTTAAGGTTTATTCAATAAAGGGTGCTTGAAACAAGTTTTAAATCCTTTAAAATCTCCAAATTTCTAGGGGTTTTCCATTTTGCCGAGTCTGCACCAAGTCCCGAGTTGAGTCACCCTAGCTGAGTCTGAGCCAAGTCCACGTCTCGTTACTATGATTATAATACATACTCATGTTTCCATTGTTATAGAGGGCGGACCAGCTCAGAGACTTTCCTAAAGTGAAGGGCACAACCGACCCTATTCAAAGGTGTTTCTGCAAGTAAACCAACCACCCAAGATAGATCCCCGCTCCTTTTGTGCAACCACCAAGAATGATAGAAGAGGCATGATCGCCACATTGAAACAATATGTCCGCTGCTCCAAGAATGCATGTTAGGCTGTGCCAGAGTCTTATTAGAGTAACGGACCCCTACCACACCGAATCAGATCTCGAATACAAACCGGACCCAAATCCGACGGCTTGCCCCATTGATCCGGTAACATAGAAAAAAATGTGTGAAATAGAACTATTATATGTATTTGTATTTTAGTGTTTATAGGATTTAACTATGTTACTAGTCCGGCTCGAGTTCAAGGTCCAGATCCAAATCCAGTCCTTGGTGGATTCAGTCAGGGTCCCACCCATAGTTTGTGGGCCCGTCCCAAACAAACCAAGCAAACCTGACAGAAATTTGGGTAGATTCCACAAAAAACAAGCGAACTTTGCCTTTTTCAAAAAAAATTAAAATATTTTTTATTTTTTTACACTCTAAAAAGTGCCATTCACCCCCAAAACCCTAAGATGATGTGCACCATGAAGGTTTGTTTGGTTTTGAAGGTCTTAATTTGGGTCTTATTGTGAATGCAAAATGATGTATTCCATGAAGATTTGTGGGGTTTTGGAGGTCTAAATTTGGGCTTGGTGGTAGGGGCTTCGTCCCTTGACCCTACCCTGTATCGTGACAAGGAGTGTGCCAAGGGCGCTGCCCCTAGACCCCCATTGAATTCATTTGATTTGCCAAGTACTCTCCAAGTTTTCAAGTTTGCCTACAAGTCTTCATCTATAATATCATCAAGTTTTCAACGAGAAATGCAACGATGTAATTAAATTGTACACTCACTCTCATTATTCAGCTACGACTTCTTATTTAAATTAAAAAACAAAAAGATCATTTAGAAGAGCAAGTGTGCCATCTTCAAAATCTCACAAAGAAAAGAGTTGCACAATCACAATGAATCTACCAAACTTCTCCCACCTTTTCCCATACACTTGCATGGTCAAAACAAGCCATCAAGAGAAGGTCATGTTCTCGGAAAAAGAAAAGTTGCAACAGATTGGTGTCCCATTGGTGCCCACACACATGACACTAGGCATGCAAACATAGAAATGGTTTTGAGCATTTTCATTCAATTCTGGA
Source organism: Sequoiadendron giganteum (assembly GCA_007115665.2). Classification (NCBI taxonomy): domain Eukaryota; kingdom Viridiplantae; phylum Streptophyta; class Pinopsida; order Cupressales; family Cupressaceae; genus Sequoiadendron; species Sequoiadendron giganteum. The sequence continues at coordinate 75,688,924 of CM021107.1, read as the reverse complement.
AATTCATGCACCTAACATAATTGGCCCATTTAAGTGCTCATAAGAAAAAGGAGATCATTAACTTTCCCTTTGGAAATAGAAAGAAAGTTGCAAATGGAAGTGCGGTCTATCTTACCTTACTAATATTTTCTGATAGAGAACTCAAACAGTAACAATGTAGGAATCAAATTTCTGTACAAGAATGAAGCTACTTTACTAAAACTCAAGTTGTTAGTGCAATTATGATTGTACGATAAGTTTCTATACAGCAAAAAATATTTTCATTGGGCTTAGGAAACCCTTATTATAAAGTTTATTCCATTGGTATTCATCCAACAAATGCCAAGCAAGATATGTCGTATCTAGCTTTCATCATCATATATACAAAAAAACTCATCTAGCAGAACTAAACTAGCAGTCCCATGGATGAGGGGGTCCAAAGTTTATCCTGCAGGTGCTGCAGAGAAAAGTGTAGGAATTTTTATTAGCAAGAGAATCATCCTGAGCTGCATACTGCTTTTAACTATAATTACATATCTGCCTCTCAAGTTAAAATATTTGAAAAAACCAAGTGATCTCCATTGTCACATAATATCACAATTTGCTAAAATACCAGAAGCAGATCCAAGAAAGCTCTGGCCTCACACTTCATTTAATAAAAGCAAAAAGATCATTTTGAAAAGCGTACATACCATCTGAAAATATCACAAACGAAACAGTTGCATCTCACAATGAATCATCCAACTCTACAATCAGAAAATGCAGGGCTGCACTGTTCTGCATAAGAGCCAAAAACCTTCCTATACAATTGTTAGCAAATAAGGTTGGTATAGATTGTACCTCTGTTCTCTGCAAGCAAGTCTCAATAATGCTGTTTGGTTTTTCTCAATAATCTACATGATATACTCTGCTTCTGGAAGACAAAAAATCATACATTTCTGAAAAACAAAACAGTAGACATATATATAGGCCCGCAAATACAAAACCCAGATTCACTGGATCAAAATGTATATGTGAAGGCCAGAAAACATAAACAGCAAGATTAATTTATCCTTCATCAAACCAAAAAAACCAAAATACAGATAGGAACAAAATCCACCTGATCAGAGAGACCAGCACCCAAATATCATCACCTAAACACTAAAACCAAAAACTCCTGAATAAGGAGTCACAAAATAAACCCAAAAATAGGAACTGCCAGAATCAGCAGTTACACCCCACAACCCACAAACAGCTACAAAGCAGCAAAACAGACAGGTAGTGGGAATCTACAATTAAACCACTGTTACATTAACTTCCCCATCTTCAAAAAGTCTGAACCTCCTGATTCAGAAGAACTGGACATTGCCACCAATATGAAGATGCAAACTTTCAGTAGACCTATCAGCAAGGTATTCTTTTGGGATTCCTTAGCACGATCTGAGCTATTGCTAAAGTTTGCAACCCCAATTCGCCCAGTGTGAGGAGTCCAATGCCGATTCCACCATTCAATAGGACCAGTAAAGCTATGCAAAGTCCCTAATGTAGAATCAACAGAATGATCACTACTATAATCACTAATAGACTAGAAATTTTTCCCCTCGTTCCAATCATAATTCACATCATTCCAATCATAATTCACATCACTGTTGTCATACTGAGTTAGGCAGTCACTTTTAACCAAATTTCTCATCACATCCATGGAAGATTTTTTATGATCATGCTCATATCCCCACAATTCACTATTACCTTCAACCCCATTACAATCAACTAAAATTTCAACATCTACCTTTCAAGGTTCACCAACAATTGTATTAGTTGAATCTCATTGCAGCTCTGCATCAAATTTTGGTTGTACTTCACCCTTCAAATCATTTGTCTCTTTTGCTCCCAAATTTGCCTTAAACTCCCTTCTTGGCTGATCTAGAGTTTAATTTTTCTCTTCAAGCTCAAATATAGTTTTGGCTAGAAGAGACATAGCTACCACTTCAAATGCCCCTTCTTCTTTCCACGTTTTAAGAGAGTTTTCCTTCTTTCATGCTGAACCTCATAGGTAATCTCTCTACCGCAATGGATTACATTCCTATCATATTGCCAAGGCCTATGTAACAACAAATGACATGCATTCATTAGCATCACATCATAGAGTACTTCATCCACATATGGCCCAATTTCGAAAGCAACAAGGCAAGATTTATCCACTAGCACATCATGACTCATTTTTAACCAAGAAATCTTGTAGGGGTTAGCTTTCGGAATGCAAGCAAGCTGTAATTTATTAACCATTTTTGTACTTACCAGATTGTTAGTAGATCCACCATTTATGATCGCCTTATACAACTTGTCCATACATTTGAATTTTGTTCGAAAGACACTCTTCCTCTTCCAATCAACTTTAGGGGTTTATTTGACCCCAGATATTAAGGTTCTTCTCAACATCAAGTTCTCTCCTGACTCACCTTCAACTTCTTCTGACCAGGTTTTTCTTGTTCTTGAGCTACTACCATCACCCTTTTGGGGTTTCGAGGGCAGCCTATGGCCTTATACTTCAAGGGCTTCGACTCTCCAAAAGGTGGTTGTCATCATCCTCTACCTCCAAAGCCTCCCCTTCCTCTGAAGTCAACCTTCACATTCTTGCCCTCTTCTGACTCTTCAATCATGGTGGGTTCTAGAGAATCCTCTTTCCTTTTATTTTGATTGCTATCACCCCTTTTACTCACTATTTTGTTATTTCAATTTACTTTCTCCTTTGCCTTTAAGGCATATTCATAAGCCTCGTCTACCATTGGAACTTTCACCAATGCAAGCTCATCTTGAATTTGAAACTTTAGTCCATTCATATAGCCAGCTGCTGCTTGTTCTTCACTCTTCTGTATATCTGTCCAAATTTAAATCCTCATAAATTGTTCAATATAAGTCTACATTGACTAATTCATTTGTTTTAAATTATGAAATTCTTTAAACAATTTTTGTTGGTGATTTGAGGGCAAGAATTGAGCTCTTAGATGTTTCAACATCTCAGAACAAAGTTTAATTTTCTCTTTTCTTTGTCTTCTTCTCAAACTCTGCACATTTTCCCACCATAGGGCTGCATGCAACTTCAACTTGGAGGTAACAACTTTTACTCTTTTTGGATCATCTTTGTCCATTCATCTCAAAGTACTTCTCCAACTCCTCAATCTAATCCAGGAATATATCAGGGTTGAGCTCGCCTTTAAAATCTAAAATATCCATCTTTACTCTGGAACTTTGTTTAGTCAATGCTTCAATAAGCCTCTTCATAGGGTTTAAAACCCTAGCAGCATTTACAAAGATTTCTTGTCCTCTTCAGACTTGTCCAATTGTAATCTGGCGTCAAGGGCCTCTAGCCTTCTAAACAATTTCCCAGTGTTCCTTTGAAGACCTACATTCCTCCTCCACCTTCTTCCCCAATTCAGGTGGACTCCCCTCTGGTCCATTGCAGAGTGCTATGATACCAAAATTGATGCAGATTATACCTTTGTTCTCAAGCAAGTCTCAATAACGCTGTTTAGTTTTTCTCAATAATCTCCATGATATACTCTACTTCTGGAAGACAAAATAACATACATTTCTGAAAAACAAAACAGTAAATACTTATATAGAGGCCCACAAATACAAAACCCAGATTCATCGAATCAAAATGTATATGTGAAAGCCAGAAAACACGGACAACAATATTAACAAAATACAGATAGAAACAAAAAAAAAAATACAGAGAGAAACAAAATCCACCCAATCAGAAAGACCAGCCCCCAAATATGATTACTTAAACACTTATACCAAAACCTCCTAAATAAGGAGCCACAAAACAAAAAACAATAGGAACTGCCAGAATCAGCAGTTATACCCCACAACCCACGAACAGCTACAAAGCAACAACACGGACGGTTAGTGGAAATCTATAATTAAATAGCCGTTACATTAAAGGTTTTCTGCAAATAAATAAGTAACGAACAAAATAACTGGACCAACTAAATGAAGTTTTGTCGGGCCAGAAAAGGTGTTCCAAGCATGTTTAAGGTGACTCCTAAATCTGGGTAAACATGACCACGTCCTTCTTAACATTGTAGTGCACTTTCGGAAAGCGTTTGTGAGCCCATCAACTGTTTTTTACCTGGTTCTCAACACGACCAAAAAAATACTGAAACAAAAAGTCAAGACTATCTTGGAATTCATATCCAAAGATTACTCTTCAGATATTATAGAACTTTTCACAAAGCTAGACTTACACCCTGGATTATTCTGACCCGTCTTCTTGAGCTAGCCTAAACAGATGAACTAATCTGATGCATCTTCCTGCTATATTTTGGAAGACACTTGTATGCCAATGAACATTGTTCCTGTGCAAAGGGCATTCTCTATCAAGAGTTTTTTAGGCGAAAAACAGAATATGATTGAAGAAATGATATTGGATATTTTAAGAGATACAAAGCTTTGCATCAGAAAAACCTTATAGGTTCGTGACTGTGTCTTCTCTGATCCACCAGAGCATGTCGCAGAAGAGAAATTTCTCTAAGGAGATTCTTGTAGGTAAAAGGTCGGACAGCAGATTTTACCAAAAAACTAGAGGGGTCTAAGTTTTCATCATTGTCTTTATCTTCACCATCTGTAGACTGTGGGCCTTTATTATCCAATGGCTCCATGGCATTTTCCCACCCCAAACTGTTTACATCATCATTTCTTATCTCAGGTTCGTCCTCATTCATATCTGAATCCTCCATCTCCATGAATTCTTCTTCCTCGAAATCTCTCAACGTTTTGTCGAATTCTTTCTCCCAAAACATTTCCTGCTGAGTTAAAGAATCCTGTAATGACTCCTCATTCTCTTCATCATCTTCTGAAAACACCACATCACTGCTTATATTCTGCCCAAGCTCACTATCACTTGCAGAATTACGACCTTCTTCAATAGCTTGATTATGGTCCCTCCACCCCTTCGAAAAAGGATGAAGAAGCTCCACAGGCTGGTTGGAAAGCAGAAAATCCCAGCACAGGGATCTCTGCTCCTCCTCCATCTTCTCATACGCCTTCACAACATCATCATCAGAAACGCTCTTATCAACACCCAATATCCTACACAGAACCCCATAATATGTGTCCCTTGACATTTCGTCCTGGCTTCCGGGCATTAAGAACGTGTGCTCCTCTTCTGTCAATGGATCAAGCAACCCCACAAGACCACGAAAAAACACCTCCTGGGGCTCAAACCTCACCTGATATATGGGCTTCTTAACATAGATCAAATCAGGCCTAAACCAAGCAGTGCACTGAGTAATCAAATTCTTAGAGCGTTTTCCCAACATCTGCCCCAGCTTATATTTGTCCAAATCCAGGCTGCTCTCCACAGCAACCTGAGCAACCAAAGTCCACTCATTCCATGGCATCAGGGGCTCATCTCTGAATGTCTTTCTCACAAATGCCCAAAAATACTTAACTCCAACACTTTCATTAAAGCTCCCAATTTTCCTATCATAATCAACCACGGCGTCATGCTGATCAATCCTTTCCTGTTCCTCTGCGTCGTTGACAGTGGTAAACATACTGACCCTGTTATCATAAAACCTGCCTCTGATGGGCTTCCCTACAACAACCCCCTTGGAGGCCTGGGGGCTATAGGGGCCATACTTATACCAGTCAAGTGGGTTCCTTATATAAGGATCGTTCTGATCTTTAAACCGAACGTTTCTCTCGTAACCAAACCCCATCATCTGCAATTCGTCCTCTGTGAATTCCTCTTCTTCTCCTTCGCCGTATAAGAAGCTGTAAAGTTCACTCTGCTTCCACGGCTTCTTGACAATTCTGGAGCCCATCTCTCGGGCCCGCATGGCCTTGAGGCGGCGCCTGCGTTCAGCGATCATCTCCTGCGCGCGCCTTTGCTTGGCGCGTCCCTCCAGCCGCCCGCTCGAACTCTGCCCGGCTTTTTTCTTGCTCCGTCCCGCTTCTGCCGATACATTTCTGCGTCTCTCCACCTCCGTAGAGGGATTGAAGCCCTCCGTCGCCATTGTTGTTTTTAAGCGTAACCTGCAAATCCTTCTTTGCCATAAATTTGAAGAAAAACGTATGGGTTTGAGTTGCAATAATTGGAGCCCCGTACTCAAACCGAGTACGATGGAACTGGTTGTAAGGCCTGTAGATTCATATGTTGAAGGCAATGCTATGTCCGCCATTGCTGGATAAAGCCTTAAACCCTGGCCTGGGTTTTGTGGACTAGCACCTATTGATAACGTTCGAATAAAGAACTTTGATTATAAAGAACTTTGAAAGTTCCAAATGATAATACGGTGTTCATTCTATTTATAATCTAAATTAAAAACAAAGAAATATTTTTGAACAGTATAAGTTTGAAATGGAATGAAAGCTTTTAATAATGTTCATCAATCATGGGATTAAAGAATAAAATAATTTTCCTTTGTAAATAAATATCTTGAATATGTATCTTTTTAATGATGTTTGATTGGTAGTCAATTTTTTTTGTAATTTGGATGTTGGTAAGAATCAAGTCTATTATTTGAGTTAGTATCTCCTTTTCAAATGAGTGGTCAAGGATAGCTTTCAAGATATCAATGTAGTTGATATGGATATTCATGTAAGTTGAACACTCCATGAGAGTGTCATTATGTTTGTCTAATCTTGAAGTGCAAACATAACATATCCTATCTATCTTATCGTTTTTAGGTGTTGTTCACCTTCCAATATCACACTTGAAATGATATGAGCTAGTCTTTAGTTGAGTTATTGATGGTTCATTTTCCATTTTATTTTCGCACCTACATTTTCTTTTTTCTCATGGTCACATGTGGGATGGAATTATCTAATGTATTGTTCTCTCTTTCTTCCAAGTTACCTTGTTCACACGATTGCCTTAACTTTTTCTCACAACTTTTGATTCCTTTGTCAGTGTTTGGGCATGCTTGCATGCTAATGTTCCATTTAGCCATCCACTTGGTATGTTGAGTCATCCATATGGTCTTTCTTTTGTTTAATGTGGCATCTACTACTATTTTGGGCCAACAATGAGACCACATGTTCTCTATTATTGTTAAATAACTTGACAACTAGATCAAAGTAGATACCTCAAATGGTATTTGGTCTATTACACTTCTATAGTGGCTACCAAATGGAACAACTGTAAGAGGAACTTTCTTGTTGAGAATCACCAACTTGACATAATGAGCAATGGTTGCAATAGATACAAGCCAAGGGCTACTCTGAGTATAGTCCCCAATTATAAATTTGTTGCCCTCAACATTTCTAGCGCTTCTCACATTTTGCTTGTAGCTAAAGAAGAGTTTTCAGCCACATGTTGGGGGGGTTTACAACCCATTGCCATTGTTGTGATGTTTACAACTAGTACAAGGTGGTTGACAACTATTACATATTTGGTTTTGAGCAAAAGAATTCAAGGTTACAACCAAAGGATGGACAATATCTCTTGGTTTAATATTGAGTGTAGGAGGTATCACATGTGGAAGTCGCTATGTGCAAACATTCCATAATGACATGTTTCTTTGATGGTCATTCAAACTCAAGGGGCAGATGCTTAACTTCTCAATTTTTTATCAAGTCTAACAAATTAATCCAACCCACATAAAATTTGACCCAATCCATCTTGCAAGTCGTAAATCTTAGGACATCATAGTAAGAATATTTGGTCCAAGGTAAACATTATAACATCAATCTAGAAGAGGTAAGCATAATTGTTGGCATGTATGGGTCACATTTCTTTGATAGGTACACTATATAAATGAAGTTCAATGAAATGGGAGGTAAGCATGGTGATTCTAGAGGTGCATTGAATGACCTATTGGATGGAATTTTTACATGTGGTCTTGAAACACAAGGAAAAGAAACAAAGAAGGAAAAATAACATTTAGAACCAAAACCCCAACAAATTATCAAAAAGGTTGTAACACTAAAGTAGTCATTGCCTTGGACCTAAATTCATTCTAAGGAATCCCCTCCTAATCAACAAAAGAAGATTTCTCCTATTGCAAGAAATAATAATAATAGCCAAAATAATCTTCGAAGAAAAAATATTTGCTTCCTATGCAAGGAATCTTGGGAGCCAAGCCACAAGTGTTGGAGCAAAGAAGTGATGACATTAGAAAAGGAGTCAAGAAAATGTGATGTACAATCAAAAAATAAGGTGAAATATGAGGAAGTAAACACATCAAGGCCACAATTCGAAGAAAAGGTTTCAATAGTTACTATCGTTGATAACCCACTTTTTTGAAATGGATGTAGAGAGATTTGTCTATTGGGATAGTCCACTTTTTTGAAATAAAGGCGCACACATATCCGGGTTCAAGTTCCACAACGTGTGATAAAATCAAAGTAGTGCAACAAAAGTTGAATGGTGAAATGATTCTTCATAAAGAACAACCCCTAGGAAAGTTAGAAGTTGCGAGGATAGAGAAATTAGTAGAGTTGGATATGACTCAAGAATCAAGCAAAATTGTTTGAAGAGAAGAAAGACAATTTTTTAGCAAGATTTAGCAAGAAATAGACAATTAGCCAAATACACTATATCATTAGAGATATTCATAGTATTTCCAAGATTAATTTGGATCATGATATCTCGTTGAAAGACTCAATCAAGTGAAGGATTTTTTTTGAAGCATCATAGTTTGTGATTGCTTGAGGACAAGCAATCTTGAAAAGGGTGGACTATAATGTCCTCTTTTTAAAAATTAAATCTAGAGAAACCCAAAACACCCATAATAAATATTATTAAAAATAATAATTATAAAAAAGAGGGCATCAAATAAAAATAAAATATAAAACAAGAAAATTAAAATACCAAAATATAAAATATAATATAATTATAAAAATATAATATTAAAAGATTATATTTCATTTTAAATAATAATATTTTCTCTAAAAGGTCATAAAGAAAGGTGAACAGTTATGGCCATTGAAGGAAAAGGGTATTTAAAAACAAATCAAGGAGAAGGTCATAATGAAGAATTCATTTTATATTTGGTTATCACTCCTTGTGGAGCAAAAATAATGATTCAACCAACCTAAGGACGACCCTATAGGTATGGAATTGGAGGACAAAAACCCACAATTCCTAAGGGTGATCTCATACAGAATCACCATTGTGCAAATCTAAGTTTGAGCTAAATATCTTTACAATCAACAATGGATTGTGACCATCTAAGGTCAAATATTAGACGATATTAAAGGCATAAAAGGTGCTTCAATGAGAAATAAATCGTTGTATAAGAAGAGGGACTAATTTTAACCAACTGCTAGAAATAGACAACTTGATCATTCTAAGCCATTTTTTGAATATTAAATATAATTAATATAATTATATATTAGCAATAGTTTTTGAATCATATGGATTTCATGTTTATTTTGATTATGCAAACTTCTATAATTGAGAGTTAGATTTTATTATGTAAAGAAAATTAAGAAAAATTAAAAAAGGGACATTAAAACATGCTTATTTATGCTCAACAACATACAACCAAATATTGTTCAATATGCAAGACATTTATCAATAGATCAATTAATATTCCAACTAGAGTTAAGAAAGAAAATAATCTCATTTGTATTAACTAGTAGGATATATATCTTCTTAGTAGTTATTTTATCGAAGGTAGAACCATCTTCCCACTTTAAATTCTAAAGAATCTTAGTATTTACATTGAATGTTACAAAAATTCCTTTAGGATGTTATAATTTTTACCTACCCAGAATGTTAAACTTTGACTTGGACTATTCCAATCTTTGATCGTAGACAATTCCAGTCTTTGACCAAACCATTGAAAATATATCTTTGAATTTTGCAATGCCTTTGGAGACCAATTTTTCAACATAACCCTAGTAGAGGGCAAGAGGTTTATTGTTCCAACTCAAATTGTATTATATAGATTTATGAGGAGTGAAAACATTTTGGTTCTAACAAAATCTTCATTATTCTTAACCAAATGTCACAATTTCCCAAGCTCTCCATATGTTGCTAAAAACATTAAAACCAGAGACTATAATGAAAAATTCATCAATCAAACTATCATGAGGACATAATGCAACTCAATTTTGCCTTTTTTAGGCTTAGAGGAAGTTACCATGGTTCATTGTCATTAAATTCTTTTAAAATCCATTTCACTAAGCTTAAGATATTTAGTCTCATTCCTCCCAAAGGTTTTGGGAGACAACACCAAGCCAATTTCACATCTTTTTTAACTACCTTTTCCATTAGACCAAAGAAAGTCTTTAACCAATTTCTAAATCTTTTTAACATTGTACATAAATTTTCATAGTATGACCTTGTCATTACAATTCTAGTATGGTTTCTTCTTTCCCATGTATTCTCTTTCTCCAAGTACTCTAATTTATTAATAGCATTATCATCATTTCAATGCATCTATCCATAAAACATATCCATTCATCCTAATTCAATGTAAGAGCTATCCCACCCCTCTTAACTCAGCCATTTCACCCCTCATCTCAATAGTTACAAGGGCCATGGACTACCTCAATCTAGTTGTAAGATCCTCTTGGGACTCCCATTGTTTTATCACACTTCACCCCTCATCCAATGAGGGCATCTCAAGGCCTATCAACCCTCTATCTCAATGTCTCACTAGTTGTCCTTTTGTCATCAACATCATCTCTAAACCATTGGATATCTATCCCTCATCAATCATGGCAACTATAGATAGTTTGAGTGCTTACTTACCATACATAATCTAGACAGTTGTGTGGACTACATTATCTACATTTGGATAGGTATTATGAAGATGATATATTAGATGTTGTTGGTGATGTCATGCAATACCATACTATAGTGATGTGTGATGCCATACTATGACAAAATCTATACATAACATGATATATGATACATATTTTAGCCATACTATGTTGTACTGTTACTATTATTATATGTGTGATGATGGAGGACTTGACCTTAGTGAGTTAGTTGACCCACATGCCTAGTTAGTTAGTGTGTTGGTTGCATCAACCCCATTAGTTAATTAGAATCCACAACAACCCAATTCGTCAAGTCTCAACTTGTGCCCATTAGTTTGATATTTGGTTGTTTAATTTATCTGTTATCCTTGTTACAGAGAAGGATCTAAAGATAAAAAGGTTTTAAATTCTCTAAATTCTTAAAACCCCTCAAGCATCCCTATGCTCTAGTTCAAGGACCCATGAAAATATTAATAGCTTTAGGCAACCTTCCCTTCAAGAGAGTGGAAAATATCTAAAAGGTGTCCTGCCATCAACACCCTCCTAAAGGACGTGACAACCATTTCCCTCTACTCAAGGACACAAAGGGAAGGGTTCTGTTTCACTCCTTAGCAAGGGGTCCAATGGAGGGAGGGGTTCTGTTTGACTCCTTAGCAAGGGATCCAATGGAGGGTGCTACTACTGATACTTTTTCGCTGCAGACAGTCCCATGCAACATGTGGGAAATGTGAAATTGCATAAAATGGAGTTTTTCCCTTAAATGCAGAGCAACCCTTTTTTGGGAAAGGAGAAATTGAGTGGAAAGAGGTGGATATCTAGAGATTTGCAATGCCCCTTGATTATCTTTAAAAAATCTCATAAAACATGGTGGTTATATAAAATATATGGACTTTTCCACATTTTTTCACAAACTATTTACTTGCAACTATTTTAATTCCATAAATACTGTAGCAGAGGATAAAATGTTATCTTCCATGAAACTATTTTACAAGGAAGAGGATCCTAAATTTATCTTTACATCACCTGCTTAGAAACTCCTGGACAGGTCCTTCCATAGGACCGACCACTATATCCTTGGTCTTCCGAGGTGTATTGGTGCAGGGCAGTTAGATAGATTCCTAAGCCTTCGTCTTGCTCAACCTCCTGCCTTTGGATATAACTGTAAATATGCTATTATCTGGATAGCTGTAGAAAAACAGTTCATATCAGGATGCTTCCATCTTTTCTTGACCTTATAAGGCTGCTACAGTTTGGTAGGCTTAGAGATAAAGCATTTTTGTTCACTTCAATGATTGGCCTTTCCGGTAGTTGACATTCATTTGCTTTTTTAGTTTTCTTATTATCAAATACAGTCAACTTTCCAAACTCTCAGGGATGACAACTTCAATGAGATATAGAAGCAAAATCAATGAACAGGACCCGATATCATTTTTTCATTGTATGTTTGCCTTTTTATTTTGTTGAAGAGTTTTATATCAAATCCACAAAATCATTTTAGCTTCCTAATATGGGAGCATGAGCCTTAGGCTGAAACCTTTTTGGCTGAAAGCCAAGGACCGAAAAGGTATTCTTTCCAGCAAAATCACCTGAGGCTTGATCCCAGCTCATCCCTTATTTATCCTATCTCCAGGGATTTGAAACTTGTTGGGTGGTATAATCAAGGAACATTCCATCACCCTCACTAATTGAGCTCAACCAATTGAACTACAACTGTTTGGTATGTTTACCTTCTAAAATAAACCAGTCTTTTAGAAAGAATCCACTTGGAAGCATCTATATGGACAATAGACATCTACATGCTCCTCCAGTTTTGTGTTAGATGAATTTTAAACAAAATGGGAAAACTCCACTTTGCCTGTGTCTTTGGTGAAGTTGCTAAACCAATTTAACAGTTCTCAACGTCAATATAACCATGAAGTTCATAAAAAATGATATCAAATAGATTATCAACAAGCCTGATAAGATTAGACACTAGCTATTCACCATACAGAATGGCTATCAAATATACATGCATGCCCATCACACATGTATCTATACCGTGCATGTATGGTAAAAAATCAAACTCAAAATATTGTCTACTTTAAATAAATGTGAGCCCCTACATTGAGCAGTATTGCTGTCCATGCAACAGGGTTGGTTGATGTGTGCTAATAAAGACAATGTGTTTCAACACACTTCAAAAATATTTTTATTTTCTAAGTAATGGGATGGCCATACATGTGCATTTGATAGCCATAGGTGCATTCTATATGGAGAATAGCCGTTGCCACAACATTATGACTGGCACCCTTGCCAAGGATCAAGCTTCTACCATGCATTATGAAATTAATGCTAAGCAACAAGATGATTTGGATGCTAAAGTACTTGCCTGAATTTTTCTGACTGATAGCCGGTGCTGCATCATAATAATTCAATCCATCATAAAAAACCACACATAATGTCGGCCACAATGTTCATAGACAATATTTAGGCAATGAAACGGCTATATTCTCCTCCTCACACACGTGCATTCAAGAGCCATTAACTCTTTCAAAAGCGCCAGCTTAAATCCATTCTAGAATCCTAGAAGAAAAATAAAAAGCATGGGAAATTCAATACTATTGACATACGAGACTGCAAAATTTCTTGTGAAAACAAATGCGTTGATTATATGAACCAAAGCGATCTTGTCAAGGAGAACAGAAGCCTAAATGGAAATTCTCATTTCATTTTGTATTTACTACATGATGAAAAATACGTATACAGTCAATAGAAGCTGCCATCATGTGTTTTCTCGATCTAAATTGTGAATCTGTAAAAGTTGATGAAGAACTTGCTTCACAACAACTGCAGGGGAAAACTTTGATACCATGTCCAACCGGGCTTGAATACCCTTTAACTTTGCCTCTACTGGACTAGAAAAAACATGTCGCAACATGAGCCTAAGCTGGCTAGAAGATGGTTCTGCCCAGAAATGCCCCTTAAAAGGTCCTTCCTTGACTTCGCTCATTCCATCCAAAGGCAATGGATAACTGTTATAATCTGTCATGTATTCTGTTGGACCTGACCAATTTGTGGCAATGACAGGCAAAGACATAGCCATTGCCTCAACATGAGGCCGGCCCCATCCTTCTCCTCTGGATGGCAGGACAAATGCTGAAGCTGCTTTGTAAAGTCTAGGAAGTTCACGCTGAGGTACATGTGCATCGCTTAGATAAACTGCTGCCCAACCCTTAGAAGGTTCCTGCAAACCTGAGTTCTTTACAAAGTCTTTAAGCTTGTCATCAAAGGCTCTGTCACTGTGATAAGGCTTTGTCAAGATGTATAAGACAACATTATCTTCTGCAGAGAATTCCTGCAAGTATGCCTTAAGTAAAACATCCCAGCCCTTCCGCCATTCCCACTTAAAGATACTTATAAAGACAAAAGCTGATTTGGGCAAGAACTTGACCTCTTTTGAATGATTAGGACCAAACAAGCGTCCATCAGCTGGCAATGGCAACGGCTCCCACCTCTCAGGATTGAAGAAATCAACATCCACTGACTGAACTATCTTCACAACTTTGGATGAATCAACACCACTCTTTATAAATGTCTGAACATGAAAATCGGTAGGCACCCAAACCGAATCCATTTTATTACACCGCCTCACATGCTCAGCATTAACCCTGTCTGTTTCAAACATGGTTCGACCAATAACATGGAAAGGCTCATTGTATCCATTTGGAGGGCACGGGGTTGTTTCAAACAGAGGTGGATACCATGCACCAGGCTCGCTGTGGCATATGACAACAGTCTCATTCAATTGAAAATCCCCTCCATACAATTTCATTGCAAGGGCCTTCATATGATCAGGCAAACCAGTCCAAAATGCAAGATTTTCTAAATCCCCATGTTGCAATATCCTTAACCTAGGTACACTCTTACTTGCCTCAAGTGCTTCCACATATGACCAGGCTTCCGAACTGTACCCACCCCCAGACAGAATAGGTGCCATCCACAACACCCAATATGGAAACACTTGCCCTTGGGGTTGTTTTTCTTCAGTTTTTGAAAACCCTAAGCTGTTAAAAGCAAAATCAGATAAAACCTGCCTTGGTGAAAAGTAAAACCCCCTGATAGCCAATTTCAGCAATTGAATCCTATATGAATCTTTGAACGCAAACCCAAAACTCAAAGCCAGCATAAGAGCCAATACAGCCCCTAACCAGAAATTTGATGTGTTTCTCTGTCTCATATGACGGACATGTCCAGATGAAATGTCTTTTACATTTTTATCACTGTCTTCTGGACCCTGCGATTTTCTATGATCCATGTTTCTATGGAATGAAACAAAAAGTCAATTGCAAAAGAGGGTAATACGTCACTGGAAAAACGTCATTGTGGTTTCATATCGATAAGCATCCCATCATCCCTATTTTTATTTCCAGAAGCTCTTCCCATCATTCCGATCTTATTTATGCCGCCCCAGAAAGAGGACAAAATTTAATTGAATTCGAGCTATATAAATTCAATACCCTAATGCCTCTGAAAATGAAAACTCGACTTATTTCCAAAACAAGAAGATAAAAACTACCTACTGATCAAACTATGAAAACAATGTTTATAGGAACGATTTACAGTACCTTTGCTGTTTCCTGTAGACTGTATGCCTTACGCTGAGATTAGAACCTTGATAAACTGTGATCTTTCTAAAGCTGGGAAAGTGTAGAATGAAATGTCTTCAGTAAATTTTCATCCTGATTGAAAACTTCGGAAATATAGTTCTCCTTCCAAGATGAAAATAGATTCGCTCGGAATTTTTATTTGGATGGGAATTAATAGGCGTGTCCAGTAGATGTGCACATAAACTTTACACCTTTCAAACTTATATTACTAATCACAAAATGTTGCAGTAAGTATGTGCCAACAGATCTTGTATTTTAAAAACCACGTAATTGAACTTTAAAGACCACGATCAAGCTATCCAACAAATTTGACAGCCCCGCTAATGAAAAAACATAAATCGCATAGCTTTGCAGCGAAGGATCCCTTGGAGGATGGGCTCATCTCTACAAAAGGCTCTTCTAAAAGCAAAGCAAAAGAAAGGAAAGGAAAGGAATGGTCATTTTATAGATCATCAGGGGATCTTTTTTTGAGTCTACATATGGTTTAAGTATATGGGACTCGCCTACTTTCAATATGAGGGAGGTACTTAACTCGTGCTCCACAATACGAGGTGTACATACTTCATTTCTTGTAAGATTTGAATTTGTGACCTCTTTCCCAAGAATATTTAAAGACACGTAAAGTGTTTGGTTTCTTATTTTTATTTTTTAACAAGTAAGCATTTTTAGATTATTATTCATAAAATAATATTACATATATTTATTAAAAAAATGGGTTGAGAAAAGTCACGTTCTTAGAGTTTATATGAGGCGAGAGTATAGAACATACAAAATATAGAAACAAATACAATGTCGTTAGGTGGCTAAAGCAATAATAGAGGGAAAGGAGGAGAATCTCGAACACCCAACTTTTCCTATACATTAACGACATCTAGGGTAATTAAAGAAGGTTTGACCATTAAATTAAGAACTAATTAAATTGATGTTTTTTTTAGTTATGTCCAACTTATGTGTTTGAGTAACATTGAGTTAATACAACAAGGCTTTATATAATTTAGAAAGCAATGTCACTTAATTTGAAGGCAAGGTCTATTAAGGGGGTTGTGTCAGTAACGAGACAAGGTCAAATCTCTCCATGTGTAAAGAGAGAGAGAGAGTAAAGTAATAACGATTAGAAGATTTATTATGGTATATATAAAGAAATTGTGGATAACATATGATTCAATGAGTTCAAAAAATATTTATTTTTTAACCGTTTTAAACATTAAAAAGATGTTTCATTATGTCACAAGTGGAATTATGCAATTATCTATTGTAGTTATGATTTAATTTATGGATGTTGTATAGATTAAAAAAAGATTGTATATTTTATAAGAATAAACTAGAATAATGAAGTTACTATTAAAGTTATTGTTGTTGATACATAAGTCACTCTTGCTCATAAATTATGGGTTGTTATATAGAGAGTTAATAAGTTGATTTAAGAAGTCAAGATGGAAGAGAATTCAATTTTACTTGTCATGGATTGTTGTATGATAGTTTTGTAATGGTTGTAGCACTAATTGACCATTGCATGTTACAATTACTAGTTAAAGACTGTGCCACTAATAAATGGAAGAAAAATTATTATTTTTATACCTTATAGATAATTTTAATTATTTCTATTTTCAGATGAAAAGGTAGTTGAATTCATTTCATTTGGTTGTATTGTTATTACAACCATATCAAATCTTACTTTGATTTTAGAAATATTCATTTAATTGGTTGTTACAACCACAAAATTTGGATTTTAGCAACTTTATTGGGATGTTACAACCACTAGATAATTTGTTGAGATCTTTTTGACAAGATTCTATAAATTTAATTAAAACAGTTATTTTGTTACAATTGCAAGGAGCATTAATTTGGCTAGAAATTGATAGGAATTCTTTTGAATATTATAGATAAGAGATACCTCCCAATATTTTTGAAATTCCACATCTATTCAAACTAGTTTGGAATTCCTATCTACTTAGGATATTATTAATGTTGTGATTGTGTATCTCACTCACGGGATCAACGTGCTCTAAAATAAGTTTTAATGTATATTGATACTCACTTTATAAAATGACCATTCACATTATACCTTTGTAGATTTTGAGTGGACATACTTTGTAGATATCAATCATTGTTAGTCTTAGCATTAATAATGTTGACAAGTATAATCCATAGATACATTTTAATATTTATATTCAACCACTACATATTTATCGTTTCCATCATGTGTCAGAAGTCAATCATGTTTCATTTGTTGAATGCACCTATATTATTTTTAGCCTCATGATGCATCATTCATAAATGAAGATTTGTTAACTAGATGCTTGTGTACCACCATATGTTAAATCTCAATTCAAAAAAGATGAAAATGCTTTCAATGGTGAAAACCTTTGTGGCATTGTTGGATGAAAATTTGTATAAAAACCAAGATTCTAGCAAACAAATTCCTTTCAAAATAATATATGGCTTCTTTATCAAAAACATCTATATGTCGAGTCATTGTGGGAACAATAGCATTAGGTGGGGTGAGGACATCGTGTGTGTGTTTATCATCATTACATGGTTTCCTTTGTAGATTCATTATAGGACCATTGAGATTGGGGGGACATGGGGGACACTATGCTATTTATCATTCTTGTTTTTTTGACATTATACACCCTTTTTAAGTTGTTTAGGTTTGCTACTACATGAAAGAATTCTCAAATAATTCAAAGTTGGGTCAGAAGATCCAAATTTAGAAGAAATATTTTATCTCCTTTGCCCTAGAAGGGTTCCTTTGGCATCCCATAGTTTTATTTTTTGAATGACATGTAGAATCATGTTGATAATTTTATAATTATAGTGTTGAAACTAATTATGCATCATTATGAAAGAATTTTGCAACAAAATTAATGAAATATTTTTTAGTATTAGATATTTATTATGGTTATATATCTTATGTTATAATTGGTAATTGAAATCCCAAAAATAATTATAGAAAAACTTAAATAAAGGCTAAAAAAATATTTTCATGACACCAAACATAATGCTTAACCAATGATGCAACATGCACAAACACATAGGTGTAGTCATCACATTTGATACACCATCACAACATAGTCAACATGAATGAGATATATTGAAGGAAACACACACAAAAAGGTAAAACATAATTTGACTCAAGAAGGGTGGCTTGCATCTCAATGTCACTCACACACATGGTGGAAGAAGTCCAAGGAAGAAATAATGTACACATAAATCATTGAAAAAGAGGAAAAAATTCATATGTACACTCTTCTAAGGAAATAAGTGAAAGATAAGGGAAAGGACTATGCTAGCCCAATACGAAACAAGGAAACACACTTATCTTTAGAAAGTGTAAAAAATATAAACTAACATGCTAATCAAAAGATGTAAAGAGGACATTCATTTTTAACATAATTAGTAGATGAACAAGCACATGCATCTACTTAGCCATCATTCCTTTTAAGTCATAATTCAAATTACACAATAAAATTATACTATGCTATCATTTATGACAGAGTAAGAGAGAAGATACTATTCTTGTTCAAAATTCTTCATATGATAACCATACAAATTCAATTTGAAAGTACAACCACTACTTCAATTAATTTAGGATGATTATCTTTTACATAATTTCAATTTCAAATAATAAATAATTTTCATGAATCTATTTCATATATAAAATCAACTCAAAGAGAAATGTTAAACCATTTATTCATTCAAGTGTTGAAATAATAACTTAATCCTTCATAGAATAAGATACACTCATAATCAAACTACCCTTTCAGAAAGGATAAAAGATATAACTATTCTCTAAATTATTTTTATTTCAACACAAGAACAATCATAATATGTTCTAAAATGTTGAACATTCATTTATAATGATCCTTCAACAACTATCACTTTTAGAACACTTATGCAAATGAGAAAGAGAATAATATTCAAGTATATACTAAAAACACCTCTAGTTTGCCAATGAAAGAACATTGATGATATATGAACACAAAAGGACATAAAACATAAAGGGTACTAGCCATGCTAACATAAATTATGTCATATAGGCTAAATTTTCCACTACATTGGTATGATTGCTACCACACTATAACAATCAATAATGTGACATAGAGCATGTGAATACAATCCAATAAATTCATTGACATAAAATTATAGATACATAACTTTTGAACCTTTGTATGCCATCATGAAAGCTCGATCAACACCATATTGCTCAAATTTATATCATAATTATCTCAAAACATATAGAAAACATAAAATTTTCAATAGATGTTTACCAAATTTTCTAATATGTTGTTGTTATTGTAATTATTTTATTGCACTTAAGAAGCCAATTTTACTTAGGTAATTGATTTTTTTTACTTAGGTAGATAGGATAAATGAGTACTTGTTAAATCCTTCTTTCATGGGATATCATTTTTCCTTATCTTCTCAAATTTGAAAATATTGTAAATCAATCCCTTTATTTTTGGATGTTTTGCCTCTTCCTCATCCTCATCAGATATAGAAACTTCAAACTATATAATGTAACTCTTTCCTATCATTAAAAAAACCTATTTTCGCAATATTAGATCTTAGCATATAATTAGAATCTTTATGATCTTGATCTTTAGGTTACATGTAGCTTATTTGTAATCTTTTGCAGTCACTTAGATCTAGACTTGCATTTAAATTTTCATTTAATCCTATATGGTATTAGGTCTTTTTTTGTCTTTAGTTCATTCAATCTTTTGAGAAATAGAGGTTTTAATTGAACCTATTTGGAAGAGTTAATAATATCAAATTAATAGAGGTTTCTCTCTTTTTTATTCCTAGTGAATTTTGAAGCTTGATGGATCAAATATAAGCTCACCACAACATTTAGAAGGTTCAAGAAAGTAAATATTGACTTTTGTTTCACCAAAATTGGAGATTGAGAAGTTATGTTGCTCAAAAGGCTTTGAAGACTAAATTTGGAAAATAACTTTCAAACGAGGTATTTTTAAGCTTTAAAACAAACCTCATAATCCATCTAGAAGGCCCAAATACCCCTATTTCGATATAAGTTTTGTAAATTTTTGCATAGAACAATTTTTTTACTTATACTCGCTATACAACGGCCATGCCATACATTTTTTTGAAAACATATATTGTGTGGTGAGTTGAGTAGTATAGTAGTAGTGCTTAGCCACACCATTATTGCATGCCCAATAACCACCTACACTTGCACCACTCACCACCAACACCTACTACCACCACTTGTGATCCCTTCAACTTTCCACTCGTGTAGCCAAGAAACAATTTTTTTAGGTGGTAGCTTTCTATGAAAAATAATGAATAATTTGGTTGCAAATTAGTGGTTTTTTACCAAAAGGTGATTTTGTAGCAATGGAATGGTAGCTTTGGCATATTTTAACGACAAGGAATATTTGGGGGCATCTTAGACTATTCCTATGTTGATATCAACATGAGATCATCACCTTACCCCCAAGTCTTGACCCCTCTCCAATGAAATTTTAATTTGTGGTGCTAAACTTCAAAGGCTTCGTCCTAGTTGATTTTTGCTCCATTTTTCAAGTTTTCTTTTTTTTAAATAGTCTTTTTTGTGAACTTCACAATGGTTTAGATAGTTCCCAATTTTGGTGTTTGATTTTTCCATAAATTATAGATTCTCACAGGTAATTCCAAGTAGTACTCATTTTGAGAACTTTAGAGGCTTTGTTTAAGCTCGTATAATATCATTTTTTTATGATTTTCTTAATGTATGTCATTTTTCATATACTTTTTATTTGTATGGCCTTATTTATATCATTTTATATTAAAATTATAGTTTATCTCTATGACCTATTTTGGGCATTTGTAATGCACTCAGATCAAGACCACTTCTCTATTTTGGCAAGTGGCAATTATAATCACACTCTGTAATGCCCAAAACTTTACACCAAAATAAAGTTAAGAACAAAACACTAATTTCAAATTTCGTAAACTTATGCTTGCAAAACTCTCAAAGTTTGCTACCTACGCAGGCACTATAAGAAGGCAAACAACTTCCAACCAGACATAAACTATAATTATTTTAGTTGGGTAACTAAATTGCTTAGACCATCATGGCCAATTCAAGAGGAGACGTGGAATCCACATCACCGAGGTACACTTAAATAGTTCAACCAACCCAAAGTTAATCTGAAACATTATATAGGTCACATGCCAACAATAACACACACACACACATATATATCTGTAGTAAACTCAATAATAATAAGAGAACAAATCCTAGGGGCCAGAACTAGTCCTCGAGGGCTCATCTCAGACGACCTTGCCTACGTATATAATTCACAGAGGCACCGTAGTTCGACATTTTTAACTTTCACATAAACTGGGTTGATAAAGAAATGGTATTTAACATAAAGGTTCATCTCACAATTGATTTCACCAAGATATAATAAATACAAAGACAAGGAAACAACATATTTGATCCAACACTTGTTGGGTCAACAGTAATATATATCATCTAGGCCCAATTAATCAAGATAATTTTTAAACAACACTTCAATCATGCTCTAATGAAGCTAGTTTACACTATTTATTTATTTATTTTCTTGACCACTATGAGTCTGCCACAAAAGGAACTCTTCAAAACCAACCCTTAATGTAACCACGTTCGAACCAAACATTTAATGACTCCACTCATATCGTAGGCTCAAGATTCCAATATTAAGCTATACATTTTGACCCTTTTTGAAAGAAATAATTGGCAAACTATTTGCTTTAATGAAATTTATACCTTACAAATACGTTAAAATAATATTATGTTATTAGTTACAATTAATACAAATAGGCATTCGGATATTGGAATGTTGAATAATGATAACTTTGGTAAACTATGAAGCCTCATCCTTATTTTATCTAACCATTTGGACATCAACATAGACCTTGAAAATAATAAAATAATAATTGAATACCTTTTAAATGTTAAACTTGAATATGCATAAAACTAGGTAAACCTCAAGGTAGGACATGGGTTAGCATTACATATGAAATAAAATTGACACATTTTAAAATTTTAGATTATAAAGAACCATCCTCAAATTTTCTAATCCTCATTTACCCATTCCCTTAATAAAAATTAATATGTATTTTATAAATACAATTATCTAAATAAAAGTAACAATCAATAAAACCAATTAAATAACTTAGAAAAGAATTCTAACATATACCAAAGAAAATAGTTCCTTTTAAAAGAAATTATAATAGTGATTTGATCTATAAAAAATAAAATCCTTAACTTAAATTTCTGTTAAAAAATATATATAACTATCATAAATCTAATAAAAGAAACCATTTTTAATGAATTAAATCCTAATTTCAAAATCCTTTAACTTTTCCCAAATCTTTAAGCCTTTTTCCCAAATCTTCAAGCCACGTAGCTCTCTAAGCTTTCCTTAATTTTCTTTCCCTATGTAGAATTTCCTTTCTAAAGAAAAGACAAAATCATACCGGTGAGGAGTTTTCATTTAATTTAGGAAAAATCAAGAACTAGGGCATTACTTGGGATAAATCGTTGCATATCTCTTTTTTTTTATTATTATTGTTTTAATTAAGACAAGAATAATTTTATTTGCTGGCTTTAACTAAATGTGGAAGCCCAAGGATAATAAGAAAATAATATAGGATTGAAAGTCTCTTTGATTTTAAGACAAGCTTGATTTTATTCTCTCTTAAACAAGAGGTGCCGATGAATAATCAGAAGCACAGTATTTACCTTTATTCTTAGATTCTATCTTTAAATGAAGGTTTAATCGAATGGATTAAGATTGAAATGATAAAACCTAGCGCATATTTTAAACTACCAGATTAGGTGCAGTTTTGATGGTGGAAATACTTTAAATGAGGTAAGACTTAAATTACATCGAAAGCTCTAAAATTTAAAGCTGCAAGAGGACCCTAGAGGAGGGGACTTTGATGACCAAGATAAAATGACATTAACCTCCGCATTAAAAAATGGGACGACAGTAATAATATTTTACTTGGATAATAACGCAGCCCAGATTACCTAGTTTTACTTAGAGAAGAATTCTAACATATATACACTTATGCCCTGATTCATTAAATTGGTGTAAGGTGGGATAATTTTAAAATTGAAAATAAAATACGAATTAATGGAATGATACACGCCAGCTAATGTGACTTAAATATATTTTGTAGATAAATGAACTGTGGATATTTGTAGATTCAAAAAATCACTATCAGATATCTCAATAGAGACTCTGCAGGATGTGCCTGCAACTAATGATGGGTATGAGACGTCTCTATGCAAGATTATATTTTCTCTTACTAGAATTTATAGGCAATACATTTCCTTACTCCCTACACCTGTATTGTACCTCAATGTGATCTTTTGACCATTAAGAATATTGGCATTAGCAGCCAAACATACTATTGATGCTTAGAGACGAGAGACTGAAAAATAAAATAAAAATAAATAAAAGGGAACTTATTGTATGATGTACAGATCACGCCTCCTATATTTACCAATGTATTCTTCCTTTTATAAAGACAACTATATTCTTCCTTTTATAAAGACAACTATATTCTCTTTATCGAAACATATACAAGCTAAAATATTCTCTACAAGAAAATTTTGAATAAGAATCACGACCTTGAGTGGAAGAAAAATACCTCGCATCAAGAGCAATTATCTAAGGAAGATGTGAGTATTATTCTAGTGCGTACATTATAAAGGCCTTTCTTATGTGAAAAGAACAAGAACTAACCACTATGATTAACATTGTGTGATTGAAGACTTAATGCAACTTGGAAAGTTTCCAATAACTTAGAATACACATGAAATCACCTTCCAATTAAAACAAATTTGAATAAAAGTCACAACAAATTCCCAACCCCCATGGCTCTTCTAGATACGTAGGAACTATTTACTTTAAAAGCTCAGCACCATATTTACAAAATTATATAACCACAGAGATCCTTCCTAACTACGAGGTGACCAAAATAAGAAACAAAATGGCACAGTACACTTTCATTTGCATTGACAGTTAATAACATAAACATATCTTCAGCTAAGCAACTACGATATATTCATACACTCGGTTTCAGTGATTAGCTATAGAGCTTGAGCTCTTACCTGTGAAAAAAAAGAATAAATAAGATGTCTGAGGAATCCAGAGCAAAGCCAAAACCGTTACACCATCTACTGAGAACCTCACCCTCCCAAATATATGAATTTCCTATGACCCATAATCTGCACCACACGTACTCCATTCATCCCCTAGTGCATCATTTCCCACAATGCCCTTTTCTGAGTTTCTACTCTTAGCATCACCGTCATAACACCAACAACACCAAGAGAAAATGTTATTAGGGTGGCCTTTTTAATTTCTAGTTCTTTGTCATTACCAAACTCATCCAATAGGAATGTTGCTCCTACAATTAAATTTGTTTTGGATTTTCCTTTAGACTCAACCATCAATTTGAGTATGTTTATCCTTGGTAAAGTTTTGAAAGCTTGCAGAATGAAAAGTGCTTTTGAAAAGAAGCTAAAGCTCTCATATTTCCATGCTAATAGACTACAAAAGATTATCTATATTATTTCGGTGGCGATGACGGTATGACCAACAAAATGCCGAATTGTATACATCAAACCAATAGAGAACTCAGACCCCACTCTATCGCTCAATGCTTCGGTTTTAGCATCAAAGCTGCTACATGCAGCTGAAAGACATGCTTCGAGTGCAATAAATTCAAGTGGCAGCACCCTTGGACCAAACTTATTGATGAATTTAAACTTTGACGACTTGAACCCGTTTCTTGAGGTCATGTCCGAAGATGCCTCATCGTTTCTCCAAACTGTGCATGTTGCTTATTCCATAAAATGAATCCCTACGACTTGTTTATCCCTCTCCAAGGCAACCTAAAAACAAAGATCCGATTTTAATTTGCCCCCCTATACCAAATACTATGATCCCTATTTTGATGGGAGAGTCCCGAAGAATGTAGCGTGTGCCTATATCAAAGCACACCCCCCTCCCCTTGTCATTAATTAGGGTGATGGAAGATCTCTAACACGATGATCCACCATTAGACCATATTGAGTTTCTCCAACCATAAATCCATATCACAGTGAACAGGATATAAGAGCTATGCAACAATCGTGATCAATATGCCATAAATGTTTCAGCCTATCATACACAATATTGCAAAGTGAATATAGATCATAGAGGTAATTAAAAACCAATCTCAAAATCCAGATCTGAAAAGACATTCTCAAGCTGAGCAGTTGAAAGAATAATAAAGAAGATAAATACATAATATTTCCCCTAACATGAAACATTAAGAAGCTCAGATGGTTATTGAGTTTTAGGCGGTGCGTTTATCACAGAATCTGACTTAATCCTGTTGGATGATCTGCTCATTGACAAGATAGGTAGGTTTGTGAATAAATCGATGGGAGGATAATAGGTTTTATTTAGATTCGTATCCACCCACTCCATTATTACAATTTCTTAGGTATGTTGTATTTATACTAAGCAACCATGATATTCAAAATTCATCTTATCGCTATAACCACGTGAGTAATGATATTAGTTTAATTCTTAATATTAATAACAATAGAATTAATAATGATATTAATTTACATATCGATGTTGTTAATTTTAATAATAGTATTAAAGATGAAATTAATATTGCTAAAGATAGTTATATTATTAACAATATGAATACCAGTTTCCCAAATTAATTTATCCAATATAGGTATTAGATCAAGCTTCCATAATATATTAGTCCAACTCAACCAATCAAGAATAATGTAACTTACTAAAAGAAATGCAAGAGATGTAAATATTGCATTAACAGTAGGGCCTTACACACTCAATTATAAAGTTTCAATATAATAACTTGTTGGGAGGTCTAATTATTGAGTTATTTTGGGGGTATTTATGTAATCATAAACATTAATAAAATTCCATCTTGGGGGCTTCATGCATAGGCTTCTAGTGTTTCATGCAACAAGATATAATATATGGATGAGAGTGTAGTTTGATGACATGCACTATGATCCTATCTTCATCATGATGAAATATCACATTACATATGGATCCTCTATTTTTCTCTTTGACACAACTTATTTATGACTTGAAATGTTTTGGTTCACATCAATTCATGTCTTAGATTGAGAGCCTATGGTCTTGAATCTTGCATTTGATTCACATTGATTCACGTCTCAATTTGAGTTCCATTTATTATGGTTATTGTTCTTGAATCTTTGGGGTACTTTCTCTTATGGATCAATTTAGTCAAAATTCAATATCAACATTAAGGTACACAACCAACATCCAAATTCATTCATTATTCTATCTTTATCCTCTCTTGAGGGAGTTTTATCCTCATATTTTGAGAGGCATCATCATTGTACATGGGTACTTGATCAAGTGTAATTGTCAAGACCCATTTCATGTTTCAAATTTCTCTTAAGTTTCACTAGTTAAGGGGGGTATTAAAGTGTAATTATTTAATAGCACTTTATTAGTTAAGTTTACCTAGGTAAGTTATTTAGTGCAATTATTTAATTACACTTTATCACTTAAGTTTACTTGGGTGATTTATTTATTTGTGTAGGTAGATAGGATAAATGGTTACTTGTTAAATCCCTCATTCATGAGATATCACTTTTCTCCTTATCTTCTCATATTTGAAAATATTGTAAAGCAATTCCTTGATTTTTGTCTTTTTGTGTCTTCCTCATCCTCATTGGATTTGGAAACTTGAGGCTACATAATGTAACTCTTTCCTATCATTAAATCAACTTATTTTGATATTAATCTCTCTTATTTTCTCAATATTAGATTTTAGTTATAATTGTATTATGCATAATGTGTAGGTTACATGTAGCTTTTTTGTAATTTTTATAGTCACCTAGATCTAGGCTTGTATTTAAATTTTTATTAAACCTTGTAGTTTCCCTTGGGCTTGAGATTGTTAACTTTGTTCTAGGAAATTGTCATGGTGATTAAGTATTGCTGAAATTGAATAAATACACAGAATTAATCTAATTCCATATTGAGCTTTAATCACAAGAACTTCAAAACATAAATTTTAACATGTTTTTTTTCTACACAATAAATTGGAACATGATATAAGTCCCTTTCAAACACAAATCCACCCAACTACATGAAATAAAACTTCTAACTTGCAAGATAACACTCGAAGCACAAATTTCAAGATTCTTAATTTATACAATATGTTCAAAACATTGTTATTCATAATTTCTCCAAAATTAAAAACAAAAAAAGGTTTCTTAAATGCTTCAATGTGATCTCAAATCACTTAAAATTTCCTCAAATATATAAATAGATATCTTACAAATAAGATCATAACATTTTATTTTCTTACAATTGAAAATAATAAAAAATTGAGATGTTTCTATATAATATGCTTATAACCAATTTTCAACATATGAGAGGACTCCAAAGGTTTAAAGATGTGTTTTTAAGCTCTAATAACCATATTAGTTCAATGAGAGAGGATACCTATCAATTACATAATTATCACAAAGAACTAACCCACCTTGCTAAGGAGATATAACCATGGATACTCACACAAGCTCAAACAAACATATACATTGATAACATATAAGAAAATAATTCATTCATGGTTGGAGGATATAACATATAAATACTCTTAGTTCGTTCATGAGGGGAAATAGTTGTTAATTTTCCATGGAACACACATTTACAAGGGATCTCCAAAAAAATTTACAAGCAAAACAAAAAAATCAATACTCTAAAGGTTTTCAATAAAGTCTTCTCAAGGACAAGAATAATATATCCTCTCAAGGATAGTAATAAGTTTCCAAAACCATCATCACAGATATCTCTCCAAATCATGTATATCCCCTCAAGAGATCATACACTTATCTTTCAAATATATAAAAATAACACACACTCCTTGGTTTCCCAAGGACCCTACTTGACCCTCTAAACATGTGAGGTTATCAACCCAAAGGGTGTCTCTCACATAAGGTAATAAATCACACATTA
The DNA here is from genome assembly GCA_007115665.2 of Sequoiadendron giganteum. Lineage (NCBI taxonomy): Eukaryota > Viridiplantae > Streptophyta > Pinopsida > Cupressales > Cupressaceae > Sequoiadendron > Sequoiadendron giganteum. The sequence continues at coordinate 75,660,573 of CM021107.1, read as the reverse complement.
TATAGGTAAGACTCTTCAAACTTTAAAATAATCATACTCATGTGCATCTCTAATAATACAAATCATCAAGGCGTCATTTTTATTTTCTCTTTTATTTTGATATATAGGAGAAGAAAGAGAGTGCAACTCTTACATATATACATCCTTCAATAGTATAGAACATTATTTTCATTTAAAATAAATGAATCCATACAAGAAAGGAGAATACCCCATCCTAATAGATCCTTAAAAATGAAAGATATAAGAACAAAATTTCACCTTCAAGTACAAGAAAATTAAAATAATCTTGATTTTCCCTTCTCAAACTTGCCCCCAATTACTAAGTGTCTCAATGAATAATAAGCTCTTAAATAAAAGATCCCATGAGTGAAACCAAGGGTAGGGTTAAATAAGTCCATGCCTTCTCACTATATCCTTAACAATAGGAAGGTAACACTTGTACCATCCCAAAATCAATTAAGACCTTATGATCAACATGCCAACACATAAACTTGATAGATAATTTCAAAATAATAAAGGAAATAACAAATGTTGAATATTAGATAATAATGGAGCGAGTGGGAGCATTGGTGGGAATAGGAGTGGGGGTGGGGATTCAAAATCTATCGATGGAGGAGATGGAGAATCTGATGAAGATGCAAATTTTTTCTGGTTTTTTGTGGTTCCTCATCATTCTCTAGCACTGGGAGATCTTCTCTTGGATGCATTTGGGGAGGTCGTTTTTGCTGTGGTTGCCTGGCAGTGTTGGAGTGGTCTTGTTGGGAGCTACGAATTGCTTTGTTTTCTTATTTTCTCCTCTTGTGGCACTCCCCTCTAGTTTGTGTGTTGTGCCCTTTAGAGTCTAGGGGTGTGTGGTCTGTGTCAGCAAACTGCATGAGTTGCCTGTTTGGCTCTTGAATGAGCTCTTCTAGCAACCTACAGTGGTGAGTGGCTTCTTTGTTTCTCTAGAGGGGTTCTTGTTTTGTGGCTTGTAGGGCCTTCCTTTTGGCTATTCAGTTGGCTTATGGCACCTCATTGTGATTGTTCTGGTGGCTCTTGGGGAAATCATCTCTAGACGAGACTCTTTGTTTGCTCTATGTGTGGTGGTTTTGCTTACCTTTTTGCTTGGGTTGGGGTTTCCCTCTTGTGGTGGGGGTCTTTGGTCTTCTATTGGTGTGTTTGGGACTTTCTCTTTGCTTCCATGTTCTTGTTGGAAATTTTTCTTTTGGTCCTCCTTGTTGAGGTCTTTGAATATCCTCTTGTACCCCATGTGGCTTTTGAAGATTTTTCTCTTTTTGGGGTTTGGTTATGTTGTTTTGAAGTTTTATTTCTGTTTGGTGAAGCCTTTGGGTTTCTCTTTGGTCTTTTCTTTGGGCCTTGTCTTTATGGTAAGGTTTCATTTGTTCCCCTGGTGGATTTCAAAGTTTTTGCTATAGAAGGGGGTTGTTTTTGGGTTGTTGGTTGAGCTATCCCAAATGTCTTTTCTTAAGGCTCAGTCAGATTCTTTCTTTTTGTTGTTTGATGGGTTGTTTTTTACATCTTATGTCATGTTCTAGGATCTTGTGGTGCCAAAGGATGTAATGTCTATCCTTTCTACTGCTACTATCTTTTGCCATGTTTTATAGGTTGTGTCTTCTTTTGAGGTGGAGACTGCCCCTATTGAGGAGGAGCCCACTCCTATGGAGGTGGAATGGGAGGCTATAGAGGTGGTGAAAAGATATTTCCTCTTTTATGAGATCTTATTGAGGTGGAGCTTGTGTGAGGTGGAGGGTGAAGCCACAATAGTGGTTTACAATTCAAATAAGGAAGGAAAACTCACAAAAAATGACCCCGAGGCAAAAGAACTTACAATAGTTGTGTGTTAGCCTATGTCTAGAGGTAGATGGTCTGGGTTAGGAATCCTTGTTACTATCTCCTAGCACGGGGGGTGGGCCTTCGAGTACCACTTGGTTAGGTGGAACGTGCACCTTACTCTGCTAGGTTTTCTTCTTGTTTGCATGGATGATATTTCTAGTTGGAGAGCTCATGGGATCTAGTTTCAGTTCATGCTTTATTTATTTCAGTTGATCTTGTGATATATTACCCCTCTTTTGTTATTGAGGTGGAAAGTTGTAATTTTAATCATGCTTATTGGACTTACCTCATTCGGGGAATGAGAGATGTAATCTTATTATTTAATTATTGATAAATGAGATTGCATGTTATTTCTTATGCTTTGATGTAATTTATCATGTATGGAATGTATGTGTTTTAATTTCTTAAGTAAATAAATGTTTTGGTTTCAATTCATGTTTTTTGTTGAGGTTCTAAATTAACCTCAGTCTTCTAACCTTAGAGGTTGTTGGTAATGGGTAGTGAACTTGCATGTTAATTGTACTTAAACAAAAAAAATTTGTCCGTTTAAGTAGTTAATTGCAACTTCCTCTAGGGTTGTGTGGCGGGGTGTTACACATGGTATCAAAGCCTAGGTTTAAACACTGGGTACTTTGGGATTATGATGAACCCATTAAGCTTTTAGTTGTGTACCTTGCCTAATACCTTGATGTGTCTATGCAGGATTATGCCTCCCAGACACGAAAGAGGTAGAGGGCGTGGACGTGGCCGTATAGGCGGTCGTGATGGGATTCAGCATGAATCTCTTCCTCTTGTTCCACTTATTCTAGACTAGGAAGAACATCAGGCATCTCAGAATGCACCAGGGGTTAGTGATCGACAACATAATCCTCCAGGGATTGAGGCTGCGCATAGAGCACTTGAGGAGGCTTTGGCACTCCTTGGTCAGAGGTCGGTCGAGGTTTAGGGTAATCCTATTGTGAGGGAAGTCCCATCTCAATCTGAGGCACACATGAGAGATTTCCTCAGGGCACATCCACCCATGTATGATGGAGCAGGCACTGGGCTAGAGGCTGAGACTTGGCTTATAGACCTATATAGGTGTTTTGCTATGCATCCTTTCGATAGCAATACCAAAGCACAGTACACTATTATGCATCTGAGAGGGTTTGCATCCACATGGTGGAAGCTAGAGGAGCAGAAGCTCCATATTGATATTCACTCAATATATTGGGAGATTTTCCTAGAGCAGCTCAGAGCTCGTTTCCTATCTGAGCATTGGCGTGAGCATTGAGGCGACGAGTTTCACGCTTTGCGCCAATTGGCCTTGTCTGTAAAGAAATATGAGCGACGCTTTTATGAGCTCAAATAGTTTGCAGGGATAGGTGACGATGAGAGTATGTTGGTGCACCACTTTGTCAGGGGCTTAAATGCTCGTCTTAGCGAAGGTGTGAGCGTTTTCAAACCCAAAACCATGGAGACAACAGTGGAGAAAGCACGTGTTGTTGAGGAGAATCTGAACATGGCACTAGGAGGTCACATGGGTGTACAAATTGGCAGTAGTTCAGCGGCAGGGTCTAGTGCTCGAGGAGGTCAACCTCAGGGAGGTGCACCTTCTAGATCTCAGCAGGGGCTGTCACAAAGTGATCAACAGTAGCAATAGGTCTCACAAGGGAAATGTAAAGGTTTGCAATAGAGGCAAGGGGACAGGAACTAGAGGCGTGTGAAATGCTTCAACTTTGATAAGCCAATATAGAGTTCTCAATCCACCTTCAGGGGTAGTGCACAACAGTCTAGCACACCATCTGGAGGTAGAGGTTATGGCTGAGGTATGGGGTGTTTTGCATGTGGCCAACAGGGTCACATAGCTAGAATGTGTCCCAACAGGGGCACATCTGGTTTCTCTCAAGGACCAGTGACATCTGAGCTGACAGTTGGTGATGCAGGCAGAGGGCATCGTGTATTTGCAGCGGTTGATAACTGCCAGGCAGAGCATTAGGGCACTATCGTCAACACATATGGTATGTTGATGGGTAACCCAGTTACCATTTTGTTTGATTTTGGAGCATCATACTCCTTCATTTCTTCTTCCATCGTGATGCCATATAGACTGGGTGCAGTAAGGCAAGTCGATAGGTGGCAGGTAGAGTTAGCCTCGGGTGTGAAAGTCGCATCACATTTCCTTGTACCAGAGTGTAGATTGGAGGTTGGACCTCTCCATACTACGATGGACCTCCGAGTTATTCCTTTGGGTTCTTATGAGATTGTCATAGGGATGGATTGGTTAGAGGCGCATAGTGTGGTCATAGATTGTCGACGTAAGTCGATTCGATGCATTGAGGCATTTGGCAGAGAGGTAGATATAGTGAGAGTCCAGAGGCCGATTTCTTTGAGGGTCATCTCAGCTATGCAGTTGAGAAGGTGTGTGCGTCAGGGTTGCCAGTTGTTTGTTGTTATAGTGGATGATTTGGATCTAGGAGGTGGAGAAGAGAAATTTTCTCTCGATAGTCACCCCATTCTTCAAAAGTATTTCAATGTCTTTCCAGATGAGATTCCAAGGATGCCACCTTGGAGGGACATAGACTTCAAGATAGACCTTGTACCTAGATCGAAACCCATTTCACGAGTTCCCTATTGTATGACCACCTAGGAGCTGAAAGAGCTTCGCTTGCAGCTTGAGGAGTTGTTAGAGAAGGGCTTCATTTGCCCTAGTGTTTTACCATGGGGAGCACCTGTTATCTTCGTGAAGAATAAGGATGGTTCACTTCAATTATGTATTGATTATCGACAGTTGAATAAAGTGACCATCAAGAATCAATATCCGCTTCCTAGGATTGATGATCTATTCGATCAGATCAACGGTGCCACAATCTTTTCGAAGATTGATCTTAAGTCAGGATATCATCAGCTTCATATCTTCAACTCAGACATCCATAAGACAATGTTTCGAATGCGGTATGGTCACTATGATTTCACAGTAGTACCATTCGGGTTGATGAATGCGCCCTCTATGTTCATGAGTCTGATGAACGGGTATTTTGTACTTACCTAGACAGATTTTTCCTTGTGTTCCTTGATGACATTTTGATATACTACAGGACAATGGTAGAGCATGAGGAACATTTGCGGCAGGTATTATAGTGCTTATGGGATAATCAACTTTATGCTAACCTGTCGAAGTGTGAATTCTTCAAGACTGAGGTTCGGTATCTTGGTCATGTGATCTCAGGGGAAGGTATTTTAGTGGATCTTGCAAAGATCCAAGCGATCTCAGATTGGTGTGCACCCATGAATGTGGCAGAGATACGTAGCTTTATGGGGCTAGCAGGTTATTACAGGCATTTTGTGTAGGGCTTTTCGAGGATAGGGTATCCTATCACCACCCTTTAGAGGAAAGGGAAGAGGTTTGAGTGGTCAGAGAAGTGTGAGGCAACATTTTAGAATCTTAAGGAGAAGTTGACTAGTGCACCAATACTTGCAATACCTGATCCGAATAGGGACTTTGTAGTTTGTACAGATGCGTCCTTGGAGGGTTTAGGTGCAGTGTTGATGCAGGAAGGTCGAGTCATTGCATATGAGTCACAGAAGCTCAAGGATCATGAGCTGAACTACCCCACACATGATCTTGAGTTGGCGGAAGTTGTTCATGCATTGATGAGATGGAGGCATTTCCTTCTTGGCCATAGGTTTGAGTTGCACAGTGATCACAAAAGTCTTCAATATATTTTCACGCAACCCAACCTTAATGCTAGGTAGAGGCATTGGATGGAGTTTCTCTGTGAGTATGACTTTGAAGTGAAGTATATCCAGGGAAAAGAGAATGTCGTAGTAGATGCACTCAGTAGATGAAGACATGAGAAATCTGAGTTGACTCTTGTTGTGGATTTGCGGAGTCGGATTCTTTCTACCCTTCCAGCGAATAGTTGGTATTAGGAGGTTAGGACGAAGATAGAGGCAAGCAAATCTCTTGAGGGTAGAAATTCAGGATATTCTCTCGATCCAGATGAGATATTGAGACACATGGGATGCAAATACATTCCTTCATCAGGTGATCTTCGCACCTTGGTCATGACTGAGGCACATCATGCACTTTATTCAACCCATCCAGGGGCGAAGAAGATGCATGCAAATTTATGTCAGTTGTATTTCTGGCCAGGAATGAAGCGCGATATTGCAAATTATGTGTTGTGATGTCTAGAGTGTCAGCGAGTTAAGGCTGAACACTAGCATCCAACAGGACTTTTGCAACCACATTTGGTACCAGAGTGGAAGTGGGATATAATCTCATTGGATTTCATTGTTGGTTTACCCAACTCTTCGAGATGACATGATGCAATTATGGTGACAGTTGATAGGTTGATGAAGGTGGCACACTTCTCACCTATGTGCTCTTCCTATACCGCATCATCCATAGCTAGAGTGTTCATGGAGGATATAGTGAGGTTACATGGTATTCTGCGTCGGATTATTTCTGACAGGGATCCAGTGTTTACCTCAGCTCTTTGGACTTCATTACAACATGCGATGGGGACACAGTTGAACTTCAGTTCAACTTATCACCTAGAGATAGATGGACAGACCGAGAGGGTCAATCAGATCCTCAAGGATATGTTGTGTATGTATGTGATGGACCAACACAAACGATGGGAAGATTATCTCTATTTGGTAGAGTTCGCTTATAATAATGGTTTCCATAGTTCTATTGGCATGCCTCCATTCTAGGCATTGTATGGGAGACCATGTCGTACTCCCTTGAGTTGGGATCGACTGGAGGACAGAGTAGTTTTGGGTCCTGAGATGTTGCAGGATATGGAGCAGCAGGTGGATAGGATTAGAGAGCACTTGGTGGCAACGCAGGATAAGCAGAAGAAGTATGTAGATGCGCATAGAGTGGATCATCAATTTTTTGTAGGTGATAGAGTCCTCTTGCGGGTGTGTCCGCGAAAGAGTCCCATCCGTTATGGGAAGGGCTTTAAGTTGGCACCTCGCTTTGTCAGACCCTTTGAGATACTCGAGAAGATTGGTCCAGTTGCTTACCATCTTTCTTTACCGCCCAGTCTCTCGTGCATTCACAATGTTTTTCATGTTTCAGTTCTTTGGCCGTACCATCCAGACATTTCTCATGTCCTTGATTGGAATGCATTACAGGTAGAGGACGGGTAGCTGGATTTGGAGCCCATGGCCGTAATGGAGTGCAAAATGCTCACTCTTCAAGGGTGAGATATTGATCAGGTTAGGATCGAGTGAGATCCTAAGGATGACACGTCATCCACTTTGGAAGATGCAACTAGAATGAGGGAGCTCTATCCCTATTTGTTTGCAGGCTTCCAGGAGTAAGCCTAACCCTAGGGGGGGAGGATGTAATACCCCTTCGTTTTGCTCTGTTGTGCGAACGACGTTCTTCTCCTTTGTTATGTTTTAGTTTTTGTTAGTACTTTGACTATGATACTCGGTTACTGTTTGATCACTATTTGTATCATGATGTGGTGATGTATTTTGATGTGATGATATTTTATTCTGATGATATCATGATGGCATGTTTTGGATTAGCTTAGTGGATATTCAAATTAATAATGCTTTATGCTTTTGATTAAATTAATATGTTAGATTTGTTAGTTAGTTACACTATATTGGTGAAGGGGACGGTATCGCATCACTCGCTTGTGAGCGCCCTACGATTTCGCAATGTCCTCTTCACGGTATGTTTTAATTATGACATATATATGCATGTGGATATACTCTTTGTTCGTAGGTTGACAGGTACAGGACATTGACTCCACCTGGTTTAACAGGTTTGAGCATGTCCATTGCCCAACGATATTCGATGGGGAGATAGTAGCTAGGTTTTTCGTGCCAAGTCATCACCCTAGTCATAGTGTGTCGTTGGGTCTTAGTCGGGTAAGTTGCTTTAATATTGTTCCTTCTCTTTGATTATTTAACTGCATGTCAGAAAAGGGTAAATAAAATGATTCAATTTATTAATTAATTTAATTTAATTAATAAATAATTTAATCATGAATTAGATTTATTTTATTAATTAATTAAATTGATTGTGTCGAAATTAGATAAGTTATTCATTTTGAAATTTATGGGTTTTATTATTTGAAATTGAAAATTAAAGAAAAGGTTTTAAATTGCATTTTTAGAAAATTTTAAAGGAAAAGATTGCAAAAAATGGAGATATTTGTTATTCTGTTTTGGAAAATTTATGAGGGAGGTTGATGAGATATTTGGAGAATTTTCTTTATTATTGGGATTTTTCATGAGTTTTTGGGAAATGAAAAATTGAAAGAAAAACAAAAGAGGAAAGGAATTTTGTTGTTTTGGTTTTGGATTGTAGAAAGAAGTTGGATCTGTTGGAGGAACTGGAATCAGAGGAGGAATCCATAGCACCATTGTCAACCTTTAAGCTTTTGAATACAGGTTTTCTTCAATTAAACTAGTTTCATTTTGAAAGGTTTCTCAAATTAGATGATGTTGTTTGAAATATTTAAACTCGGTTGATTTGCAAAAAATAATAAACCCATGTTGAATTTGAGTTTAATTTGCAAAAAAACCATATTTAGAAATGAACTTCTTCAATTTTTTTTTTGAAATATGACTGTAAATAATTATTTCCAGAAATTGTTTTCTCAATTAAATCTTTGGTTTGGTTAAATTTGTTAAAAAAATACATGTATATATGTATATATATATTGAGATATATATATATATATATATATACATATTATTATTATAAATGTTGTTATTGAAAAATAATCAGTTTTGAAAATACTGGGCGGATTCTAAAAATCCGCAGTCGGGATTTTGAGTTAAATAATTTTTATTTATGTTTTTTTTTTTTAATTATCGAAAAAAAATGCATGGGGGAGGTTGCTGGGGGCTCACCCCCACTGCGCCCCATGGGAAGCAAGTGGGGGGAGCCATGCCCAGCGCGTCCCCCACTCCCTTGCTCCATCGACAGCCACTGCCCATCTGGGGACGACTGTGTCTGAACACAGCCGCCGCCCCAAAGGGGAGTCGATTGTGCTCATACATAGTCGCCCCAAGCTTTGGGGCCGGCTGTATAAGCTGCCACTCCCAAACTCGACTGACTGAGAAAAACATTGACCCAACCCTAAAAGAATAAAAGGTGCGTGACCCGAGACACGTACGAAGTTTGACTTTTTACAAAAAAAATATAAATATATTATTATTTTATTATTATATTTTATAATATTAAAATATTAATATATATATTATGGTTATATAATATATATTAATATTTAATATTATATTATATATAATAATATAATATAATATATATTTATATTAAATAATTATATATAGATATATAAAATACATAAGTGTATATATATATCATGTGTATATATGTTAAAATAATGATTTATTTGAGGGCATGAATTAAGTTTAATTGAGGAAATGAAAATATGGTAATTTTGGTTGAATCATTGTTTTTATTTTAAAATAATATATCTGATGGAGAAGTAGATTTGATTTTAAATAATATGCATTTTTAAGATAAGTTAATTGTTTTAAAATGATTACATTGAAAAGAGGAAACAATATTTATTTTAAAACGATGTATTCTGATTTGTAGAAATAAATGGTTATTTTATTATTATTTAAAAGCAAGTATTGAGTTTTAATTTCATCCCTTGTCTGAAAAAGACGTATTTTAAATCAGTTTTATTAATGCAATAAATTATTGAATGTTAATAAGGAAATGGATTTAGTAAATCCGAAGTAGATTTAATTCCTGTCTTCTTGCTCGTCTTGATTGTGAACTGTTTCCGTTTTCGTTTGGGGGAAATTGTGTGATAGAGATTAATAAGTCTTCTAGATGGGGTTTCAGTTATGTGGGTTGTCGTACTATGTTAGTCAACCTTTGGATTGCCTTGGGTAGTGCGTTTAACTGTATCCAGTTTGTTACCTGGTTATCACAAACGGGGATGTGTTGACTTTATGTCATGGATAGGGATTTGATATCCTTAGGTTGCACTTGTGTACCCTTGGGTTGTAGAGTTGTTCCACGTGTTGTCTTAGAGGAGTGGCTTGCAATGAGGGCTAAAACACAAAGTGGTGCCAGGATAACTCATTGTAAGTTAGTTAATCCAGTGATAACGTAACTAAACTTATTAGAGGATTATGTAGTATCAAACACTTAATAAGATAATTATGCCTTGCTCATGGACGCAAGGGCTTGTATAGACTTGGGATGAGACGAGAAGGCCTAGAATAGCATGCTCGTTATCTTGTCTCTATGAGAGATAACTGATTCCGCATTGGTTAGCATGAGGGGCTGGAAGTCGTTAGAGGTTACCAAGATAACCCGAGATGGGGGTTGGGGCCTAGGAAGACTTACCAGGATAACCCATGTAACATTGTGATGACACTTCTCCTAAGTCAATAGTATGTTTGTATCAGTGATGCAATCGATTATGTAATTCTGAAAGCATTGTAACCATTGTGATAAGTGATGTAATTGTATTTGATTCAGTTCAGTTGTGTGTTAGCCTGTGTCTAGAGGTAGATGGTCTGGGCTAGGAATCCTTGTTACTATCTCCTAGCATGGGGGGTGGGCCTTCAGGTACCACTTGGTTAGGTGGAACATGCACCTTACTTCGTTGGGTTTTCTTTTTGTTCATGTGGATGAGATTTCCAGTTGGAGAGCTCGTGGGATCCAATTTTAGTTCATGCTTTATTTATTTCAGTTGATCTTGTGATATATTACCCCTCTTTTGTTATCAAGGTGGAAAGTTGTAATTGTAATCATGCTTATTGGACTTACCTCATTCGAGGAATGAGAGATGTAATCTCATTGTTTAATTATTGATAAATGAGATCACATGTTATTTCTTATGCTTTGATGTAATTTATCATGTATGGAATGTATGTGTTTTAATTTCTTAAGTAAATAAATGTTTTGGTTTCAATTCATGTTTTTGTTGAGGTTCTAAATTAACCTGTCTCATAACCTTAGAGATTGTTGGCAATGGGTAGTGAACTTGCATGTTAATTGTACTTAAACAAAAAAAAAAGTCTATTTAAGTAGTTAATTGCAACTTCCTCTAGGATTGTGTGGCGGGGCGTTACATCCCCTATCTCCCCTATCTCCTCATCCCTACTATCTCCCTCATCTCTTATCTCCTTCCCTTGCCATCTCTTCCTTCACCCCATCACCTCCTTACCATGCTACCACTCTAAGTGCTTTTCCCATTCATATCCTCTATATTTTGACTATCACCACCACATCTCATAATCTCTCTTGATAAGTACCCTTAGGTGGTATGATCACCTATAGCTGGCTTATATGGATCCACCATGTTTTATATCCATCTACTATTGGCATCAAACACCACATCCTTATACTCCCAATCAATCCTATGTATTTGTATCCAACTATCCATAGCCACCCAATGATCCACCTTTGGCCCCACTCTCCAATCTCTTGTGTGATCCACATAAAGGCATGAAATGCTTCTAAAATGCCATTTTGGATCCCAAACTAACTTATCAACCTTTCAGTTTTATATCTCATAAGAAATAATCTCCAACTAGTGACATAATATGAATTTTTTAATAACTTAGGTAGGCATCATCTTCATCCCACCCCACCAAATCCAAATATAGCCTCCACTCTATGTCCTATACTTATAGTTCAATTGACTCCCACTAAAAATATCACATGTATCATAGATTTTAATACCTCTCTCCCCTTTACACCCTCCACATAAACATCTATAAATCCTCATCCTTTCATTTCTCCTTCATGTCCTAGAACTATGTCACAACAATGTGGTCTTATGCCCATACCTGTAGTGTGATGGATACAATGGATTAGCCTTTCCTATATAGAAATATATATAGATCCCTAAATTAGCATTCAAGGCCTCCACAATCATCCTCTACCATTTCATCTACACAATTTACCAATCCTATCAAAAAATACCAATTGATCTTGTTAAGTAACAAGATTCTACTAACAAGAGCCACCATAACTAGGGGTAACTCCTCCACTATTCATCTACACGCATCTAAATCAAGTGATAAATCTTGTAGTGGTAAACGCCCTTTTCCTAAAAGTCTCTACATCAATCTTAGTGATTGCCTCTCCTAATAATACATAATTTCCACCCCCAAATCAATATCTAAAGGATCCTCCTTGCATCCTTTGGTGTCATTATCATCTCCCTATTGGGAAGAAGGAAGGTGCTATATTTTGAGTTAGTGCTTCACCAGAGCTATCAACATGTCCCAAATTTCCTTATTTTCCAATATAGTGACTTTATGCCACAATCCTATCAACTCCAAATCTACCCACTATATCTTACAAAAACATTGAAATTTTTAAAATGAAATATCTCATCTCTCACACTATGAGTGTCACTAATCACTCTTGTATTCATCGAAACTACATGCCATCATTTTAAATCCTTTCCTCACCCCACTATATATGTTATGTATAGAATGCATGCATGTATTAAGATGCTCAATGGATACACATCATGATTAAGGAATTATGTTATACAATGAATGCACCATATTTGGCCATGATGTGTTTTACCCATTTATACATGTGCTTTCAAACATGCATGTGCTTTACCCTCCATTGCATACATGTTAAATTAATACACATAATTCATAGGATGAATATCACCCTAAGATTCACCTATTACACTATCAGTCCCCCTTTTGATTCATAAATGCAACGGTTAATGCTAATACCTAGAACTCACTAGTGGTCTACTTCCATTTCACTACTTGTAATCCCTAACATACCTACTCTAGTTCTTATAGATTGGTACACAATACTTTTTCTCTCAAGGGTTATTTTCTTAATCTTTGAGTCAATATTGATAGGGTGAAATTTTTTTTCTTATCCCTCACCACCATTTATTTTATCATTTCCCTTTATTTTTCACCTCTTATCTTTGTTTTTGTTTCCCTTTCCTTGTTTTTGTACCTCTTCCCCTATTTTTTCTCCTTTTTTCCCTTTTGATCCCTATCCTCTCTTTCAAGAGGCCATCTAGGCCCTCATAACTTGCCTTTTCTCTTGAGGAAACATCCTTTATCCATCCACTGACTTTAATTTTCCTAGCTAACTAGGACATCTTATCACCAATTTTGTCTCCTTGAGTGCCTATATTTATTTTTCTTTAAAATGATGCCACTTATTTCAATTGTGATGCCATTTTAAAGAGGAGAAAAAGTAGACACTTTAATTCACTTCATCTTTTTGACCTAACAATTGTCACATTTTCATCACCTCATCACTAATCCCCCATCATTATTGTACAATTTAATTAAATAATTTAGGCCACCCTCTTTTCCTAGTTAATTAAATAAATCATGTCTTTAATTAGCTTTTCCTCACCATTATTTAATTAAATGAATCATATTGAATAAGATAATGGCATGCCCATGCACCTTGTCATTCAAAAATTAAACATTTTCTTCCAATTCATACTTTAAAAATGCACATCACATACATAAACATTTTTAAAATCTTAAGTAGAAGTAAATCCAATTTTGTGTATCCTAGCCATCTATCCAAGTCGATAAATCTTATCACTCCATCTTCCAACCACTAGCTGCCTTGTCTCCATCTTTAACTAGTCAAAAATTCAAAGGGGCCTCTCATTCAATATTGACCTAGTATCTTGAGGCAAAATCATACTCTCTAGCTTCCAACCACCTTGCCTGCATATCTCTCCAATACAAAATTCAAAAGAGCCTCTTAGTCATCTTGGTTCTCTATCTTGAGGCATAATCCACGCTCTCCATTTCCTCAATCATGGATCTATAAATGCATCCAAATTCAATAATTTCACAAGGAATGAATTATATTGTGTAAGAACATGCTACCACTTTGAGGCCTCCAAGATAAATTCAACAATATCCTCCAATAAATAAAGATAACATCTAAGAAATCTAAGATTTTTATTTGGTGAGAGATTATTATTTATCATTTTATTTTTCATTCTTTTACATTCTCAATTAGACGTAGTGGCTAAGTTTTAAGTATGAATTGTATTTTATTTTTTCTCTCCCTTTTCTTCTTCAAACTATTGTGTGGTTACACAACATGACCCAATTTTCAAGTAGGAGCTTGGGGACCCAAATTTTAAAATTCCCACTCAACAACATGCAAAGGAAATGGATGGAGAAAGTTACATAAATTACACTAGGAAGGGCAAGAAGCTGAGAGAGTAAGTTTGGTATTGGGATGAGTAAATAAGGTTTGAGTGTAAATTTTTGGGTATGTTGGTCGCAAATGAACTGGGTAAAATAGATCATCGCGTAGTCGAGTCAGAATCCCCAAGTGGATTATGTAGTGGGTTGTGGGTCTATGGGTGCATCAGGCAAGGTTTAAAAGGGGTACATCAAAATCTTAAAGTGTCACAATTAATAAAAGGAGAGATGTGTTGTTCAGGTAACTAGATATTATATAATTGGGTAATTGAGTGTTTGTAAAAATCATAGAAAAAAACACCTAGGATATTTCTTTCATTAGCTTTTAGAGTTTTTGATAATTTCAAAATCCCAAAAACCTGAAGGAGAGCCAAAAATATGAGAAATTGAAAAATACATTATTTTAAACACCAATATATATGGGATAAGATTGAGAGCATATTAACATGATTTTAATAATGTTTATTTTGACGGGTAGTTTAAAATGCTCAAATGTTTTAGTTTAAAGGGTGGCATTATGTTTATGTAGGTTTTAATAAAAGGTGAATTACAACAAGATTATGGCAAGTGTGGAACTCGAGATGAGTTAGTGGAGGAAGCATCCAAAGGCGAATAGTGGGAAACTGGGAAAAGGAAGACTTGAGCTTTTGGTCAATTGGTGGAACTATAAGTTTTTCTTGACTTGCATTAGTAGAGATTTTTACCAGAACCATAAATCAACATCAGGGTTGGGAATTTTGAAGGGAAATGTCAATGATTCATTTCTACATTTTTTTAGATTAAAGAAAGCTCAATAGACATTTTCCAATGATTTTTAGGTATTTTAAGTACAACGAAGAAAGTAAAAATGCATACTTTAAATTTATTTCTAGAAGTCAAGACAAATATCTCTTGAGTTCCACCAATACTCTTGTGCCACGTGTTGCTTAATGATTGGCTTATTTTCTGTTGGCCATGTGCTCTTTTTGATCAACTGATGTCTTGTATTCTATAAAAGGTAGGATGTTATTCTTTTTTTAGGGCCATAAATTGTTGAAGCAATTAGACTAAAGTTGGCACACCACCATTTTTATGTTTAAGTCATGTTTTCTATTTAATTCCAATATAAAAAATTGTATTCACAATAGATTTTTTTAATATCAACGAAAATTTGAAGGTTATTTCCAAATAACAAATCTTATGTAACTATAAATTATTTGCTCATACTAGAAGAGCCAATTTTTTGCACTAGATTTGGGTGCATTTTGATAATGTTCTAGTGATGAATGGTTATTTTCTATAAACTTCTTGCATTATTTTATATATAGTTGTAAAACAATTTGGTGAAGTACAAAATAGTTTATTCTTTGATTTGGTTATTTCTCTGTGGATGTGTGGATAATGGCTAGGAGGATTTAGCTTCTTAGGCCTTTTCTCTCTTGAACCTAATATTTTAGTAGTTTCCTCTTTAAATGACGTGGACTAATGAAATATGAAGAAGGATGCATGTTATATTTGTTGGATCTTTACATTACTTCATCTTGTTAAAGTGAAAAGTCTTTAAAACTAGTGTCCCTTATGATTAACAACAATTTATACAATGAACCCTGAGTGAACCTAGTGTGTCAAGACCGGACATTCCTGAGCCTTGGGATAGCTAAGAGTACCTCTAATTAAGAAATCCTAGCAATTCTTTCAAGATAGATAGGTTCCTTTGTTCAAGTAGCAAAGATTTATCTGCATGTTATGTGTGTGTAACAACCACGTCAGTAGAACTGGTGCTAGGAGGGACATAAAGTAAAATGACAAATCATACCTTTGACAAAAGGAATCCTAGGGTTGAAGTAATCCTTATAAAAAAATGATTATGATATGAACATTGTAATTGTCTAGAAAATCCATAATAGAAGACTTTTTCCTGAAAGTATGCTTAGTTTTGGATGAAAAGAGAGGTATAGGGTACATGACATAGGGGGTCATAGTGAGATCAATTGTAAAAATTTCTTAACTAGGATGAGCTTGGCTACAAATAAAGTAATTCCTTTAACTGAGGCATTTTTATGTAAGAAAGAAGTTGAGGGATTATCATAGCTTAAATTCACTAGGACAAATTTAAAGAAACATACTAAAAGTGTAGTTGATGGGGCTCCAAAAGCTAAATTTAAATGTGGTAAGCCTACATATTTGAAGATCTTTGTCAAAGCATTGAAGAATTTACAAGAAAATGAACAAAATTCCATGACACCACAAATGCCTTGCAAAAAGGGTTAAAAATAAGGAATCAAGAATGTGTTTCAAAGAAGAGTGAATGTTTCAAATTTTTTGAGTCCTCAAACATAATGATGCAGCCATGGAACTCAAAAATACATCTAAAAAGGGAAGCGATTCAAGATTTAACATCACAATTTGAATATCAATCTTTCATCTTTCCAATTTATGATAGTTTTGCTCCTAATTTATAAAGGGGGATGATAAATAAATTGCCTCAGATAATGTATTGATTAATGTTTGGTTTGATGATAAGAGGGACAAAAACAAACATTTTGAGAAAATACTGGGAATAAGGAAGGATTGCTTGACAATAAACATTCAGATTCAAAAGGAAAATCACATTGCTAGAGTCAATAATAAAGAATCATACTGAAGCTCAGAATCTAGCATTATGAGGCATCACTTAACACCGGACAGTCATTTAAGTGAATTCTATCCATATTGTAGAAATAATTGGAAATTATGCATTCAATTCCACCTACACTCATTATGAAAAAATATAAAGTGATGCAAATTTACCATATTTTAACCAAAGAGCATGTGTTCAAATTTAAAGATAAATTAGCTAAAATCTAAATAAAAAGCATAACAAAACTTGTTTGTAAAGGTAAATCCCATTTCTTCATAATCAATGGTGTTGTAATTTGAAGCTTTAATTACGGTTTAATTAGTGCTAGGGTTAATATTAGTTAGGGTTAGTTTTAGTCGTAGGTTTGTAAATATAAGGGTGTAGTTTTAGTTTGTAAAATTGGTTTGTGCCCTGCTTAGGTTTGAATTCCTCAAAGATCTAGAAAACATAATCACATGCTTGCATAACCATCAAATGCAGAAGCAACATAATAATAGTTTGAAACAAATGCACCATCACAAAAAAGAAAAATATAAGATTAAAACACTAAAAACTATGTTTATTGTATTTACAAGTATTTTCATATGCATAAATCAAAATACAAAATTTTATTCACAAGCATTAATCTTTCTACAAAATAGCAACCCAAAACCTAGCTTAAAACACAATTAATTAATTTGTCGAGCCTTGTCCACTAACAACAAGTATCCTAAGTGAGCATTATGGTGATGCTCATCGAGGTTGACAATGTGAAGATTACCAATTAAGGGAAGTAATGACACCACAACTCCTTCATTAAGAAAATGAGGGATGTCCCTTGCAACAGGGACCCCTATCCTAGGCTAAGCAATAGCCAAGGTGTAATCAAGATTACCTAAGTAATTTGGAAGTACCACCATGGTTGCGGCTACTTGCACCTCTTCTCGAGAAAGTCCAATATCCAACAATGAAGTAACAAAGTGTGAGGACATGTCAGAATTGACCCTATAATGCTCTCTGAAATCCATGAAGTTGTCTCCTAACACCATCCTTAATGCTAATTGAGTCATGTGGGTTTTGATGTAGAAAACCTTGGGAAGCCGTTGGTTGGTTATTCAACCAAGAAGGTAGACTGCCTCCTCGAACTGGTTAGGCATACAAGGTATCCATGTAGCTGAATCTGCTAAGATAGAAAGATGTTTGTTTAGAGGCAAAGTGTCTAAATTTATAGAGAAAACTAGAAGGAAAGGTGGTACCTCCTGTATTAAATGGTAGATTGCATAAAATCCAAAAAATATATTCCAGGTTGGCTCAATTTCTATTTCCAAAGCATCAAACGTTCAATCAACTCAAGTTCTAATTGAGTCTGTGTGAAATTGAGCGTGGATAGTGCGTGTATAAATTAATTTGCATCTCGGTAATTGCACCTTCATCATGCAAGTTCCTTAGCCTAGATCAAGTGATGTTAGAAAGTTAGCCATGTGTGTACAATAGGTTTATTCTCAAGTAAATAGAGTGGTATGTACAATTAGCTGTGCAAAGGTTAAAGGCATTTTAATAAGGGTGCAATTGAGCATGTGAATTAAGTAAAACCTTGGTGATAGTGAAATAAATTTAAGTAGGATGGGTATTGGCTCATGCATGAGGCTGAAGCATCATAATGAGTTGGTAGTGCATTAATTCAAAAGTGGGATTAGCCACCAATTTGCAGTCTAATTTTTTCCTAGGCAACTTGATCTTAATTGTCAATAGGGAAGAAGTATTTGATAAAGTGGTAATTGATGTATCCAAATTTTGAAATGATGAGAGTCCTAGTACATGGTCAATTTTAACATATGGTTATTTTCCAAAATAGTTCGTCATGATTACTTTGAAAGTTAGTATGATTTTTATGAAATTTCATTAAGAGTTGCACATTTCAAGGGAAGAGAAACTTAAATAAATCTTTGGGAATTAATGAAAGATACAATGGGTATTATATCAAGTCAAAAATCTAAAGGTTTTCCTTTATTACTACTCTAATTCCCAATCTAATGGTTTGCTTCAATGCTAGCAAGTTGAGCAAAAGAGCTTACAAAGAAATATCAAGAGAAAATAAAAGAAATTTTGAATATCAAATGAGAAAAACTCAACTCTTTAGGTGACCCAAATATCTCTATTAGGATTATAGACGCCTGGCTAGTAGTAGAGCTATGTTTGGAGGGAATTATAGAGATAACCTTGCTAGGGCTATGGACGCTTGACTATAAACAATACAATATCCAAGGTTGGCTTAAAATGACAAACCAAATTATGTAGATTGATATGAATGATTCAATCCTCCTCATTAATCTTAAAAGAAGGTAAATTGATCAAAGTACACATTGATACTCTTTAGGGAATCCCATAATTCCTATATTGATAATTGAGTAGATATGATGAAGAATTTTGGAAAATAATTATAAATTTTAGTTTGACAAGTTATTTGGATTCTTGTTATTTTGAGTTTTTTTTGTTGGTTGCTAGTTGTTGTGTGGTTACACAACACACCCCAAGTTTTTGGTGGGAGCTTGGGGACCCAAATTTTAAAATACCCACTCAACAACATGCAAAGGAAATAGTTGGAGAAAGTAGCATAACAATCACAAAGTTGAGAGAGTAAGTTTGGTATCAAGTTGGGTATGTCAGGTTTAAGTGTAAATTTTTGGGTATGTTGGTCGCGTGTGAACTGGGTAAAATAGATCATCTTATAGCTAAGTTGGAATTCTTAGGTGGATAATGTTATGGGTTGCGGGTCTGTGGGTGTGTCAGGTGAGGTGTAAAAGGGGTACACCAGAGTCTTAAAGTTTCATAGTTAATAAAAGGAGAAAAGAACTATTCAGGTAACTCGATAACCAAATAATCAGGTAATCGTGTGTTTATAAAAAACGTAGTAGAAAGTACCTAGCATTTTTCTTTCATTAGCTTCCATAATTTCCAATAATTCCAAAATTCTAGAAACCCAAAGGCGAGATTTTTTTTTGAGAAACTCAAAAATACATTATTTTAATCATGGATATACATGGGATAAGATTGACAGTATATTAACATGATTTTAATAATGTTTCTTCTGACGGGTAGGTTAAAATGCTTAAATTTGGTTTAAAGGGTGACATTATGTTTGTGTAGGTTTTAAAAAGTGGTGAATTACAATGAGATGATGAAAAGCAAAAAACTCGAGATGAGTTGGCAAAGGAAGCATCTGAAGGCGAATAGCAAGAATTTGTAAAAAGGAAGACCTAGGTTTTTAATCAATTGACGAAACTGCAAGTTTTTCTTGACTTGCACTAGTGGACATTTTACCTAGACCTGGAACTCAACATCAAGATTGAGAATTTTGAAGGGAAATGTTAGTGACTCATTTTCACATTTTAAAGGTTAAAAAGACTGATAGATATTTTCTCGTGATTTTTAAGTATTTTGACTACAACGAAGAAAGTCAAAGTGCATACTTTGACTTTATTTCCAGAAGTCGAAACAAATATCTCTTGAGTGCCACCAATACTCCTGTGCCATGTGCTACTTAATGATTGAATTATTTTCTCTTAGCCATGTTCTCTCTTTAATTGATTGATGTCTTGTATTCTTAAATAAATCCAATGAAAAGTTCCCATAGGAAGACATAGGATTAAAGCCACTATGATGCACTGTAAAGATCTCATTGTCAAATGGAAACTTTAAACATTTATGCCCAACCGACAAGACAAAATTCATGGAGCGAAGCCATGGATAGCCTAGCTTCACATGAAATTGGTGCGACAACAAGTTGATGATGAATGAGACATTTAATTCCTTCGGTCCAACCTTTAAAGGGATATTTATCGAGCCAATCGTAGGGCAAGCAAAACCATTATGTGTTTTGATCCATGCTTTTAGTCTTTTATATGTATCTTGATAAAGCTCATGCACAAATAGAAATTCTTCAATGATCACGTTCTCCACAAAGACGAGATCAATTAATATACCATTAGTGGGCTTGTCATTAATTCTTCCAGCAATGTAAAGAGCACCATCGGGTGCATGTTTAAGTATGTGTTGTTGTGAGAAAGCAATATCAAGTGACATCTTAGTTAGGCCCTTATGAGGTTTAGTGTCAATAAATGAAATCACATCATCCATAAGGTTGTTCTTGTTTTCTTTCATGTTTTCATCATTTGTGTGAACATTCATCGCATAATTCTTTGTTTCACTAGCTTTGACAAAGGAGATATTATGATTAGGCATGGGATTGGTAAATATTTGCAAGTTTTGATTAGGAGGAGCCACATACTTATTCCCTTGATCATTAAAACCTCCAATTAGGATATGATTAAAATCAATGAGGTCTCGTACAAGATGTTTAAGACACTTGTAATGTTTTGTATCATGTCCATTTTGTTGATGGAAATGACAATAGGCATTTGGTCTATAGTTTGAAGGTAAAGTCTTAGTAGGATCAGGAGCTCTAATAGGAGGTAAGGAAATCAAATTCTTCTCTAAGAGCTACAACATGGTATTATGAAGGGTATTAGGTAGAGGTGTAGATTGTCTATTTCTATCTGCAAGGCATATGGTTTTGTCATCTTTATAGCAGCCACTTGGGTTTCAACATTTTGATTGGATTAAGTTGGAGGAATCCCTTATTTTGTTTATTGAAAGGGTTGTAGTTGGTTTGAGGTCTGGATTCAGACTTTTCATAATGGTTAGAGGGAGTTTTCACTTCACGATTGCTAACCAAATTTTGGTAATCACGAAGGGTTGTACACAACTGTGTGAATGAAGGGAATCTCATCATCTCAAGATTAGTTTGATTTTTTTTTTGCAAATTGGAAATAAAAATTCTTTGAAGGTCCGCATAAAGAATCTTAATGTTTATTTTTGAATAAAGTGTTTGATATTGTGCTATGAAATCAATGACCTTTTCATCATCCTTTTGTTTACATGTCATCAAATCAGCTAGGGTCATCTTGAGACCCATGTGAATTTGGAAGTGGTTATAAAAGGCATCGATAATTTCATTGAATGAACCAATTGAATTATTCGATAGGGAGAAAAACTACTCTAAAGAAACATCTTTCAAATATCTAGGGAAGAGCTTAGCTAAGAATTTATCTTCAAAAATAAAGTCACTACATAAGGCCCTATGTAAGCGAAAACATGACTAATGGGATCTCCTTTCCCACCATATTTATCAAACCTAGGAACCTCTATACCTTGTGGCATTTAAGTTCTCAATATATCCATGGATAAGGGATTGGTTTTAATGTATTGTGAAGGTTTTCCATTGATTTTTTAGTTTACGGTGGCAATTTTTTGTTGAATGGATGACATGTTTTGCAAAAGTGTGTTAAGGATTGGATCATTGTTGGTATTGTGAGATGGAGGTGAATAAGGTGGAGTGGTGTATGTATGCGAAGGGCAAGTGAATTATAGATTTGTGAGGGGGGATGGTTGAGGAGATAAGAGATTTGAATTCACAAAGGTAGAAGGATTCCCAATGGAAATACCTAAGGAAGTGTTGACATTGCTAGTAGGTTGTATGGTTGTAGTGACATGAGTATTATCATATGTAGGAATAGAGGTAAGGGATGTGGAAGGAGGAATTGAATTTCCACCTTGGCTTTTAGTATACCCCAAATCTTGAGCACAACTAGTCATGGTAGGGATGTTCTTATCAACAATATGAGCTAGACTGCACACAATCTCTATTCCATGTTTATTTTCAAGCATTTTCCTCACATTATCTAAAGTAGGAATGGCATTACTAGCAATGTTTTCAGAATTCACAAAGTTTTGCAATTTTTCCATTTCTTCATCTATCCTTCTTATATTTTCTTGCGGTACATTAGCAACCATTGTTTCAACATCATGCACATTGTTTGTCGGTAGGGAAGTCACTGGAAATGAGGTATGAAGACTATGATCCATAGAGGGTTGATTATCACACTATTAGTGAAAGAGTTGGAGAACCCAATATCCATGGAAAATGGTGTATTATGGGATGACATGAGTCTCAAACTACATCCCATAATAGTATTGCTAATAGGACCCCAAGTTGTGAAGATCATACAAGTTTCAAAAACTCAATATAAACCCAAAAGGGAAAGAAGGTGAAATGTAATGACCTAAAATGTAAAGCAATTTTTAGATTTCAAACAAGATATCTGATTAATCTATGCAAAAACTTCAAAATGATGTCTTGTAAATATGATTTTGAATTCAAACACTACACTAAATTTATCAAATGAGCTAAATATGATCAATTTCAAGTACTAAAAATTCTATAAACAAAAACAAAAATTGAAAACAACAAAATAGAATGTAAAAATAGATGTTTTAATATGCAAAAATTTAGGAAATGACCTTGATCAGGGACTCATTTTCCCAGGGGCGAATGGGTCCTAGGTTAGGGTTTTAAAAAATGTTTTTTATAGATTTTTGAGTTGATTCTAGTGGTTTCTAGATTCTGATTTAAAACAGTGAGTTACAATTTGAATTTTCTATGAAATGAATGTTGAATGCAAATGTAAAATATGACAAAATGACAAACTAGGAAACCTAATTTGATGTGCAATTTTGATTCAATTTTCAAATTTAAATGAATGATGATGCAATGCTATGTAAATGACTGATTTTTTATATTTTTCAGATTTCAAGAGATGTAAAAATGCAATCCTAAAACCCTAAATGAAATGCAAACTAAGGAAAATCAAGAAACACTAAATGAGACTTAATTCAATGCAATGAAATGAAAATGAATGCAAGATCTAAATCTAGGGTGAAAAATGGACTTTGAAATCATAAAATTGCAATGATCAAAAGTTGGGTTCACCAAATGAAATGAAGAAACTAGGTGTGCTAATGTGGGATTATGAATCAATTAAGAACCTTTCTTCTACTATTTCATTAGGAAATGAGATCCACACAATGAAAGGACTATCAACCTTGAGCTGAGTCAAGTCAAAGTGTGAATCTAGGGATTTCCTTTTTTTGCAAGGACGGGGGTCTTGATTAAACAACACTTTGGGGAGAAAGATTAAAAATAGCAAACTAAAGTTCCAAAATGAAATCTACAACTTGGATCTAATAGATTAACCTCAATACTGATGGAACCAAAAATCAAATTGCAGGTCAAAGAGAGGTAAGATGATGTGTACCACTCACCAAAAATGTTCTACTGAAGATGACGTAGGACTCATTCGCCCAAGGGCGAATGGGTCTTGGTTTAGGGTTTGTCTGCAATTTTTGGGAGCCTCTGCAACAAACTTGAATCTCTCAATTTTCCTAGGTTTCAAGTTCAAAAATCTAAAAATAAATTTTGTAATTGAGTTTTCATGAGATGACAACTTTTGCAACTTTGACAACTTCTTCGATTTTGCTCTTCAAGAGATCTCTAAGATTTTTTCCACCTAAATCTACAAATACAAATCAAGAGGGGAAAATGTTTTGTTTATGGTGAATGTGGATTTTCCTTGGTCAAACCTTGTTTTGGTAATTAAACCATGAAATGAAATGAAATGAAATAACATGGACAGAATGATGAATGAACAACTCTATGTCACAACTCACCAAACTCTTGAATGAACCTTGGAATTTAGGTCTACAACTAGAATGAAGTGTCTTCAATGGATGTGGATCTTGATCTTGAAACTTGATTTGAAACAATGCCTTGAATGCTTGAATGGATCATGAACTCTACATCAACATATTAATTCCAATAACATGCATGATGCAAGAATACTTTGATATGACAATTGGATCTTGATTGCTCTTGAATGCCTTGAAATACTCTTGAAATGATCTTGTGAAAGTACTCTTGATCTCATAAAAATTAGTTTGATGAAACTTAGTGAAATGACCTTATATTTATAGATATGTAACCTTAATTTCCCGAAATTCAAATAACACCGACATATATAGATTTAAAATCATTAAAATACTGCCAAAAACATAATTTAAATTTAGGTCCTAGGTCTATGTGAGGACCCATTCGCCCATGAGCGAATGGGTCCTAGGTCATCACCTAAGACACACATTGCTTAATGAGAAGTGTTATGTTTAGGTATTAATGAATGTCGGATTTCCTCTTCAGAAAATGTAATTAATTAGGCTTGGATTTGAATTAAAAGGGACAATTAATAAAAATTAACGTCAATTAATTAAAGGATCCCTAGATAAGTGTGAAAGTGTAAAGAGGTACACTCTACAACATTAAAAATAAGGCATTATTAAGTCC
>CM021107.1:75447438-75635655 GCA_007115665.2 Sequoiadendron giganteum | reverse complement strand
AAAACCCTTAGATATTTCTAAGGGTTGGGAAGCCTCTTAATTAAGTGAATTGACGCATGCATAACACCAGTTTATCTTGAATATGGCCATTAAAATCCTTGTTTGTAGTGGCTAACCAAGTCCAATTCTGAAACATATTTTAAGGTAGTGCATTGGAATAGAATCGTTCCAAGAAGTTAATTACCATGTCCAGTTTTTTATTGAGGCAATAAAGCAAATAGGGAAGGGACTCTTTTGATTGGTGTGTCAAGACATTACATTTCCTTGACATAGCCTATTTTTCCATTTCATCTTCATAGATTAATCATCTCTTAGGGGATGATGGTAAGCCTACTAAGAAATACGTACCCTCTCTAGCTAGGATTGTAAATGATTTTGAGTCAGTTTATTACTTGCTTGGTTCTAAAACAATTACAAACAAACATCAACTAGTCTTTTCAAAATTTCAAACCCTTTGGTTTAAGTATGGATACCCTTTGAAAAAACATTGATATTGATGCTTTCCCTAAGGATTTACTCTTAAAGACTTCTAAATATTTTGGTTTACATATCACTCTATAATTTACAAAGTAAACCTAGGTAAATATGCCCCTAACTTCATCCTTTTCACAAAATGGACTTTGTGAAATGAATGATGTTTTTGACATAGAAATTTAGTTTGAAACTTAAGCAAGACAAGTGTTTGTGATAAAAAGGAACTCATTTAAGAAAGATAAATTGACAAATTGAACCCCACATGACCATTTGGTGTCTGATTGCTCGGGTTGAATAACCAAACCTTATACCTGCTATCATTCAACCAAACTTTGAACTAATTGAAGGAGAACAAATAGATATAATTAGTAGTTTGAGGAGCTTCACTTTTGAAACAAAGGAAACACCAACCCAGTGGAGAAACACAAAATACACCTTAGACGAACAAGATGAACAAGTTGATATTGTGGTTGGAAGGCCCATATTACCACCTCTTGTGTGGCAATAAATATCCTCTTTTCCATAATTGTGTGCTTCTCTAAATTATCTCTCACAAAATCAAAATCCCCAAGAGAAGGTCTACATGCCGCTATTTCAAACTTAGACATAATAGTGCAAAGTATATTTTGAGATGTATCTAAGGAATCACCGCAACTAAGATAGATCAGTAAGGAGACATTTTCTACACTATTTCATGGATGAACCAGATCTACATATTTCATAAGAACTTCTCCTCAATCATTAAGTCTTTAGGGTTTGAACACTTTAGAGGCATAGCATGTTTCTCACTACCTTGGTGTTGCAAAACAAAGGTTCGGTCTAGGTAAACATTGGGTCAAACATTTCATCTTTCACTTCACCAAACTTTGCAAAATTTTGAATACACCAACACTTTGGACTTGGACATCTATCACCCTAAACCCTAACTTAGCTAATTTGTATTTGAAATGAATCCTTTTCCATGCACTTAGTTGAGTTAGTTATCATCTTTGGACTAGTTTATCTTGAAGGTCACAAGTCTACCTCACAAGTTCATTAATATCCTATATCCAGACATCAATCATCAAACTCATAGTCAAAAGTGTTGTCCCAAAGCATTTGCAAAGATCACTCTCCACATCATTCACCTTTTCATCTCCCATTACCATTATTTCTCGAAAACGACTTAGAGCATCCCTTTTACCTAGATTTGAGTTAACTAGAGAGTTTAAACATTACAAATCTCAACACAAATCTCCCATAGGTGACCCAAAATTTATGGTAAAGAAAAGATTACAACATAAGAGAATCATGGAGAAAACCAAAGCCATATTCACCTCAAGTGATCCAAATCCTCAAAAATTTGATCCAATAAGTCATGTTACCCCATCGTAACAACCCTCGTCTCCATTTGGGCCATATGAGATAGAAGACATTACAAACAACCCATTTGGACTTACTAAGAAAGAAGTCATGGAGGACAAACAAGAACATCAAGCCTTCAAAAAATGTAGCTCCAATTTCCCCATCTTTTATTGCATAACCCTTGACACAAGGCTTGACTTCATCCACCATGCAAACAACTCCATCACTAGGGATAAATCAAACACCCATTCCTAGCATTGTAGCTAGTCTTGCTAAGGACTTTGGCCATACTCTTCCATTGGAAAGAAACACACTTGTGGGTACTATAAACACTAATCCCTCTCAAAACACCACTTGGACACCAACATTTGGCACTCCTACCATTCCTGAACACCCCTTACATTAAAATAAACCACTTACACTTCATGAATCCATGACAACCTCAACATATCAAGGTCACCCATCTTCATCCATCCCCAAAAGTACCAAAATTATGCCCAACATCACACAAGGTAGTATGGATCAGCAAGGGCATGTTGACACTCTCATGAAAAATCAACCCTTAACTCAAACAGGGATATCTTTGTCCAACCCACCAATTGGTTCATCCACACCATTGGTTTCATAAAACACATCCATCCCAATCATCACCGACCCAAATCAAAACAACACTGTGGTCACAAACCCCATCAACCAAGGTAATACATTTGTCCCATATCAAGTCCAACAAGGTAATCCCCTACTTTTTGGTCAAGAGAACCCTTTCAATCAATTACAAGGGTTGAGTGTGCCATTACAATCATAATATCTAATGGCACCATCATCATCTTTCCCCTTGGTCCCCCACATCATGCAAAATCAAATGGGACCTCAAACTTACATTCCTCCATCCCAATCCACCATCTTGCAAGAAATGTTGAACCAATGGAACCACCAACCTCTCATCAATAGCCCACAACCCACTCAAAACATCAACACCCATAACCCATCGTAGATGTCCCAACAACCAATCAATCCTACATTACAAGCACATGCCTTATCTTTACAACAAGCCCAACAGGTTTATCAATAAGTTGTCCAACAACAATAACAAAATCAAGCAACCCTAGCAACACAACAACAATAGCAACAATAAAAACAAGCAACCCTAGCAGCATAACAACAACAAGCAACCTTAGTAGCACAACAAGCCCAACAAGCAACTTTAGCAACACAACAACAACATCAAGCCCATCAAGCAACCTTAGCACAACAACAACAACAAGCCCAACAAGTAGCTTTAGCAACACAACAACAACATCAAGTCCATCAAGTAACCTTAGCAACATAGCAACAACAACAAGCCCTAGTAGCTCAACAACAACAACAAGCACAACAAGCAACCATTGTGGCCCAACAACAACAACAAGCCTTACTAGCTTAGCAATATGCCCAACAATAACAACAACAACAAGGTTCCTACTATAATCATCAATAGAACATCGTCAATACAAACACGCTAGGAACATATACACCTCCACCACAATCACCTTCAAAATATCCTACACCTCCATATACACCATACAACACCCCATCATACCAAAATCCCACATACAATCCATCCATCATCCCACAATACACAACATATGTTCCTCCACCAAACCCACAAGACGATGTAGCATCACAAATTAAAGCGTTAACACAAGAAATACAAGATATTTGGATGGGAAAAATGAAGAAGCCCCATACACAACAAAACCTATGTCCATATCCATTTGACTGAAACATCGCAATGGTACCATTCCCTCCCGATTTTGAAGTCCCAAAATTTGATAAATACAAAGGGAGAGGAAGTCCTGTGGACCATGTCAAAGAGTTTAATGTATGTGTATGGAGGTCGCCTACAATGATTCCTACTTAATGTGCCTCTTTCCACAAAGCTTGACATGCCTCGCCATCGACTAGTTTTCTTAGTTACCTCCAAGTATCAAAACCTTCCAAGAAATCACCAATAATTTCATAGATCACTTCTCCTTTAATCTTGACATGGACGTACGCCTAGAAGAGTTGTACACTCTCAAACAAAATAAAGGATAATCTTTCGCCAATTTCTTGCGATGGTGTAGATAAATATCTAGTAAGAGAAAATGGCCCATTCCCAATGAACAACAAGTGGGGATCATCATAGCGAATGCAAATCCAAATCTATCCTTCCACTTGAAGATGCAATGCATTACCTCTTATGGCGAGCTTGTCCCTAGAGCCCTTAACATCGAGAGAGCTCTAATCTCACATGGAAATACACAAGCATACAAAGACAACTGCCCATCAACCAGTTCAAATGACAAGCCTCGTGTCTGGGCTAAGAACACGAACGTAACAAATGATGGCATGGTAGATGCTAAGGTGGTCCTAAGTGCTCCTAGGCCAAACAAAAATCAAATAGCTAATGCTCAACCAAATGTGCAACAAACTACATCACCATAAAACAATTAGGTCAATAACACTGAAACACAACAACGAAGAACCCCCAATAGGAAAAACTATCTGAAACATAAATACACATAGTTGTCAAAACCTATCAAAACTATCATGAAACTTGATAACACTTCCAAAATTTGAAAACTACCAGGAACCACAAGATAAACCATCATGGTACAACGAAAAAAGACCTTTGTTACTTTCACAAAATCAAAGGGCACAAAACATCGAAATGTATGAGGCTCAAAAATGTTATCCAAGACCTTATCGAGAATGGAGACATATTTGTTGAAGTACCAGTTGGTAATTAGGATCTTAAGGTACACAAGAACCCCATGCCAGATCATAGCAAAAGAAATGACAATGGAAAACGTAAGGATTACACAAATGTGCACCATGTCTATTCAAATGTAGTTGCTTCTTGTGATAGTGTCATCACCATCATAACCATCAAAGGGCCCGCTGTGGAGTGTGGAGTGTGGAGTCACCACATGACATGGAAAAGTCACCCATCCAAGGAGTCCCATCTCAATATAGGGCACAACCTACTTTACCAACGTCGAACCCTAACAAATATAGCCTCCTAGATCAACTTAAGAAGACCCCCACATAGGTTTCTATTTTGGAACTATTGAGGTTATCCCCTGCACATAGAGAAATCTTAGAGAAATTTTTATCTTCATTATCCATCCATGAGGATATAGATACAAAACAATTTCAAGCTATGGTAGGGAATATCACTATCCCTCATCTTCTCACCTTCTCAGAATAAGACCTACCATCACAACCATCTCATAACCGTGCATTACACGTTGAGGTCATTATTCATAAAAACAAGGTTAAAAGAGTCTCAGTAGATGGAGGTTTTGGTTTGAACATTTTCACCCTCCAGTTGATCAAGAACTTGGTATATTCAGAAGAGGCTATTGAGAAAGCAAAGAGTACAACCATCATAGCATATGATGATCAAGAGTGGGTATTGCAAGGCATCATCCACTACCCATCCAAGTAGGACCCATCATTGTAGAGACTACATGCCAAGTGTTAGACCTTGATCTTCCCTACAACATCCTACTTGACCGACCCTAGATTCATGCCCTAAAAGTTGTAGCTTCAACCTATCACCAATGTGTAAAGTTTTCTTTTGAGGACAAATAAGTTACCATCCATGGAGATCCTGAGCCTTTTTACTACTGCAAGAACCTTGAGGCCAAGTTTTACAAAATACCCCAAACCCCTAAAAAAGATGAAGGGCCTACACCTTCTACCTCATTTGTTGACCCATCATCCCTTGAATCTACCTCGGAAACAAAAATACCCATTATGCAGAACATTCCTGATACTAAAGCAATGATCCAAGATGATGGTTGTAGAAACTATAAATTAATGAAGGATACTTTTGTGTTGGGGGAGCTACCTCTTTCTACCAAATATCATGGGAAACCTACACCTATCAACAAAGTGGTCAAAACAATCAAGATGGAAACTACCACCTTCACCAAGTGGGGGGATTTGAACAAAGAAGATGTCAATGAGGAGGATGTCTCTAAGATACTCTATCAGGATGACTGACCTATCCTTGTTCTTCCCATGGAAGATGACAATAAAGGCTTGCAACTAATGAATGGATGGGGATATAAAAAGAACAAGAAACTAGGAAAAAATGACAAGGGTTTGCTAGAGCCCATCGTTCTTGAGAAATGTCCAAAGAATCTTGGCATAGGATGTACTACTACCAAGGTTACCCTTATTGGAAAAGGTACTTCCACTAAAAGGGTCGAGGTTCCTCTTGGTTACCAACATTGTGTGATACTAACCTAGACGACTTCCCCCTCGATGTTGTTGACCTATTTGACAATAAATCCCTCTTCATGATATCCACAACATCTTTCACCCCAAATGACCAAACCACTAAAATAAGCCTAGTATACCCACAACTCATTGATTGGGACCAACAAGGACCACCGATTCTAGATTTATTAAAAAATGATGAAGCAATCTCAAAATTCATGGAACTTCGTGATGACTTACCATGGGCAGATCACAAAGTAGGTTTTGACATAGAGCTAGACACAGGTGTGTACTATGAGGAGACAATTGAATCCTTTAGTCGCAAAATTGATAACATGCAACTAGCATGTAGATCTTTGAGTGAAAACCACACTGTGGCACTTTCTAATCCTAAAATAGTAAAAATAAAGGATGCATCTGAGGGTTAAAACCTCTTTGAGGTGCCTAAGGATGAGGGATTCAATCTCCCCTTAGTGCAATGCATCCATAGAAGTCAACAGTTCTAGCTAAAAAGGCCACTCCAGTCAATATGGGAATAAAAGAAGCACCTAAGATCACTTTCTATGTTGAATCCTTGTTAGATGAAGAACATAAAAACCTAGTAGTGTTCTTGAAAGAGAGAAGAGATAAATTTGCATGGTCATACATCGATATTCTAGGCCTTAATCCAGAAGTGGTTGTGCATCACTTAGCAGTCTATCTTGAGGCCAAACCAATAAAACAAAAATTAAGAAAGATGCACCCTCAGATAACACTCTTGGTAAAACTTGAGCTACAAAATATTCTTGGCGTTGGATTCATCCAACCAATAGATTATCCTGAGTGGGTTTCAAACCTGGTACTAGTATCCAAACCCACTAGGGGCATCAAAATATGCATGGATCTCAGAGACTTAAGCAAGGCATGCCCGAAGGATGATTTCCCTCTTCCTAACATCGACATCATTGTGGATTTAATAGCTGAGCATTAAATGTTGTCACTCATGGATGGTTTTTCAAGCTATAATCAAATCATGATCACCAAGGAGGATGAACACAAAACTACATTCAATTGTCCATGGGGAACATATTGTTGGAACATGATGTCATTTGGGCTGAAGAATGCAAGAGCAACCTATTAAAGAGAAATGACCCTCGTCTTTCATGACATGATTCACAAAATGGTCGAAAACTATGTGGATGATATTTTGGAAAAATCAAAGAAAAGGAGTGAGCACATAGAGGCATTAGGACCCATCTTTGATAGGCTTGAAGAGTATAAGTTACGGCTAAACCTGAAAAAGTGTGTCTTTGGGGTTACATCAGGGAAGCTTCTTGGCTACATCATGTCACAAAGTGGGATAGAGATTGATCCATAAAAATTCAAAGCCATCCTAGACATGGAGCCAACACAAACATTGAAAAAAGTGAGAGGGTTACAAGGAAGGTTATAGTCCATTAGAAGGTTCATAACGTAATTATCAGACAAAATCCACCCTTTCTTGCATCTTCTCCACAAAGAAATAACTTACAAGTGGGATGAGAAGTGTGATAAAGCTTTCCAAAAAATCAAGGACTACCTATTGACACCTCCAGTACTCATGTTGTCGATACCAAACAAACCATTAATCTTGTATATCTCAACAACATCAACAACATTAGGTGCTTTTCTAGCTCAACATGATGAAAACGAAAATGAAAGAGCTATCTACTACATCAACAAGACCTTGGTAGGCTATGAAATGAACTATTCATCCATTGAGAAATCATGTTTAGTGGTAGTTTTTTCTTCACAAAAGTTCAGACATTACATGTTGTCGCATCAAATCAAGCTTATTGCAAAGAT
The DNA here is from genome assembly GCA_007115665.2 of Sequoiadendron giganteum. NCBI lineage: Eukaryota > Viridiplantae > Streptophyta > Pinopsida > Cupressales > Cupressaceae > Sequoiadendron > Sequoiadendron giganteum. Next base: position 75,627,762 of record CM021107.1, on the reverse strand, counting down.
CGACCCATTGAAATACTTGTTATCCAAAGTGACTCTTATTGGGTGAATGGCCAAATGGGTAATGATCTTGAATGAATTTGACTTAAAGCATGTAGAGCGCAAGGAAATCAAAGGACAAGTGATTGCAGACCAACTGGCACAAGCACCTATCTATGCAAAGAATCATTTGATATATGAATTTCCTGATGAATCAATGTTCCTTGCCAATACAACAGATCAATAGAAAATGTACTTTGATGGATCATTTACCCAACATGGATCAGGGGTGGGTTTTATTTTTATAACCCCTTAAGGTGATTGTATTCCAAAGTCATACCAGTTGTCATTTCCATGTACTAAAAACATTGTAGAGTATGAAGCCCTAATAACAGGTCTAAGGATATCAATTCAATGACATATACAAGAGATGAAAGTCTATGGGGACTCACAACTGGTTATCAGCCAAGTCAATGATGACTACCAAACTAAGGATGATAAACTGAATCCTTACAAGAAGATGGTAGAAAGTCTCAAGGACTTTTTTATAGAGATAACTTTTGAGCAGATTCCTCGCATGAATAACCGAGCAACAGATGTTATGGAAATAATAGGATCATTATTAGACATGCTGCACAATGTCCTCCAATATGAATTCTTGGTAGAGTAACTTCTCGTACAAGCTTTTGAAATCCCTGAATCTAAATTTATGTGTGTCATCATTGGTACTAATTCCCCGTGGTATCATGATATATTCACTTACCTATGCAAAGGAACCTTCCCATCCGATATCACCTCCAACCTTAAGAAGAAATTTGTTAAAAATGCATCCTGATTCATGATCCTAGGTGATACCTTATACCACTGAAGCATCAAAGGGACATTACTATGATTTATTAACTAGGAGGAAGCCTTGACCACTTTAATAGAAGTACATGATGGCATATGTAGTTTCCATTCTAGTGGTATGAATTTAGCTAAGAAACTATTGAGGATGTGTATTACTGTCCAACCATGGAAAGAGAAGCCCATTAGTATGTGCAAAAATGTGTCCAGTTTCAACAACATGGAGATTTTATTCATGCCCTCGCTCAAGAGTTGCAACCAATGGTCACACCTTGGACTTTCTCATAGTGGGGGCTTGACCTCATAGGAAAGATTACTCCCACCTCATCTAATGTCCATAATTTCATCATCAAAGCCACTGGATACTTTACCAAGTGGGTAGAAGCCATTCCTATGACCTACATAATGAGAAAGAAAATTGCCAAATTTATCTTGAATTACCTTATATGTCATTATGGTGTTCCACAAGACCTTATCTCAGACAACATAACACCCTTCAAGAATTAGGATGTGAAAGAGCTATGTCAAAGATTCAACATCCATCATCAGTTCTCTAACCCATATTACCCCTAGGGCAACGATCAAGTTGAGGCTACAAACAAGACCATTCTGAAAATCCTAAAGAAAATAGTTAATGAAGCTAGTCATGATTGTCATCTACAATTAAATCCTACCCTCTGGGCCTATCAACACGTCCACAAGTGCAACCCCATTCTCCTTGGTCTACGAATCAGAAGCCATCCTGCTTATCGAGGTTGACCTTCCCTCATTGTGAGTTTCATTGTAGAATTTGATCATTGATGAAGAGTACAAAGTATCTTGGCTAAATGAGCTAGAATTATTGGATGAACATCATCTTGACACCCTTAATAACTTGCACTTGTATACCAAAACCAACTAAAACAGAGCTATAACAAGAAGAGAAAGAGTCAGTCGTTTTAGGTAGGGGATCTTGTCCTAAAGGAGAATCAAAAAAATCTTCCAGATCATGATAGGAAAGGAAATTTTGAGCCTAACTGGTTAGGTCCATTTTTCATCACAACAAGCTATGAATCACGAGCATAGCAATTATCAACACCTGAAGGTGAACCCTTACAAGAACCTACCAACAACCTACATCTTAAAATTTTTTATGCCTAGGCTTGAAGGATATAAATTTGAAAAATACAAAAAAATGATCAAAATCCAAAAAAATAAGAAAAAGGATTGAAAATAGTAAAGAAAAAATTGTGTCTAGTGAAAACCACTTTGATGGTGCTTTGGGTAAGTACCTTGGTGAAAACGTGGCAAACAATAACCTCACATAAATAAAGCACCTCCATCTATCTTTGGCTCTTTATCCTATCATTCCTTGCATCAAATCCATCCTATTTATTCCATCAGCCATCTGTGCCCATGCCATAGCTTGATATTGTGAAGTATTGTATCCCCTTTAGTACTTCTTGGCATATTCCTAAGGTCAGTTTGTCTTGCCGATATCGAGGTAATCTATCATATCACACTGGGGTAAATTCATTGTGGATCGTATTGGGTTCTTGTGTATCTTAAGGTTATTTAAAATCTCACTGAAAATCCCAAAAAAATCATAAAACGTTCATCAAAATCTAAAAACATCAAAATTCTATACAACTAAAATCCCAAAAACATTCACAAAATTGTAAAGTCAAAATCCCAAAACATCCAAATCACATCAAAATTGTTGGGAAATTATGTCTCAACCTTGTAATTATATACAATTTATTGTTGATAGGATGCACACACACACACACACACACACACATACATATATATATATTTCCTAGTTACACCGATAGGTGTACACAATGGTATAAGGGGGGAGAGAGTGGGATGTGTGTAAACAATTTTTTGTTAACTTTTTCAAGAAACTACTAAAATGGCCGCCATACATTAGATACATGATACATTGTAAATATAGATCGTTAATTATTAGGTTTTAGATCTAATGGTGGATATTTAGTTGGCCTGTCTTGCCCTAGAATGTAACCCTATTTTATGAGGGTGTTGTATTATGACTATAGTAGAGAGAGACAATTATGTATTCTGAGAGTCTAATAGTAGTCATGTTGTCTCTTGATCTCTGAGTGGCGATACTCCTATGAGAAGCTTGCTCTGCAAGTATATTGTAATCTTTTTAGTTTAGTGAATAATATATTGGGTGGCTTTTGGAGTGTGGGTTTTTTCTCCCGAAAGGGTTTTGCCCACATAAAGCATTGTGTCATGGTATGCATGATATTTATGTTTAACTTTCTGCAAATATTAAATATCTGTAAAAGTTTTGCATTATTCTCCTCTCAAGATTAGTGTAGGAAGTTGTTCCACTACCTTAGCTTCCTTACAAAAATCCCTCAAAAAGGTCGAACATCAAAAATCCAAAAATAGTACCATGTCGAACTACGACTCTCTAAGCTTGAACGTAGGCAAGGCCATCATTGATGTACCCCGAGAGACCCTAGGTCAGTCCTTTAGGAGTCCATCATAATAAACTAAAAATCCATCTACTGTTCATTTCTCATCGACAATAAATCAAGTCAGTCGAACTACGTGGTCTCTGCATGTATAATGTAGGCAAGGCTAATATTTGATTAGCCCCCGAGGCCCCTAGGATAGTCTTTTAGGTTAGGTTCTTGGTTAAAATCTCAGAAAACCCCTAAACATTCAAAAACTTAGAAAACCCCAAAAAGATTACTCCAAAACATTGGAAAACATTCAAAAGACCTAAACAACATCAAATATCTTATAAAAAAAAACCTAAACAACCTCAAATAACTGAAAATCCCTCAAAAAAATTTCAAAAACACCAAAAACATTGAAATATTTTTTAAAAAAGGACCAAAACCATCCATCCCATTTCACTTTCACCCATAATAAATTAATCATCGCCTTCAACCTTTGGCAAAACAAATGGAAAACAAGTATCACAAGTTGTAAAGTGAGAACCTAGAAGTCAAAATCTAATGTCTAGATCATAGGTAAATGAGTCATTGAAGTTTGTATCAACGGTTTGTCACACACCTCATCCTAATCGAAACATCTGATAAACTATCCTAGGATGTATCCTTCCGACAATGGGCATCAACATCAAAAATCACCTTCACTATGTTAAATTGGCAAGAGATATAGATAACACTGACTGTTTGTCTTTGATCTTAATTTCTTATGATTTATCTTATTGAACCATTCCGAGGACCTCTCGATGATGTCTAAAAGATTTAGAGAGAAAGGAATTGGGCATCGATCATTATCTTTCATTTGTTGTGCTTGTGGGTATTCTTGTAAAATAATCTTGACGCATACTTGCTTAGTTGTGTATAGGGAGGTTGTTTGGAGTAGATTGTTTACTATTGTGTATGCTTTGGTCCTATATATTCTAAGCTTCTAAACTACGTTCCGATGAGGTGTCCGTATGTCAAGGTGTGAACAAGAACTATCCTATCTGTTTGTAAAGTCAAAGTCCATGTCACTAGATACAACACCATTGTGGTTATCAATACCATGATGCATCGTGTCTATGTGTTATATCAAACATAAGGAATGATGGAAAATATCAATCCCAAGATATGAGAAAATCATCACTCTCATCACCATATCTAATAAAGTCTTGGTGGATCATGGACTTGTTGGACTTTTCCAAAATTGATGGTCAAATCATTCATTTTATTCTTCTATCTTCTTTCCATGCTAGCCTGGTATCATGACAGTAAAAAAAACATCATCATGCATCCATCCTGCATCCACAACATCATCAATATGCATACATATTGAATCATCACATCATATCATAATAATATAAAACATAATCCATTGCATCATCATTATCATTTAAGTTGTTTCAAATAACATAGATTTTTTATTCTAAGCATCTTTATCAATATCACATATAATACACATATCCTAAGCATAAACACACGTTGCATTATCATATCATAAGCATGAACATCTACATTATCCATATATACATCCATATGCATACATACATCATGATATCATAAATTGCATCAAAAAAGTACACAAAATGAAATGCATCCATCCATACATAATGCCTAAGAATATCATATTATTTGTATAACATCCATCCCATAACATATCATAAAAAGATATTGAAAAGAAGATAACACATCCATTACATTGCATTTCATATCATTATATCATCACATATCACATATAACATAAATAAAAGAAGTGCATCCATAATATAAAATCATAGTGCATAAACATAACATCATATCATATCATATGCATCCATACATTCATAAATCATTAAATAAAGGAAATCACATCATGAATCTGAATAATCTCATATATATATATATATATAAATTACTATCATGGTACAATATTTGAATCAATGTGTATATTAATAAAAAATATAATATCCATGAGGTTATCAAAATTGAGCCTATGAATGTATATTTGTATAAATAATCAAGAAAATAATCAAAAAGTGTCTGCAAAATAGCTAGCTCTGGTGGCTTCTTGACTCCCCTCTAACTAATGGTTGATCCTCAGCCTTGGGAGGTGCCCCACTCTATGAAAAATCAGGTTGCCTCATCACCTGGGGGACATCTCTATGATAATGCATATGATAGTAATAAAACTCTATGTCTGCCTCCTTGTACAAGTGAGTAGGCACTGTCTATCCTTGTGATGCAAACGTCACCACCTCAAGCTGTTGTCTCTGCCTAATGTCTTGGGATAGTTGTAAATCTAGTTGCTACTACAACTGTACCTCATGATCTCTCTGGGCAGTCATATCCTACAACTGTTGCTGTAGCCAATTCCTCTCTACCTGTAGCTGATCTCTCTCAGTTGTAAGGGCTTGTATCTATGCATCTGGCTGTACGGGTGGAGGAGGCAATAGTGCCTTCAAAACCTGTCTGTCGTGTTGGCCATCATGTCCATCTTAGTGCCTTGGGTCCTGGTGACCCTGATTTGGCTGTTGTTAGTGCCCATCTCTTGGCACATGTCCTTTGTCTTGCTTTGTTTGCTGCTGCCCTCAACCTCGACCCCCATCCCTGCCTCCATATCGATCACCATCTCTACCCCCATCTTGGCCTTTGCCTCTACCTCTTCCTCTACCTTTGAGGTATCCCCCACTGGGTCTGTCAACCTCACAGGTGGTCTAAACCATGCATCATACCTTGGCATAGTGCCTGCATCAGGTATACCCTAATCATATGCCCATGACTATGGGACTAGCTGTTAGAACTCATTTATTGCCATAATGGGATCAATCTGAGCTCCCTACTACACCTCTCTATGCGGTCTAGAAAATACTATTGTATATTCATCAGTGAGTACATCCTGTACCTCACTAAATTATCTAGCAACACAGTCTGGGAGGTATCGCTATATCATTGTATGCTATCTCCCCTAGAGGTAGCGAGTTTTCCAAGCGAACTACAATTTTTGTTGGTCATCGTACCATGTTGGAGCTTGCATCCATGACCTCCATCAAAATAAATTCATGTCATCAATGACGCAACGCTAATAAGGTAAACTTGTAGGGCCGGTGTGCTGGAGTGTCATCAGAACCCTATAGCTAAAGACGACGAGCCCATCCTCGTGAATGTCTGCTAGAAAAATAAGGGGCCTCAAAACAATAATGTTCTCATATGCCCAAATGTGGAGTAGTGTAACACTTGTCTTTATTCTCTTTCCCTCACAATGCACTTCCTAATGCATGTCATGGTACAAAGACTCAAGAAGAATTGGACCCCATGCAAACATAATAGTCCTCCTGATCATCACCTCCCATGCCACCCCCAACCTAGATTGAAGCCTCTGCCCTTTCGGTTGGGGGAAATAACGCTGGAAATCAATACAATAATGAAAAATCTGAATATTGGTAAATGAGCCTTGTACAAATCCAAATTAATTTGAGAGCTCACCAAGATGATATTGTCCGTGTGCAACAATGAAGCACATACATCTCTCCTAGAATCTGTGTCATAATTTACACACTCCATGTATCAACAATTGTAGGATCCACCACACATACTCAAGTATAACAATGGCCTCACCAATAGGCAAGTGAAATGAGGAGGTCTTACTGTGCCACCTCTCAATCAACGTTGTCATCATGGAAAGGTGGGTCCGGACCACAGGTAAGAAAGTGATGAAACCTAACTCCAACATCCCTAGTTGCTCCACCTGACGGTCATCAAAGTCTCTTGTTGCTTCCAAAATGTTTGAACAATGCTCTCACAACATCAATGGCAGCGGATCCTCCTACACACATCACACACATAGTGTCAATTTTCCAAAAATTCAGAAAGTTGATCAAAGTCTGAGACTTTGCATCCTAAAACATCAAAAGTGTCACTGAAATCAATAACATCTTTGTTTTTGGTATGCATCATTGTATCCATTTCAAGGGTGCATCACCAATTTAATGATGCACGCTACTACACTCAATAGCGAATCAACATTCACGTGTGTCGCTATAATAAAAATGAGCGGTGTGTTGCTATTTGGACAGTATGTTTCCCACCACAAGTGAGTGACGCTAAAACTAAAAATCCTATGCACCGTTGTATTAAACTTGTGACCCCTAAATCAAATGTGTCGCTCAAACAAAAAATGGTGGTGCATCACTAAATAGAAGGTGCCACTAAAATATCAATAGTGACGCTTCCGACATCTCTTGCGCTATATAACGACGCTCCTAAAAACCTAGTTTTGACGTGCTATTATATACACCTAAATGCAAAAATCAAGGCAAGTTTTGAGTCACATACCTGGGGTCTTGCATTTGCTCATTGCTAGTACTCTCGGACCCACTTCGAAAGGTGAAGTGGAAGCACATGGTGAGCCATCTTGCCAAGGTGTCAGAGCTCAAAATGCAACAAATCTCTCAAGTGTGAATGCACAAATGACTTGAAAGTGACCCTTCATCACCTATTTAAGCTAAAAAATTAGGGGTTTTTGCCCTAATTTAGACCAAAATCTATGGTTTCGACCTTTTTTTCCTATTTCTTACTTGTTTAACCTACTTTGAGCCATTTTTTGCATTTTTGAGGCCATTTTTGGCATCCCGGGGCTTGTTTTAGCACTTAAACCTATATTTTACCTTTGTTGAGAGATCAACCCAAAATTCAAAATTTCTACCTGATCTCTCGAGGGGTAGGGAACCAACTTATTCCTTCCATTGGGGCAATAGTGGGGCATCCAAAAATCATTTAAAAATAAAATAAAATTTGAGCAGCAATTTTAATTCAAAAAGCGTTAGTCTTTGAACCAAAATGTAACAGGTACCTCGCTTCAAAGAGGGGAAAAATGTAGTCACTTAAAAATATCTTGAATGATATCGCACACTCAAATTTGATATACTAATATCGTTTCATCCTAAAACCCATCCTCTTTTCGCTTAATTGATTAAATTATCCTAGCTATTTAATTAATTGCATCATTTTTATCTATTAATCTAATTGACGTAATTAGGTTAATTCACCCCCTCTTATGCTAACCTTTCGTCCTATTAAATTGGATAGATCAAATTATCTAATTTAATCCCTAAAGTCCTCTTATTTAATTAAATAACCCTAAGTTATTTAATTAAATATCATATCACATCCCCTTTTCATCATTTATTTAATGAATATAATTTAATTCTCCTAATTTGCATAATTGAAACTTTGTTTTAATTATCAAATTATTAATTGATTCTAACTCTTCCACTTGCAAAGGAATATTCCTCTTTTGCACATTCCTCCAAAAAAGGAAATATTCTCATAGAAAATTCCTTCCCCTCTGCACATTTAAATTTGATTTTAATTAACTAAATATCTAATTTTCCTCACCCATGTGAATATTCTCTTTCTTCACTCATTATAAAAAGGGAATATTCCTTTTTGTAACAAAATCTCAACAAAAATTCTTGTGCAAGTTTTGAAAGTGTATTTGTTTGGATGAATGTAAGCCCTTGATTTAAATATCAACTTGCATTCTCAACCCTTGATGGGAATCCATGACCCATGCCTCCATCTTCCTTCCATTCTAAGAGTTGATTGATTCTTTCAATCTTGACCATTAGTTTCATTTTTCCTATTCTATAAATAGAGCTTGCATCTATTGAATATGGATCCATATTTTAATTGTAAATTTATGCTGTTAAAATCACTTTCATCTTGCATCCATTTTTTGTGTTTTAAAAGGTATTTTAGGTTAATTTCTTGCATCATATAAGCTTAGCTTCCATTAATGGCTTCCATGGTAACTTAGGTGCATCCATTTAGCATATTTTATAATTAGGGTTTTAATCTTTCAAATCTTGCATACAATTAGAATAACTTAGCATATGCTTACATTGATCATCACAATATTTATCATGTTAAAATAGCTTTTATCATGTTTTACAATGCATCTTTCATTGGTTTCGTCAATTCTCTTCAATAGAATTGATCGAAACAAGCTCATTATCCAAGGGATTGGAAAAGGGTCACCATTCCACATCAATGCGACACCACTCCCCCAATAGGATAAAATTAAATGGCTTAGAATAGATGTTTATGAAACTTTCATATTTTAATATGTTAGTTTTAATGACTTCTTAGCTTAGTTTACATTGAATGACCTTATTGGACTGATGCATAGTGCTTAAGTATGCTTCAAATCCTTATGGATCAAGTGTAGTTAGCCCATACTACATCATCGGTCACAACTACCAACAAGTCCCTTATAAAAATTTGGATCTACATTGGATCCTTTGTCATCCTTGTTTAGCTTCAAACTTGTGACAATCGGTGTTGGTGTTGATTTGTAATTCAACATATTAAACCTTTTCAAAATACCATTTGCATACTTTATTTGAGAGATGAATATACTATTTTCATTTTGATCCACCTGAATTCCTAAAAAGTATTTCATGAGTCCCAAATTAGTCATTTCAAATTCCTTCTTCATAGCTCCTTTGAACAAATCAATTGATAAGTCACTTGTGACTATTTAATCATCAACATATAAACATACAATGAGAATTTCACCTTTTTTATTAATCTTTGTGTACAATGTTGTCTCACTACTATACCTATTGAAACCATTTTGTAGAAGATGTGAATCAATTTTGCTATATCAAGATCTTGGGGCTTGCTTGAGACCATATAGTGCTTTCTTGAGCTTATAAACCTTGTCTTCTTGACCTAGAATCTCATACACAGGTGGTTGTTCCACATAAAATTCTTCAAGATAACTATTTAAGAATGTTGATTTTACATCCATTTGATAAACATGCCACTTGTTTTGAGCTGCTATGGAAAGTATCATTCTCACGGTGTCTAAACGTGCTATGGGAGCAAATGTCTCATTGTAATTAACTCTGGGTTGTTGTGAATAACCCTTAGTAACTAGCCTTAACTTATGTTTTTGCACATCACCATTTGTACTCAACTTGGTTTCGTAAACCCACTTCACTGCTATGAAATATTTTACTTTTCGAAGGCTAACTAACTCCCATGTGTGATTCTTCTCTATAGCATCAATTTCTTCATCCATTGCATATACCCATTTGTCATCTTTAATTGCATCTTCAAAATGAATTGGATCATCTATTTGTGAATATAAAGAAAAAAGAGAAATCAGGCTTGCATTATTCTCACCTTAATTTTGCTCATAAATGTCTATTATAATTTTATTTTTTGTCTTCTTAAGCTTGCCAATGTAGGATTTGACATGTCACTTGATGCAAAACCCATGGAATGTGGACTTGTTAGTCCTGCACTAAAAATCCCTATTGTAGATGGTGTTTTTTGTCCACTTGTTTGAGTGTTTTCTTGTATACGCGAAGCTTCCCTTACACTTGATGATGGTGCCACTCATGGACCACTTCGTTGAGCTTGAATGGGTGTGGAAGGAGTCACATTTGAAGGAGTATTGACTGGTATAAAAATTTCATTTTCCTCTTGTGGTATACCTACTGATATGTTGACTGCTTTTTCTACACTTCCATCCCATGCTTCCTCTTCTATGAATTGCACATCCCTGCTGATTATAACCTTTTTTGTTATTAGATTATAAAACTTGTAGGCATTTGATTCATCACTATATCCAACAAATATGCATTTTTCTCCTTTGTTGTCTAATTTTTTTCTTAATTAATCCGACACATGTGCATATGCCACACATCCAAAAACTCTCATATGAGCAACACTATGTTTTGTTCCACTCCAAGCTTCTTCTGAAATCATATTAATGACACTTTTTGTTGGAAATCTATTCATTATATAGGCTGCACATGATATAGCTTCAAACCATTATTGATTTGGAAAATGTTTGGCTTTCAACATTCTTCTAGCCATTTCCATGATAGTTCTATTTTTCCTTTCAGCTACCCCATTTTGTTGAGGTGTGTATCTAGTTGTGAATTTATTTTGAATTCCACGTTCCTTGCAAAATCTTAGAAAGTCATTTGAGATGTATTCACCACCTCTATCCATTCTCAATACTTTGATGTAATGATTGCTTTGCTTTTCAACAAGAGCCTTGAATTAACAAAAATATCCAAACACTTCACTCCTATGCTTTAAAAAATAAACCCATGTCTTCATTGAGTAGTCATCAATGAATGTCAAAAAATAGAATCTTCCACCAATGGAGGGTGTTTGCATTTTCCCACATAAATCTAAATGAACAATCTCTAAAGGTGTTTTAGTCCTCATTGACTTACCTGCTGGAAATGATTCTCTATGTTGCTTTCCCAAGATTCACCTTTCACATACTCTTTATGGTTTCTCTATTAGAGGCAATCCCTTGACCATGCTTTTCTTATGAAGCAAATTTAGGCCTCCAAATTTTAAATGCCCAAATCTTAGATGCCAAAGCCAATTTGCATATTTTATTTTTGCTTGAAAGATTGTTTGCATGACTGACGTTGTAGTTTCTTCTTTATCCACTTGTGGAGCCATCGAGTGGTGTGCTTGAGCATAATCTACATTCAAATCCAGTTTCAGTCTTAGGGGAAACATCCTATTTTTTGTCGTTTGGACTTTGGCAATGAGCCAATTGCTTGGAAATTTGCCTAAAATTGTGCACTCTCCATTTTTGAAAGATACTCTATACGTTTTTTGAAATTTTTTCTCAATGCTCATTAAATTGTGTTTTAAACTGGGAACAAAATAAACATCAGATATATATTTATTCTCCCCCTTCTTGGTTAGAATGTTAATGTTCCCTTTTCCTTTAACTTCTACCTTATTGTCATTTCCCAAAGTAACATCTGATTTTATATTTTCATCCAAACTTGAAAACATTTCTAATTTTCCTATCATGCGGTTGTTGCAACCCGAGTCTAAAAACCATACATCCTTTTCATTTTCTTTTGCAACATTGCATGCCAAAAACATGGTGCTTTGTTCTTATTTTTGGTTAAATTATTTTCTTTTATAAAATTTTCATTTTGTTTGCTAAAATCATATTGCGTCTTTCTACATTCATTTGAATAATGCCCATTTTTTTTGCAATAATGACATTGAACTTGAGATTTGTCATACCTTTGGCCTTGAGACTGATTTTGAGTTACATTGTGACTTGGGTATTGGCTGCTACCTCTTCCACCTCTATACGAATTTCTTCCTCTACCTCTAAAATTTGTTCTTCCTCTACCTCTGAAATGGCTGATTGAAGCTTTTGTCTTGAATGCATGCTTCAATGATGAATTTTATAACCTACTTAGTCTATGCTCATGAGAAATGAGAGATGCATGGAGCTCATCAACTAAAAATTGTGAGAGATTATTTTTCTCCTCTATGGCCACAACAATGGATTCAAAACTTGTGGGTAAACTCCTTAAAAAAAATTCAACAACTCCCCTATCTTCAAGTATCTCACCATGAGATCTAATTTGATTAACTAAACCCATAAATTGTGTGAAGATAACGTCTATTGAATCTGAATCCTTCATAAATATTGTTTCAAAATCCCTTCTTAGAATTTGTAGTTTTGTTGTTTTAACCTTTTCCATTCCTTGGTATGTTGTTTGGAGGATATCCCAATTCCCATGCTTGTTTGGAATTTGTTGTTGTTGTAATCCTTGGGAAAATGCTCTCATGTACTACTTGAAATATGTAGAAGAGGGCTTTTGAGTCTTTCTTCTTATTATCCCTTAATAAGTCCTTCTTTGCTTGTGATAATGCATTATATGCTGCAACATTAGCTAGTTTTGGAAAACCATTCTCTACTAGATCCCATATGTCTTGAGAAAAAAACAATTCTCTCATAGTGATAGACCAATAATCATAATTCTTACCATTGAATTGAGGAATTTGTGGATTTTTCAAGCTTTTGCTTGTGCTTGCCATTTTTGACTGTGAATAGCTTGTTTGAATGCCTTTGCTGGAGCTCCTTGATTTTTTTTTATAATTGTTGGCTTTGCTAAACCTTACTTTGAACAATCTTTGAATCTTTAAAAAACTTACTTTGAGTAACCTTTGGCTCTGATACCACATGATGGATAGAGGTAGATGATATCATAAACAAAAAAGAGACAAAAATAAAAGATGAACATATTACTCTTTATATTAATATAAAAGTAAATCATACAAAATGATTGCTTTAGCAATGACAAAGATGTTGCTCTTCTTTCACACAACTAAGATACTATTAAAATAGAGCTACAACTCTTTGATGTGCCCAAAAAAAACTAATACAGTTCCCCGTTCATAGCTCTGTTCAGAGCTTGCTAATGATTACACTTAAACTGCTGTTCTTTTCTTTGCTCTTCGTTGTCTTTTTTGAAAAAACCAAAAACTAACTACTATTCTATATTCATACCATATAAAAAATGAAAAGACTTTTTTAAAAAACATCGAATGATGCCCAACATAGAAGAGGGAAAAATAAAGTCATTAATTATAATTAGCTATTGATTTAATAGCCAGTGTAGGAATTCTAAAGATGAAGATTTTGCATTAATTTCAAATTCAAAAACAATTTGAGAGGAGGAGAAGGTGAGATGAATCTTTGCTGGAGATGAACCATTTCACACATGTGGGTAGATGGAAGACAAGATGGCATTGCTAGTGCATACCATGACAAATAAATGCATAGAATAGCTGGGATTATTTCTAACATTGTGGACTTCTTTGTACCTACCTTCCAAACCTTAGAATTATACAATCATGGCAACATGAATTACTATGTATACTCCAAAAATTATTCACAGTAGTTTTCAACATTAATACATTGTTGAATAGAGGGAGATAGAGCAATGAGACGTCCTACATCCTTACATACCACCACTATTGCACATCGACATTCTTACTCTTATTCTAGAGGCCATGGATGTACTCATTTTGACACTACTTTCAAAACTCCCTAGCACACATACAAGGTTTTTGAAGCATGATAACATTACCAATTTCTTCTCTACCAATAAGCATGCATCAATTTTAAACATTACGAGAGTTTTTATTGGGGATACTCTGCTTAGTGTTAGTTTTATTGTGGAGATTAGTTTTTTATTTTAACCAAACGCTTTGTATTCCTCTGCATAATTTTGTATAAATTCTTTTTGCTAACTTTTTCATAGGTTGTGATCCCAATCTTCTGTTTTAATTCACGAGGGAGCAAATGCAAATATCACATATTTGAAATCTAGGTTTTATTTATGTAAATTTTTGGTAGATTCCTTTCCTAACCCATTTTAGATTAGTTTTTCTATCTTCTATATCCATGAACATCATCTTGGTGCCCAAAGAACTACATGATACACATTGGAAAAAATGCTCAATCTGATGACACAATTCAAAACTTTACTTTCCTGTAGATAGATGTTATTAAAGTTCCATCTTTTGACATTTACACACTAAATAATTATGATCAATGCAATGGGTAAACACGCTTTGGCATTGACACTAATTATTGATGCTTACACATATTATGTTGCTGATTTTTTCTTTTAGGTGAATACAAGACATCATCTTGCCTAATTTATGTATGTTAGTTCTTTTAATAAATAGCTCTTTTCTGATCAAATAATCGTATTCATTTAAGCATTCTCCATATGATCTAAACATAAGATATTTAAATTATAATCTGAAAAAGGACTTCTATTATACCAAAATTGTTTATGTTAACTGGAAAAAATAGGAGAAGATTGAATGCTTATAATTTATGAACAAATATCCTAAAATTGCTAGATGTTCTTGGAAAATATAGAATAAGAATGAATTTTTTAATCTATGTACAAACATCCATACAAATGCATTTATTGCACTAATGAGATCTAAGAACATCATTCAAATCAAGCCAATTTTGCACTATTGTTGGTTAAACCAAAGGAAGAGCTCAAACACGTAAAAGTAAATCAGATCCCAATACAAACCATTTATAGTAGGAATAGGGTAAAGATTGAGTTCACATGATCTCATGATGACAGAGTGTGTGTTTATTATATTTTGGATATGCTAGAACAATTGATAAAAATGTTGTCATGCTATAAGATTTCTACCAATTAATAATGATTGGTAATTATTTTCATGTGGAGAAAATGGAACAAAAGAGGCAATATGCAAGGATGTAGGAATATTTGCATAGACATATTGCAACAAGAAACATCCTGAAAGAGATGAATTACCTTTCTCTAAGGCTATCAGATGGATATTCCTCCAATGCAAAGGCTCAAAAGAAACTACCTTCACTTGAATTAGTTCCCTGTCTTATTGGCAACTCATATTAGCATTTTTCTTTGACAATTGATAATGTCCCTGTAACATCTGTGGTAGTTTCATTAACTATAAGGAACTCTGCCAACCCAAAAATGATAGTCTTTCATGTTATTACAGATAAGAAGACATATGCACCAATGCATGCATGGTTTTCTTTGCATCTTCTTCCTCCAAAGCCTCATGCAACATATTGTAGGACTCATTTTCTTAGGCTATTGCAACTAATTGTTGTGTGAAATATATCACAAGATTAAGATTAAATCTAGATGCACACATCTGGTGAATAGGTAGATTCAAACCCCCCTCCAAGTCAATCATACAAAGTCAAGTTTATGCACTGCAAAAATAATTATTCTTGGTTTTTAATTTTCCACTAATTAATTCACTAGAATCATATTTTTCATGTGCTTGAGAACCTAATAGTGCTTTTTAAGTGTTTGTGAACAATGTTTTCTGAACCTTTAGAAGGTGGCTTTTTGGATGATGATGTTGTAATACAACATGACCTTTTTCTATTGTGGGATATTGACCTTCATGGAAAGGTGAATGGTGCAGTAGAAATGTGTCAAGGAGATGACTCTTGGGTTTTGTCAAAGAGATTCAAAAGTTACTTTAATTTTTCTCATCATCTTGTAGCAGATAATTTTGATCCAGAGAAATGTGCACGGGCATATGGAATGAACATCCTTGATCAAAAATCTTGAAGAAGGGATAATATAAAAGAGAAATATCATTTATGGTTGAAGCTAGAAAGATCAATTTCAAAATTTAGATTATGATTTTATACTCTTCATTTGTTGTAATACAAATGAGGCCATCATTGATCCCCATTTTAAGATTATCTTTGAGGAATTAAAATCTCCACCTTAAGAAATAGATGGGAGTAGTCAGTCTTGAAATACATAATTAATTAGGTTATAGAAGTCTACTCTTTGTAAAAAACCCAAAATCATTTCAAGCTTATATAACATGGTTTCTCTTTTATTGAAAAGAATTGTCGAGAAAGAGAGAAAGCTTTGAGTGATGGCTCCGCCATGAAACCCTAGTGTGCATAATTAATTTTAGATAGCTCCAGTGACATGGTTCATTGCTTCTTGCATTTTTTTCTTAATCTTGGCTTCAACGTTTCAATATTTGGTGATGCATCGACGCCCATAATTCT
The DNA here is from genome assembly GCA_007115665.2 of Sequoiadendron giganteum. Taxonomy (NCBI): domain Eukaryota; kingdom Viridiplantae; phylum Streptophyta; class Pinopsida; order Cupressales; family Cupressaceae; genus Sequoiadendron; species Sequoiadendron giganteum. The sequence goes on along the minus strand of CM021107.1, from coordinate 75,611,100 downwards.
TTTCGCCTCTTTTCTAGTTTTATTTCCATCTTTCTCCATGTTTTCTTTGTTTGTAAGGGTTTCTTAGTTCAAATCACCTGGTTGGTGGGATCTTTTTCCAAACAAATCCCTTCTTTTGCCTCTGCCTACATAAAAACTAAATACCCCTTCTCAGTAGTGGTGGTAAGTGGTATTCTTCAAACCCTATCACATTTGTGCAACCTTCTACTTTGTGCTTCTCTACCACAATTTTTTTTGGAGTCCTTTATTTTGAAGCTCTGATGAGGATTAAAGTAGCGGCTAGAATGAGTGGAGAGAATTCTAGCCCCGGAGAAGAAAGAAAGCAAAAATGCATGGAAAATGGTTTGCTCACTTTTGGTGCCTTTGCAGATGAGGTTGTGGAGAACCAGTGCAAAGATTCAAATGACCCAATTCCAGATGATCAATTAGGTAAAACCCTTGAAATACAACTCCCTAATGACATTGTAGAGGTTATTTCTGAATATCAAAATAGATTATATATTCTATTTCTTTTACAAGGAGTTCCATTTGAAGTTGAATTTTATAAATGGGCTTGGTTAAATTGGGAAAATCGAGGATGGGAGATTGAAACCCTAAGAGGCTTAGGAAAAGGATATGTGTCATGCATGTTTAAATTAGAATAACATGCCCAAGCTGTTTTTCAATACTGTACTTGGGTCATTTATGGTCAAATCTATTATCTACAAGCTTGTACTTCCAATTTTCATCTCGAGGGTCTGTCTTGTTCACATTATCCAATGTGGATCAAGCTTCCATTTCTCAATCTGGCTTTCATACCATTTCTAAAGGATATTGTTGCTCAGTTGGGAATAGTAATTTGGTGCAAACATAACTCTAGCAAGTTTTTAAGCTAGTACATGTTCATCCTAGGGCCTGTGTAGAAGTAGACCTAAACAAACCACTACCATAAAACATTAAACTTATTGGAATAGGTTTCGAAATGGTGCAACCATTAGTCTATCTAAACAAACCAAATTCATGTTTTTACTATAAAAAAAGGCCACTTGATCCATGATTGTCCTATCATGAGAAATAAGTTATCTCAGTCTCCCTCCAATTTTGCACCTTCTAATGGTGACTTATCCTCCCCTAGTCGGGATTTGTTCCCTCCCATCACTCACCCCTCTTCTCCCCCTTATCATGTCATCAAGAATTCACCTATTTCCTATTCTACCCCTAACACTTCTTCTGAAACCTATGATGGTTCTTATCCCTCTTTTAAATATGTTGTCATGTTGGATGGTTGGATAGTAGTTAGGAAACAGAAAGAGCCACCAGCTTCTTCCACCCGTGTCTCTTCTCCAAATTCTCAAGGTTCTTCGTCCCCTCCCCACCACTCTTCTCCTCAACCATGTTCACGAGATTCCTCTCCCCCTTCTTCTTTCTCCTGCCATCGATCCAGATCTCCCTCTTCCACCACTAAAGACCATGAGGCCAAGGATTCTAAATTGACTCTTGATAATAGCTTCAATGTGCTACCCTTAGTCAATGGCCATTCTCCTTCTCATCATGAACTTTAGAATTATCCCTTAGAATGTACATGGGATTTATCTTCCTCCTCACAAGTATAAAGTGAAGGATATGGTCTCAAAATGGAAGCTAAATGTGCTTTTCCTCCAAGAAGTCAAAGTTAGCAATATTAAGCTTGAGGCATCACTATACAATATCTGGAGAGATGCTAGTTTTTTTCATACATCCCATCAGGATGGAAAAGGTGGGGCTGTTATTGGAATTTCTCCATGGGTTGCTAAACACATTAAATTAGTAAAGGCGAGGAACCCTCTCATAGTTGTATTTGGTCTCTCACCTTTATTAATAACCAATTCATTGGGTTTTGTTCAATTTATGCTCTCAATCTTGCTAAAGACTGAATTGAGCTTTGGAATTGGATGTCTAACAACCTTCCTAATGTTGATTGGATTTTAGGGGGTGATTTCAATATGGTTGAACACCCTCATGGTCATAACTAGTTTAGACAGTTTAATCTCAACTCTGAAGAGTTTGGCAGCTGGTTATTTTGTTCCATCTAATCAAACAATTGGTTTATATGGTCTAATTGCAGAATGAGAGGGGATATGAAGTTGAGCAGGCTAGATAGATTTTATATATCCCCTATCTTACCTTTGGTTCAAGATTCGACGGGTTTATATGTTCAAGTGGATTTTGTTGCTACACTTTCTGATCATTATCCCATAATTTGCAACATAAGTTTGTCTCAAATCTCAAAAATCGACCGCTCTCTCCCTTTCAAACCCAATGTTTCACATTGTAAAAATCATGCTTGTTTAGCTTCTCTAGAGGGGATTTGGAACTCTTTTCCTTAATTGGATGAAGGAGAGCCTTGGATTGATTGGTGGTGTAAAGCCATTACTCAATGCACTACTTTCTTATGTTCTTTTGGAAAAAAATGGCTAGGCAACACAAATATAAGGAAAAATCTCTTCAAGGCAAACTGGTTCAGGCTAGGAATCTCCTTAATGGTGATCCTTGTAATATTAGGCTTCAAACCTCTATTGCTACTACAAAAACTTAATTACATAAACTCGATAATTACAAAGGACAAGGGGCCAAAATAAGATCTAGGCTACACTAGATAAAAGAAGGAAATACTGGCTTTAAATTATTTTTTAATTATCTGAACTACAAACATAAAAAGGAAAGAATTAGCGCTATAAGGGATAAACTCAATAACCTTTAGTCTAATCCTACTGAGATATGTAACATCTTTAAATGATTTTATGAAAATCTCTTTAAAGATGACCAATGACATGATATCCAAGAAACCCTTAAATATATGGTTAAAACTTATATTCCTATTAGAATAAATGTTGATTACAGACAATATTTACATAGAGTTTTATCCTTGGAAGAGCGAGATAAGACTCTTTTCTCAATGGCCCCTTACAAAAGTTCTGATAGCAATGGTCTTCCTATGGAATTCTACCAAGCTATGTGGCATCACATTAAGGATGATTTTTATTGTTTATACCTGGAGGTTATTAAAAATGGATCATTGGGACCTATTATTAATGGTGATATAATTATTTTTTTTCCTAAAGGGAAATATGAAGACTCCATTTCTAGTTGGCATCCTATCACCCTTCTCAATACTTCTTACAAAATTATAGCAAAAGCCTTGGCCATTAGGCTCAAGTCGATGGTGTAAGGAATTGTTCGAGCTGAGCAAATAGGTTTTATTGTTGGTAGATTTATTCTTGATAATATTATGCTAGCATGGGAGACCTGTGAATGGGCTCAACAAACTGGTTAGAATGCTATCTTGATTAAACTTGATTTTGACAAAGCTTATGACAAGATTCGTTGGAGCTTTATTCTTAAAATGCTTGAATGGATAGGTGTAATGTCCCCTTCCTAGCCAGTGCAGTTGGCTCAGAAGTTAGCCTATCATTTGGATCCTCGTAGGCTGATAGATGTGTGTAGAGGATCACTTGAGGCAGTCATCCAGTGTTTGAGAACATTACTCCTTCAGTTGATTCAGGTTTGGGCCTCGACAGATGTTTCTAGAGCGATTTATAGATACTTACTATTTATAGTAAGTCATGCAGGCAGGAGTTACTATTTATAGCAGGGCACCTGGTTCAGTTGGTTCGCTCAGTTTCGACCCAGTTTGATGATATGATGAGCAAACAATATTTACTTGGGCATTTAATGATTATTAAAAGTTTATTAATTTGACTTCACTTTAATGAAATATTAAATATTTAAGTGGCAAATTATAAATTATTGAATACTTTATAAAAGTGGGTTAAATTAATAATTAAATGAGCATTTAATTATTAATCAAAAAGGGGATGCCATTTATTATATAATTGTCCTAAGTCAAAAAGGGCGAAAGGCATCATTTATTTAAGTGATTATTAAAAGATGCCCTAGGTCGAACTTTTGGAAGGAGATATATATACTGCCAAGGCAAATTCAAAATTTTTATGTTATGATTATTAAAGAATTGTCTTTTTCTCTCTAAGAGCTTTGGGATTTGTGAAACAAGTGTTTTAGCAGATCATTGGATTTTGGAGAACGTTCCCTCTTTAGAATCAGGCATACTGAGGCTGTGAAATACCAGTTGAAGGTTGTCAGTCGAGTGGCTTCATCCAGAGGTCATTACAGTGCATTATTGTGAAGTTACATCCAGAGTAGTGGGTGATTCATTTGCAGCAGTGATTCATCTAGTATCAAGCACGTTTCGCAAGGCTATACAAATTTCTTCAATGCTGGTACAAGCCATACCTTTTTGCAACAACAAGGGCCGTACTTTTTCTTTCAAGCAAAATGCCTTTCCTTTCTGCATTCTGTCTTCACCAGCTGGGGCACCTAGGGGTTTGGAGCTATTGCAGCCTTTTCAAGGGAAGAGATTTCTATCTAGCATTCAGCTGTACCATTTCATCCTCTGTTACAGGCGGCTGCAGGCTTATTCAGGTTTTCTTCATTAAATAGTTTATTTTATCTATATGCTCGATTTTAGCAGTTGTAATCATTCTGGAAGGCTAATATATTATCTATCTTCAGTTTCTGAACAATATTTTGCTATATTTAAGTTGCTGGTATTTTATTTGTATTTTTCAAGCTTTTTCTTTCAAAATCACATCTTTGCAAAAACCCCCAAAAACATCAAAAATCCAGAAAATAAACAAAAACAATAGCATTTTTAGTCAGTGATCGGGTTGAGAGACACCAGGTTTCTTACAATGGTATTAGAGCATAGAAGTCCTGCCAGCCTGTGCTTTTTCATTCAGAAGTCTGCTTTTTAGATGCTTTTTCATGAGTAGAGACATTATATTTTACAGTAAGGGTAGAGGAACAGGCAGAATTGAGGATTGGACAGGTCCACCTATTCCAGAAGGTGAGACTGTATCAGGGATTCTCGGTATATATAGGTTTAGCCCTTGCAGCAGTGAAAACAGTGTGACTACACTCATGGCAGATCAAGAGATTCCTAGAGATTCAGGGAAAGAGAAAGAAAATGCTGAGATGACTAAGGCAAAATACAGGAGTAGACATGACAATATGATGGACATGATGTCGCAGTTGATAGGTACCATGAGATAGTATACTCCAACTCACCAGCATTGCATTCAGATAGGGCAGTCCAGTGGTTCGGGAGGGATAGACCAGCTACAGATGTCTACACGATCACAATTGTCACCGGTTGTTCACGAGCGTAGGCCTGGACAACCTACCTTTATCAGTAGAGAGGCACCACCGACTCCGGAAGTGGAGCAACAGGGTCACCATACTGAGTTTCAGCCACAACACGGTACTTCAGTGGCAGATGTGACCAGACTGTTTGGAGAGTATTCTACTCTGACTCTTGAGATTAGACAGTCGTTGACATTTCATGAGTTTATAGATGTGCATAAGCCCAAAGGTGGAGGTAGATTTGAGCGCAGAGCGCATCAGTACCAGCAACCACCACAGGTGAACATAAATCTTCAGCATGCAGTGAGCAAGATTGTCTTGCCTTATTTTGATGGCTCGGATAAGAATTCAGCGAGGTCATGGGTACAAAAGTTAGACAGTTACCTATCTTTGAGACCTATGTAGGAGGACGAGGCCATTAAATTTGCCACACTACACCTTGATTGATTGGCGCATGATTGGTGGCATCATCGCATGTACACACTGGGTCATCATCAGGTTACTACTTACCAGGATTTCATGGGTAGACTCATTGAGCGATTAGATAAGAAGGATCCAAAACTTTACTTTAGAGAGCTAGCACAACTCAGACAGACAGGTAGTTTGGATGCTTACATTGGGGAGTTTCAAAAAATGGCAGTCATGGTGACAGGTATTTCAGAGAGGAGACTTGTCATTCTTTTCACCGAGGGGTTATATGAGCTGATGAGAGGTTGGGTCAAGGCATTTGATCTCCCACCCTTCAGGAGGCAATGAGAAAGGCACACAGTATGGAGCATGCAACACCTCACAGCAGCACCTCACAGCAGGTTCTCTTCGAGTTCCACGCCAAACTCAAGGCCGAATAGATCTTTTGATAGAGATAGACCCTTTGATAGGAAGAGAGATCCACCTAATCCTAAAAGAAGTAATGGACCACCTTTTGATAGAGAGACATTGAATGAACTACGCAAGAAGAAGTTGTGTTTTTGGTGCAAGGCACCCTATGATGAAAAACATATATGCCCCCTTCGTCCTAAAGCCAAAAGTAACTAGATGGAGTGGTTTTATGAGGGTGAAGAGCAATCTGATCTATCAGACCAGCAAGCTGATTCAGAACATTTAGATGATGAAAGGTCTGAAAATGATAGTGAACATGATGGTGGAAGGAAACTACAGGAGGCACACTTGACTAGTCTTCAGAGAGATGGCTCCTTTAGGCTATGTGGGCTCCTAGCTGGTCAGAAAGTTATAACATTGCTTGACACAGGTGCAACACACAACTTTATAGATGCACATTTGGTTGAGAAGCGTGGCATACAGACAAAAGAGTTTGAGGGCATTCAGGTTAAGGTAGCTGATGGGTACACCCTCAAATGTGATAGGAAAATAACAGATCTTCCAATGCAGCTAAACAACTATGAGTTCAAGACTGAATTCTATGTTGTTAATATGGGAGACACTGATGTGGTACTTGGGATGGCATGGCTTCACAAATTGGGTGAGTTCACACTCAATCTTCGAGAGATGGAAATGAAGTTTAAAGTTAACGGGAAGCCACATGTGATTAAAGCTATTAGGGACAGCAACTTGAGAGTTGTTTCTCATAGACGGATGGAGAGGCTTATTTGTCATGATATGGTAGAGTGGGCTGCTAAGTGTATGTTGATGCCCGCACAACAGGGACAGCAAAAGAATGAGTACCATCTCGACATTCAGGAGACAAGAATTAAACACTCTAAAGTGTTTAACGATATTCTGCCAAGTAGACCTCCAGACAGAGGAACTGAACATATTATAGAGTTGGAGGAGGGCGCAAAGCCCATTATGATCACACCATACAGACATCCAAAACGCCTCAAGTATGAGATTGAGAAAATAATCAGTGAGTTGTTGGCTATGGGGCACATCAGACCTAGCAAATCACCTTTTGCTTCATCGGTTGTATTGGTGAAGAAAAAGGATGGATCACTACGGATGTGTATTGATTACCGTCAGCTCAATAAGAGGACTCTAAAAAATAGGTATCCTATTCCTCGCATTGATGAGTTGCATGGTGCTATCTTCTTCACGAAGATTGATTTGAGATCGCGGTACCATCAGATTCGGATGAGGGAGCAGGACATAGAGAAAACCGTGTTCAGGTGCCATTGCGATCATTTTGAGTTCTTGGTTATGCCCTTCGGTTTAACCAATGCCCCTGCCACTTTTCAGGCTACGATGAACAAAGTTTTCAGTTCTCAGCTACGGAGATATGTATTGGTCTTCTTCGATGACATTCTGGTGTACTGTAGGTCATGGGAGGAGCATTTAGCTCACTTGGATACAGTACTGGGTATTTTGGTAGAGGAGTCCTTGTACGCCAAGGAGTCCAAGTGTGAGCTAGGCATGGCCGAGTTGTTGTATCTTGGGCACATCATTAGTGCCAAGGGAGTCGGTATGGACCCCGAAAAGATTCGTGCTATAGTTGAGTGGCCAGTTCCAGAGAACCTTACCCAGCTCAGAGGATTTATTGGGTTGTGTGCTTTCTACAGGCGATTTGTTAGTGGGTTCTCATGACATGTTGCACCCCTTACTGATTTGACAAAGAAAGGGGCTTTTGCTTGGTCACCACAAGCTCTGCTTTGACAGGTTTAAGGTGATCATGACTTCATGTCCAGTGTTAGCACTACCAGACTTTACGAAGTCTTTTGACTTATTCTGTGATGCCTCGGGAGAGGGCATTGGTGCCGTGTTGATGCAGGAGAGACACCCGATTGCTTTTGAGAGCATGAAGCTTAGAGGTCCTGAGAGATTTTATAGCATTTATGACAAGGAAATGTTAGCCATTATGCATGCTTTGGCTAAATTTAGGCAATACCTGGTAGGCAGCAAATTCAGTGTGCGTACAAACCATAATAGCCTGAAACACTTCCTTGGACAGCGAGACCTAAATGAGAGACAACAAAAATGGGTTAGCAAGTTGCAATCATATGATTTTGATATCACCTTCATTAAGGGAAAACAAAATGTTGTAGCTGATGCATTATCCCACAGATCTCAGTTGAATGCCATTGCACATATTTCTGAGGATTGGAGGTACAGGATTATTGCTGAGTATGCTAAGAACCCATGGGCTTCTAGCATAGTTGATGGGATAGAGCAGGATAGTAGATATACCGTTGTGAAATTTACAAGGGGTGGATTTTTCTGGTACCTGATTCAGAGGTGAAGGATATAGTTCTGAAAGCCTTTCATGATCTTCCTATGACGGGCCATCCCGATTATTTTAAAACATATAAGTTGGTACGGGAGCGGTTCACTTGGAAAGGCCTGAAGACTGATGTGCTTCAGTATGTACGAGAGTGTTCTGTTTGTCAGCAGAACAAACAGGAACACACATATCTTGCTGGGTTGCTACAATCACTTCTGATACCAGACAAGAAGTGGGAATGTTTATTGATGGATTTTATCATGGGCTTGCTGAAGGCCCAACGGAAGGATTGTATTTAGGTGGTTGTTGATTGGCTGACAAAATATGCCCATTTCTTTCCGATCACCACTACATTCACAGCATCGCAGATTGCAGAGCTCTTCTTCAAAGAGGTTTTTCGATTACATGGGTTGCCTTGGACTATAGTCAGCGATAGGGACAGTCGGTTCATGAGAAACTTTTGGCAGGAGTTGTTCAGACTTTGTGGAACCGAATTGAAACCTAGCACCAGCTACCATCCGCAGACAGATGGGCAGACGAAGATCGTCAATAAGTGGGTGGAAGGATACTTACGAAATTATATAGCTAGACAACAAAAAGCTTGGGTGAGGTGGATATACCTTGGGGAGTATTGTTATAACTCCACCCATCACATGACTATACAGATGACACCTTTTATGGCATTATATGGGTATGAGGCACCCAACCTTTTGGATTTGGTGTTGAGTGATAGCAGAGTGCCCAGTGTAGGGAATATGTTACAAGATCAACAAGATATTTTGAGGTCTCTCAGAGATAATATTCAGCGAGCACAGAATCAACAGAAACAGTATGCTGATCAGAAAAGGGTTGAGCGTTCTTTTGCAGTAGATGACATGGTGTATCTCATGTTACAGCCATACCGACGGTCCACTATGCAAAAGAGTGGTGCAGAGAAACTGAAACCTCGTTACTATGGTCCATTTTGAATCATCAGACGAGTGGGCGAGGTTGCATATGAGTTGGATTTACCGACGGATAGCAGGGTTCACAACGTGTTTCACGTCTCTCGCCTGAAGAAGGCATTGGGTCAACATGTGACACCCTCTCCAGTTCTGCCACCCCTTGATGATGAGGGGAAGTTGATACTAGTACCTGAGACCGTCCTCAAGGTTAGAGAGAGACATCTTCGGAGGCAGGTGATAAGGGAATATCTGATCAAGTGGAGAGATTTTCCAGATGAGGATGCTACATGGGAGTCAGAGGAGATTTTACAGCATCCAGAGCTGAGATTGCTTGAGGACAAGAAATTTCAGGGAGGGCGGACTGTAATGTCCCCTTCCTAGCGAGTGCAGTTGGATCAGAGGTTAGCCTATCATTTGGATCCTCGTAGGCTGACAGATGTGTGTAGAGGATCACTTGAGGCAGTCATCCAATGTTTAGGAACATTACTCCTTCAGTTGATTCAGGTTTGGGCCCCGATAGACGTTTCTAGAGCGATTTACAGATACTTACTATTTATAGTAAGTCAAGCAGGCAGGAGTTACTATTTATAGTAGGGCACCTGGTTCAGTTGGTTCGCTCAGTTTTGACCCAGTTTGATGATCTGATGAGCAAACAATATTTACTTGGGCATTTAATGATTATTAAAAGTTTATTAATTTGACTTTATGAAATATTAAATATTTAAGTGGCAAATTATAAAGTATTTAATACTTTATAAAAGTGGGTTAAATTAATTATTAAATGAGCATTTAATTATTAATCAAAAAGGGGATGCCATTTATTAAATAATTGTCCTAAGTCAAAAAGGGCGAAAGGCATCATTTATTCAAGTGATTATTAAAAGATGCCCTAGGTCGAACTTTTGGAAGGAGATATATATACTGCCAAGGCAAATTCGAAATTTTTATGTTATGATTATTAAAGAATTGTCTTTTTCTCTCTAAGAGCTTTGGGATTTGCGAAAAAAGGGTTTTAGCAGATCATTGGATTTTGGAGAACGTTCCCTCTTCAGAATCAGGCATACTGAGGCTGTGAAATACCAGTTGAAGGTTGTCAGTCGAGTGGCTTCATCCAGAGGTCATTACAGTGCATTATTATGAAGTTACATCCAGAGTAGTGGGCGATTCATTTGTAGCAGTGATTCATCTAATATAAGGAACATTTCCCAAGGCTATACAAATTTCTTCAATGCTGGTACAGGCCATACCTTTTTGCAACAGCAAGGGCCATACTTTTTCTTTCAAGCAAAACGCCTTTCCTTTTTGCATTCTGTCTTCACCAGTTGGGGCGCCTAGGGGTTTGGAGCTATTGCAGCCTTTTCGAGGGAAGAGATTTCTATCTGGCATTCAATCGTACCATTTCATCCTCTATTACAGGCGGCTGCAGGCTTATTTATGTTTTCTTCATTAAATAGTTTATTTTATCTATATGCTGAATTTCAGTAGTTGTAATCATTCTAAAAGGCTAATATATTATCTATCTTCAGTTTCTGAACGATATTTTGCTATATTTAAGTTGTTGGTATTTTATTTGTATTTTTCAAGTATTTATTTCAAAATCGCATATTTGCAAAAATCCCAAAAACATCAAAAATCCAGAAAACAAACAAAAACAATAGCATTTTCAGTCAGTGATCGGGTTGAGAGACACCGGGTTTCTTACAATAGGTTTTAGTCCCAAACTTCAAGCTCATGTTAAAATGTTGTTGTGAGATGCCAATGCTCATCTCATTATCAATAATGCAATGATTGATCCATTTCCTTTACAAAGGTCTATCCGACAAGGATGTCCCTTGACCCCTTATCTCTATGTCCTAACGACTGATGTTTTGGGTTATTTACTTTAAAGTGCTCATGATATGAAGCTGATCATTGGTATCTCTACTCCCAATAATGTTGCTATAATTAATTCTCATTATGTTGATGACAACTTGTTATTTTTACAAAATTCTGAAAATAACATCTCCAACACAATTTGGATATACTAGATCTATATTGTGTTGTTTCAGGATCTAAACTTGCAAATGACAAAATATAATTTTTGATGATTCAATCAGGCCCTATTCCCCAATGGATCCATGCGAATGGAAACAAAATAAACACAGGGAAATTATGAGATATCTTGGCATACCATTTGGTATTGGGGTCTCTATTTCAAATATGTGGAATTGGCACCTTAATAAAGTCAAGAACAAACTTTTCACTTGGGGAAATAAATATCTCTCCTTGGTAAAATACAGGTTGCCAATAAAATCTTCCTTTCTATGCACGTGTATTATTCTTAATGTTGGATTCCTTCTAAAAAGGGGTATGATAATTTAATCAAAACTATCCATCAATTTCTTTGGGCTAGATGGGATGGTAGTAGTGGGTTTATTTCCACTTCATGGACCCATTGTATTCAACCGAAATGAAAAGGTGGCTTGGGGCTTATAGACCCAAAAAATCAAGGTTATTGCTTGGCTACTAAGTGGATTGTTAGAGTTGTCCATGGAAATGAACCACGAAAGATTCTTATTCGAAATCGTATTTATTTTGCCTCTGTCAAGGGAAAATGATAGCATGTGGGTTGGCTGGAAAAAATTCTTCATGCTCCCTTTTTTTTCTATAAAAGCCTCTTATCCCCTCCAATCTATATGGAAAGATTGGTAACACACTTGCCATCTTTTAAAATGGAGAGTCAATTCACTTCAACATGGTTTCAACTTCTCTACCTCTTCACTTTGGTGGAATAAACACATTCTCTACTAGGATCAACCTCTTGCTTTAAGTTTTCCAAAGAAATCTTATAATTTATTTAAAAATAGGGTCTGCAATGTTGGTGATTTGTGGGACTTTGACACTATGAGTTGGTTGTCATGACACTCCATCAAATCTCAATATAACCTAAGCAATAAATACAAAGTGTTCCTAATTTTTGTTTAGTCTTTGGTTCCTCTTGATCTGACAATGAAATTATGCATTCCTATCCATTACAATTTTTACAAAGACTAGTTATGGATGCCCTCTTATCCCTTTATTTTCTTTCCTTTAAAAAAGGCCTACTTGCAGTTGCTTCCAAAATTTCTCTTAAGACCTCGATTAAATCTCAAGCAGAACTGCAGGTTTAATGAAATTTTTTGGTCTAAATTATCTACTCAGATCTAGAAATCAAGGGCTAGTGCAGATGCTCAATTAATTTCTTGGAAGATTTTACATTGCAAACTAACCATTGAGGACAAGCTAAAATGTATGATGATCCAACCGGTTAATTGTCCCTTTTGCCAAAGGAAAAAAAATACAAGGCATATTTTTTGGGGATGCCAATCTGTTAAAAATCTATGGTATGTTATTTTTAAAGATCTTCCTACTATCTTTGGGCATGCTTTAAAATAGAGAGAAGCACTTCTTGGTGTTGGGTTACATTGTAATGTCATAATAGATGGATTTAGATATGTTATTTTATCTTACATATGGAAAAGTAGGTGTAAAGCTATGTTTAATGCTCTAAATGATCACTAGGGAGCTGTAGTTCAAGGGCTTTACTCTAACATCTTTTATTGTTTGATCTTGTTGTTTTCTTATCTACAAGTTGAGGCTGAGAAGAATCTAAAGATTGATTTTCAAATTCAACAAATCAAGCTCCAAGTTAATCAATTACTCAACAAGAGAAAGGTCACTATAACTTAGGGTCTAAAGTACTATTTTGAAGACTGATTTTGTCCAGCTTTTTCCCCTGTTGGTGGCTAGTTCACCTTTTTGTTTATGTGGTTTTGTCCCATGCTTCTTCAGTTGTACTGTTTTTAAGTGTTACTATTCTCGGTTCTAGTTTCTCTTATAGCATAATTCCATGTTTCTAGAGCTCTATTGTTCTTGTTTCTTGGTTAATCCAGCTATATTGTACTTCATTCTAATTGTTGTTTTAGTTTTCCATGTAGTTTATTATTGCAACTCTTTGTAATTTGAATTTTTTCTCAATAAAAAATATTTTCTCAATAAAAAAATATTTTCTCTTTGATTCAATACTTCCCTCAAGAAGGTCAGAACATTATAAACAAAAAAGTTCAATAGACAGCTATATCCAAAAAAATAATATTATGTTTACCCGAGAAAATCTCAAATATTTAATATTTTCTCGCTTGCTTTTGTAGAATCTAAATTCCGATCAAAGGCTATGGCACATGGGGACTCTGCCTTCAACACTAATTGCATTTAATGGGCTTGCTCATCCCATCGATCAATCTTGGCATGTACTAGGATTAGGATACTAGCCAAAAACCAATTTTGACAATATCCAAAAAGTTGTTGTCATTCACTATAATGGTAGGGCATAGCCATGGAAAGACATAGCCTTACCCAAGCTAAGGATTTTGTGGGCAAAATATGTGGATTTTCCACATGATTTTATCAAACATTGTAATATAGTAGATTTTGAACTCTCAACATAACTACTTCCATTCAATATTTGTTTGGTGGCGAGCTCTCCAAAACAAGGATGAATAGTAAGTAAATCATTTATCTCTTTGTAGATTGTATAGATTGATTGGGTGTATGCATTAGATTGAGCCTTGTTCATTCCCTCAATTTTCATTATCTTTTTGTTTTTGACAAGATTTCTTTTCTATATGTGAACATAGAGGTTTGATATGAGAGTAAATCTTATTCTTAAAAAAACATTCAAAAACATTATGTTTGAGCAGTCAATTAGCAATACAAAAACATACAAGCTATATGTTTGTAAAAACTTCAGACTGTTTATTTTGTAATGTTTTATCAAGGGAATTATAAAATTCTTTTTCATTTTTTTAAATCAATGGGGAGAGCGAGCTACTTGGGTTTTATGGGTTATGTCTAGGGGTAGTTTGGCTTGCCTCTATCACGGAACATCACATGTTACCGATGCTCTATTTTTCCCTCGAATCATATGTACTTGACCATAATATATATGGTTTATTGAAGTTTTTAAATATATTTAAGGTTGATTTTTTCTTAAGAAAAGAAGAATTCAACTTAAAATTTTGTTGAGAGAATAAAAGAAAATCTTGTTTGGAGAGAAACCTTACAAGTAGAATTTTAGAAGGCATAACTATTTAAATGAAATAAAATGGTGTCTTCATACGTTATTATTTATTTTAAATTTCTATGTAAATTAATGACAAATAGTTTATCTAATTTTTGTTTCCATGACAATAATGACATATGAAAATTTGAAAATTTTGCTAATTGTTTCTAATCATGCATTTTTTCCTAAAGAATTCATATATATATTTTTAAAAAATTGAAAAAAATGTGATGAAATATAAATGTATCTTCGTATGAAATGAAATTTTAAAATTTATCTATGATGTTAATGTTTTTGTCATAATTGTTTAAGTTGTCATGAATATGAAATATAATGACTTATAAATATCAAGAGCTTCATGCATTATATGTTAAAGAATATTAGAAGACTTTGATTAAAGATGAATTTCTTTTGTAAATATGGTAATCTAGAATCAAGGGTGAATTGGGAGATGATCATTTGTGGTTTCAAGCGGTAAAAAAATAATTTAGGTAAGAAGAAAAAGAGATAGAATGTAAGGAAAATTAAATAATAAAAACACTCATCCCCTATTCAAGGGATTAGAGAAAACAATTTAGGTAAGCAATATGGAAAAATCTTGTGAGGAAAAACGACTTCCACCCCTTGAAAGGAGATTGCAACTCAACTTTGGTGGAGATATTAAACATAATTTAGAAATTTTAAGGGACACCTTTGTGTTTAGGGACTATTCAAGGAATATGTTATATGGAGGGTCTTTATATCTTGGGATATCGATAATTAATGAAGCAGAATGTAAGGCCTTCATTATTGGGTTATTTTGCTTTAGTATTCTAAGTTGACAATGGAAGGTGATTAGGAATGTTGGTTCTTCTCTTCCCATTCCCTCTATAATAAGTTTGTTCTTGAGTGGGTGTCATGTGGTTTGTATAAATTTTGATTCCTACTACAACTCCTTCACCTCCTATTAATGTGTCCCACCTAGTCATTGATCTGATTGTTCAACTTCTTATCTCTATTATTCCTATTATACCCTTAGCTTCGACGAGGCACTTGTCTACTCCTGAGGTAGTTGATTCTCAGTTGGCATCTCCTACTAGAGATGTTCCTCTATTTTATTTGCACCCTCCCCTTCTCTTAGGTCTAAGAACTTAGAAGATTACATTTCTTGGATAATTGTTCAAAGATGAAAGAAATGTCTTCCCAAATCTCTCTCCCAATTGTACACTAGAGTCAAAGGTGTGAAGATGAATAGGCACAGTTTTGCATTTCTTAGATTGGATCCTTGAGTATTGTTTTGTACTTGACAACTTTGTCATAGTTGTGTTAAATCTTGTTTGGTATCTTGGTTGCAATTATATTGTTTATGTCCCATATGAAAACTTGTGTAGACTTTGAGTTGTTCTATTTGATGTGTAGGTTTTATGGTCGCTTCAAAAGCAACATAGCTTAATTAAAATGACTTAAGTTCCATTTTGGGCTAAAGTTCTGACATCTAAGTTTCGACTTAAAATTTATGGAATAGACCTATTTAAGAGACAAGTGTCAATTATTGAATGACACTTTGACTTGTTATTAATATATTATTAACTTATTAACCTTGAATAGTTATAGTTATTGAATGGTAAGTAATGCTTATTCAAGAGAGAATTAAATAATAATTCTTAAATAAATAATTTAATAAAATAAATGATATTATATTATGATGCAACGAATGAATATATTATTAAAAATATACAACAACAAAATTGCAAAATGGATTCTCACAAATTGATATATCTGGTGATTCCTATATAAATTATGTAATAAGATAGATAAGCTAGTAATATTATATTAATAAAAAAACCACCATTCATTATTGGGTTAGTTCTATTTTTAAATTTTAATACTTTTATATTTAAGTGTGGATTATAAATAATTGTAATTTCACTTTACCAATGTAAGTTATGTGGGATTATTAATTTATTTTAGAAAAAAATAGTTATGTGTTAGCTTAATAATTTATTTTAGAAAAAGTGGGGATGCATTTAAGGTGTAGATTCAAGCTCCATAGAGTTAGAAGTGCATGTACACTATCCAATATTTTTTTCAGGGAATTTATAACTCTAACAATTCAATCTCAATATTATACCGTATTGTTAGTATTATTTTTGATAGTATACTAGTATCTACACTAGAATTATGGTCTATGTGACATTTTTTGTAATATTATATATCATTTTATAATGTTTATTATAAAAATCTAAATTAGTTTAGAATCTTTTCAAACATGAAATATAATTCCTTCTAATTTTTACAATATTTTTAACAATAAATTTAAGATTTTGATTTTTTACTAATAATTATCATTGCTTCGTATTGATGTAATATGATTTATATAATATTTATTATAAAAATATATTTTAATTCAAAATCTTTTCAAAATAAAAAATATATATTTTTTTAACTTTTAGAATATTTTCGATAAGATTTGTTTTTAATTTGAATTTAGAAACTTTTATTAATTGTAACACTACATTTCAAATTTTTGTATTTAATATTTATTATAAAAATATATATTAATTCAAAATCTTTTCAAAATAAAATATAATTATTTTTTAACTTGTAATATTTTGACAAGATTTGTTTTTATTGTAAATTTAGAAACTTTTGATTAATTGTAACACTATATTTCATATTTTTGCATTTATTACTAGTTATCAATTTTTTCTAATTTTACTTATTTCTAATTTTTAAAATATTTTTAACAATAAATTTAAGATTTTGATATTTTTACTAATAATTATCATTGCTTTATATTAATATATATGATTTATAATATTTATTTTAAAAATATATATTAATTCAAAATCTTTTCAAAATAGAATATAATTATTTTTTAACTTTTAGAATATTTTTGACAAGATTTGTCAATTTAGAAACTTCTTATTAATTGTAGCACTAAATTTCAGATTTTTACATTTATTACTAATTATCAATGTTTTCTAATTTTACATTATTTTTTAGTATATATAGGATATCCATATGAATAATGGACATAACAAGAATTTTATTTTTTTCAATTCAAAATATGTGACTTGGTAATTAGTAAATTTCAATTTTTTTTAAGATATGACATTTGTGTTTTATTGGTGAGCAACACTCCAAATTCAATCTAGAACTTGTAATATATCAGAAAGAGGTAAGTCTCCAATATTTTTACAATAAATTTGTACAAATGTAAACAATTTTTTAATTTTAAATTTATATTAACTCTTGATATTATATCTTATTGATTGTATCTATATTATTTACTATTTTTTTAACAGTACTTTTTTAATTTTAATATTCTACTTTTAAAAAACCATTATTCATTATTTAATAATTTATTTCAGAGCTTGGAGTTGTTCTGTAGAACTCAGAGTGCATGCATACTGTCCAATATTTTTTTATAGGAAATCTCCACAATTGTAAATAAGAGGTGTGAATCACAGAAGCCTGATTTGCACAGAGGAATTTCATGAAAAAATCATGATTTGTACATATTGATTCCAAGAATTTCATGGAAAAATCATGAGGGCGTGGGATTTGAGAAGCTTGGTTTGTATACAATGTATTTGACAATACTAATCTGTCTCATTTTACATACAGTTGCATGTTCCTCCATTGAATAAAACTGAGAGGATTAAGTTACAGTAAGAATGAAAGGAACCCAAGGACAGAATCCTAACAATCCACAAGAGATGAAAAGCCTATCAGTAAGGAAAAAAACTTTAAAGCTGCCTCCATTACCCACATCTACTGGAAAAAGACGAGGTAAATTAACATTTTCTGTCATGTTAATATTTTTTTTTAATAACTGTTTTTTCCTTCTTCTTCATATCTGTGAATTCTGAATTCTGAACTGGGTTTTTAGATTTTACATCTGTTTATAATGATGGGTTTTTAAGAAATTTGTCTTATGAAATATTCATATTGGTTTGTCTTTTAAGTATTAAAGTTAAATAGTGTAGATGAGAGCTTTGTAGTCTATAGGATTGTAAATTTTTTTAGCAAGACTGTAAATTATTTTCACAATTGTTATCTCTGTTTATAGGACGTCCTCCAAAAGTTAAGGTGACAACATGTGAAGCTGGTTACAATAACTTAAGTACCGGGATCCAAAAGGAAAATCTTCAAGATAACAGCAAGATGTCATCAACATCACTAGATATGAAGAAATGGATTGTTGGTGCTCCATCATCTCTCCCATTGATTTCATATGAAGGTTTCAGCCCAATGAATCTATGTGCAATGGTAGGAGGGGAAACATGGATTCCTCAAGAAACACACTTGACAAAAACCTGGATTCCTTATGAACCGTTCGATGAGTTCTTTTTTCTATTTGAAGGTAATGGATGGTGGTAGTTATGTTTAAACATTTAATATTAAATCAACTATAAAGCCTCCAAAATCTCACTTCTTTTACATCTGTTTGTAATGATGGGTTTCTAAGAAATTTGTCTTATGTAATATCCATATTAGTTTGTCTTTTATTGTCTTTCAATAAAGTATTAAGTATTAAATTTTAAATAATGTAGATGAGAGCTTTATAGCATATAGGATTGGAAGTAAAGTTTTTAGCAAGACTGTAAATTATTTATACAATTGTTATTTCTGTTTATAGGACATCCTCCAAAAGTTAAGGTAACAACATGTGAAGCTGGTTACAATAACTTAAACACAAGAGTTCAAAAGAAAAATCTTCAAGAGAACAACAAGATGTCATCAACATCACTAGATATGAAGAAATGGATTGTTGGTGCTCCATCATCTCTCCCATTGATTTCATATGAAGATTTCAGCCCAATGAAACCATGTGCAATGGTAGGAGGAGAAACATGGATTCCTCAAGAAGGGCACTTGACAGAAACATGGTTTCCTCATGAAATGCCCTTTGATGAGCTCCTTTTTCTGTTTGAAGATAATGGATGGGGTAGTTATTTTTAAACATAATATTAAATCAACTACAAAGCTTCCAAAATATGTGGTGAAAGCTTTCAAAATCTCACTTATCATGTAAAAATATTCATTTCTCAATTGGATGGGAACATTCTATTTTCATTTGTATTGTTTTTTTTCAATTTTATGGCAATTTTTCTTTTTTATTAGCATTGCTTTATGTTTTAAATTTGTATGCAAATATTTCAAAATCAAATAATGCCTATTTTAAAAAATCTAGATTTGTTTAAGTTTATTTCATTCCCGTATTTAACATTTATTAGTTTTCTAACTTCCAACATTATTATTTATTCAATATAAATAAAACTTAAAGAAAGTTATTTTTATTTTCTCTATTATACTTGAACTATCTTCTCTTATTCATTAATATTTATGAACTCATAATAATTTCAATTTCTATTTGGCGGATTAATATTATGCAAAGTATGCATTAATATTTATGAACTCATAATAATTTCAATTTTTATTTGACGGATTAGTATTATCCAAAGTATGCAATTCTATTTGATGGAAGAGGAAGACAAAGACAAGAACGACAAAGAAAAATGATTCAAGTGGATTGAAGTTGGAAGGCATGACCATGTTGGGATTATATCCATTTAAATGATATGTCCACTAAAAGAAGAAAAGTTTCATTAAATAATTAAATAGCACAATAATTACTATCCAACTATCACAATTATCATTGCATCAATGACCTATACATCCAAAGCCCACACAACAATATTCAATATTTGCTTATTTTTATAACAAATTTAAAATCTAATTTAAAATAATAAAACTTAAAATTTAATAATTATAATTTTTAATATTTAAACTATGGTGCCTCTAAAATTTCATATATTTTAAACTTCTTCAAGTGAATAGATTATTCTATTTAAATTAATTAGAATAATTAAAAATAAACTATCTTGACAAAAATATCTCTTAGTGTTTTTTATATTATATTAATAATTTAATATTACTTATTACTTTGTTAGTAATGGATGATGTTTTTGAAAAGATAAGCAACATTTACAGGGTGTGTACCCTTCACATAGAGCCCAAGGGGCCAAAAAGAAACTAGTTCAAACAAAATGTGAACTAGGAGAAAAACAAACAGAGACAGCTGACCGATAGCTATAGGACAACAAACAAGGGTTAAACAACCTTAGAACCAGAGGGGACGAGGCTGACTCCCTGAACCCGAGGCCGCAGAGAAGCAATGGATTTGGGGAGTCCCTTCTTCTTTCTCAGCACAATCGACCAAGAAGGCTCGAAAACAACCACCGAGCGGGGCGAGGGGAGAGGATCACCAACAACCACCTCAGACAAGGAGCCACCACACATCAAGGGCACCAGTAGCGAAGAAGAGGAGATGAGCATGAACCGACTGCACAACGACAACAAACTGGGGTAGCAAAGGATCAACAGTAGGGGTAGCCAGAAGAGGCTCAAATACGAGAGGAGGGACAAAAGGATCGCCCTCCTTAGAGGAAGTAATGGATGATGTTAAAATAATTAAAAAAATAATTAAATCCCAATGTCCTCTTATAGATTTAGGGTATGGTTCCACGGAGGGGGGCTTCCTAAAAAATTTCAGTGGGTGTTGCTTAGATTTTTTAGGAATATTTTAAGGCTAGAGGTCCCATGAATTCAATTTTGCAATTCAACTTAAAAATTTGAGCTCCAAAATTTAAGGATGAAGTGGAGTTTTTTGGTAAAAATTAATAAATAAATAAAAATTCTCTCATTTTATTTTTTTAGGAATTTAAAATTTTAAGTGATAGACAAGTGGTAGAAAAACTTTCTAAAAAATTCCTAAGCTGTAGTGGCAATTTCTAGCCCCACCTCAATTTCAGAGCTGAAAGATTCATTTCTAAAACGTAGGGGCTCCTATTTTTCTGGAAATAATATTCATTTTAAAATCTAAAACATAACATAATAATAATTTAATAAATATTATATTATAACAATAAGAAGATTACAATTATATAATAAAATATAGAAAAAATAATATGATATTATAAATTAAATTAAATTATAATATAATAATCATAATAATATTATAAAGATATTATTAAAATATAAATCTAATATAATAATACAATTATAAAATAATCATTTAAAATAAATTTAAATATTATATATTAATAACTATAAATTCGTATATATATACATTAGAAATAATTTATATAAATTATATCATTTAATAATAATTCAACTATGATAATAATTAATAGATCTATTATTTATTAATTTATTATATATTAACTGTAATATAATATATTAAAATAAAGTTTATCTATTTAATATTTAACTATACTTAAGTTTATCTATCATTTATTCTAATACATTTTTATTAGATTATTTAATATAATTTAAATGTAAATGAATTTTTTTAAATAAAATTAATGTTTGGAAATGAAAGGATATATCTAGATGTTATTTATATATATTATAATATTCTTATAGATAATTTCATTGAGCATTGTGAAACGTGTATAAATATCCGGATAAAACTATGGAGGAGATAAATCAAAGGGCAACTAAAAATAATTCAAAAATTAATCAATTTACTGAGTTTCCGATCTGCCGGAATCGAACCAGCGACCTAAGGATTACCGAAGGATTTTGTGTCCCACTACAGTCCTCCGCTCTACCAACTGAGCTAAGATCGGGATGTATACAATTGCTGAAGAAAATCAAATTTATTGCATTCTGTCCTAACAAACAAAGTCCAAACAATGGCATTCAACATTGCTTCTGGAAATACGGGAGAATGGCCACATTACAGTCGTATACATCTCTAAAATGGTTGCTACGATATCACTCCATTCCCCATTTTCACTCAACTCGATTCATATAACAAACCACCTCTTTCCCTTTTATTAATTAAAACAAAACTAAGATGATAGCCAGGGGGAAAAACATCATTCTCACCTTAATACACCAAACTGTTTCTAATCCATTATTAAACCTCCTGCTCTACTGACAAACATACAAAATGAACCGATTGTATCTCTCTGAGTTTGAATACAGAAATGCCTGTAGAATGGCGGAGGACATCGCTTATTAAATATGCCCCAATCTCCAAAAAGGAAAATCGTTGACACCATTTTCAGGTTGAAACAATCTGCAAATCATATTACTAAAAGCCATAACAGAAAAGGAGTGGAGGGAACTCACATCCAGGGGCATGGAGCTCTAAGAACAACACAATCAGATTTGCTTTCAGATTCAAGACTGGGTTGTTTACAGTGTATCGATAGTAACGCTCTTCTGGGATCAATTGCATAATTTGTGCGATGTTCTTCTGGGATCAATTGCATAGTTTGGGTAATGTCCTTTGGGATCACTTGTATAGTTTAAGCTCCACAGGAAGATTTAAACAATCATAGAATGACTAAAATCATACAGCATTGAACTTAACCCATTGTTCAAACTACCATAACCAGGCCTCATAGCCATGGCAGGGCACACCATACAAGAATCTAATGATACCACATTAGCCAAAAAAATATCAGGTTTCATGGGGGCAAACATGGGCTCCTGGCAGAGGGGATCATGACTGCCATCACCCAAACAGTCATTTATCCCAGAGTCTGTAATAGGTTTCCAGCCACTGCTTAAATCAACTTACAGCACAAGGGGCGTTGTTTGAATTGTTGTAAGCTCCTTGAAATGTTAAGCTCTTGGGCTGCTTTCTGAGACTAGATTTATAACAAGAAGTTGGAATTCATTGAAAATTCTGCATGCATCCAAATTTATTACAGAAGCAAAGCAGAAAATCCCCTGCTCTGCTAAAGCAGTTCTCCAATGAATGACTTTAAAAAGGGTTTGAATCCAACGTTTTGCATTTCCATCTTTGGGACATAATTAAAAAGTGTGCTTGAATGAGTCCGCTCTACCTCACCAGACATTTAATGCAAAGGAAGTCCATGAACCAAAGACGCTCAACAAGAAGTAAGAGGTAAATATAGAAAACCAAATTAACTATTGAATTTCAGGTTTTGAAGGGATTCTCCAAAAATCCTCAACATTAAAACTTATGTAAAAGAGAATTATGAAGATGGGTATGAATTTTATAAACTATCCTACATATATTATTTATTAATAATATTTATTATAAAAACGTCGAGAGATATCTTTATATAGCAAATATAGATTTAAAATATTAATATTATTTTGATAGTTATTTCACTCTTCTCAAATACTTAATGGCATTAGAAGGCTAACTTGATGTTTGTGATTTATCTTTGATTTTGTCAATCAAATCTCTTTAATTTATTTGTCCATATTTATATCTAAAAGTTTCCTTAATTGATAGGAATAAAAATGGGAAACAAAGTATTCACTCACTACTAAAAAATTACCAATTAAATTATTTAGTGTATTCTATCTCAAATTTGAAATTAGACTTGATAAACATATGTATGCTCAAAATACGGTAAAATTAAATAAAACTTAGCAAATCTGACCTTTGAGGTCCGCTAATATGGCTGCTCAAACATAGAGGATACACTAATTAATTCTATGTATTGTTATTTTATTTATTCTATAGTTAGAACTCACCATTGGAGACTAATTTTGCACATTGGAAGTCATTTTTTTTTATAATGATGATACAATTATTTATTGCTAAAGAAATCAGTTGAAAGCATTGAACAATATTTAGTATGCAGCTTATTTAATTACAAGCATGAAAACCAAACAATAATTTATATGATTTTTCATTGATATCATCCAATAAACTTAATCTCAACATTAGACTGTACAATTTATTCCTACACTTAGTTTAACATGAGGATGTAATATGAATCTTTGAATAAACCCCAATGTGAAAACATAAGCATATACTATTTTAATTTAGGGAAAAATTTGGTAGGTGCAAAAGGAAAAATATAGAAAAATAACTGGCATAGCCTTTTCATCAGAGATGGTGAGTTGGTTCGTAGATGGTGACCTGGTCACCAAATCTCATTGCCTATGGCTCTGAGCAAATACTTCCATTTCGTATAGTCCATTTTGTCTACCAGAGTGCAACAACTCACTTTCACCAATGCCTAATTTTCAAGGTCATCATTGACAGGCAAAAGAAGGCTTTCTTTACCTTTCTATTCAATCAAATAATTTGAAAGTCAAATCAGTACAGTGGGATGCAAAGTAAAAGATGAAACAAAAATGAAAAGAAGAAAGGCATGGGCGATGAATCATAAGAACACCAAAGAACACTAATAAAGAAATCTACCTCTATCGCTGAATTTTTGCACACATCCTTTTGTAATCCACAAAATTGAATCAAGAGGCCAACAATCAACAACGAAGTTGTGCTCACTAATTCAGAGTCTTTTAAAACTACAAAACCAATGCCTTCATTAAATGGAGAACAACATAATTGTTTTAGAATGAGAAGTTGTATATATGATTTTGGTCAATTGTAATTAACATGGTAATTTTTTTTTTTCTAAATTTTTTCTTCCTAGTCACCTATGATATACAATTCTAAAATATAGGGACAAAGAGAGAAAACTTTCAATTCCTAACGATATCCCTGTAAATAATAGAAAAATACAATAAAATAAAATAGAAAAATACATTTAGTGATGCATTTCTCTGTAATTTACAGATCCATTGTTTTGGCTCCAAATTTTATTGCTCAAAACAATCCCACGACCACAAAAGATAGTGCAATAAGTTCTGTTACTGAATCAACAAATGCAATATTATTCAACTGAATATCAAAATCTGTTACAATGATCTCTTATATAAAGAGTTTTAGAGATAACAACAATAAAGGAAAACTCATGCGAAAGATGGCAAAGCATCGAACTGGTTTTAAAGCAAAAGACAAGAAAAATAAATACAAGCATCATTTTAAATGCCATGAATAAAAATGTATATGGATAGATTGATGTCACTGTAGACGCCTCTCGGTGTAGCATACATATATTATTTATTAAAACGTCGAGAGATATCTTTACATAACAAATATAAATTTAAAATATTAATATTATTTTGAATATATATTGTATACACCTAAAATTGGTCTGGAGAATTCCTATTAATTAAATACAAATTATTTGATTAATTATCCTAATTTCCTCTATTGTTTAAATAAATAGAAATATTTAATTATATAGTTCACGTTCAGATTCACATTTAAATTCTAAATATCTCATCTTAATTAAATAAACAAAATTAAATACTTTGTTTGATTTAATTATCAAATCCCTATTTTATTCTATCACGCCAATCTTAAATTAATTAAATAAAGATCAAACATTTTATTGATTAATTACCATATTCTTCTATTTAATTTAATAAAAAACTTCTATAGTTCGTTTTATTAAATTATTTATCTCCCTTTTTGCTAATTTAAATAAATCAAAATATTTGAATAAAAGCATAAGGAATATTCCATCTATATTTTCTCAAAAATGAATTAGATATCCTATGTCTAATTTATGTCTAAAATATGTCACAATTAATGCTTTGAAACTTCATGAGAAGTTTTGGAGACAAATTGGAGACAAATTCCAAAATCTTCTCTCAATCCTCCTCCATTAATCCTTTCTCTTCTCTTGCCTGGTGTTTTCATGGGTAGAGACAATCACCAAAATTCTCTCAATCTCCTCCATCTTTCACCATTCAATCATCCAGATTGAATCCAAGCCTTTCAATACCTTCCCTGTGCATTTCTACAACCAGGAAATCTATAAATAAAGCTTCATTGAACCAAGAAAAGGATCCAGATAATCTAATTTATGCACTCTTACTCTGCAGGAATTCAAGCATCAAACATCCAAGCATCAAACATCGAGCATCCAAAAATCAAGCTTTCATATCATGGCTGCCTCTTGTAGTTGCATTTATCTGTTTCCATGTCAATTCATGCTAGTTTAGTTTCTTTATCATCTAGTATTATCACATTAAACTCCATATCATTGCATTAGCATCCATCTTGTTCTTTGAATTATCATTTTAACAATCATAGTGCACTCACAATCTGACAGCCATTTTGATTTAATAAATCTTTGGAGATAGAGAACAATATGATGCTTTTAGTAGATTATTGCTTTGAATT
This sequence comes from Sequoiadendron giganteum, assembly GCA_007115665.2. Taxonomy (NCBI): domain Eukaryota; kingdom Viridiplantae; phylum Streptophyta; class Pinopsida; order Cupressales; family Cupressaceae; genus Sequoiadendron; species Sequoiadendron giganteum. The sequence goes on along the minus strand of CM021107.1, from coordinate 75,584,701 downwards.
GATTCATTTAGCTTTGTCTTTGATATAATTTTGTATTAAGAAGTGTCATTTTTGCTTTACACCTATTTCACACTTACAATTTGGCACTCACCATGGGGCATTAACCCCAATTTTTATCAATTTTTTCTGAAAAGTGTCGCGCAGGTTTCCAGCGTGTTTTCTTCTAGCGCTTTCGTCGAATACTATAGTGCTTCCGTGGAAAACTACAACTCTTCCATGCTCTGTTTCGGCACTTCCATGTTACTACAAAGCATCTGTCAAAAATTTCAGTGCTTCCATGACCTGTTCCAATGCATCGGTGATTTAGCGCTTCTATGTCAAAATTCAGCGCTTCGGTGTTCTGTTTTAGCGCTTCCGAGTTATAACGCATCAGGTAAATGTTTTAGCGCTTCGATGGATTGTTCCAGTGCTTTTGTAAAATCAGTCTGGATCCAACGTGATCACGGCCAGATTTTAATTTTTTTCACAGTTGGACTAAAATTTATCAATCCCAGGATAGTCACTTCCAGTTTCTAAAAATTATCAATCCTAGGGTAGTCACTTCTTGGTTTCTAAAATGTATCAATCCAAGGGTAGCCACTTTTTGTTTTCTTAAAAGAAAATTTATCAATCCTAGGATAGTCATCACATTTTTATAGTATAAGTTAAAAAGAACAACATGATTTCTATGAAGCAACACCTTCACATAGGTTAGAAAATTTCTTTTTGGGCTTAAAACATAACAACATATATGCTGTGCTTGTGGTGATTAGGATTATGCTCTCCCCTTAACTGGGTGATCAAAGTGCTAGATTCACTTTTTACTTCATGCTATTTACGCTTTGTTAAATCCTTTAGAAGGTTTGCCATAGTGGGAAAAAGTACTCACCCTACGGGAATGACCTAAGTGGGAACACCTAAAGTCAATGATTCCAACCCACTATAATGAAAATGCAAGTTGTTGATGAAAGTCCAACTTGATGGTAGTGAGGAAGATAACCATCCCCAAAATCTTTGTTCTAAAGATTGGGAGGTCTCTTGAGGGAGTTTATCTATTTGTCACACCGCACAGAAGCCCTATCTACGAACCATAGAGTAGTTTCCCGCCGAGTCAGTATCCATACATTGTCATAGTCATGATGCAAGGGGAGGGAAGAATCTGCTCCTAAGACACTCACCATATAATTGCCAAGGACCGTTTGCTCAGAGGATGAGAAATCCAACTCTGAGTATGCACCTGGAAATGACAAACACAGGGGCACCCTCTAGGGGGTGACACGACTGTGTGCATCAACGGAATTCAAGATGTGGGTTGTGAGTATAATGATGACCTAATTGTCCTTAAGTGTGAGTCTATTTGATTTGTGTACAATTGTCAAAACAACCCATCAAAATCAATAAAGACCATTCGTGGTTCTTGAACATACACGATCTATTCGGTTTTAAAATAATTATTCACAATTGTTTGCTGTGTTTTCAAAAATCATTAAAATCAGAATAAAGATCATCCTGAAAACAACAAAGTCAAGTTAGATCAGAAAACTCCATGCTTCGAAAGTGGAAGTCCACCACGTTTGTCAAGAGAAAAATCAAAATCACAAAACCCAAGGAACCTCTCAGTTATCAAAATAAATTGAAAAAAGGGTGTTTTCTATATCAAAATCAAAAACTCTTGTTACAACATAGAACATTCATCCACAAATATCACGATTTCGCTAGGGGTCACACTTTAGACTACACAGTAGAACCACTCTATTCACGAGCCTTCTTCCAAAGAAGAGCTCTCACTCAGTATCACAACCGTAGTCAGCGCATACATCATTCTTATCTTCCACAATCCATGATACAGTATGCCACAAGGCCAGATCAAATTTTACAATAGAGAGTCTTAAAAGTCCTATTTTTAGCACTCTGGAAAACCTATTTTAGTGCTTCAGGTCACTGTTTTAGCGCTTATGTGAAATAGCACTTTTGGGCACTGTTTTAGCGCTTACAGTCTTTATTTCAGCACTTCTGTCAAAACAATGCTTCCATCACTTTTTGCAATGCTTTCGAGCACTGTATCAACACTTCTGTCAAGACAATGCTTCCATCACTTTTTGCAGTGCTTTCGAGAACTGTATCAATGCTTATGTCAAGATAGTGCTTCCATCAATTTTTGCAGCGCTTTCAAGCACTATTTTAGCGCTACTGTCGCCTATTTCAGCGCTTCGAGAATCTGTTCTAGCACTTCTATGAAATAACGCATCTGTACTTTGTTTTAGTGCTTTCAAAACAGAGAGTTAAAATCTTACCAATCGGTCTGTCTATCATTTATCCACAGTCTTCACCAGAACACAAGTTTCTTTTTATCAGAATCACTATCTAGAGACCGAAATCAGAAAGGTTTATATAAATTTCCAATCTTATCAACTGAAATAAGATCTTGCAAATCAGAAGTGTCAAATCAAAATACATAACTGATTACTACACTGAGGTTTCATCATCAGGACACTATCATCCTTTATCACGAAACCAAGTATAGTAATCAAATTTTTAGCATAGTCTCATCAATAAGATCAATCATCTTATTTGACTTTGTTAAAAGTTCAATTGATATTTTTTCAGCATAGAAGATCAACATTTTGGAAGAAAGGATAAAAAATTGTATGCCAATCTTCACTAGGTCCCAAAAATAGAGAATCTTAGAGCAAGAACTTGAAACATCCCAAACAATGGTAGAGGAAAATCCTTGGACAATTTGAACCAAAATGATAAGAACAAAAAAACTCCAGAGGATATTCAAGCAACTCAACAAGATCCCAAGTTCCATATATTTATGGAGAAGTATCTTTTGATGTTGGCTGAATTAGGTGCCAAACTTCCCAAGGACTTTGATGTGAATCGTTTGAAGGAAGCACCTAAAACAAGTGAGATTGAAATACTGCAACCAACACAAACAATAGATCCAGTTGTTGCTTTGACATCCCAAATGCAACTATTAAAACAGCAGATACAAGATATGACGAAAGGGAGTACCAAAAGATATGTGATACAAGACATTTGTCCTTATCCTTTCGACACAATAGTTGGCCTAATACCTTTTCCAAGACACTGTAAATTCCCAAAGTATGACAAGTATAATGGAAGAACAAATTCGATAGATCATATCTGAGAATTCAAAACAATGAGCCTTGAGTTTGCCCAAGAGGAAACTTACTTAATGAGGTTATTCCCAAGAAGTTTGGGAGGTGCATGTATGGAATGGTTCTCAAAACTACAACCAGGTATCAAGAATTTTGAGGAACTTTTCAACAAGTTCATCTCCCAGTACTCATTCAACATCCAACATGATGTTACAATAAAGGATCTTTACAACTTAAAACAAAACAAAGGGGAGACGTTCTTGTATTTTCTACAAAGATGGCGACGATTGTTCGCTAGATATCCTCGATCCATTCCTGAGGAAGAAAATATGGAGTTGTTCATTGAAAACTTGACGGAGGAAATGAGTTATAGGCTAGAATTGCAATGTCCTCCCACATTTGCAAAATTAATAGAAAACGGTCTTAAAATTGAGGAAGCATTAGTCAAAAGAGGAGTTATCAAGCATTTCAATGATAAAACGAATAACACAAGTAAATCCTCCAATCAATACTCAAGCAGTGACAAGCCAAAATTTTGGCAAAAGAATCGAAACATGACTATCAATGAAACAACAAATGATTCCCAAAATGTCAAACCGGTTTTTAACTTGACAACATCTACATCGAAGAATCAAACCAATGATCAAATTGTTAAGTCAAATGTCACACAAAGCAATGAGATCATAAAAACACAATCATATCAAAAACCATCAAATCGGTGTAGGTTCACACCTTTAGGCCAAATGATAGAATCAACAATGAAAGAATTAGTCACCAGTGGCCTTATCACTGCATGGGAAGCTCGATTTTGGGATCCAAAGGTCAAACCACCATGGTGGAATGACGCAGATTACTGCAACTTCCATAATAACAAAGGTCACAAAACCAACGATTGTATGGAGTTGAAGCACGCAATACAAGATTTGATCGACAACAATAAAGCATATGTGGAAACACCTCAAAATAATAACGATCATTCGGCTTTCAAGGACCCTTTTCCAAACTATGACAAAGGAGCATCATCATCCTCAAACAACAAAGGTAAGAACATCAATCATGTCTATGAAAAAACAATCCTTTGTTTATCTGAAGTAGAGAGTAATCATACAATCGATCATGACATTAGCGAACCCAAAATCAACAACACTACCCCTTTGGATTTTCTCCCAAGCATACAAAACTCTGACAATCAAATCAATGTCTTAAAAATTAGAGATCGTCAAGAACATCAACCAGAAAATGTAATGACTAGGGGGCAATCCAAGGTAATGTTAAAGGGAGTCAGATCCACACATGCAGTTCCACCTCCATCTCATAATAACATTGTCGATCAATTGCAAAACATTCCTGCACATATATCAATACTAGAACTCCTTAAATTATCACCATCACATAAGGAGGTTTTAGAACATGCATTAGTAGCCACTACAGTACCAACAAATCTAAATGTTTGCTAGTTTCAAGCTATGGTGGGGAATTTGACTACACCGCATTGTCTATCATTCTCTGAATAGGATGATGTCTCACTAAACAATCCCCATAATACTACACTTCATATCGAAGTCTTAATCCATAATCATTGCATCAAGAGGGTCTTAATAGATGGGGGAGCTAGTATGAAAATTTGCACTCTTAAGTTAATCCATGCACTAGGGTATTTAGATGATGCTATTGATGCTCGAAGGAAAATGACTATCAAAGCATATGATGAGGAAGAAATATCGTCTAAGGGATTAATTGTGTTACCCATTCAAGTGGGGCCAATGGTGAAACATATAGCATGTCAAGTGTTGGAAAGAGAGTTAACATACAACATTCTCTTAGGATGACCATGGATCCATGAAATGCAGGCTGTACCTTCAACATATCATCAATGTTTGAAGTTCCCAATAAATGGACAAGAGGTGACTATATCTGCTGATTACAATCATCCTCAACATTGTGACACAATTAGAATCTCCCAAGATACCTTGGTGCCTCACAATAGGGAATCATCCAGTTTAAGATCATCCAACGAAGAACAATGTCCAAGTATTACCACCAAGTGGGTAGAGAAAAAGGGTAAAGAAAAAGAAATAAGTCCTGTTGAAACTCAATCAATAGATAATCCGGATCAGCAAACTTCTTTATCGCAAAAATTTCAAGAACAAGTCCAACTAACTGGTAAAGGAATGGGAACATATTCTATGGAGCAATCGCTTAACCTATCACAGTTAATGCCATCTCCTAAGACATATGGTCAACCATCTATGATAAAACCTCAAACATCATTACTAGTCACAGTTCTTCAAGAAAGGTTTGTCAAAAAGGGTACCATAGAGGATGAAACAGAAAACAAAGCGATCCTAGATTGGCTCTACAAAGATGAGGAACCCTCTACATCAAATACCAGTATCAAAAATGTCAACATCAACACCGACAAATATGGAAAAGGAAAAGCTAATTTAGAAAAAATGGGGTATGAAGGACAAGGACCTGTTGGATTAAGAAAGGAAGGAATCATAGAGCCCATTCAACCCCTCACTCTCCAATCAAAAGAGAAGACGGGATTGGGATACTCTGAAGAAGACAAAAAGGAGATGACAAGGAAGGCTGTAGAAAGAATCCTTCAGCTTAGAGATAAATATGAAATGGATTCAAATGAATATGAGTGGGATCTATGCTCTAATATATCTTGCACCAATATTCAAATTGATGTAATACAAAAATATACGCCTATGCATGAGGAGGGACAAGGTTCTGGGTCTAGACCATTCGTAGCAGGATCACTAAATATCGACGATTCAAGTGGGGACGATCAGACCTCGAGTGAACTAGACGATCTTGAAGAAAGTACCATCATTGACCTCGATATCCCAATCAACAACTATGATGAAATGGCGGTCCAAACCCTTACATCCATCACCTTGAATGAATCTGATAATCTCATGCCACTAATCCATCCTGAACTAATTGGCTGGGAACCTATTGAACCCCTAACTATGCCAAGATTTACAGACAATCATGCCATCGTAAATTTCCTATGTCATACCGAACCTGGTACAAGTTCTATCTATAATACTGATAACAACACGACTCGACAGGAGGGTGTCAAATCTTCTAGTTGCAAAATTAAAAACAGGGAAAATAGATCTAATGGTGAAAACCATTATATGGCAGCATTAGATCTCGAAAAAGAAAAAATAAAGAATGCATCTAACGGTGAAAACCTCTCAGAGGCACTGAAATATGGAAGATTTGACACTCTTCCGGAACGTTATCATGAGTGATCATTAGTTCTGGTAGAACCAAAATAGTCTGTGAACATCGACACTGAGGAAAAGGCAAAAATCCTGCATCTGGCAGAATCCATGACCGATCAAGAAAGACTAGAATTCATCAACTTCTTTAAGGAGAAAAGCATCAACTTCACTTGGTCATATTCCAATATTCCAGGCTCAGATCCACATTTTCTCATGCATCATTTGTCTTTGCCAGTAGGAATCAAGCCTGTCAAGCAAAAATTGAGAAAAATGCATCCCCATATTGCATTGATGGTAAAGATAGAGCTAAAGAAATTGTTGGACGCTGGATTCATACGGTCTATAGACTATGCTGAGTGGATATCAAATCTTGTACATGTTTCAAAACCGAACAATGGCATCAAGATGTGTACAGATTTCAGGGACCTAAATAAGGCATGCCCGAAGGATGATTTTTCGCTACCAAATATCGACATCATTGTGGACTTGATGGCAGGGCATGCCATGCTGTCAATCATGGACGGTTTCTCTGGGTGCAATCAAATAAAAATAGCTCTAGAAGATCAAGAAAAGATGACTTTTACATGTCCATGGGGAACTTTCTGCTGGAACATCATGCCATTTGGTCTGAAAAACGCAGGAGCCACCTATCAAAGAGCAATGATGACAATATTCCATGATATGATGCACACCTTCATGGAGGATTATGTGGATGAAATATTGGCAAAATCTAGTACAAGAGATGGACATCTGCATATCTTAGACAAAATCTTCACACAACTAGAGAAATTCAATGTCAAGTTAAACCCCAAGAAGTGTGTCTTCGGGGTCACATCAGCAAAACTATTAGGATACATTGTCTAAAAAAAGGCATTGAAGTGGATCCAGTGAAAGTCAAAGCAATTATGGAGATGCCACCTCTTAAGAATATTAATCAACTCAGATCAGTACAGGGAAGGCTCCAATCGATCATAAGATTTATCTCCCAGCTGGCGGACATGAGTCATCCATTCAATCACCTTTTGCATAAAAATATAGTTTTCAAGTGGGATGAGGGGTGTGAAACAACGTTCAATCAAATCAAATAGTATCTAATGTCACCACCCATTCTCATGCCACCAAAAAAAGGAAGAACTTTGATATTGTACATTGCCACGACAAATATCTCTTTGGGGGCACTATTAGCGCAAGAGGATTATATGAAGGAAAATACCATGCCATCTACTATATCAGCAGGACATTAAATGGGTATGAGATAAACTACACTTTCATAGAGAAGTCTTTCTTGGCAGTGGTGTTTGCTACTCAACAACTGAGACATTATATGTTGACCCATACAATCAGGTTAATACCAAAGATCGACCCATTAAAGTATCTACTCAGTAAAGCTGCCTTAACAGGTAGACTGGCAAAGTGGGTCATGCTATTAAGTGAATTTGACATTCAATATGTGGAGAGAAAAGCCATCAAGGGTCAAGCAATCACTGAACAATTAGCTGAATCTCCTCTACCAGATGATCGACCAATGACAATGGAGTTTCTAGATGCAGACATTCTGACAGTGATGCCCCAACAATGGGTATTATATTTTGATGGATCATACACACAGCGCGGATTAGGAGCAGGGATTTTGTTCATCTTTCCATAAGGACACACCATTCCAAAATCATATAGACTAATGTTCCAGTGTACAAATAATGTGGTGGAATATGAAGCATTGATCATTGGGGTCAAAATAGCAATTCAATGGAAGATCACGAACTTATAGGTATATGGGGACTCTCAACTAGTCATTTATCAAGTAAATGATGAGTATCAAACAAAAGATGAAAAGTTTCTACCCTACAAGCAACACATAGATGATCTGAAATAGTTCTTTTTCAGTATTAAGTTTGATCAAATTCCAAGGGCGGAGAACAAAGCTATAGACGCTATGGCCACAATTGCTTCGTTATTACAATTGCCTGAGAAACGTGTTTGTTATGAGTTTATGGTGGAACAAGTATCATGTCCTTTCCATAATAATTTAGAATCCGCTACCATCTGCCATCTAGAAACCATTGAAACCTCCATCTATGAAAAGACCTATGCTTATCTGAAAGACGATATCCTTCCTCCTGATTTATCTAGGAACCAAAAATGAAACTTCATCCGCCAATCCACACGACATACTTTAATCACCGAAATACTTTATCATCGAGGTCTTGATGGTACCTTACTCCGATGTCTAGAACATGATGAATTTGAAACGACCCTACGAGAGGTTCATGAGGGTATTTGTGGCACTCATTCGAGTGGGATAACTCTAGCCAAGAAACTCCTTCGTTTGGGATATTATTGGCCATGCATGGAGAAAGAATCCTATCAGTTTGTTAAGAAATGTCAAAAGTGTCAGATTCACAGCAATCTGATTCATGCACCAGCACAAGAACTGCATCCCTTCACATCAACATGGCCTTTTTGTCAATGGGGCTTGGATCTGGCAGGAAAAATAAATCCATCTTCATCCAATGGACACAAGTTCATTATAACAACTACAAAATATTTCACAAAATGGATAGAAGCAGTACCTCTTATAACCATCACTGGGAAGCAGAACTCCTCTTTCATCTTAAATTACATAATATGTCAGTATGGAATCCCTCAATCCATTATCACTGATAATGGATGACCTTTCAAGATTCAATATGTCCAAGAACTATGTGAGAAGTTTCATATCCAACATCGTTTTTCAACACCGTACTATCCTCAAGGAAATGGCCAAGCAGAGGCTTCAAACAAAACAATTCTAAAAATTCTCAAAAAGACGGTTAACGATGTTGGATGTGATTGGCATGTTCAACTCAATCCTGCACTATGGGCCTACAGAACAAGTATCAGAACACCAACAGGAGCTACACCATATGCCTTGGTATATGGATCAGAAGCTATTTTGCCCATCGAAGTAGAGATTCCATCCTTTCGCGTATCACTTAGAGGAATCATTTCAAATGAAGACTATAGGGTATCTAGACTACAAGAACTGGAATTGTTGGATGAACATCGTCAACAAGCTGTTAATCATCTAACGACTTATCAAAAAAGAATGTCAAGGAGTTACAACCACAGGGTAAAATCGAGGGTCTTTCAGGTTGGTGACTTGGTACTAAAGGAAAATCCTAGGAATCAACAGGATAGGGAGAAGAAAGGGAAGTTTGAACCTAATTGGCTTGATCCTTTTGTTGTCATATTAGTATATGGATCAGGGGCTTATCAACTATCAACGTCAAAAGGGGATCTGTTTGATGAACCTATAAATAGTATCCATCTCAGAAAATTCTATAGTTGAATCTCCTAGTGCACGGGTCAAACTTTTGAAAATGGTTTCCTTGATGAAAACCTGGCAAACAGGCATCTTGGCAACACAAAAATACAAAAAAAAATAGAAAATACAAAAAGAAATAAAAAAAGAGAAAATGAGAAAAATAAACAAAACAAAGAGGGTAATCAAAGCATATGGTGAAAACCTGGAAGTAGGCATCATATGTGATTCTAAGATCAGTTGTCCCATCTATTTTGATACATATCAGGATCCATAAATTTGGCAGTCAGTATCATTTCATATCATGTCATTAGTCTTGCTATCATTGCATCCATATCAAAATCATTTCACATAGTCAAGTCTCACTCCAAAGCTTGGGGGCAACATATGGGTACCACTAGGGGCAAAAAAAACATCGATTTCACCAAAGGGAAAACAAAAAAATCGCAAGAAAATGAAAACAAAGATCAAAAGCGCAACATCAATCATCGTCGAAAGGTCATCATACATCCATATCATATCGAAAAGCCAAAAACATGTCAAATAAGTTAGTCTCAAAAAGAAAAATCCAAAAACATAGGTCTGAGTCAGTCGAACTATGTGGTCTCTGCATGTGTAACATAGGCAAGGCTAATCTTTGATCAGCCCTCGAGACCCCTAGGACAGGTTAGTAGGTTAGGTCTTTCGTCAAAATCTCAAAAATCCAAAAAACATCACAAAATCAGGATGGATGATCTAAAATCTGAATAATGATTGAAACACTCTAAGTAACAAATGGATAAATTGTATTTTTGATTATCATTTCTTTGGAGTAACTCAATGATGTATTGAACTAGAGAAACAAGGAAGAAGAATGATATTTTTATTTGTCTGATGTCTGTATGTTAATCATTTAAATGCATGAATTGCCGGGGAATGTGCCATGCAAATGTATCATCGATGACATTCAAAATTCACACATTGAAATGATTAATCACTGCTTGTTTATGCAATGAATGCTCAGGTAATCTCGATTCAATTATACCTAGATGCTTGTGTTCACTTGTAGTATTAAAAATCATGAAAGTAGTACTCAGGTCATTATTGGTCTATCACATACCTTTAATGCTTGTATTCACTTTCAACATCCAATAAAAGCTCAATGATGACAAAAAGCACAAAAGTAATGTTAAAATGACAATTGTTTCACACATAGTTGCATGTTAAAATTAGGTTGCATTCATCATAATTCATTATCTGCAGAGTATTTGTTGCATAAAGGGTTCCAATCAATGATTATCTTATCTACAAATAGGACTAAGTATACTTGATATAAATCCAAAAATTGTCAAAAACATGTAGGAGTCATCATCTCATCATTTAGTTTCATCATTTCATCATTCATTACATTATCATCAAACATCATATGCATACATCATTTACCATTCATACATTTTATCACATATAAAATAAATGCAAGTCATGCCATTATTTTCATTACATCCATCCATTATCATTCATCATAGGATCATCATTTTTATCATCATCACATTTAAAATAAAAAGCATTTATCCATCCATCCATACATTTTATCACATTTTGAACATACATATAGATCATCATTTAGAAATTCATACATCACATCATATATCCATGTATCATATATTATACACATGCATTTATCATAGAATCATTACATGACATAAATACATTTATCATTGCATCATAGCATATTGAAATAAAATCATTCAAATAGAACATCACATGTTGCATAATCACATAATAAATGCATCCATCACATAGACATCATAAACCATCATAAACTCACATCAACTGCATATCATATATATATCATCAATGTCAAGTATACAATGAAGTTTGGAATAAAGATACATCATCAAAAATGAGGTACATCGTAATATACATCATGTCTCAAAAAGGAGAATCACAATAATGTCTACGATCTGCTACTGCCAGAATGTGCAGGCCCAACAGGACCTGTACCACCACGACCCCCGGAAGGACCAAGATCTCTGGGATCCCTGCATGGAGGCTGTGTCACCCCCTCACTCACTATCCGTGTATGCGTCCGCCCATACCTCGATGGGGCATAGCTAACTCTGCGATCAACAGACACTGCATCATGATATCTGCCTCTATAAAACTCTGCCTCTCGGCCAACCTGCATAATCTCTCTCATATAGTCTCCCACCGAGGTACCATCGACCACTCTTTGTAGGGTCTCCGCACCCTCCTGTGACCTCTCAAAAATCTGACGAGCACTATATCGCTCGGCTGTCAATGTGGAAACTTGTGTCTATACAACAACCAACTGTCCCTGAACCTGTGCTAAAGCCTGAGCACGAGCCTGAGCCTGGGCCTGCATCTGATTCTGGGTCTGAACGAGCAAACCCTGAGCCTGTACCAACTGCCCCTGCAATGTTTGGAGGCCAACAATCTACCTCTGATAGTCCACTGGTGGTACTGTCACTGCTCGCCTCTTGCGAGGCCGACTGGATGATGGACCACTACTGACTAGCCCTACACCTCTGTCCCCTCCACTACCACCATCGCTATCATCGCTGCTGCTATCATCACTACCGCTCTCCGTGCTACTGCCTGCCGGAGTACCAACCTCACTCTCTGTAGAACCCTCTGCCACATCCTCCTCTATAGGTAATGGTGATGGCTCGCCCAAAATAGTAATACGAGGATGTGGAACCAAGGCTAGGAATGCAACATACTCCTCTATAACTGGTGCCTCTGCAATGTCTCTCCACATGTCCTACGGTGATGGCTGCAATGCCCTGTATCCCTCCACTAACACATCATATGACAAATAGGGCCCCCAATTAGGAATATCACTCCGTCGCCTAGCATAGTGGGCTACCCCTTGTGGCATACACTACACGATGCCATAATGTCTGTACACTCGACGCAACAAAAATCTCTCTAAAACAAAAGGTGTCCGATCGATCAGATACATAGAATCATAGAGGTATCCCAACACTGCATCATCCTCATCCCACTGCTCACAGTCTAAGTATGGATGCTAGGTAACTGTCTTTGTATCATCAAAAACTTGCCTCCAATGCTCTAACTTACCCATCTGGGCCTAGGTAAGTCGACCTCTGTATCTGAACACATAGGGTTTGCCTGCTGGTCTGTCTGCCACTGGAAATGGCCAAGCAATAGAAAAGTGCTCCCATGCCCACACTTGTAACAGGGTCATCCGTACTGATAAGCTGCATGCCCCTAGGTACACCACTGAGTGAAGATCATGATCAAGATGTGCCAGCATGCACATCCCCCATGCATATCTAGTACCATGTAGCATCATGCTCTCTAAAGTCCTGCCCCAACCCATGAGGAATCCCTTTGACCTGCGATTAGGGCAAAGGAAACCTCCAATAAATCCAGCAAGCATTGCTGGTAGTGTCACGTATGAGTCAGTAATCCTCCTCCATCAGATGCTCAGACCATCAATATCCTGATCCTGGAATACTCTGCGAAGAGCATCTCTACCACCAACCCCATGAGAATCATATGCTACAATCTCCCCCATGAACTAAATGCGTAGAATCTGCCACACATCCTCGGGTGTGACCATCATCTCGCCAGTGGGTAGGTGAAAGGTGTTGTGGTCACTGTGCCACCTCTCAACCAAAGTAGTCAAAAGACCTCAATTAATCCTAATCTTGGGCATGTCAAGCAAACTACTCAAGCCGCATCGGCCTATAATCTGAATCTCATCTGGTGTTAGATGAGGTATCAAGTTTGTCATCCAAGGAAACCTCTCTTGCATCTGGAGAGTACCCAACTCCTCCTATCATCACAATGAAAAATCTACAATCAGTGCACTATGTCTAGAAATCAAAAGTCATTCTACTATCAAGTCCATTCCAAATTTGTTATAAATTTTTCGATCAACATTCATGGGCGAACATCAACAAACCTCACCTATCATGAGGTTCATCAAACATGATCTAATCTCGCCTATCATGAGATTTATCGGATATTGAATCATTTCCTCCCCTATCATGAGGATCATCAAAAATAGGATTTCTTCTTGCCTATCATGAGAATTAGTCTTATTTAAATCATCAAACTCCAACATCAAGAATTTGGATTATTGATCATACCAATCCGAAGAATGGACATGATCGGAATTGACGAAATCAAGGTTAAAAAATTCAAAATCTCCAATTCTAACATGGAAGCGCTAAAATAGGCATCTAAAGCACTAAATCACAAAAGTGCTACTTTATCAACCAAAGGCGCTAAATTAGGCACCCAAAGCGCTAAATCTCGAAAGCGCTACATCAACACTCAAAAGTGCTATATCAGGCATCCAAAACACTATTTTACCCTAAGCGCTGTTTTACCACATCGAAGCGCTAAAACAATCCATCAAAGCACTGCTTTACCAGAAGCGCTAGAACAGACCATGAAAGCATTAGTTTACCAAATCAAAGTGCTAGAACTCTCTAAGCGCTAAAATTGTGCATCAAAGTGCTAAAATTCACAACGTAAGCGCTATATCATCGAAAGCGCTAGAGAATTTAATGCAAGCGCTAAATCTCAAAGCACTACTACAACTACTAAAAGTGCTACACCGAAGTGAAAGCGCTACAACGTGACTTGGAAGCGCTAAACTAGCCTAAAGACGCCTAAAGCTATAAAATACATAAAAAATAGAATTTTACGAAATACGAGGAGGATAAGGGGTACATACGGGAGGTCCATACACGGCTGGTCGTCGGTGACGTTGTACGCGCTCAAAACGGTGAGTGTGGTAAGGGATTGGCATCCTGCTCCAACTGGCAGAAATGTCTCTATCACAAGGATTTTTCAAACTCAAAAGTGCAAATGACTTTGAAAATAACCTTTTGGACTATATATAACTTTTGAAAAGGGATTTTTGAGGGGTTTTATTACCTTTTGATTAATTTTATCCATGAAATTAATTGAAATTCATCTATGGTCTATTTTTCTTCATCATTTTGTCGGGAGATAAATTATTTCATCATCGAATCATAACAAAATCATCAGAAAATCATAAAAATTTCAAAAATTCTAAAAATCATCAAATAATTAATTTATCTCCTGAGGGGGCATATTATCGACAATAATCTAAAAATCAATGTCTGGGGCATGTCTGGGGCATACATAATTTTTTTTTTATATCATCGATCCTGGCAGTAGCAGCAAAATTTTCTTCGAAGCAACGCGTAAACACATCACTTCGAAGAGGGGGAAAATGTATACACCTAAAATTGGTCTGGAGAATTCCTATTAATTAAATACAAATTATTTGATTAATTATCCTAATTTCCTCTACTGTTTAAATAAATAGAAATATTTATTTATATAGTTCACGTTCACATTCACATTTAAATTCTAAATATCTCATCTTAATTAAATAAACAAAATTAAATACTTTGTTTGATTTAATTATCAAATCCCTATTTTATTCTATCATGTTAATCTTAAATTAATTAAATAAAGATCAAATATTTTATTGATTAATTGCCATATTCTTCTATTTAATTTAATAAACAACTTCTATAGTTCGTTTTATTAAATTATTTATCTCCCTTTTTGCTAATTTAAATAAATCAAAATATTTGAATAAAAGCATAAGGAATATTCCATCTATATTTCCTCAAAAATGAATTAGATATCCTATGTCTAATTTCTGTCTAAAATATGTCACAATTAATGCTTTGAAACTTCACGGTAATTTTTGGAGACAAATTGGAGACAAATTCCAAAATCTTCTCTCAATCCTCCTCCATTAATCCTTCCTCTTCTCTTGCCTAGTGTTTTCATGGGTAGAGAAAATCACCAAAATTCTCTCAATATCCTCCATCTTTCACCATTCAATCCTCCAGATTGAATCCAAGCCTCTCAAAGCCTTCCCTGTGCATTTCTACAGCCAGAAAATCTATAAATAAAGCCTCATTGAACCAAGAAAAGGATCTAGATAATCTAATTTATGCACTCTTACTCTACAGGAATTCAAGCATCAAGCATCCAAGCATCAAGCATCAAGCATCCAACAATCAAGCTTTCATATCATGGCTGCCTCCTATAGCTGCATTTATCTGTTTCCATGTTAATTCATGCTAGTTTAGTTTCTTTATCATCTAGTATTATCGCATTAAGCTCCATATCATTGCATTAGCATCCATCTTGTTCTTTGAATTATCATTTTAACAATCATAGTGCACTCACGATCTGAGAGCCATTTTGGTTTAATAAATCTTTGGAGATAGAGAACAATATGACGCTTTTAGTATATTATTGCTTTGAATCGATTCATTTAGCTTTGTCTTTGATATAATGTCGTATTAAGAAGTGTCATTTGTGGTTTACACCTATTTCACACTTACATATATCATTTAAATTTTTTTTTAAATATACCTTTGTTGATATATGTTAGATATAACACATCCAAACTATGTACTATTTATTGTTAATTCATATTATATTTTATTAAATTGTTAAAAAAAATTAAGTTGTTTATAAATAATTTCAGGTTTTTTATAATTAACTTGGCATTGCGTATAAAGGATTTAAATTATTTATAAAAATAAAAATATATAAAATATTATAGATAATTTAATTTAAGTTATGGATTGAATCAAATTAGACCTAACCAATGGATTAAATTCCATTTTCTCATCACCAAGATTAGTAATGGGTAAGATGAGAGCATAAGATGATTTTCTAATCTAATTTGATGTATATCAAGCAAATATATTAAATTACTACTTTAAACAAAACAAATATTCTTTTATATCATTTATTGCTTGTAATCAAAATAACATGAAGATAAACTCATTTATAATATTAGCTATTTCTAATTTAACAAAAAAGTAATTTATTTTATCTAAGAAAAAAACAATATAACATGAAGATAAAATTCATTTATAATATTAGCAATTTTTAATTTAACATAAAAGTAATTTATTTTATTAGCAACTTCTAATTTAACACAAAAGTAATTTATTTTATTTAAGAAAAAATCAAGATAACATAAAGATAAACTCATTTATAATATTAATAATTTTTAATTCTCCACTAATCAAACTCAAGAATATAAATACAAACCCTAAAATAATGCATGAACAACATTCACAATATAAGAAAAATTAGACTTTTATTCACAGAGTTTTCAATGAATATGACATAGAGAAAAAAAAAACATAATGTCACTACAGTTTAAAATATATAAGATTTCTAACCACCTTTTAAGTTTATATCTAATTTTATTTTTTATTCACTATTCAATACCATTGAAGGATTTTAAAAATAGTTTTTATGTATTTCTAAAATTCATGCGTGTTTCTCTAATAGTATATAGGCTAGACATCATAGAAAATTGGATTTATAAATCTTAAAGAAAATATGTAAATAAAAAAATGGAGAGACAATAATATTAGCTTATACTTCATCAAACAAAAACCAAATTACAAATAAGAAAAATCCTTCAGATTTAGTCATGGTTAGGCTCTTATGAGCATTCCCACTTTTGCAATTACACCTAAGTCCAAACCCTTTGCCCAAAAAACTCACATTTACATGTGAATGTATGACATCAAATTCATTAACATTAGAAAAATGATAGATAAAAACTACTATGTACATGCCATGCATGCTAAATAGGAACAACAGAGAATAAATTGCATGAAAAACAGAAGCTATTGCATGGAGAATATGATTATTTACACTCATTCATCATCCATTCATTAGATTCCATTTCAGTCAAGTATAATTCTCTTTTCATTATGGCTAGTCAAAAGATAATACGAAGAATCTGATTTAATTTCAATACAATAAAAAGGTGATGTTATTGCAAGGCATACAATCCTTATAATGCTATTGGTCAAAAGCATTGTTTTAAACAAATCACATACTCACATATGCAATCACAAGGATAGTAAAGAAATTCAGATGTTGTGACTTTGAGAAAGCCCAACGCTTTAAACGATTCAACCTGATTGACAAAGTTCCACTTCCCTCATCGACAGTAGCATTGAACTCCTCCAGTGCTTCCAAGTTCTTACATGAAAGCTTGCTGCAAACAATTCCAAGCATAAATTTGATACCTCTAGAAGAATTTTAAAGCATAGGGTTTATAAATGAAAACAAACATTGATTTAAAAACAAAAAATATTAATTTTATATTTTATCTAAAAAAAAGCTGAAAGCTTTAGTAAACTTCAAAATATAAAATTTCAGTCGATGTCTGTTGACTATCATTCTAACATCAAAATAAATTCAAGGGATAAAAATGCACACGGGTTATTTCCACCCTCTATGCGAATGAATATGCCTCTGGCATACTTATTTAACAAGATTATCTTGATTTTTTTAATATCAGTTTAATAATTATCATTTTATTGTAATATTAAATTCAAGATTTTATTTATGTGTAAGCTTTAAAAATATTCATTATTATCATCCTATATATATATATATTTTTGTATTAGATATTCAAGATAATCTTGTTAAAAATATAATATGTATTTGCATAACAAATATTAAAAATTAAAAATCATGTATATTCTAAAAATGTATATTTTAGTTTTTTGAAAATATTATAAATTAATATGTATTTCCATAAACAAATATTATAAAATGATATATATTACTATTATAAAGTAGAATACTAAATATTATATTTCCTTAAAATTTTCATATATAGTAAAACTATGCAAAGATGATGATAATGCATGCTTTTAAAGCTTACATATTAAAAAAAATCTTAAATATAATATTACTAGTAAATAATTTTTTAAAATTGATATTAAAAAATATTCAAGATTATCTTGTCTAAAACAAGGAAATTTTCATAGTATGTAAACTACTTTAAAATCTGATTTAAAAGCATAAATCTATTGATATATACTTTACTTTGCGATGGGTTAGTAGACACCAATTTAAATGAGGAGAATAAAAATGTACACATACTCATTGATGTGAGTGTAAGAAACCTCTCGACTTAATAATCTTTTAAAGTTACTAGTCAATTTATTTGGCTTCAAGTTCAAATTAATTAGGGGATGCAAACCCTTGATTATTTAGAGAAATTTTTTTGATAACTTTATGCTCTTTCTTAGTATTATGAGATCACGTCTAAGGGATTTCAACAGGAGGCTTCTTAAAAAGAAAGGATGCGAACAATCAAATATAGTAGAATTGATAGACAATTAAATGAGCATTTTCTCAACTTCATGGGATTTATGTATCCTTTCATAACAAAAGTCAATGGGATCTTGGTGGGGACATAGATGATCACAAGGATTTGAAGAGCTAAGAATTTCTATGATATTCTATCTAAAGGAAGGAAAATTAACCTTAATTTTTTTTGTTTAAGAGGCACTCTCCAAGCTTCATGTCACTTGTAACCTACACTAATCCATAAGATGTAATATAATTCCTCGTTTATGAGCATCTATAATATTCATGTCCCCCTCATAGGGTGACAACGATCATTCTAGAAAATTATTTGGTCCAAACTAGTTCTCTAAGATAGTGATCAAGCTTCTTGTATCCAACAATCAAAGCCTAGGTCTAGTATTAAGACTTGGTAAACAAGGGTGGCTTTGATGAATTTAGTGTAACTTTTTCAAGCTACAAACATTTCTCTAGCTACCAATATCTAATATTTTCATTAAGTGGCACTCTCCAAGATTCATGTCTCTCATAACCTATGTTAATCCATAAGATATAATATAATTCCTTGTTTGTGGGCATATATAATACTCATGTTCCCTTCCTCATTGGGAGACAACAAACATTTTAGACAACTCTTTGGAGTCCATGAAAATGTGAAAATTGTTCCAAAGTAGATCTCTAAGATAGTGGTCAAACTTCTTGTATGCAATAATAAAGCCTAGGTCCAATATTAAGACTTGGTAAATAAAGGTAGCTCCAATGAATTTAGAGTAAAATTTTCAAGCTATTAACATGTCTCTAGCTACCAATATCTAATATTTTTAAGATCCTTTTTAAGAGGCATTCTCCAAGCTTCATGCCTCTGTTAGTGTTTATGAACATATATGAAACAATCAAAAAATGAAACATATAAGACAATGAACACAACAAGATACCTTGGGAAAACCCTCCAACCTGAGGGAGAAAAACCCAACCAGTATATCTCTAATATATTGATATAATAAGAGCAAAAATCTGCTTACAACTCAGCCTCAACACAATGCTGAATTTGTTACAATGAATAATAAAACCTCTCCTAGATGCAAAGATACAAATGAATATGATTCTCCTTGTAATTGATCTTCTGCTACAGAAGATGATCTGCTGCTATAGAAGAATGATCTGTTGCTATAGGAATGTGATCTGTTTCTCAAGTGTGAACTCTTGTATGCATGCAAATTATACTAAATAAGTTTGATGATTAAATGAATACCCAACATCCAATATATATACAAGATGAGATTGAGAGATGCGACCTTTCAAAGAACACAAGTCAACTTTGAAAAATAATCGTGTCTCTTACAAGAGGTCGACTTCCTTAATAAATCGAGCCTCTTTAATAAATATTCATTATCATTAACAAATGACGTGTCTCTTGAGAAATCACAATTTTCTATAAATTAAATAGCCCCAAGGCTATAATTTAATTTAACCAATGATGTATAGGAGATCGCTGGAAGAATACTACTGATGTTGCCATAACACATCAACACTCCCTCTCAACTAGGGAGTATACTTCCAGTTGTACAAGACATATCACCTCATTGTGATGTTTATCAACATGTCTATGCCCATGTGAGAAAGAGCTTATCACCTCATCGTGAAAGCATATAAGATATCACCTCATCGTGATATCAACCAAAATGGCTACAGCAATATGTGGAAAGGAAAGATATCACCTCATTGTGATATCAACCATCATGGCTATACCCATGTATGGTATGTACAAGTGTTCATCACTTAGCGTGATGTTGTCACCTCATTATGACATTTCACCATGGCTCTCCCAGAGGGTGTAACACAAGTACAAGTGAATTATCATGGAATCCCTCACATGATGTTGTCCTGGAGTCACACACATGACATCCACCATGGCTCTCCCAGAGGGTGGAAACAAGGGCTTTCACCTTGAAATTATCTCATAAAGAGAAATGCATTAACAAGGGCTTGCACGTCAAATCTCTCTAACAGAGAGAAATGCATTATCAAGGGCTTGCACCTCAAATCTCTCTCAATAGAGAAATACATTAAAGAGGATCACAGATACTGAGACTCCTTCTCAGCTAGGCTTGATTCTCCACCATACCAAGCTTGTCTTGAATGTACATAAAATTTATCCTAAAGAGATGCTTGGAGAGAATGACTGCCATCTTCTCATTAGTGCTGATATACCTCAACTGAATTGCTTTCCTCAATACCATATCTTTGATACAGTGGTATTTCATCTCGACATATTTGGTTATGTCGTGAAACACTGGATTGATAGAAGGCTTCACACAACTTTGATTATCACATGAATGACAGTCGGCTCCAATGATTGTCCAAACAACCCTACAAGGAGCTTCCGAAGCCACACTACTTCTCTAGCTGCCACACAAGCTGCAATATACTCGACCTCTGTGATGCCCAGTGCCATTGAAGACTGCTTCTTGCTACACCAGGAAATCATCACAGACCCCCGACCATCTTCTTCAGGTTTAGTAGGCTCCCTCTAAATCTTCAATCACTTGCATCAACCTCTTGACCTCATCATCCAAGATTGCCTGCAATGCTTCCCTTAGAGAAATGGTTTCTAGCACACACCTCTGTAGATATTCAGGGCTTTCCTCTTCAACCTCATCCCATACTCACTCTATTCTGAATAGGTTTGTGGAGCTACCAATGTTAAATCTAGGTTGATTGATTTGAGCAATTATGATCTCAACTGCTAAAGAGGTACTTCAAGAATTTAGCATCTGGCCTTGCAACATTGCAACACTTACTTATTCTCAGTGAGACATAAAACTCCCTCTGAAGGTTAATTCTTCCTCTTCAAAGAGATGTCTTCAACCACCAACTTAGGCCCCTGGTTGCAGGTAATGATTTAAACAATCTCTCATCACCCTCTTGCTCCTTGGTCCATCATGGAAGCATTAAGAGATAGATTATTAATAGTTCATAGAACTATCTCGAAGAGAAATACCAATGCAAGATTCATTATTGCATGAATTAATAACTATATAAGAATTCATGAACATTAAGCATGGAATACTTATCTCTTCATGTAGAGCTGAGATTCCTAGTAATCAACTTGGCCAACCCTAGCATACACATACACATTGAAAGGAGGCAATTATATTCGCCATCCAAGTAGAGCCATAGGCTTTGGACGATGCCAACAAGGAGATGACTTCAGAAATTCAAAGATCATAGATCCAAGACAACACCACCATCAATCTTGGAGACACTAACGACATTACCAAACTATGATAGACCTCACATTTGTCACCAGTTCCATCCGCATTAGATCGAGTTCATCATGCATGTAGCACCCGTAACTCACAAAACTTGAAATATGAAGGGAACAAACCACTAGCGACACCCAGAGACTTGTGATAGAGGTAGATAAGATCATCACTCGCAAGCTAGAAGACTACGATAAGTTCTGAGTGACATCACCATCATCATTCCTATCCTTGGTGGATTACATATCAATGATCATAATGAATGAAGCCATCATGACATAGGGAATAAGCCAAGTCGAAGCCGAGATATGTTGAGACAGTAAAAATTCTTCTACTCCAAAGATAGTATTCATGTACAAAATGCCCATATGAAATCAATGATTATTCCCATACAATCTTAATTCTCCCATAATCAGGGAAGGAGTCTCGACTTCCCATGAATTTTGAAGAGACTTTGTCTTTTTCTTGCACATTGCTTAATCCCAAATTTCCTCCAACTCAATGTGAGACTGGTAACATCTAGCACTGGTCTTTCAGAATACGTGTATGCCAGTGTCGATGATAATTACAGACAAAACATTAGTGGACAAAGGAAGGAAATACAAGGTATTATTGTGTGTGCAATGATAGTCTCCTATCTTTGGCAATATGAACATTGAATGATCTTGTTCCAATAAGAATTAATGAAACCTCATTGACGGATACCTTCAGAATGTGTATACATAAATTCTTCAACAACGAAAATGCCACCATAGCCATAAACTCCCGTAATATTCATAGATATGCTAAGACTACGGTTTTCTCCAAGCTGGCAATGGCTGTAGTGATTTTGTCTTCACATATTTTTGTCTCTATTTGTGCCTTGATTTCACCTGAGACTATCAATAAATAGTCGGCTCCTTCTAAATGTGATATAAGTGCTCCCCTTCCCTTGTCTTACAAGAACCTTGATGATAGCATGATGGCATCGAACAAACATACTAATGTCATTCCTTGCCAATACATCTATGGTCACCACAACCTGATGGAAGGCTTGTTTCTCGATGCAACGAATTGAAGAATGCAAATTGACTCTTTCAGAATGCAGAGGAGAATACTGAAGCTAAATCAATTATTCTTCATTCTAAATTCGACTTGATTCTTCTAGTGTGCATTCTACCATATCTATTTAGATCTTTACTAAGCCTGCTCTGATACCATGTTAGTGTTTATGAATAGATATGAAACAATCAGAAAATGCAATACATAAGACAATGAACATAACAAGATACTCTGGGAAAACCCTCCAACTTGAGGGAGAAACACCCAACCAATATATCTCTAATATATTGATATAATAAGAGTAGAAATCTGCTTACAACTCAGCCTCAACACAATGTTGAATTTGTTACAATGAATAATAGCACCTCTCCTAGATGCAAAGATACAAATGAATATGATTCTCCTTGTAATTGATCTTCTGCTATAGAAGATGATCTTCTACTACATGAGAATGATCTACTGCTATAGGAATGTGATCTGCTGCTCAAGTGCAAACTCCTTTATGCATACAAATTATACTGAATAAGCTTGATGATTAAATGAATGACCAACATCCTATATATATACAAGATGGGATAGAGAGACGTGACCTTTCAAAGAACACAAGTCGGCTTTGACAAATAATTGCGTCTCTTACAAGAGGTCGAATTCCTTAATAAATCGAGCCTCTTCAATAAATATTCATTATCATTAACAAATGATGTGTCTCTTGAGAAATCACAATATTTTATAAATTAAATATCCCCAAGGCTATAATTTAATTTAACCAATGATGTATAGGAGATCGCTCGAAGAATACTACTGACGCTGCCATAACACATCAACAACCTCTCATAACCTATGGTAATCCATGATACAATATATTTCCTTGTCTATGGGCATCTATAATACCAAAATCCCCTTCCTCATAGGGAGACAACAAATATTTTATAAACCTCTTTGGAATCCATGAAAATGTAAAAATTGTTCCAAAGTAGATCTCTAAGATAGTGGTCAAAATTCATGTATGCAACAATCAAAGCCTAGGTCCAGTATTAAGACTTGGTAAACAAAGGTGGCTCCAATGACTTTAGTAAAAAAAATTCAAGTTGTGAACATAATTCTAGATACAAATATCTAATATTTTCAAGACCCTTTAAATCACATAATTACAAAGATCCATAGTGCAACCTTCAAAAACTAGGGATGTCAATAATTTTAATAAATCTCACAATTTGATCCAACCCCACACAAACTCTTTCAAAACATGTAGAATAGAAATAGGAGCTTATTTAGATAGTTATGTGTTTTTTCTTTTGATATCAAACATATAAATATTTACATGAGATATCAAGACGTTGCTAGACTTCAATCATAGAAGACTCAACTTCTAAAAGAGACAAAATTCATCAATGCAACTTTAATTGAATATTTTAGGAGCTTCATGTCTCTCATAACCTATGATAATCCATGATATAATATATTTCCTTTTTTATGGGCATCTATAATGCCCATGTCCCCTTCCTCATAGTGAGACAAAAAACATTTTATAAAACTCTTTGGAATCCGTGACAATGTGAAAATTGTTCCAAAGTAGATCTCTAAGATAGTGATCAAACTTCGTGTATGCAACAATCAAAGCCTAGGTCTAGGATTAAGACTCGGTAAACAAAGGTGGATCCAATTACTTTAGTGTATTTTTTTCAAGCTATGTACAAAGACCAAAATTATTAACCCAAAATCCCCAATAATTTTTTTTCTTATTTTTTGATTATTATCTTATTAAGTGTGCATTAACTTGTATACTCGGGTACTTCTATCCATATAGGATAGGCATTTGTCCATCTGGTAATGAAATCCAACCATACGGGTTAGATATTTATCCATACGAGACAAGAGTTCATATATCCATCTAGGATAGGCATCCATCCATCAAACAAGATGTGAATCCAACATCTATCCATCAAACATGATAGGTATCCATCCATCAAACAAGATGGGAATCCAACATCTATCTATCAAATATGATAGGCATCTATCCATCAAACAGGATGGGCATCCAACATCTATCAATAAAATAGGATAGGCATCCATCCATCAAACTAGATGGGAATCCAACATCTATCCATCAAAAAATATAGGCATCCATCCATCACAAGATGGGCATCCATCCATCAAACATGATAGGTAAAATTCTCTAGCCAAATACTTAGACTCATCGAGACCATCTGGGTCCTGAGTCACTCTCTAAAGACTAAATTCCTTAAAGGAAGTGCACCGAGGCCTGTCTTTAGGAGTACATAAAATAATAAATAAAGACTTGAAACCCACCTCAAAATTTTAGCCTAAGACCCTCGGGGAATCAAGCTTATGAGTATATAAGGAATATATTTTATATGATTTTATAATTTGAAAATTAAACCATTTTTTGCTTAAATGAATAAAATTATCTTGATTGAATTAATCTTATATTATTAGTTGAGCATAATATTTATTAGACATACCCTAAGCCCCATCCCTAAATGCCTAAGTATTGGGAGCATCCTTCGTTTTCCAACTGCCTACATACCTTGCTTCCAAACGAGATCAAGGCATAAAATATGTAATTCTATTTTAAATGCTAATTTTGATGTGAACTGTTATGACATCCTCCCCCCCTTATATTGTACATGGTCTTGATGCACTTATAGGTACAGAAAGAGAGATAACATTCATTGATCAAAATTCAACCAAGTTCAGAGATTATTGTTTCAACTTATTCATTTTTGTTATGCACCTTTTTGCCAAAGTTCTTCTTAACCAAAAAAATAGGGTACAAATTAAATGATTCAAACATAACCATCTCAAGATGAGAACAACATAAATATATGTTTCAAAAATAAGACATATAAATATATTCATTCCATTGTAAGTCAAAAATATGTGTTCTTCATCAATAAGTCATAAAATATACTTCATTCAAACATCAAAACATCAAATGTATTTTCTTCCCACCAATAAATTAAAAAATATATGTATTCCAACAATAAGTCATAAATTCGTTAACTCCAACAATAATTCATCAAATGAATCCATTTCTAAGACTAAGTCTCACAATATGTCATTTTCAACAATAAGTCTCAAAATGTACCCACTTCAACAATAAGTCTCAAAATGTATCCATTTCAACAATAAGTTGAAAGCATATTCATTCCAACAGTAATTCATAAAATATATTCATTCGAACAATAAATCATGAAATGTATTCACTTCAAAAATAAGGTGTAAAAAAAATTATCCATTAACAAATCATAAAATACATCAATTCCATTAGGGTGATCCCACAATAGTGGTTTACAATTTTTGGCCAAACAAGAACTGAAATTATTATTTTTAACTAAATCTTCACATTTGGGAACCTATAGTGGCTAAACCGTGAGGAATTTGAGGATGGTGCAAACTAGAGTCTCATCATATTTTGTCTATAGATTCTAAAAATATTTTTTTCAAAATTTTTGGAATCAGATTGCTCTTCTTTTTCTATCTCCCACGAAAATTGGTTTTTTTCAAAAAACAACATTTTTAAAAAGTGACGCACACCGTATAACGTATAATTTTTTTTCCATGAAGGATAAAATTCTAATTATTTCAAATTTAGATTTTTAACTCTGATATCTAGTGCTTCCACTTGGTTAGATAGTTTTTTATTCAATATTTTTTCTTTAATCAAGTTTCGAAGTCAAACCAATTACAATTCAGACATAGCGCGACTGCATAACACAACTTTTTTTGTATTTATCAAAATTCAATTTTTTTTTTTGTTGGATCAAGGACTTCAATATCTAGTGCACTCATATTTTTCAATTTTTTTTTTTGATAATCTGCTATTTTTCCACATGTGTAGAATAAAGAGCTTGATTTTCGGTGAAAAACCTATGTTTAATAAAACTAAAAAAACAAATACATAATAAAACCAAAACATATTAAAATTATAGTCGTTTGATAGCCCGTTCTGAGGACTACTTGATTCCAGTTGGGTTTGCGAAGTCTCCTCCATTTTCATCCTCAACCCAAGCTTCAAAGCGTAAAAATCTGGACTTCCAAAGTGCTTGAGGGGGAGAATGAGGACAAAGGGGTTTTCAAATGTTTTTAGTCTGTGCATGCTTTAATTTGGTTCGCTCGAACCTTGGTTCGAGCGAGCCTTTTTTGGTTTGTTTGAACCAACTAGTTTGTTCGAACCCCCAAAATCAAGTTTTTTTTCCATGGGGTCATTTTTTGTGAGTTTTCCTTCCTCACTGGAATTGTAAACCACTATTGTGGCTTCACCCATAAACAAGCTATATCAATACCAACAATAAGGTATACAATGTATCTTATTCAAACAATAAGGCATAAAGTTTAAATTATATCAAATTTCAACAATAATTCCAAGGTCATAAGACAAATACATATATATTAAAGCTTGGTGAATAAAATACCCATAAATAAATCAAAGAAAAGATTCATAAATGTTCAAGGATTCATTAGGATCAAAGGAATATCAAATAAAAGTTATAGTCAACATACAATAAGCAAGAATAAAATACAATAAGGTGATCAACAAAAAAAGTTTCACAAAAGTTCAATTAATAGTTTCAAAACATTAAGTATTTTAATTTATGAAAGTTGTAGTATGATCAAGGCCTAGCTTCTAAACCTTTCTCTAATACCACATGTAAAGACCCAAACTATTAACCCAAAATTACCATTTATTTTTTTCTTCTTTCTTGATTATTATCTTATTATGTGTGCATTCACTTGTATACTTAGGTACTTCTATCCATATCGGATAGGCATTCGTCCATTCGAGAAAGGCATCCAACCATATGGGTTTGAAATTTATCCATGTGGGACAAGAGTTCATCTATCCATTCAAGTTAGGCATCCATCCATCAAACAAGATAGGCATCCATCCATCAAACAAGATGGGAATCCAACATCTATCCATCAAACAGGATAAGAATCCATCCATCAAATAGGATGGGCATCCAACATCTATCCATCAAATAGGATAGGTATCCATCCGTCAAACATGATGGGAATCCAACATCTATCAATCAAACAAGATATGAATCCGTCCATCAAATAGGATGGGCATCCATCCATCAAACAAGATGGGCATCCATCCTTCAAATAGGATAGGTAAAATGCTCTGGCCAAAGACTTAGACTCATTGGGACCATTTGAGTTCCGAGTCACTCTCTAAAGACTACATTACTTAAAGGAAATGCACTGAGGTCCGTCTTTAGGAGTACATAATAATAATAAATAAAGAATTGAAACGCACCTCAAAATTTTGGCCTAAGGCATTTGGGGAATCAAGCTTTTGAGTATATAAGGAACATATTTTATTTGATTTTATAATTTGAAAATTAAACCATTTTTTCTTAAATGAATAAAATTATCTCTGATTGAATTAATCTTATATTATTAGTTGAGCATAATATTTATCAAGCATACCCTAAGCCCCATCCTTGAACGCCTGAGTACTAGGAGCATCCTTCATTTCCCAAACTGCCTACATACCTTACTTCCAAACGCGATCAAGGCATAAAATATGTAGTTTTGTTTTCTACTCTAAGTTTGATGTGAACTCTTATGACACTATGAACATGACTCTAGATATCTATTATTTTCAAGAACCTTTGAATCACATAATTACAAAAATCCATAATGCAACCTTCAAAAACTAGGGATGCCAATAATTTGAATAAATCTCACAATCTGATCCAATCCCACCCAAAAAATTTCAACCAATGTAGAATATAAATAGGATCTTATTTAGATAACTATATGTTTTTCCATTTGATATCAAACATAAATATTTACTTGAGATATCAAGACATTGCTAGACTTAAATCATAGAAGACTCTGCTTCTTAAAGAGACAAAAATATCAATGAAACTTTAATTGAAAATTTTAGTCCCTAGATGGGAGGGTGAAGTTTCAAATAAACCCTTGTGAGGATTTGTGATTGATGAAGTAGCCAAAAGTGTCAATGACTAAAATATAGAAAAAAAAGTAAGAGGGAGACCTTTCCTTATATAGACCTCATATTTTTGTACCATTTTAAATTATAAACACTAATTGTAAGGAAATAAATAGCATTACCAAAGAGCCTCTCTAATGAATATAAATTATTTTCATATTCCATGAATAATTTAAAATGATTATAGAAGTCAAAATAGAAAACCTAGGGATATTGTTGGAAGTTTGTTTGTCATTAAGGAGATCATTGAGAGTATGGCATATGGTGTTGTGATTGATGTCAACCCGTTGTATAGATGCAAAAGAGTTGGTTCGGTGAAGACCAAGTGGTTTGAATAGTTGTCTGTCCCGAGTGTAGTTTCAATGTTATAGTGAACCAGTTTTGTAGTCCACATTGCTCTGCTATGCAAAATTGTGTCATGTGGTTTTAAGGTGTTCATTTTTCATGTTGAACATGTTCAGATCCAAAGATTCGTGGTTGTTTATCTTTTGCAGCTGAAGATAATGTTGATAGAGTATCGAGTCTATAATGACAGTATTACTAGTATAGAGTGTATGAAGGATTTTCATTCCATCGCGAATGAATATTATGTTATGCGGATTTGTGGAATTATTTACAAATGTTAGAGGTGTGTACATTCCAAGTGGCAAGTGTTTTGGTGGTCCGCATGTCAAGGTATGGATGAATAGTTGGTTCATTCAGATATTACTTCACCAATTTTTCTATCGGTTGCCGACCTAAGTATTTTGGGGTTGTGTGAAGTTGAATTGTGTATGGACCAGTATCATAGGAGTGATTATGGGCCATGCCAACCTATTTTGGTGGTGTATATGTTTTGGTTATTTTCATAAGGCATGTATGTTGATGTTTTTGGCCAACAGGTTATGTGGTGCACAATACATCTAATTAGGATGACCTAATTGATGTTTTGGGTTGTTGTAGTATATATACAATGTTGATTCATTATGTGAATGTGGTGGATAGAGTGAGTAGTGTGTGTGTGTGTGTGATATTTGGTACATAGAGAAGTGTGAATCATAGTTGTGGTGAAGTGTGAAGTGTGTTAAGTTAGTTTTTTGAGATCTAGTGGAACTATATCTTCAAATATGTTAGATGCATTGTTAGCAGTTCATCATTGGCATTGAGCCACCCTTTTTTACATCTCTTTCTATTTTGGGAAGTGAGCCACCGACAGTGAGCCATTCTCCTTTTTTTGGACAGTGAGTCCACCATTCTATACCAAACATTGTAACTAATTATAACATATATTTTGAGCTAATCCTCATCGTGGTTTTTCTCTTTTTGTGTTTTCCATGTAAAATTGGGTGTTCTTGTGTCTATTTTTGTGATGGATACTTTTAATGTTTCTCTCCATTATTGTACATTGAATGAGATGTTATGAAATGCATTTTAAGTTAATGAATTTTAGGGAATAATGATTCATCGCCCCTCTCAGTATTTTGAGTGTTCAACAATTAAGTATATTAATAGGAGGTAAACATTAAGGATATTAAGTATATATGAGAGGTGTGAAGGAATATTGAAAAAAGAGGTTATATGAGAATATGTAAGGTTTGAAAATCTCACATACTAATTATAACCCTCATTTCCAAAATAATAATTATATAATGGTGCAAAAAAAGAGGAATAAATAAATAACTTTCATCACTATATTCAAATGGAGTAACATACATCACTGAATCAAAGTATATCAAAACAAGGCCATGCCTTCACTAGATTTAGCCATGTAGGCTAACATAAGAATATCATATCCGCAATACATGGAATTTAAATACTGTGATGTATATTAAGGAAACAACAAAATCATAAATACATCCACAAAAGAACCATAACACAAAGATTTTCATGAGTGGAAAACCCTCGTAGGGATGAAAAACCACTAGTAAAAATGCCCCACTGGCTTAATGAAATGCCTCACTGGTTACAAGATGCCTCACGGGCAATGATCAAGATGTCTCACTGACATGACAGTTTACAACTTCATTACACATTTTAGACTAATAAAGTCCTCAACTATAGAGGATCGCTCTTTTCCTTTACATAACATTTATCTAGAACTATAATCTTTAGGGTTTAAACATGTCAGATAATAACCCCACTAATTTGCATACAGTTTACAAGATATTCATTGCAGAATTTTTATTTACAACTTCCAAAGGACACATCTCTATAAAGACTAAGCCAAAAATAGTGACAAGTCATTGTTTATATAATAATTAACAATATATGTAAAGCTATCCTTTGTACCTTTCAAACTGATCACATAGCTGTCTATTCGAGTCAAATACCACACTCATACACACTTTTCAGGTAAGGTAAAATAAATAAAGAAACATAATGACCTCCAAAGATTGAACTTAATAAATTATATATATTACACATCAACAAGCACACAATAATGACTTGAGTTGCAATATATGATAACGAGATACTATCATAGGTTACTGGCATTTTACCTTCATCACATTCCAGACTAAAGCTATAAATTTAATCAAATGGCAATGTTAAGTAAAAGAAAAGGAAGAAAATAAATCATTGATCTTAGATGTGATATAACTCTCCCTCCTTACAAATAGATATTCAAGGGTCTTTAGGGTAACTACATGAGTCAACCTTTATCTCTAAGGAGAAAGTAAGTATCCACTTCATATCGATATATATAAAAATACCAATATCAGTCCATTTAATAATTCAATTTATATTATAGCTACTAATATTGTTGGATACCTTTATTATCTAATATTGTTGGTACCATTGACATAGATAAACTTTCAAGATTCAAATGACGAGTGGAACGTTATTAATAAGACATAAGGAGAAGTAGGTAATTATTATCTAAATATAAAATTGGAGTTAAATATTAGGGCAATGGTTATAATATTTAAAAGAAACTATGTTATGTCAGGGAAAAAACCTGAAATCATACTATATTTTGGATTTCCAAAGCGACACAAGGAACACATCTTAATGTAGCATTATATTCAATGAATGAAAAGAGTAGATAACACATAGTTCTTACATCTTGTACAAAGTTCAATAATTCAAGCATTCTTTCAGAAAATAGTTACATTTCCAAAGTTCACTATTTAAATGCATAGAAAGTAACTCACGAGAAGACAATTTTCCACATCAGGTTTGAAATTTCATTATGAACTCATTTAAGTCATTCCTTTAAACAACAATGGATAAAATCAAGTAAATGCACATGTGCTCTCTTCTACTTGTTATAGAGTATCTAATATTTCCAATTTTAGTGATTTAGCCTAAAAATAAAAAGTCTGTATAAATTTGATGTAATACTTACAATTGGAAATGTCTACATTTTAAAGAGTAAAAACATGCACATTCACACTTATGTATATATATATTCATTATATATATGTACATGTTTAAATTATATTAAAAAAAAACCAATTTAATGCAAAAATATAACAATTTTAAAACAAAAATATTTATCAATGCAAGTCAAATTTTATCATCTATTCATTTCATGTTTTAAATCTTGCTCTCATACTTATTGCAATTGTATTCATGTTTAAATACATAATACTACATTTTCAGCTGAGGTATTTCATTTCAAATTCATTAGTTTAACAACAAATATTTACATTTTAATGGATTGATATATCTAATTGAAATTGAATATGTATGTCTATACACTTTCAAAAATTTACATAAGCAACAAAATAATATATATATATCTACAACCTGATATATATTTATTCGTTTAAATTCTACAGTGATAGTGTACCAATAAATACTCTTCTAATGTGTGTGTATGTATATATATATATTTACATGTATTTATATAACCATGTTTTCATTTAATACTTCATTATATTTACATAATTATATATATATTTATATATATGTATATATATATACATATAAGCAATTGAATACAAAATGTTACCTACTAAATTGCCATGCAATTTAAAAGGTTATCATAAAGAAGAAAAAAAGTGAATTAAATGGAGGATCGGCTTGGCATAAGCCGTCAACCTTCCCACAGGGGGTGCTGCCTATGGAAGGCAACATCCTCTCCACAGGAAACAACCCCTGGGAGGTGCGACTATGGCTGCATAAGCCCTGAACAAATTTTCAAAAAGAAAACAAATTTCAACAAAATGCAACACATTTCTATAGTTTCAATTTTGATTCTATGTATTATTATTCAAACATTCTAAAATTTATATATATATTTGCACAGTTTATTATATATTTATATATGTAAATATATATATATATATATATATATATATATGCTACAGTATTATATATATATATATATGTAAATACGAGATAATTTCTTTTACAATACTGGTGAACAAAATTTTCTTAATTCTTTTCAAATTAAAAAATATATTGTATTTCTGTAAAAGATTCAATTTGTAGCAAGAAAATAATACAAAATACACAAACATATAGGTATATATCATAGGAGGATATGAAGGTTCAGATTTGTACAATATTGGTTCAAAATTTATGGAATAAACTCAATCAATTGGGGGTTTTAACAGAAGAATTCCACTTTTTCCACAACCCAGTAGTTTGTTCACACGTTTGAATTAAAATACAATGGAAAATGATTTAAAAACATGGAATTTTCTCCTTGTAGAATTTTTTCTCCTTATTTTTCCTTCCTTTCTTGGTTTTCTTCCCCTTTCCACCATGCTAGATTCACCGTGCTATAAAAACCCTCTTCTCGATAGCCATTTTCAATTATTTTTGCAAAGAAATTAAGAAAGATTATGAAAACTATTGTATGCTTCCATCAATGATTTTCCCAAATTCCAAATACCTAATCTTGAAAATAAAATAATAAAATTTATTATGCACAATATTTATCCCCAAAATATTAATAAAGAATTCCTATTTTAATTACAAACTAAGTATTTATCCTAAGTAAATAATAAATAAGCCATTTTAATTTGCAATATTTATTCAAATGAATAATAATGAAATATCTTTTATTTGCAATTTAAATATTTTTTCAAAATAGTTAGCAAGGAATGGGAGATTGACTGGAGCTTCACGAGGTTCTAGAATTAAGAATAATGGTGGAACAACGACACACTCAAGGTTTTCGGCGGCACCAGGGGTCAAAGTATGATGGAGGTTCGTAGCCCAGGTGGACTTTCAATAATAGAAGGGGTAGGAACGCTGAGAATCCATAAGGAATGGTCCATATGGGGCATGGAAGGCTCCAGTTAATCAGAGTTCAAGACCAAGGGGTTCAAAAAAGGCTGGTGGTCAAACTAGGCAAGCCATTCAAAATGCTAGAAGATTCAGATTGACGACTCTTACCGAAAAGGTGGATATCGCGCAGCTACAGGAAAAGTTTTGGAGGCCAAAAAGATAGGCTGGATAGGTGGGCTCAAGAAAGGTAAATCCTAATCACACTTCGGTGATGTCTTTGCTATTAGAAAGTAGGGAGTGGAATGAATTTGTCAGCTATCTTAAGGCCCATGCTTTCTTTATGAAATGGGGGGGGGGGAATGGATGACTTTCTCTAAGGTTAGGGCTTGGTGTGACACACATTGGGGTCAAGCTTGTGGTCTTAAAAACCTTGAGAATGGTTTCTATTTGGTTTATTTTCAAATGACTAAGGACAAATAATGGATCTTGAATAGTGGCCCATTCTTGATGGATGGGAGGGGTTTCTATATAATGGATTGGGTTCCTAATTTTGATCTAAACACTACAGTCGTCAAGGAAGTGCCTGTGTGGATCAGGTTGAAGAACCTTCTGCAGGAGTACTGGGATCAAGAAACTCTCAAACTTATTGGAAACAAACTAGGTGTGTTTGTGAAGTCGGAGGGAGTAGTGGAAAAATCAGACTTTAGTATGTTCCGTAGGGTTTGCATTCTGTGGCAACCTATTCATCCTCTTCCAAATTTTATAGAGTTAAAGACAAGGGAGGGGGTTTGGCGTCAAGCTATGGAGGTGGAGGAAGCAATGCTAACTTGTTCAAAGTGCTTTGGGAAAGATCACATTAAAGGTAGTTGCCCTAGTTTGGAAAAGGGGAAAGGTTTGGCTCAAAAATCCTTAGTGGATGAGCTGATGATTTTGACAGAAACTATTGTAGGAGAAGATCAGTGGAATTTATAGGTTTGGGGATCTCTAGGAGAGCAAAAAAGCTACTCTTCCTCTACTGGAGTAGGATCTTTCAGTGTATGGGTTGGGGCTCAAAGAGAAGAAATCGACCTCATTTTTGAAAGTGGTTTAGAGCTACAAGTCAATCACGTTGTGGTAATTAATGAGGTTTTGAGTGTAGAAAAATAAAACACTCTAGTGGACTCTTCATGGTAGGATTTTGATGAAAGCTTTCAAAACATTGGAAGTGGGTGTAATGTGGACTTAAATGAAACCCAATGCTTTGATAAGGCTTTTGTCCTAGGTTTTCCTTCTTAGTTAGTGCATGAGCAAGTTGAAGCTGAACAAGTTATGCAAGGATCCTCTCCTTTCCCTATCAAGAATGGAAGTGATGTTAGGAGCAGCTTAATCAAGCTGAGAAGCTTGGTGAAATTGAGGATCCAAATGCTTTAGGAATTAATAGGTAGGACAATCATGTTGAATTTATTTCTTCTAAAGTGGGCCTTGTGGTTGAGGATGAAGAAATCATATTCAAAGACATTCCAATCTCTCATATCCGTAATCTTGAGAGTCAGTTTGAAGGAGTCATAGATAGTGGGGGGAGTATGGAAGACTCTGATTCAGATTCAGTTTCTGAAGAGGAGGAGGGAGGTGAAGCTTTTCTAGGCTTTTAAGAAAGCTTATAGATTGTAGATAAAAGATCATTAGATCAAAATTCTGCTTCAAATCCGAAGGTTAAGATGGGTGAAAAAAAGAGGCATGGTCCCAAAACCAATCAAATGAGGTTGGAGATGGTTGGTAATGTTGCTGGTCAAATTAAATTGAGATAAGGAAAAGGCTATGCCTTTTCCCAACAACCATGAAAATCCTATCATTGAATGTCAGGGGCTGCAATGCCCCTAACAAAGTTCATTTGATCAAAAGGTGCTTTGATCAAAAGATGTCTGACTTGGTTTTGTTTCAAGAAACCAAAATTAAGGAGTGTGATTTTGGATCGTTCTATAGGTGTTTTAGTAGATGGAAATGTATTCTCTCTAGAGTGGTGGGTGCTTCAGGGGGCCTTGGTGTCCTATGGAATGATTCTATGGTTGATGTTTAGGTTGTGAGATAGGATAGGTTTTGGAAATGGATGAGAGTTAACTCCAAACAACTTGGGATTAGTTTTTCAATCATTAATGTTTATGGCTCGATTAATTCAAATCAATTTTTTTTTTATGTCAAGAGATTTCTGCAATCTTAGGCTTTAAGGAGGAAAGGATGTTCATCTTGGGAGGAGACTTCAATGCTATTTTGAGGCCTTTTGATAAAATGGGTAGTTTATGTTGGGCTGGATAGAGTCAACAAGATTTCAATGACTTTGTTATGAGTAATGGCCTCTTTGAATTGCCTTTCAAAAATGGTGAGTTTACATGGACTAATCGTAGAGTTGGCTTTCTCAATATAGTTGAGAAGCTGGATCATTTTTTGTTGGCTGGGAATTGGGTTGATCATCATTGGACATGTGAGGTAGAGATTCTTCCTATAACTGGTTCATATCACTACCCCATAGGCCCGAGAATTCAAGAAGAGGCCACATCAAATCAGTGTCCTTTTAAGTTTGAATCTATGTGGTTCCGAGCTGAAGGCCTTAAGGATTTGGTGGCTGGATGGTGGAGAAATGCTCCAAATCATTTAGGTAACAAAGAATTTATCTTTTTTAAAAACCTCCAATTTCTTATGGAGCAGCTGAAGAATTGGAATAGAGAGTCCTTTAAGAATATTTTTGTTGAGAAATTTAGGTTGGAGGAGGATTTGAAAAATCTTCATTCAAAAGTAATTGAGAATGGAATGAATGAGGAGGATTTTGCTTATGAGAAGTCCCTAAATAAAGAATATCCTGAAATCTTAGCCCAGGAAGAGATTAACTGGAGGCAAAAATCTAGAGAGACTTGGCTGAAAGATGGTGATAGGAACACTAAATTATTTCACAATTCTGTTAAGGTGTGAAGATCTAGTAACAAGATTTTTTCAATAAAGGATTCTTTGGGTAATATGTGGAATAATGCTGATGAGGTCAATAAGGCTACTATTAACTTTTTCTCAGAGATTTTTGGTTGATAGATTAGATGGGTTGTTGTCTGATCCTAACCTGTTAGATATGATTCTTGGGTGCATTTCTGAGGCCGAAAATGCGATGCTCATGGAGGCTGTTTCCTTATTAGAAGTTAAAAAGGATTTATTTGGTTTGGGCGGTGATAAAGCCCCTCGCCTAGATGGATTTTCTGCAATCTTCTTCCAAAAATTATGGGATATTTTTGCCCATGATCTTTGGGAGGTTGTAGAGGAATCACAAAGGGATGGTTTTATTCTTAAAGATTTCAACAACACCTTTATTGCTTTAATTTCGAAAAAGTAGGTTGTGAATTATTTTGAGGAATTTAGACCGATTTCCTTATACAACATGATCTACAAGCTAATTTATAAAGTCATTGCCTAAAGGTTGAACAAAGTTTTGGAGTCGGTGATTTCTATTGAGCAGAGTGGGTTATGACCGAATAGATCCATTTTTGAAGGGATTATTGTTGCACATGAAAATATCCATTCCATATGCTTGGAAAAAACAAAGAGAATTATGGTCATGTTAGATATTAAAAGGGCACATGATGAAGTAAACAAAGGCTTTTTGCTAAGCGTTCTCGAGAATTTTGGATTTTCTAATGAGTGGGTGGCCTGGATTAAGAGTTGCATTAGCACTCCATGTTTTTCTATTTTAGTGAATGGTAGTCGTCAAGGCTTCTTTGAGTCTAACAAGGGGATCATACAAGGTGATCCTATATCACCATTTATTTCTATCATTATGGCAGAGGTTTTAGGGAGGTTGATTTCCAAGAAACATAGTCCTAGTCTTTGGAAAGGAATAAAATTTGTTGAAGGTCTTGACCCCCTATCGCATTTGCAATTTGCTAATGATATGTTCTTGTTGGGGGAAGCAAATTTTCGTGAAGCTCGTGGGATGAAGGAGACCTTAGATGCATATGGTAATGCATCAAGGCAATGCATGAATTGGAGGAAATTAGAAATCTTCTTTTTGAACACCCCCATTAAAAAAAAGTTGGAAATTTGTAGGATCCTTGGAATGAGATCAGGTACTCTTCCTAATAAGTATCTTGGCATTCCCCTCTTCAGAGGGGCCAATAAAGCTGCAATTTGGAAGGATTTGGTGGATAGCTATCTGAGAAGAATGGATGGTTGGAAGAGTAAATGGTTAAGGACTGTAGGGAGGATTTTAATGCCAAAATATATAATTTTAGTGATTTCGGTGTATTCTATGACATGTTTAAAGCTCCCTAAGAAGGTGACCAGAATCATTGGCTAGTGTATGCGTAAGCTCTTTTGGAATGGTGCAAGTTAGCAGGATAAAATTCTTCTTTTATTGTAGAATAAGATTTGTCAAACAAAGGAGAAAGATGGGCCTGGTTTGAGGGATTGGCAAGTAATGAATGAAGCTCTTGGTGCTAAGTTGGTCTGGAGTATTTACTCGAGACCAAATATTTTATGGGTGAAAATACTGAAGGCTAAATATCGGGATTCCATAGAGGATCATAGGATTCTTACTATTTGTAATCCACCTAAAGGTTTAGCCATATGGAACTTCATAGTCTCTTGTAGGCCAGTAATCACAAACCATATTACATGGCAGATTGGTAATGGGCTTAAAGATTTTTTTTGGGATGATTCGTGGGAGGGGCAGCTAACTTAGTGTGAAAATTTTGATTTTAAAGAGCCTAGGATTTTCTTTATTCAGAGGTGGGGTGATAAGGTGTGGGATTATGTTGAATTGAAAATGGGTCCTCTTGGCCGGGAGTGGGTATGGAAGGAGGTTGATGGTGAAGTTTTATCAGGGCAACATATTGAAAGGATGAAAGAAATTCTTTAGGGTAGGAAGGTTCTTTTGTCTGATTTTGAGGACAAAGTGGTTTGGTGTGGGTCTGTGAATGGGAGCTACTCTGTCAAAATCGGTTATTAGTTATTGGATAATCAAGATGGCAATTTTTTTTGGGCCAAGAATCTTTGCTGCATTAAGGTTTGTTTACCAAAATCAGACACCTTTCCTTGGCTTGCAGTGAAGGGAAGGATTATTTTAGGAGATAGGAGAAAGAGGCTTGACTTTGCTAGGCCAACAAAGTGTGTGATGTGTGATGCAACTGAAGAATTAGTGGATCACTTGCTTGTTCAATGCAATTTAGCAACAAATTGTTGGGAGAGCTTGATGAGGAAATTAGGATGGCATGGTCCTCTTCAGAGGAATCTAAAAGAAGTCTTTGAGATATGGCCTTCTTCTCATAGGAAATATTTACTTTCAACTATTTGGATATGCAACCCATCAATTGTGATTTGGGAGATTTGGAAAGAGCAGAATAGGAGGATTTTTTTGGATAAGAAGGAATCTCATAATAGATTGTTGAGTAGGATTAAAATAATTCAATTGAGAAAGTGGTTGGAATGGAAGCCTCACAAGCTTTGGTTTTTAGGCATCCCTATACCTTGGAAGATAGCAGAGTGTAGAAAGAATGGCCAAGAATAAATATAACGTCTCATCAAGGTGCAGATTTAATGGGTAAGAAAGTTGTTTTTGAGGATGTTTATTGGGAAAATACTTTAGTTGGGTGGCACAAGGTGATTTTTGATGGGGCTTCCAAAGGGAACCTTGGCCCTTCAGGGGCTGGTGCATTAATTAGAGATTGGTAGGGAAATCTTGTGGCCTTTGGGGCGAAAAGGTTAGAAGAGGGAACTAATAATGTTGTAGAGGCAAAGGCAACTTTGCTAGGGGTTGGTCTAGCCTGTGGTATGGGTGTTCAAAAATTACACCTTGAAGGAGATTCAATGATTATTACACAAGCCATTACGAATAGGGGATGCAAAGGCTTGGCATCTGCAGGGTTTAGTTTGGGCAATTGTAAAGGAGTTAGAATTGTTCGAAGACTTCCAAGTGAGCAATACTCGTTGGGTTGGAAATAAAGAGGCTAATTGTCTCTCAAAGTGGGCTGTTTCCTTTTCTAGTGTTGGTGAATTGAAAATGAAAGACTTCAGTCTTGTACAGTTAGGAGATGATGATTGGTGAGTGTTTTGAATTCTTGGGGGAAGTGTGTTGGTGTGGTTGCTTGTTCATTTTCCCAGGATGGCGGCCTAGAGGAGAATTGTGTGTTTTTCCTTAAATGCTGGCAAGTGTAATGGCTAGTGTGTTTGATTTTTTAATTTAATTTTTTATACTTCTAATGAGGTGGCGAGGAGATGGTATGATGATTAATTATATTCAAATTGAGGTGTTGGCGGATGTCCTTGGGATGATGTTGGAAAAGACCTTTTTATATCTTAACTAATGTTGTGATGATTTGTTTTGACGACGGGAGTTGGATCTTCATTAATGATGATCAAACGGGGTGGTTTAGTTGGTGATGCTTGTCATGAGTGGTGGGTATTTTTAAGGAAGGGTAAGTGTAGTAGCACGTGCCCTGTTAGTAGCTGTGAATTCAAGTGTTAGGCTATCGCTTCATGGTTAGAATAATTATGGAAGCAATGTATTCGTTTAAGGAAAAGCTGCAACAAAAAAGTTTTTTTGGTCCTGTCACTAAGTTCAAGCTAAAATTCCTTTTAAAATGTCCATATGACAATGTTATGAAGGTGGTTTCTGAGGATTTGGAAAATATTTTCATGGAAGCAATGCATAGGGGCAGATTGAATGTGGACATTGCTTCCATGTTGTTTTCGTGGGGTTTGGAATTGAACGAAGAAGTCGGGGTAATTAAATGGGTAATGAATTCTCTTTTTGAGGAGTTGTTATTGGGGATGGATTCTTTCTTGGAATGGGCAGTCCCAAGGATTGGATTTGATATCTTTGAAGGGTTTAAGGACATGGAGGATGCAAAGGATTTGGGTGTGGTTCCTTTTTTGAGGTGGTGTAGGCAGCTAAAAAAAGATGCATATAAATTGGATATGCTTGCGGCTTGGGAAAATTTGAAAATGGTGCTAAGACGCCACGAGTTCAAAGAAAGTCAGGTGTAGGTGGAAATTCCTCATTCTTTCCCCAAAAGGAAGTGCTTGCAAAGAAGAGGAGGAGCTCGGTGGGCTATGGTAGGCATGTGTGTTGGTTAGCGGTGATGGTG
Source organism: Sequoiadendron giganteum (assembly GCA_007115665.2). NCBI lineage: Eukaryota > Viridiplantae > Streptophyta > Pinopsida > Cupressales > Cupressaceae > Sequoiadendron > Sequoiadendron giganteum. The sequence goes on along the minus strand of CM021107.1, from coordinate 75,543,339 downwards.
TAGTTGTTAGTCAATTTTTTTGCCTGACCTTTTTTGGTTGCTAGGTCAAATTGGAGAAGTGCATTTTGGGTGGTTCATGGTATTCCTTGGAGTAGCGGGGCGTAGTCGCGCATGGTTGTAAAGTGAACATACGAGGTAGTGGTTTTTTGGTTGGCAACGAGCTTTTCACCTGCTAAATTTTAAGATAATGTAGGCTGCCTTGGAAAAGGCTATATGTTAGGCTTTGTAGGGTGGTTGGTGTGTTTTTCCTTATTGCTATCTTGGGCTGTAGCTGTTTGGTTTTTTTGGTGGGTGCCCTTGTTAATGTGATGGATTCATTTAGCCTTTTTTGGTAGGCCGGTGTTTGTTTGGGTTAGGAAATTTATTGGATGATAATCTTGGTTTTTTGGGGGTGGTTTGGAGTTAGCAGTTTATTAAATGGTTGTAAACCTTTTTATTTTGCAATTGAATAAAATATTATATTACCGATAAAAAAAAATAGTTAGCAAGGAGGTAACATTTAATTTTCAATTAAAAATAATTATTCTAAATAACAACTCATTATCATTTATTTGCAAAATAAATTCTCTAATTTAAAATATAATTAATTCTTTTATTCCTTTGCACTTTTATTTCATTATAAATTAATTTAATAAAACGTTGTAAAATATGAACAATAAAAATAGGGGTCGTGACATAATAAGAAGAATGGTAGAGATAGGTTTAAACAAGAGCATGCAAGTTAAAAAACCTAGGGAGAGGTGGAGAACACAAAGGTTAAAATAGCAAAGAGAAATACAGGCAAGAAGGGAAGAAAAAAATAACACACAAATTAAAAGTCCTACCAATGATTGATTGTATTAAAGATCAATTTTTAAAGAATCTTAAACTTTGTCCCTCATCCCTACTATGATTTAGTGGGTTGTGTTGATTTCAACAATCTCCATCAATTTTATTTTACTATAGTTTTCCTCCTTCATTATAAACTCAGTAGATTCAAAGAGGATGTGGTGTCTTGTGTTAAGAAAATGTCACATAAGTGCAAATTTATCTAGTACTAAATGAACTTGACATGTTTCACCAATGTAGAGGGTTATGCATAAACATTTTATTTTCTAAACAATAAAATTTTGTAGGTAATTATGAATGAAGATTATATTTTCTAAACAATAAATTTATGGAATTGATATCCTTGATCCCTCATGAAAGGATTATATTCCTCATTTTCCTATGTGACTCATAAGTTGTTTCGATGTCTTTTAAAAAAAATTGTTAGCAATGCCTTCATCATATGAAAATTTTGATATGGAAATGTTTGTTGGTTTGTCTCAAATTATATGAATCCAATGACAAATTTTGGCTTGTCTTAAAACTCTATTGATTTATTTTTATCATAATGATGCAAGTTGAAACAATTGAGAATCCTATGGGATTGCCAATTTTTGCAGCCCAAAAATCATAACCAAGGAAAATCTCTCAACTTTTGGAATTGAAACTATTGAACTTGCATCCAAAGATTAATAACACACACATATTCTTCAAGCAAATTAATAAATCTGATTTCAACATCAAATGTGTAGCTCTAGCAACAATGAAAAGCTACACGAAATCTAACAAGAAAAACAAGATTCCATCCTACAAGCAAGAATTCCTTGCTAAGCACAACAAAATTCACTCCTATAGGCAAGAATGCCTTCAACTATTACAAATCAGATTTAGAGCCACATAAATTAGCTAGAGGGGATGGTTGCAATGGAGAATAAAAAAATATAGGACTTAGCAAAGATTCATAAGGATAAGAAACCTATAAGCTACATAGGGTTCTTAAAAAAAAATTTAGTTCAAATAATTAGATTGGGTACTACAAGGCAAGGTTAGTGATTAAGGGCTATTCCTAGGTAGATTTAATTTATTTTAGGGAGATATTCTATCTTTTGAAGATTGCATCTATCAAGTTTATGTTATTTGTTGCTACACCACTTGAACTTGAGGTTGAACAAATGGATGTTAATATATTTTTTATGCATGGCGATTGGGAGGAGAGATCTACATGGCACAACCAAAGTAGCCTATGATGTTAGGGAGAACATGGTTTATAATTTGAATAAATATCTCTATGGTCTCAAAAAATCCCTCAATATGTAGTATTAAAAGTTAAACTCTTTTATTCGAAGTTGGGATTTGTTAGAGATAAAGAAAATCATTTTTTTGTAAGTAGATAAGTTACGGTTAATTTATTTTTATTATAGTTTATGTTTATGATCTGTTAATAAAAAATAGCAAGGAGACAATTAGGGTTCTAAAATTATAACTCTCATTAAATTTTTCTAAGAAGAATTTAGTGGAAATTATGTCCATCTTAGTGATGGAGATCAAGATACATGGAGTTGACATAAAAATTTAGATTAACATGGAGTTTGATAAGAAGAATTTAGGGGAAATTGACATAAAACTTTAGAATTTAGGGGAGTTTACATAAAACTTTAGATTAACATGGAGTTTGATAAGAAGAATTTAGGGGAGATTAATTTCATCTTAGTGATGGAGATCAAGATACGTGGAGTTGACATAAAACTTTAGATTAACCAGAGAAAATGTGTTAACTCTATTTTTTAGTGGTTTCGTATGTAGGATTAAAAATTAGTAGGTGTTCATAACCTTTTTGAAATAAAGTGTTGGTGTGAGAATAATGTATTAGTGCTTAAAATTGTACTTTGTAATTATAGAATGAAAATTTTGAATAAGGATAATCACTTAAGCTTCGTGATTAAGCTACAACTAGTCTTGGCCAACTAAAAAGAGTAGAAAAACTATTCTACTCTTTTGGAACTACTTAGGCCAAGGCGGATGTTCCTATTAGGATAAATGAAAAAAAACTGGTCACATGGCTTAGCCAAATCTTATGATTAATATATTTCAACAAGTTGTCAATTTATATTCTTAAATAATGGCCCAAGAGCAATATTTTTTTCTCAAAGAAAGCTTGTATTTATAACAAATAAAATTGTGTCATTTAACATACAAAAAAATCTATTTACATCTACATTATTGCCTTGTTCTATAAAAGGAATAAAGATACACTAATTGCTTCCATTTCCCACATCTTATAATACTCATCATTGCATAATTAAATATTTGATATTAAGCTCTAAAAACATTTGATTTTATCCTAAATGAGTAAAAAAATAAAAATGATTTGTCCCTAATCATATCTGTCAACTTACTATTTCACTTTCTTACATAAAGACATCATTCTCCAACACAAAATCCTAAAAGTTACAAAATAACTACTCATTTTAACCTTCCATGCATAAAACTCTAGCATACAACATTTGTCTTCAATTATTCACTTCCAAAACATATTTTCATGTTTCCCATTCATAACATAAATAAAATATAAGAATATTATATTCCTAACTATGTTTCTTCAAGGTTTGATCAAGAGGAATGAGGATGAAGCCGTGCAGGAGGGCACATGACTTGTAGTAGGTTGCAGTCTACATGCAGGTGTTTTCCCCCCTGCATGAGCGTTGTGTGGCGAGTAAAGGAGGTTGGAGGTTTTTCTTGTTGAGGGGGTGGGTTTCTTATTGCGATTGAGGTTTGGTTTTTGTAAAATCCATAGTTTTTTCTCCTCTTTTCTTTTGTTTGTGTAGTGATTGCATGGAGTCGGGTATAGGTTTGGGCAAGCATATTGACCTGTCATTCTCAAAGGTGGTAATAGGGACGATTTCTCCTTGTCTAATCATGCTAAGGCTATAAATTTTTTGAGCAATGCCTCAATTGCTATTGGTTCCTCATGGGGTGGTATTTCTTGGGTTCCGAAGGTGAATGACTATCGGGTTAATGATAGGTCCAGATAATGGTCTAGTTTTTGTTGTTTTTATAACTGTTTTAAGATACTTTTGAACATATTCTCCAAACAATGTTCCTACATTATGCTATCCTTTTATACCCATTATGTAGACTTGAACCTTAATTATGATGATGAAATAATGGTTATAATATATTAGTATTATATGGTTTATATGAATGAATGTATGGAATTTTGATGGAAAGCTATGGATTAATTGTGATAGTTATCCTCATGTACATGTTTTACAAAATTAACTTTTTTGCAGCTCAAAAGGAACTATAACGCAACGGTTGCGAAGTGAACCCGCACCAAAAGGGTTGATTGGACACCGAAGCAGAGGAAGCTCCAGATTAAGTTGAATGTGGTGGTTGTTGATCAAAGGCTCTCAATGAATATTGGATGAGCATTATTATGACCAGTTTAATAAATAATGAAGATGAGGTTTCCTTCATCGATGGAATTTTGACAAGTGGTTATCTGTTTGCATACAGTTCTAGTTTTGATAGGATTTCTCTTTCCTTTTCAGTTATAGATTGAATAATTCAAATCTTAACTCCACACTCTATTATCTGGGAGTAGAGTTAATGATTTCAATTAGTTTTTGCTTTCAATAATGATTCCCTTGACCTGTATATAGCTTTTGGTTGAATCTGTAGGATAGTTAGTCAGTTTTTATCAGTTTTATGTTCCAGTTACTTTTAGTTTCAAGACATGAAAAATATTCCAAATGATTGAGTCCAATCTATGGAAATATCTTTTGTAATATTTTACAAATATGCAATGAATGGAGTTATTCTTATGGGATTCTTAGAATCTATTAGTTATATTGAATTCAATTAAGTGGGAATGGTTACTTGAGTAGGCCACTCAAGGTATTGTTCTTCACTTCATCTTTCAGTTATTTATTTTGTTACTAGCTATTATTAGTTTATCATTATTCATGAATCATATGCAAGTTAATTGAAGTTTCATTTATTGCTTATTATGAATGAATGTTGTGAATATGCATATGCATGATTATTAGTAGCACTCCAGAGGATGGATCGGTTGATTCATTAGTGTTTATTAAGTTTCGGTTAACACTGTATCCTTTTATTGGTAGTAGTTCAGTTATAGTCTTTACTATAGGTACCCGTAGAAACTAGTTCTAGTTTATGCTTTCATTATTTTATAGTTTTGTGAATTTCTAGCCAATAGAATAACTTAGGGAGGGTAGTTTAAGTAGTTTAAAGTCCATGAAGGAATATATAATGCTACACCATCATAATATTACAAGCCTTGGGTTGATAATTTAATGTAGTCTTAAGCAATGTGAAGTGGATTGTTTAGCCAGTTAACCCTCTAAATTCAGTAGATTCTACCGAGTTTACAATACATTAGCTTAGAATCTACATTTTTGGTACTATTATCGAGGATGGTGCTATCTTCATAGACTATTTTTTACATTTTTCATAGTTAATTTTTCTTTTCAAGCATTAGGATTGTTAGATATAATATTTTTCAAACACCAAGATACTAACACTATGCAAGACCGCTGAATTTAAAGTCATATTTCGTGTATGTAGAGGTAGAGAGATTCCTTGGTTAGGTTCCCTCCACATACTAGGAACTTATTGTAGAAATTGGTGACCATAGTACTCAGAGTAAAGGTACCACTGAAGAAGACATTTCCTTCTCACCAACCTCTAGCACACATACAAAAGGAATATATCGCACCATGGGTGATGCAATAGATGATGACGCCTGACCAACATTTAAGTTTCCTATTACTAAATAGCAAAGGGCTACAATGCTGAAGAACATTCCTATTTCTACCTTTCCATTTTTCTATGGGTTGATGAATGAATACCCAAATACATTCCTCTTTGAATTTGATATCTTTTGTAGAAGTTATGACTATAATTTTGATGCACATAGGTTAAAGCTTTTCCCTGTCACTCTCAAAGATGTAGCTTTGAGATGGTTCATAGGATTAGGTAAAGATGTTGTTCCTGATTGGGAAACCATGAAGACATTATTTTTGGAGAAGTATCAAGTATATTGTAGAGGACCTAACAGGAGGAAGGATGATATATTCTGAATGACACAAAAGGATGATGAGCCTTTAGAGGATTATGTTGAAATTTTTTAGTTTTCTCTAAAGAAAAAACCCCAAAACAAGTTGTTAGAAGAATCTCTCAAGTTAGTATTTTTGAGGGGAGTTAATGAAGACTGGATGGATTACTTGAACCTCATTGGCCAAGGAGATATTTCTCATCTACCATTTTTAGACATTTGTAAGGCTTGTAGGAATTATTCTAGGACCTTTACAAAAAGGCCAAGAGGAGATAAAACATCAGTTATTGGTAAATCATCTACTGGGGTTTCAAAAATAGAGCTAAGAAATATGTTATCCAGAATGAAGGAGGACATCATTAGTCATTTGGAAACTCATTTGGATACCCTTCATATTAAGAAAAATTAGAAAGAAGTTGAGGCTATGCTCACTGAATATTGTCCAAGCTGCAGGCAAAGAAAAGAAAATTGTAAATACAAAAGAGTGGCCAATATCCAACAAGATAAAGTTAAGCAGCTTGATTTTCAACCCATTGAAGGATATGATGGACAACTCTTTTATATAGCACAAAGGATGCCATGTCAGTAGAGACAAGGTATGCCATAAGACCCCCTTAACTTTAATTCATCCTTTCCTATTGGGAACCAAATAAAATTTGCTTGGAACTCTCAGCCCTGGAAGGTAAACCAAAACCAATGGAAAAACCCTCAACAGTGGCCACAAGCCCAACCAAATTGGAACCAAAAACCAAATCCTCAGCCGCAATTTTTTTTTCAAGGTTCCAATTAAAATATAGAATGGCCAACCCAACAAAATCAGTGGCAGCCTCAGTGGCAGAAAGGTCAGCAATGGTAGCAACAAAATATGAACTACCATCAGCCTACGCTCCCTCCTCCATAGAAACAACAAGCTCTAATTCCTCCATCAAATCATGCATCCTAGCCACCCAAGCAATGACAAATACCTACCCAACCTACACCTAACCCTAACACTAAGCCTGTTAAGCAGATTTATACTAACAAAGCTATGTAATACCCCACTTATAGGGTAGAGGTGAGTGATGTCCACCTCAAATTAGGAAAACAACTTGCTACACCTTCATCTCCCCATATTAGAAAAATGGAGGATGAGGAACCTATAGTTGAGGATTTCGATAAACCATCTTTGGAGCCTAAGTCAAATTAGGCACCCCAAACTACCTCAAATCCCAATCCACCTTTTCCTGAATTCCTAGCTATGCAAAAAAATCACACAGAAGCTAAAACAAACCTTTTAGAACAATTGAAAGATGTGAACATCAAAATCCCACTTATCCAAGCTATCAAAGACATCCCTATTTATAATAAAACTATAAGGGATCTATGTCTTGAGAAACTAGGAAGGAAAAGAAAAGATCCACAAACAGTCCATGTCTTGGGGAATCCTACAGATATTATGTTAGGGAACATTACAATCCCTAAGTATAAAAATCCTGGTAGTCTAGTTGTGGACACTAAGATTAATGGTACCCTCATGAATAATAATTTAATAGACTTGGGGGAAGTCATCAATTTGATGACAAAAGAAACAATGTAGTTGCTTCAGTTGGTCAACCTCAGGCCCACACAAACTATTTTAAAATTAGCTAATAGGTCCATGGTCAAGCCTGGGGGAATTATTGAAGACCTACTCATTGCATTAGATTCTTGGGAATACCCTATAGACTTCATAATACTGCAACCCAAAGTCAATCTTGTGGGTTAGCCACTCAACCTAGTCAGGCCTTGGTTGGAAATAATCGATGCATTTATAGGTTGTAGGTCTGGTAAAATGATAATATCCAATGAGAAAATTACAAAGAACTTGGTTCTTTATCCACTCGCCCAACTATATGTAGACCTTGAGCACACCATTTGGCTCAATTTAGGTGAAGAGGAGGAAAATAACTATTCTCTGTAGGCATTGATGATTATAGAGCCCAACCCCTTATTGGATGACCAATATGAAGATGAGCTCATTGCTCACATAATCCAAAATGACTATGGTAGGATCCTGCAACAACAATACTACCTCATATGCCTACACGATCCCTTGCAAAGTATTATACCTATTCTACATAAGAGATATCACAACTCTTTCATTCATTACTACCTCAACAATGTTTTCCCATCATACCAAGCCTTGATCTCTCATCAGTTCAAGAGTCATCAAAGGAATTGGAAATCATGCCAAGAAGGAAGTTAAATATTAATAATTCCTTTATAGAGGAGCGACATAATTCTTTATAATCAGTGCTACAGGCATACTCAACCACATATGCATGGGATTACCATGATATGAAGGGTATAGATCCTGATCTATGCATGCATAGGATTTACATTAATGATGGTTATAGACCCATTCACAAACCATAGAAGTGTATGAATCTTTCTCTCAGGAAGATAGTGAAAGTTGAGCTACAAAAGCTCCTTGATGTAGGCTTTATCTATCCAATCTCAAGTAGTGAATGGGTCTCACCTTTGGTAATTGTTCCCAAGAAAGGTGGGAAATAGAGAGTCTGTGTAGACTATAGGTAATTAAATACAACCATTAGGAAAAATAATTTTCCTCTTGTGATTGAAAAATTAGTATGGGATGACTACACTTGATCCACAAGGATTCGAATCGTATTCAAGCCACTAAACATTAGTCCAATAAGATCATCCAAAATAAAACTAGACTAGGAAACTATTCAAACTTAACATGTTAAACTATGAAAACTTTAAAAATTCCTATTCTAATCCATTGAAACTTATCCTATAAGGGGAGTGGTGTCGCATTGATGTGGAATGATGACCCTTTCCCAATCTCATGGATAAATGAGCATGTTTCGATCAGTACTATTGAAGAGAATCAACGAAAATATTGATAGATGTGCGATGAAACATGATTTAAATACTAAACTAACATGATGCAAGCTATTTTAACATGATTTATGCTAAGATTATTGATATGGATGTACACAAAACTAATCTAAATAGAATTTAAGCTAAAAATATTGAAACCCTAACTACAAGATATACTAAATGTATGCATCTATGTTATCATGGAAGCCAATAATGGAAGATAAGCTAATATGCAAGTAAATTAAGCTAAAATTATGTTAAATGTGAGTGCAAATGAAAGTGATTTTAACAACATAAGTTTGCTCTTAAAAGGTGGATCCATTTTGTCTCCAAATAGTGACCTATTTATAGGAGGACAAATGAGAAATGGAGGGTTGAGATTAAAAAGGTTAATCAATGGTCAAAAAGGAAGGAAGAATGAATCATGGATCATGGATTCTCATCAATGGATGAGAGTCAATGATCACATCGATCAAGGAAAGAATCAAAGGCTAATATTCTTTCAAACAAACACACTTTTAACTTACACAAGAAGTCTTGTAAGTTAAATTGCACAAGAAGTCTTGTAAGTTTGTTATGAGGGAGAATATTCCTTTTTTTAAATGAGTGAAGAAAGAGAATATTCTTTGGAATATTCTCATGGGTGAGGGAAAATTAGATATTTAGCAAATTAAAACAAAGTTTTAATGTGCAAAAGGGGAAGGAATATTCCATGGGAATATTATTTTTGGAGGAATGTGCAAAGGAGGAATATTCCCTTGCAAGTGGGGGCAATTAGATTTATTAGTAATTTGATAATTAAATAAGGTTTTAATCATGAAAATTAGGGGAATTAGGATATTCATTAAATAATTATTGTATTTAATGAAAAGAGGAAAATTGATATGATATTTAATTAAATAACTTAAGGTTATTTAATTAAATAAGAGGACTTAGGGATTTAAATTAAATAACTTCATGTATTTAATTTAATAAGACAAAATGTTAGCATGAAAGGGGGTGAATTAGCCTAATTAGATTAATCAAATTAATAGATGTGTAGACATGCAAATGACTTAACACCAATCACACACCTCAAATAGCATCAAACAACATCAAACAACATTGAACAACATCAAACAACATTGAACATCATCCCAAAACATCCCGTAACATCTCAGAATGACTTAGAATCATCCTGTAACATCTCATAATGACTCAGAATCATCCCATAACATCTTATAATGACTCGAAATCATCTCGTTATATCTTGGAATGACTCAGAATCATCCTGTAACATCTCAAAATGACTCAAAATCATCCCATAACATCTTGAAATGACTTAGAATCATCTTGTAACATCTCAAAATGACTTTGAATCATCCCATAACATCTTAGAATGACTCAAAATCATCCCATAACATCTCAAAATGACTTGAAATTGTCCCGAAACATCTCATAACATCTTGAAATAATACTGTAATGTCCTATAACATCTCGAAACCATCCCAAAATAGCTTGGAATCATCCCGTAATGTCACAAAACATCTTGAAATCACCCCGAAACGGTTCAGAATCATCTCATAATATCTCAAATAATCTCAAAATCATCCCACAACGTTCCTACATCACACCACATCAAAAAAACATCAAAAACCCTAATTCCTCTATTAATTGAATAATACAACATTATTTAATTAATTCACTTTTTTCATCATTTTGACCAATTAAATAAATCACATTTATTTAATAAAGTCCTAATCTCAATTTATTTTATCCTAATTGATTAAATAATGCCAATTATTTAATTGCATCACTAAATCACCTTATTCCCCTAAGTTGATTAAATTATTAAATAATAATTTAATTACAACACCGTCCCTCCAGAATTTGATTAATTAAATCAAACTATTCAAATTTATTATCAAAAATCAAATCAAACTAGTGTAAATTTGTTTGCAAAAGTCAAACTTGATTTGTGCGTTCAACTCCAAAAAGGAACTAATTAATTAATATTCCTCACCCACTTTCTAATTGAGCAAATTAAGATTGCTGACTAAGTAATCTATTTTGTTAGCTGATCAATCCAAATTGTTAACTGAACAATCTAATCTATTAACTGATCAATCACAATTCCTAACTAAGCCATCAAAATCTTGACTGATCAATCTAAATTTGTTAATGGATCAATCACATCCCTGACTGGCCAATCTATTTCTCAATCACCCAAATTGTGCAATCAACTTTGCACAATTTTCTCATTTCTAAATCCTCTTAACACACTTCAACCATTGATTTGGATATTCTTCAAAACAATCTTGATCGTCCATTTAAAATTTTATTTTCTATATAACAAACCCATTTCCTCACAAATAAGGATCAGAAAATCAACATACATTGAGAAACAAAGTGCTATCAAGAACACCATTGATAGAGCTTCACCATTTCTTCGATCAACCAACCAAAACAGTCATTCATGAAGCTTTTGCACACAAAATTTGGAGGCTTTTTGATGATAAGAACAACCCAACATCAAGTGACTACACTCCACTACGGGATGGTAACACTACGTTATTTTGCACATTTATTTTTGTAATCATAGATTTGTTTATGCATGTTAAAATAGCTTAGTTTCATTTCATATGTGTAGGTTTAGATCTTAGATTAATATGTTTAATCTTAGTTTAGATGCTTGGATTTAACATGTTTTGATCCCTCTTCCAGTCTAACATTCTCCCCCTCACATATTTTGGCACGCCTTGTGGGACCCTTGTCCTATCCTCTAACATTTGTTTGAGTCATTTTTAAAGCTGCAGGTCCCGAAAACACATTTGATAGAGTTTTCACGCATTGCCTAGAAAACCTGCATGCTTGACTATCAAGAAAACTGTGCTATTGTCTGAAAACTACGCTATTGACATGGGAATGTCACTATTGCACTAAGAACTGGGCTATTGCTTCAAGACTTGAACATTTTCTTTTGATAGTGTTAGCTTTTGCCGTCTAATTTGAGCATCTATTTTTGGAACTGAGTAGTTACATTTTTTTTGTGCGTTTGCATTTTTTTTCCAGAGCAGTTGCTCTGACAGACAAGTGCATGAATCCTGCACTATTTTAATGGGATTTTCCACTAACATTTGCTTGTTTTTGGATGTGTAAATAGGTATTAATAGATTTGATGAAGGATTCAAGTAGCATTAACATGTTTGTTGTAGGGAAGATGATTGGTCCCAATTTTTTAGATTTACAATTAATTAACTTAGGAATATGAATTTGGTGCTCTAAAACAAACAAAACACAAACTCACATTTGATTTGGTTTTTTAAAATTGAAAAAATTCACGCTTTCTTAACTTAGGAATTTAAATTTGGTGCTCTAAAATGAAAAAACACAAGCACACATTTGATTTAGTGTTTAAAATTGAACCAATTTCATGTTTTATTAACTTAGGAATTCTTATTTTTGTGCTCATAAAAAGAACCAAAAAAAAAAAAACACTTCAATTTTAGGATCTAAAAATGAACCAATTTCCTATTTTCTTAACTTAGGAAATTTAAATTTGGTGCATAAAAAGAGCCCAAGAGATTTCCATTTTGTTGATGCACACATGATTTATATTTGTTGACCAATTAGAGACCAGGACCGTTTTCTTAGAAACACTCAAATTTGGAGCTTAAAATGAACAAGTTATTTCTTTTGTATTGCACCATTGCTATTTTTGATTGATATCTTGAATACTTCCTATTGGTGCAAGTAAAGGAACAATTTATTTATGTTATTCACATATTTATGGGGATAACACTGCTTGAGGTGTTTAAAAAGATTCAATTTTCTATGAATTGCTCATTGTGCATTCATTGATTGGCAAATATGAAGTGTTTTATCTTCTCCCCTTGCACCTTTTGGCAATCTTGGGTGAGAAAAAGAGAATTTTTGAGCATTGCAATTTATTTTTAAGTTTACCTTAAAGAGGGGGATTGCCTTGAGATACATCTCGCGCTGGAGAACTCATTGCAAGGTCTCTAAGCACATTTATTGGCAGACTATATTAAATGTTGCAAAATCATAAGAAAGTAGCTTCAAGCCATGCTGACAACAGAATGCACCTAATCCCACGCCTTAAGTGGAATGGGAACGGTTAAAGAGCCTTAAGTGGCCAGCGGGTGAGTGTCATATTTCCACGTTCATAGTTATCACTAAGAACCAAATTATTTTAGAGGCCACCCTACTATCCAAAAACATCCTTTGAAAGTGGTGCATCATAATTTACTTTCGAGAAGTTCCTTTCCATGTCCAACTACAGGCCCGCACCATAAGTTGCATGTAAAATCATCTCTTTAGAGCATGAGGCAAGCCTACCTAAGAGAATGATTTCTATCCCCTAGGGTTGTAATTGTTGGTTTATGTTAAACTTTCCCATTACATTCAAAACAATTTGACATCAAAATTCTATGATTGATTTATAGAAAAATAACACATTCAAAATAAACATTGAGCAAGATGGTTGAATCACAAACCCTCTGATTTAGTGCATACTTGTGAAAGAAACCTTACATTTGCACCCCTTGAAAGGATCTTTCCTTAAAGGTTTCTGAATATTTCAGCTTTGATTTCAGGTTACATTAATCAAAGTAAACATTTGGGAACTATGGCTTGGGTGTTGTGATTTCACAACCTAAGTTATAGACATGAAGGTAACATAAGTCCATGCTTGCTGATTTAGTCCAAGTGTTGTCTTATCACTTGCCATACTTCAAACACGAAGAAACAGTTGAGAGAAAGTTGTTTATAGGATCATTTTTTGAACCAAAACCAATTGGAAAATAAAAAAATTTAGATAGTCCCACATCCATTATTTCCATCCTACCTGTTTGAAAAATAAATTAGACAAACCATGAAGGTCATTGCTCCACTCAGATGTCCATGATATCAACAGTTACTTGGGACTCACAGATAGTACAAGTAATCTTTCCCGCAACATATCCTCTGGACAAGGAAGTGGAATATAGACCTTAGTTCTTCAACATTTTGGTTTCCAAGAAGTAGTATCATTCTAAAACAACACTCAAACCATAGGATCTTGAGCTTCACAACAACCATCCCATAAACACCATCAAAATTTATGACCATTTGGTGACCAACTGCCCCAGTTGAACAACTAGATCTTGTAGCACCGATCCTTTAGCCTAGTCTCACATATATCGAAGGTGAAAAAATTGACATCATAAGTATCTTGAGAACCTTTATGTTTTAGAAGAATGAAACACCCCACCAATTTCTCATCACATCAATTTTCCTAGACAAGGAGGAAGAGAAATCTGATACAGCAACAGAAAGGCCCGTATTACCACCACCCACGTGGCAATAAATATCCCCTTCATGATCTCATGCAAGGTCAAGATCCCTAAGGTAAAGTCCACAGGTCATCATTTCAGACTTAGGCATCTTAGTCCAAAAGATCTCAAGAAACACCTTTAGGTACTTCACAAAACTAGAACTAGGTTGGTATACAAATTTTACAAACATGCTTCAAGAAACAATCTAAACTCATATTCCTTCGACTACTGTCAAAATCCTAGTCTGTTCCAACAGTTCCAATATCTCACATAATCCATATTCTATTATTTAGGACATCATTAGATCTTTAGGATTTGAGTCATACTAGAGAGTACACCACTCTCCCACAAGGGACCCAAGTTGTTTATGACAACCATGAGATCACAACATAGGAAGAAAATGGAAGCAAGCAAGAAAGACACCAATAGCCCACCAAAAAACACCATAAATGATATAAGAGACCCATGAGAATATAAACCAAATGACCTTATGATAGGGTATTGAGTATCAAAACACCCCCAAAATATGTCGATATATTACCCAAATCACTCTTATCAAGGGTCACAACATCAAGTAGGGCAACAACATCAAGGGTTTCAAAACCCCCATCAAGGAATAAGTCCAGGATATCAAATTTCCCTATAAAAAACTAAGAGAGATCTTGAGGAAATTAAATGAAATCAAAATCTGACGTATCGCCAATGCCATGTGCAAAGTTAGAACATTGCATATCCACAATAAACATACATCATTCCAAAAACACCTCAATATCCACATCAACAACACTTCCAATATCAACAGTATCAATAAGTTTTACAACACCAAAATGTACCTCAAGTGTAATATCAAAATATACCTCAAACACAAAATCAAGGAATTCTAAAAAATCAAGAGAAAAACAATCAAGAAAAGCCACAGAGGAAAGATTACCAACCAAGAAGGAAATTCACCCCTTTGGGAGAAACTTTATAAGTAATCATGCACAAATTAGTACAACAAGAACTTATCAAAATCAACGATAGTCCAACTTATGATGAACCAAGCTTTAAACTCCCTTGGTATAACTAGTACGAACAATGTGAGTTCCACAAAATCAAGGGTCACAAAATGAATAGATGAACAACACTCAAAAACCTCATCCAAGACCTCATTGATCAGGGATAAATAACTATTAAAAATGATGTTCAAGGGCCATCTACCAATGAAAACAATGATAATGTCTCAACCTCAAAATTTGAAAGCAACGATCAAGATCTATCTATCACCGATCACATTGACAATGTCTCTACATCATCCAATGAGCAAGAGGACATACATCAAGAATTTAGTCCCAAGCATGATCAAACTCAATCACCAAAGTCTAGCAATGATTCAATCCAAGATATATTGACATCATCCAACCTCATGGCACTACATATTGATGATCAAGAGACTCTTTATCCAACACTTATACCCAATACAAAAGATCTAAGCCAAGAGTCATTACCCATATTTCCAAATTTTGAGGAAAGCCAAGGATCCTTTACAAGAAATCCCTTATTTGAAATTGATCCATGTCAAGAATGTGATCTAAAGCATTTCAAAGATAATACCACACAAAATCAAGATCAAGAAACCTTACCATAAAAATACTACAATGACTTGGTAGATATCTTCCAAGGCATCCAAGGTTTTCCAAAAGAAGAAAAAATCCATATATCGAGCACACATACATCAACCCATGAGATTCTTACTCCTAATGGACATGTAGATGATCTTCATCCAAGGCAAGAGTCTCACACTCTTGATATCATTACCAAAGAATAAGAGCCTCCTACTCTTAACATCTCTACAAAGGGTCAAGACACAACAGAATCCAGAGACATTAGAAAGGGATCAAGAAGAGGACTTATACATAAGTTGTGAATTAGAAAAATCATGTATAGACATATTAGAAGGGGATCAGGAAGAGGACTTATACATAAGTTGTGAATCAAAAACATCCTATGAAGATATATCAAAAATGAATCATGAGGAATACTTTTGTGTGGATAGTAAATCATAAACACCTCTTGAAGAAGCATTAAAGTCTAATATTTTACAAGATGAGGCCGAAGATATCAATCAAGAAGGTATCCCACATCTGAAGGAACCTATCAGTGAGGAAGCTACCACATTTAAATATTCACACCAAAGCAAAGAAAGATTAGCACCTTGTTTCCAAGGTGAGACATATCCCATTGCAGATAAACTCTCTCAACGGATTCAATATCAAGAAAAAGGATTAGGCCTCCATGAACAGGGTATCCTAGAACCAATAAAGATTATTGGAAATCCTAAGCATCAAGGTCTTGGTTATTCAAATGAATCTAAACATATCAATGATACCTCCATAATACTGGGGGCAACTTTATCTAATGCAAGCATCAATATAGAGAGCACAAAGAGTCCTTATGATGAAATTGATACCAACGCTACAAATAACCATGTCATGAATCATCATCCACGCATATTTCCACGCTCTAATTGGTACCAGAAACAAGAGAAAAATCTATATGCAAGAACAAAACAAGTCATTAAAGCAAAATAATCAACAAAGCAAAATGGACAAGAAAAATTCAAATGGATATAAAAGAAAAAGCAAGAAAATCATCCCTATCAAACTCCATTAGTCAAAGAAACTATGGGGAAAAATCAAAAAGGGAAGTTCATCCATCAAAAATATCTAGCAATGCAAAAGAAAGCTTCAAGGGAAACTTACAAGGTATATCAAGATGTTGGTCCCAATCGAATCTCCATATCCACCCATAATTTCTCATCATCCCAAGTTTAGAGAGTCAAAGGTTCCAAACTGTCAACCAATCCATCTAAATATCGTATCCCTCAATGCATTTTACCATCCATGATATCTGAACCTCACATTGACCATGTGTTGGCAGAAAATCTTTATCATAAGGATTCTAAGGGCACTCTATCACGATATGTGCATCAAGGTAAGGTTAACTTCGGTATCAACAAGGAAGATACAAATTTCTAGGGGTTACATTCAAGTGCTCATATCCTAGAAAAACAACTCCTCTAAGTAGGATATCGTTGGCACATCATGAAAATAACAACCATACCAGTACCAACAATGTCTACATCAACACCACCAAGTGGTTCAACATAAGCAAAAAATGGTTACCATGATGAAAACTTGGTAAAAAAGCATCTTGTGTGACATCAAAAAAATCAAGAAAATCAAGGAAAAAATCAAGAAAAATAGTCAAGAGAAAAATTGTCCTCTAGTGAAAACCACTATGGTAGCGCTTTGGACAAGTACCGTGATGAAAACATGGAAAACATGCATCATGTGTAGAATCAAGCATCTATATGTTCCATTTCAAGTGGAAGCGTCTTAGCCTATCCATAATGAACCCAAGCCATTGTTTTCAAAATCCAACTTATTTTGATCTTGACAAATGTTTGGTGAACACTTTACTCTTGTTTATGAAAAGCATCTTGACATGGGTCACTATCATTGATCCTATCCTATCCAACATTATCCAAGAAATACATGTATTATCCAAAGAGGCATACTTTGTCCCAACATTTTATCCTATCACAAGATAATCCATCATCTACATTACTAGACATTGGGGGAAAATTCTTGCATGTTGCTTCAGAATAAATCTTGATCTATGTCGTCTAGCTCATGTTGTGATCTAGGTATTTATCCTAACAACAAGGTATACCACCAATGCACTATTAGGGTAACCTTTGAAACAATTTATCCCATCAACAAGGTATCCCACCAATGCACTATCAGGGTAACCTTTGAAACAATTCATCCCAAAAACAAGGTGTACCACCAACACACTACCAAGGTAACCTTCAAAGATGATGACAACATGGATTATTACTTCGCTCAAAAATTCTAATGTCAGCCCACTGCTATATCATGCTCTTGCAAGAACTCAATAAAATTCTCGAAACAATGTTGGACATACTCGGACAAGTGAGATATATCATCACTCATATAAAAATGATACTCTTTGATTATCTTTCGATCCTCTTTTGTAATATCAATTGCATGTCTATATGTTATGTCGACAAAAATAGTAATCTAAATGGAAATTTATATTCTTTCTCTTCTTGCAAGTGCTCTATCCAAAGTTTTATGATTTATGTCAAAATCAATACAATTTTGTCTCATAAAACGAGCCTTTTTGTATTGATGGCTTACTAGGGTGGTTGTAATGACTCTTCGAGCAACTCTCTTATCTTTTTCTTGGTTATTTTTTCCAATAGACTTGAGAACATTAAAAAGATTTTTGACATTAATAGATTTTTTTTAGTCTTCTTATTCACATGAATCTTCAATTTGGCTAGCAAAGGTCTCATATTTGGTATCTTTAGAATTTGTACAAAAATTTAGCATTTCTTGATCAATGTCTTATTGCTAAAATATTGGTTGAAAATTTGCGTAGCCCACAACCAAATGGTTCATGTTGACCTCTTGCCTTCAAAATTGTTTATAATGTTCTTATCAATTTCAAGTAACCATTTAAGGGTTCTTGAAGGTATTGAATTAGGAATATGTCTTTCTTCATTTCTCATGTAATTTGGTGAAACATAATTTACACTTGGTTCAATATTATGTTCAACATATTCAATTCCAACATTTTCACCTTAACATTTTCAATATCAATTTCAATAATTTCATTCCCAATTTCAATATTATGTTCAACATCTTCAATTCCAACATTTTCAGCTTGAACATTTTCAATATCAATTTCAATAATTTCATTCCCAATTTCAATATCATGTTCAACATCCTCAATTCCAAAATTTTCACCTTGAACATTTTCAATATCAATTTTCAGATTAGGATTCCCAATTTCAATATCATGTTCAACATTTTCACCTTGAACATTTTCACTGAAGGTTTGAAGCTATTTTATTGTGTGCCTCTTAAAATTCATAATGCTTGTTGTTGCAAATACCATGTGGAGTTTTCAATGTACCATGAACTATTATGCTATATCCGTTCTACTTTTCATACTAATGAAATGTTGTAGGAGTGTGGTGCAAAACATCTTTTGAAATCATCAAGGGACTTGCTAGATCTATTTTTGTGTTCTAGAGATGATGGTTTCCTTTTCTATAGAAACGATTGTTTACATGCGAAGTGCTCACAATGTGGTGGCTTGTCAAATTTTGTTCAATTTTTTCATGAGGGTTCCAAACATGAATTTGGAAAGAAGCTTGTTGATAAAAAGAGACATGAGATAGAAAAATATACTTTGCAGAGTGGAGGTGAAGGTTCGAGATGTGAGTCGGTTACAAAAGAATGCAGTGTTGATTTTATTTTAGCTTTTAAGGAAAATATTTTCTACAAGTATGCAAGGCATAGACATAGGTATCAATGGTTGGATCAACAATTCAAGATGTGTAAGGGCTCTTTTCCATAGCTAGTTCAAGTAATATTTTTTGCAACATATCCTCTAGAAAAACAAAGTGAAGTACCAATCTAAGTTTTCAACATCTTATGCCCCAAGAAAGAGAGTAAAAATCCACCAAACAACAAGGTATACCCACCAATGCACCACCAAGGTAACCTTCAAAACAATTCATCCCAACAACAAGGTGTACCACCAATGCACTTCCAAGGTAACCTTCAAAGATGATGACAACATGGATTATTCCTTCACTCCAAAATTCTAAGATATCAATAGTTGCTTGAACCCCACAACTAGTTCAAGTAAGATTTTTTGCAACATATCCTCTAGAAAAACAAGGTAAAGTATCAATCCAAGTTTTCAACATATTATTCCCCAGGCAAAAGGGTAAACATAAAAAAAATGGAAAAAAAGAGATAAAAACTACAAAAAAATCAAAAAGCAAGAAAAATAGTAAAGAGAAATAAAATATTCTTTGAGTGAAAACCACTTTGTGGTGCTCCTAGAATAAGTACCATAGTGAAAACCTGACAAATAGGCGCTATGTGTGAATAAAACATGCATAATTATCTACTAACACTTTTTCAAAACATCCACCCATCCATTTCATAAATCATGTATCCAACCATGGCTTGTCACTGATTAATGTAAGTTATTCTATTGGGGGAAACTTCCCAAATCTGGTCATGGATTAGATCTTGTAGCATCCGATCATGGTCATAAAACAACAAAAGTCAAAAAAATATAAAAAAACAAAAGTCAAAAACACTAGAAAACAACAAAAATTAAAAACATGTGAAAAACATTAAAAAAAAAAACATCATTGTGTTATTATTTCACTCAAACAGTCTAAGATATCAAAATTTTCTTGAACCTCATAGCTAGTTCAAGTAGATTTCCCACAACATATCCTCTAGACACAGAAACAAGATATCAATCCAAGCTTGCGATATTGTTTACCCAAAAACAATTCATGCTTTTGAGTCAAACGGTCGAACTATGAGGTCTCTGTGTGTACAATGTAGGCAAGGATTTTTAGCCCCTGAGACCCTAAGTCAGTCCCCTTAGGTTTCCAAGATTCTTTATTTCAACTTAGTCAAAAAATACAAAATTTAAAAAACATATACAATATACAAAATCCAAAAACATTTACAAAACAGAGAAATTCAAAAAGGTCAAACCAAGTGAACTACGAGCCTCTGTGTGTACAATGTAGGCAAGGCTTATCTTTGATGAGTCCCCGAGGCCCTAGGTTAGTCCCCTGAAAACAACAAAAATAGTATCATAAAACTTAGAAAATCAAAAAGGCCCATCCCGTCACCAAAATCCATGATAAACGTTTTATCCATAATAAATGAACTGTCACAATCATCCTTTGACAAAACAAACAAACAAACAAAGAAAACATCAAAAAGATATAACTTTCAAGAAAAACAATCACATAAGAGTTGACTATAAACAGACGAAAACAATGCCAAAATATCAACTACCTATCTTTTTAAACAAGTCCCAACAACATCCTGAGATATGCCTTAACATATTCATTCCTATGATAGAAATGATCAACAACAGATAATAGCCCCACCCTAAATAGATATGGCAAGTGACACTACAACTTTGTTTTATCTTTTTGTGTTCTTACTTTTTGTAATTTATTGTATTGACTCATTCCCAGGATCTCTCAAGGATGTCTATAAGGATTTAGAGAAGAAGGAATGGGGGCAATTGAGCATTATTTCGATTTGATGTTTGTAAGATAGTTTTGTAATATTACCATGGAAAATACTTGCTTTATTGGGTATGGAAGTTATATTAAAACAATATGTGAAGCAATTACATGTTAGGTGTTCTATACCTCTCTATGTGATTGGTTTGAAATATTTTTCACGCAACCCCCCAATACTTTAAACAATTTTTTCATATGTCTGGTATGAACAAAAATACTCTTTTCTTGTAGAGTCAAAGTCCATGCAATGGATACAAAGTCACCTTGGAAATTCATACCTTGGTGCATCGTATCTATTTGCTACATCAAACAGGGTTTTTTTCAAACCGTGAAGTCTCTAAAGCAAAGCAAAAGCAACTCATCAATCATTATTCATCATCAATTTTTCTTCTAATTATCATCATATCATTATCCATCATCAATATTTTTTCTAATTAACATCAAAATTCTATCCATCATCATATTTCTTCTAACTAACATCATCACATTTATTCTAAATTAACATCATATCTCTATCTATCATCAATATTTCTTCTGATTAACATTCATCCTACATAAAACGTCATCAATACCATATCCATACTGCATCCACAAATGTTATCAATACATATCATGATGATAATAAACCAATGAAAACATCATGTATCATGTATGGGGAATTCACTTATCAACACAAATAACATCACAAAATGAGACAAAGTATGATTCATTCATCCACATCAAATCCATACATCAGAAAAGCTCAAAAACACACATATAAACATACATCATCATATATCATCATCACTTAAACATAAAATGAGGATGAATCGAAAAAGGTATATCTCATATACATCATCGTAAAAAAGGGGATATATCATGAGTACATCATCTGTAGTGACACAAGTATGATAGGATAATACAAAATCATAACATATATACAAGGTCTCCTAGACAAATGAATATATATATATATATATATATAACACATGTCTAAAAAATGCCTCTATGCCATGAAACAATAGGAAGATCAGGTACCAAAAAAGTAAGACCTAGACAAGAGGGACGAACCACTACTGACCACCAAAATGATCTAGCTATCTCACAAACTAATCACCTGGACTTGCACCTGCACCACCATCGCCATCGCTCATAGCACTCGGCTCCCCAAATCGTGGACACCAAGAGGCCCTAGGAGCTGTAGCATCATATGAGGTTTCATATAGGTGGGTGCCTATAGATACTGATCTCGCTCAACTCACATAATATCATGATCTACCCAGAGAGCATCTCTCTCTAATGTTAGTAACAATACTTGAGCCTCTACAACATGTCGTCGGCCAATCTCACTCTCTCACTCAACCCTCAAGGTGTCTACCAAAGCCTTCACATCCTGTCACAACACAATCTCTGCATCTTTGGCCAAAGTCATCTAAGCTAGAAATATATCAACATCCATGGTTAGTGGAGGAGGACCCAAAACCTATCTCTAACCTTGTGTAGAAGGCACCTGCTCATCTTGAATATCCTGTGCCTCATCACATCGAGCTCGATCCAACTACTCCGCAAGATCCTTAGTGTGCTATTGCTCTTCATGATGGGATCACCTCTAGGATTAGTAAGCCTCAAAGGCCTATGCCTTGCCCACCACTCATCATAATCATGAGTAGTACCTAGATCTGCCACACCAACCGGCCAACCCCAACCAACTGGGGCAAATGCTCCAAACTCAAAAATTACAGTATTTGCATCAACCTAGAGACCCCATACACAGACCTCTTGAATAGTCTAACCAAACCAAGCCTCATACACATCAGGAATGTGCCCTTGTCTCTCTTTGAACTGGCAATAGATTTTCTTTGGTAGATAATGCTCTATCACAAAAGAAAATTGAGCAATCAACCAACGGGTTTGTCGATAGTACACAAGCTAATCAACATCCTTAGGCCAAACCTCATAGCTTATATAAGGTCTCCACATGAAACCAGGCTTCTCATCAAACACACGGTTCCAATTATGCAGGTCCCCAAGAAAATTATAATGCATAATTCCCCATAATGATAAGAGTAGAGATCATTCAAAGAACGATCCTGAATCTCATGCGAATGAGTCTCTACGATATGCTCCCATGCCCAAACATGAAAAAGTGACACACCTATAGACATAGACTTCCCACCTTGATACACCACCTCATGCATATCTCAGTAATGATGAGCAAGCAAAAATTAACCCCAAGCATATCTCAGACCATGCTCTAGCATAATATCGATACATGTACCCCAACCCATAGCAAATTGTTGACCTCATCTATCAAGAACAACCAATCTTGATACCAGGCCACAAAGGACAAGAACAGTAGGATCTGCACTATCAGAAAACTCAAATAAATCAAACTCTAAATCGTGAACATCCAAGTGTGCCACACCTAAAAAACACTATATAGCATGGGCACCTCGTCGAACCTGGTATGTAACAATCTCATCATGAATAGAAAGATGAAGAATCCTCTAAACATCTGTGAGAGTAATGGTAGCCTCCCCTGTAGGCAAATGAAAGGATGATGTCTTAGAGTGCTACTTCTCCACAAGAGAAGTCATCATTGTCGTGTGAGTCCTAATCAAAGACATATAGAAAATATAGTGTAATCCCATAGCGTTAAGGAAGTCCCGCTCCAATGCACCAAAATGGGCAACGAAATCGAACAAGTGACGAGGATGTCTCTCTCTCATCATAAGTGGTCGGAGACTCGCCTACAATCATTATAAACCAGGATGTTAGGGTTTCACTCTAAACATGCATAGCGACACAAAAAAACATGGGCATGATTAAAAATGACATTTAGGATGACAAACAAACACATGCTAGGGTTTAGAACAAATACTAAAAGAAAACAATAGAAGGATAAGTCAACTGCTAGGTTCTGGGGAAAATACTTAGAAAAATCTAGGCAAGAGAGCAATTTCCAAACAATAACACAGTTTTAGGTCAAAAGCATGAAATAGGGGTGTTGTTTTTAGACAATAGCATAGTTTTAGGTCAAAAGCACAAAAACAAGGGTGAAATTTTAGGTCAATAGCATAGTTTTTAGACAATAGCACAGTTTCAGGACAAAAGCATAAAACAATAACACAATTTTTTAGACAATAGCGCAGTTTTCAAGCAACTACATAGTTTTCACAGAGAAAAAGTGCCAAAACCGATGCAACTTCACAAGAATATAAAAAACAATGCTATTGACTGATAAAAATTTGCACACGCATAACGAGAACAAAAACATGAAAACAAAAAGCAAGAAGGTACATATTGGGCCATCAATGCCTAAAGGCTGTCCAAACTCCCCAAAAAGCTCAGAATGATGTGGTGCAACCTCAAATATTGACATTCTTCCTCAACAACTAACAAAATGTGAAATCTAGAGATAAGAATTAGCAAGAGGATCAAAGCAAAAATGAGCCAATTTGAAGATAATTTACGTATATAACACCTCAAGAAAACCCGAATTTCATCTAGGAAACCCTAATTTCACTTAGGGAACCTTCCTACTGTCAAATTAGAAACTGTGGAAAGCATCAAAACAAGAAACGAAGCACCTATTGATATAAAATTTGATCTTGAAAATATCTAAATGACAGTAAAATAGTGTCAAGAGCTTGACCTCAAAGCTTGAGATTTTCAATCAACCTCTTGAGGGGGTAGCACATAGTCCTACCATCATTACACTAAACACCAGGGCATAGTGGGGCATAATTTTTTTTCAAAAACTTGATCTTGAAAAACATAATCTTTGAAACAAAGCAACCAGTACTTTGTATCAAAGAGGGGCCAAATGTAGACATGTAAAATTGACTTAACACCTATCACACACCTTGAAAAACATCGAACAACATAAAAAAAAATCAAACAACATCAAACAACACCAAACATCATTGAACAACATCAAACAACATTAAACATCATCCCAGAACATCTCGTAACATCTCAAAATGACTCAAAATCATCCCGAAACATCTTAGAATGACTCAGAATCATCCCATAACATCTTAGAATGACTCTGAATCATCCCATAACATCTCAGAAATGACTCAAAATCATCTCGTAACATCTTAGAATGACTTGGAATTGTCTCGTAACATCTCAGAATGACTTAGAATCATCCCTTAACATCTCAAAATGACTCAAAATCATCCTGTAACATCTCAAAATGACTCAAAATTTTCTTAGAACATCTCGTAACATGTCATAATCATCCCAGAATGTCTCGAAACCATCCCGAAATAGCTCAAAATCATCTTGTAATGTCTGAGAACATCTCAAAATCACCCCGAAATGACTCAAAATCATCTTATAATGTCTCAAATCATCTCAAAATCATCTCACAACTTTCCCACATCACACCACATCAAAATGACATCAAAAACCCTAATTCCTCTATTAATTGAATAATACATTATTTAATTAATTCACCATTTTCATCATTTCAACCAATTAAATAAATCACATTTATTTAATAAAGTCCTAATCTCAATTTATTTTGTCTCGATTGATTAAATAATGCCAATTATTTAATTATGTCACTAAATCACCTTATTCCCCTAAGTTGATTAAATTATTAAATAATAATTTTATTACGACATTTTCCCTCCAAAATTTGAATAATTAAATCAAACTAATGCAACTTTGTTTGCAAAAGTCAAACTTGATTTGCACGTTCAACTCCAAAAATGATTAATTAATTAAATTAATTTAATTCACATTCCTCACCCACTTTATGATTGAGAAAATTACAATTGCTAACTGAGCAATCTATTTTTTGAACTGAATAATCCAATTTGTTAAATGATCAATCACAATTCCTAATTAAGCCATGACATTCCTAACTAAGCCATCACATTCCTAGATAAGCCATCAAAATCCTAACTGATCAATCTAAATCTATTAACTGATCAATCACATCCCCGATTGGCCAATCTATTTCTAAATCACCCAAATTGTGTAATCAACTTTGCACAATTTTCTCATGTCTCAATCCTCTCAACACATTCCAACCATTGATCTAGATATTCTTCAAAACAATCTTGATCTTCCATTTCAAATTTCATTTTCTATATAACAAACCCCTTTCCTCACAAATGAGGATCGGAGAATCAACATACATTGAGCAATGAAGTGTTGTCAAGAACACCATTGATAGAGATTCACCATTTCTTCGACAAACCAACCAAAACAGTCATTCATCAAGCTATTGCACATGAACTTTGGAGGCTTCACTGTGATAAGAACAACCCAACATCAGGGGAATACACTCCACTACAAGATGGTAACACTAGGTTATTTTGCACATTCATTTTTATAATCATAGATTCATTTATGTGTGTTAAAATAGCTTAGTTTCATTTCGTATGTGTAGGTTTAGATCTTAGATTAATATGTTTAATCTTAGTTTAGATGCTTGGATTTAACATGTTTTGATCCCTCTTTCAGTCTAACATTCTCCTCCTCACACAAGATGAAAATGACATAGTTAATTAAATAGCTAAGATAATTTAATCAATTAAGCGAAAAGAGGATGGGTTTTAGGAGGAAACGATGTTAGTATATATGATCTGAGTGCATGATATCATTCATGATATTTTAAAGTGTCTACACCTCTACCCTTCATCGATCAGATACTTTACTCACTAGTTGGGAAGAAGTAATTCTCATTTCTTATGGTTTCAATGGTTGTAACAAGATTAAATTTCTCCAGAGGACCAAGACAAGATGACATTTACATGTCCTTGGGGGACTTATGCTTACTCTATTTTTCCCTTTGGCTAATGCTCCAACCACCTTTCAAAGAGAAATACTTAGCATATTTTCTAATTATACACATGATTGCATGGAGATATACGTGGATGACTTCACCACTTATGGTGAAAGTTATGAGGAAGCTCTCAATAACCTATTAAAAGTGTTAAAAAGGTGTAAAGAACACAACCTACCACTCAATAATGAGAAGTGTTTTATGATGATGACAAATGGAATAGTATTGGGACACTTTATATCTCACACAGGAATTCAAGTTGATCCACTGCAAATAGAGATAATATCTACTTTACCTATTCCTCAAAAACAAAGAGATGTCAGGAGCTTCCTTGGTCATGCAAGCTACTACAGGTAGTTTATCAAATATTTTAGTAAAATTGTTGCACCCTTATTTGTTTTGTTGAGTAAGGACATTGAGTTTGAATGGACCTCTGAGTGTAAAAAATCCTTTGAAGAACTAAAGAAAGCTTTAACTCAAGCACCAGTGTTGTGAGGGCCTAATTTGACTCTCCCATTTCAGATACATGTAGATGCTTCAGATTTTTCCATTGGAGTAGTCTTGGGTCAGAGGGATGGCAACAAGAATATTCAAGGGGAAAAATTAAACTACACTGTAACAATAAAAGAGATGCTTGTTGTAGTTTATGCTATTAATAGATTTAGAAACTATATTACTGGTTATATAGTGTCTGTCCATACAGATCACACAACAATCAGGTATTTGATGAACAAGCCAATAATGGTAAGATGGCTACTTCTCTTACAAGAATGACATTACCATTATAGAAAAACTTGGTAAATAAAATGTGGTGGAAAATTTCTTATAAAGACTTCCAACACAATCAACTGAAGGAGTGGTGGATGATTCATTTCTTGATGAAAAATTGTTTTCTTTGTGAGTACAAATACCCTGGTATGAAGATATTGCTAATTATTTGGTCACAAGGTAGATTCCACCATATTTTTCCCCAAGAGAGAAAAGGCAGCTGGTTCATAAATATTTTCCTTACTCTTGGATATTTGGTTATCTATTTTATACAAGGCCTAATAACATCATGAGAAGATGATATTTTTGATATCATGAAAGCATGCCATGATGATCCATGTGGAGGTCATTTTACAACAAAGAGAAGAACTTTTAAGATCCTCACAACTGGCTATTATTGACCTACTTTACATAAAGATGTTAAATACACCAAGAGTTGTGATAGGTGTCAGTAGATGGAAAGGCCAACAAAGAGTGATGAGATGCCCTTACAACCTTAGTTAACAAATGGGGTTTAGACATCACTGGTCTAATCTCTCCTACATCCAATAGCAAGGATTGTATCCTTGTTTGCAATGATTACTTGAAAAAATGGGTGGAAGTTAAGACCCTACAGTTTGCTAGAAATGGTAATGTGGCTAAGTTTTTATATGAAGATATCTTTACTAGGTATGGAGTACCTAGAGAAATAGTCACTGACCAAGGGCCCCAATTTACTTCTGATCTAATCACCAAGTTGGTTGAGGAATACCAAATCAAACATAATAAATCAGCTTTTGGATGTTGCGGTTATGTTGCTGATATGTGGTTGTCATTGTTTTCAACACTATTAGCATAAATTTATTTAAGACTGTATATGTCGAGGATATTGAGAAAATTGTAATAAAATAGGTTACGAGTTGTCTGTGCAGCCGTGAAGATCAGTATGATGGAAAGTTCAGTATGTTGATAGTGAGAAGTTGTGGATTAAAGGGTTTGTTTTAAAGCCTATCTAGTTTATCTTTCGAAAGTTTCAGAGGTGTGCATGAAGATTTGAGCAAGTTATGATTTTCTGTGTTTCGACAGTTATTCTGTTACTGTAAATGGTGTTCATGGAAGAAGATAATGTGATTATGGTAATCTGAGTTGTTGTGTATGCTCCTATGATGTTTGTGGATTTTTCTAGATCATGTTCTATCTTTGTTGCACATCTGCATTGATCATTTTTCTTGTGATCCATGATTTCTCTTGCGTGTTCATGTTTTCAATGTTCATGGCTGACAAGGTGAATGTAGCATGTTGTGGATCTTTGAGAAATAATCTTTGAAGGTTTTTTGTGTTTGAGGACATTGTTTTTGGTCTCTACTATGTTGTGGCCAACCTTGGTTGATTCACATTAATAATCTTTATTTTTTTAGGTCGACAATTTGTATTCATTCTATTATTTTGTTGAAGCCGACATGAAGCGATGTAATTCCTTGTTGCGGATATATATAAGTGATTATTTCTTCATTTGGAAGAGTGATAGTGTGAAGTGTGCGAGTGCTATGTGTGAATAAGGTTGAGATCATTTGAAGGCAGAGCAGAGTGTGAAGAAGAGTGAAGAAGTGTTCATGGGCTTAACTGGAACTATAATCAGGCATTAGCAGATGCTACTTTCTCAGTTCAAATTCTTCAGATGGATTTAATCTAAATGTTTCTATAAGACGACAAGTCTTCCTTTGTATTTGAGTAGTGAGCTCTAGGCAGTGTGCCTTAATGCATGTGCATTCCCATTTATTCTTCTTATAATTTTAATAGGGTATAAAATTGTGGACTGATCTCCATTGTGGTTTTTTCCCTAACAGGGTTTCCATGTAAAAAATCTTGGTGTTATGTGTGTTTTTGATGTATTGTTGATTTATTCTTTCATGGTTATTGATCAAATATGTGAATAAGGATTAATAAGATTAATGTTTGAAATTCTATGACAATTGATTCATCCCCCCCTCTTAGTTGTTTGCCCTTGTGTTGCCAACATCAACACCCTATCATCCATAGGCTAATGGTCAACCAGAGGTCACAAATAGGGAGATTAAAAGCATTCTCACCAAGATAGTGCAACTACATAGGAAAGATTAGGTTTCAAGGTTACCTGAAGCATTCTGGGCATATAGGACTACATGGAAAACAACCACTGGGTTTACACCCCGTAAGTTAGTCTATGGAAAGACAATAGCCCTTCTTATTGAGTTTAAATATAAAACATTGAGGACAACAGTTGAATTAGGAATGAATTTAATAGAAGCACAAAAGGAAAGGTTTCATTCTTTGAATGGGTTGGATGAGATAAATATGGAAGTAATACATCATACAAAGGTAGTACAACAACAATGAATGAAGTGGCATGATCAGTACATTAAAACAAAAGAATTCACTGTGGGTGATTGGGCCATGTTATATGTTTCACGGTACAAAGATTTCAAGGGAAAATTCTAGTCTAGATGGCTATGCCCCTATGAGATTAGCGAGGTTTACCCTAGTGGGGTAGTATAATTGCACACCATTCATGCAACCCAATTCTCACTTCTTGTTAGTGGCCACAAAATGATGTTGTATAAAAGGCCATTACAAAAGGATGACTTCATATTTTCACTAATCCAGAAATATGGTGCTTCTAGTGAAACTAACACAACATCTAATGCATAGAGTCCTACTCTAGTAATACATGACATACCCAACACTTCTAGTGGCCCAGGGATTGAGTGACATAGCTCACTCCCTGAGCTTCCTTGGTGCTAACTTTTCATGTTTTTCTTACAAGCACACACCACACATTATAATAATATTCAAGATATCTTCTGAGGGACCTATTATCAATATCCACAAGGGGCTTGATGTCAAAGGAATTTGTAGCTTCACACTTTCAATGTTTAGATTGAGACATGACATTGTAGGTGCCTATAGCAATGTCTGGAAGCCAAAAGAATATTCAACTCACTTGGTGCCATATTTACAGTGAGTCCATTCATATTCATTTCAAATATATTCATGTTCACTATCCATCATTTCATGCAAAATAAAGTGACTTAATTATTTTATTAACCACTCTAATTTCAATTACTTGAGTTGTCACTATTGAAAAATTGAGGTGTTTTCTTAGCTTAATACTCTATAAAAATTTAAGATT
Source organism: Sequoiadendron giganteum (assembly GCA_007115665.2). Lineage (NCBI taxonomy): Eukaryota > Viridiplantae > Streptophyta > Pinopsida > Cupressales > Cupressaceae > Sequoiadendron > Sequoiadendron giganteum. The sequence continues at coordinate 75,512,427 of CM021107.1, read as the reverse complement.
GCTGATCTAAATAAGCTTTTCCTTTTGTTACAAACTGAACCATAACTGAATTAAACTGAATTGAACTGAACTAAACTAAACTTAAATTAACTTAACTTAACTTAACTTAACTTAACTTCAACTTAACTTAACTTAACTTAACTTCAACTGAACTTAACTTAACTTGAACTGAACTTAACTTAACTTAACTTGAACTGAACTGAACTGAACTGAACTTAACTTCAACTGAAATTAACTTAACTTCAACTTAACTTAACTTAACTTCAACTGAACTGAATTGAACTTCAACTAAACTTAAATTGAACTTCAAACCCTATTTTATGGGTACTCAACATGCATAAATCAAAATCCTTATTTTGTAGAAACCTAGGATGCATTTATGAAGTCTACTCAATTTACCAACCGGTTAACTGAACTCAAGGTGAGTGTCACCTCCCATGTGTGTGCCTAAGTGCTCCTATTTTGTAGGAGCTAACTCCAAGGTGTCCCCACATGCTCTTAACATTTAGAATAACTTACAAATGTCAATTAACATGATTAATATTTGGTGAAACAATCATGTTAATTGACATTTGTAAGTTATTGTAAATGTTAAAAGCATGTGGGGACACCTTGGAGTTACCTCTTATAAAATAGGAGCACATGGGAGCTGACACTCACCTTGAGTTTATTTAACTGGTTGGTAAATTGAGTACACTTTAGAAATGCATCCTAGGTTCCTACGAAATAGCGATTTTGATTTATGCATGTTGAGTACCTATAAAATAGGGTTTGAAGTTCAGTTAAAGTTTAGTTGAAGTTCAGTTCAGTTATAGTTCATGTTATTTGTCATGAAACTCAAGTTATTAGCCATGCATTCCAAGTTAACTGAAGTCAACTAGCATTCAACTAAAACTAACTGAATACAACTGAACCATAATTGAACTGAACTAAACTAAACTAAACTTCAACTAAACTTCAACTGAACTTTAACTGAACTTCAAACCCTATTTTATAGATACTCAACATGCATAAATCAAAATCCCTATTTTATAGGAACCTAGGATGCATTTCTAAAGTGTACTCAATTTACCAACTAGTTAACTAAACTCAAGGTGAGTGTCTACTTTTAGTTAACGGATGGAGGATCATGCATGCACATTTTTTTGCATGCATGTCAATTAACATGATTATTTCATCAAATATTAATCCATTCCTAATCCTAGTGTTGTTGAACACATTCCAAGGACTTAGGAGATATGGTGAAATAAATAATGTTTAGGATTGCAATTAAATGGCATCCTATTTCTAACAACCACATCGTCAGCTCATACTTTTCATTTTCGTCCCATCAAATCCACTCGCCACCCATTATTCATTATCTAGTAGTTAATTTTTGTCACATCGAATCAAGGAATAAATATATTCTTTCAGTTTCCACATGCAAAAGACAATTATTTCTACGAGATAGTACTTAAGGTAAGTTGTTATGATTAATCTAGTTTCCTTTACACTTTCATACACTTTTTCATTTAATTCCATGCATGCAAAATATTATATCTTTAATTTTCATCATTATGAATTTATGCCACCTCAAAATCATCAACGTGAAGTGAGGTCACTTCACCAATTAAGTTGGGGGGAGAGTACTCCTTACTCAATATTTTTTGCCAGTCCTTTTGAATCTACCACCCAAAACTAAATTTAATGAGTATTATGACATGCAAAACCCTTAGTCATGTTTTATTTTTTTTGCTATTTCCGCTGCCATTTTCAAAATTGCTAAAACTTGAAACCTTGAGAATTGAATGAGAACTTTAGATTAGTTATACTAGAGCTGAACTTCGAAGGGAATTTGCAATTGCAGTATGGTATAGTAGTAAGGATATATGAGGAAATGGAGGTTTTGAAGTGGTAGAGCATTTTGAAGGTGGTGGGAATATTGAATTGAATATTCTAGAGCCGGATTTGGTATATTGAGTAGAGATAGGAAGAAAGATGGGAGGAGATGTTATAAGAAGAGATCCAATGACTCACCAACAAATTTTGGAGGACACAACAATCATGTCTATCTTCACAAGGGTTGGATGGCTCAATTACTTTCTGAAGTTGACAAAATTTAGTGATAATTTAACAAGAATATTTGCAGAAACCCTTCAATACATTGAAGCAGTGGTAAAGGGAATTTTTGTAGATGCATCTAAAACCACCATTGCACAAGTTACAGAACTACCAAGGACAAGAATAGAATTCCCAACTTGTTCTAATGTAGTTACAACTTGAAAAGAATTTTGTATAAGAGGAGAGGAATTTTATTCCTCATCACAAGGTATGAAAAGGATTTATGTCCACTGGTTGTGGGCAAGATGTGCCTCTTATATTATTAGATATATTACCTTTTGTTGGCACTCTCAAATTTTGCAAATTTGAGATGCTTATTTCAAAATTTTGCTTCTGCACTTTCAGAAGTGCACCTGAACAATTAGTCTCGACTGACCCACTTTGGAGGCTTATATTTTAAAGCTTGTTGATTGTCGTGCAAAACCTAGTTGCAGACATATTCAATTGACCTATGTGAGAAAGCATATCAAATTTTAGATTCTCACGATAAGTTTTGGCAGGGTTTCAAAAAGTGAAGCTGGAAGGTTTTTGCACTGTTCTGCTGTTCGCAGATTGTCAGTTTGCAAAACAGCTTCCTGTTTGAGCTTGGTTTTTGCAACCAGTTCATTGTCGTGTCAAAACAAATGCTGTTCCATATTCTCCATACCTAAGTGATCTTAGATGTCAGTTTGCAGAGCTTCATGATCTGATTTGCTATTTTTAGAATATAGAAACTAAATGTAGTTTGTTTTGTTTTGCAGCTGCATTCTTGACAGCTTTTCTGAGAGGCCAACTTCGACTATCAATAACTTTAGACTGATGATGTTTCAAAGTAATTCCTTCTGCACACGTGCTTAGGGTATTTTAATGTTCCACTGTGTCTGATGGCAGTTTTCTAGGGGTTGATTTGCTATGTTTACAAATTAGCAGTTGGGTGTGTTCTAATTGGTTCAGAACAACTGCTGTTTCAGAAAGGTTCAACTGAGCAACTTCGCCAATTAATATCCGGTTCCTCGTGATCTATTTCTCTGAGCCTTCTTTTGCACTATACTTTTGGATCAAATGACTAAATGGTTGCAAGTTTTTATGGTTTCATGAGGTCGTTTGATTGGTTTCCCAGATTGATTCTTGAGGCAACTTGGCCTGTTTTGACTATTTTGCAAAAGTGATAGAAAACAGTTTTTGATGGCGACCCAGTTCGTTTTTCAACTTTTGATGTATTCAAAAGGCAGTATCAGACCATTTGAACGTAAAATTTTTTTGAAAACGAAAATATTGCAGTCAAGGTTGTGAGGGTAGTATATGGTGATGGATTGACAAGGCAAAGATTATTATCTATTGTCTGCACTAGTGCTTGTCTTTGAAGTTGGATAAGGCATCTGATTACTGTGAGGTGGATATTAAATTTAAATTGCTTGCAAGCATACAACCATGGAGGTTTTTAAAGATTAAGGTTTAAGATGTTTATGTTCCACCTTTCCATTGAGGATTTTGATGGTGTTGCCAAAGGTTGAAGGGAGCCCTGTTTTAAAATGACAATCTCATTCTCAAGAACATTACAATGCAAATGGTGGTGAGATTTGTGTAAAAGGAATGTAGCAAAATTTGGTTGTCTGAATCTTCATGTGTTATCTTTGGGAGTGCCACCATTGCTGCATAACACCTAAATGGAGTTATTGGATATGTTTTAGAAACTCAGCCAAATGCAATGGAGATGAGCTTTGAAACTTTCAATTAGAGCATGGCCAGGGAGCAATCAGGAGCAATCGGGAGCAAGGTAAATGCATCCATTAAGGCATTGAGCCTTGAGGAGGCTCATGCGGCCAGCAATGTAAGCCCACACATGGGGGAAGCCCGCGCCAAGTATGGAATGCCAGGATTGCAGGATATGGCAAAGCGGATTTGTTGAGAGCTTCGAAAATTCCCACAACAAGCATGGAGGAAGCAGGGATGGCGCCATGAAGGGAACTTGCGGCTAGGGTCTAAGGTGAAGACCTGCGAAGGAGTGTGGATGAAATGCAAAAGGAAAGGGGTGCGACCATGCCTGTTGATAGAGCCTGCAGCCTGTGGCATAATGAGGAGCTCGATGGAGGCAAGATGTATGCGGCCAACAACAGGAGACTTTGTGTGAAGGAAAGATTGTGGCCAATGAAGTGGAAGAGGTGGGTGCATGCAGAGGAGGAAGCTTACACTAGAAAAGGATAGAGACCCGTGGGTGAAGAGGCCTGCGCACACCACACAGCCATGGATGGGTGCAACCAGCCAATGAGTTAGACCAAGCCCATACCAACAGAGAATGGAGGCCTGCGTGCGTAGAGGGGAAGACCTGCACCAGGCCGAAGGTAATGCCCACGCCCAAAAAGAAAAGGGAAGACCTGGTGGAGCCCATTGCCAGGTGAGAAGGCCCACACCAATCAAAGATGGAGGATACTCCCACGCCAGTGATGAAGGTCACCAAGGGGTGCATGAGTGGCTAGGTGAGAACAAAGCAAAAAAGAATGGAGAAATCCACACTTGGAGAGCTTGATCCATTGGAGAGACTGTGATAAAGGAGCCGCCATTGCTAGGGATGAGCACGAGAGCTCAACAAAAAATGCAAAATTAGGGCATTTCAACCCATTCTCATGGACCTTGCAGAGCTTGGGTGACTTTGCCAAAAAAGCTCGCGAGGTGTGCAAGATTGCACAGGAGGAGCCCGTTTATAAATTTCAAAAATGTTACATAGTTTGTGGTAAAAAATTAGTGGTGGGCCTCGAGTTTTTTAAAATTTCATGGGTATTTCAAGGTACCTCGGGTAAAACTTAAATGGGATTTTCCGAAAGGCAAGGGAAATAAATTTTTAAAATTATTTTACCAAAGGAGCTTAATGTGAAAACGGGTAAAATATTTTATATTGGGATTATGTTAAAAGCCCATTTTTTAAGGAAAATGAAAGATGAATAACCCATTAAGTTAAATTGTTTTCACTTTTGAAAGTGAATCTTCTCCATACGAGAAAATGTTGTAATGATAAATATAGTGGGTGAGGTGAAATTTTAATCCCGAATGAAGCTCAAATGTTGGGACGAGAAAATACATGAGGAGGTACTTTGTTAAAATGTATTGAGTGTTGGGCATTAAAATTTTAGAATGAGGGGAAAATATTATTTTGTGTAAAGTGCAAGCACAGGTTATAACTTGAAAGATGAATAAAATATTCATTTTAATATTTTATTTGTTGGGAAAGTTGTGAGACTTTTTATATAATGAATTTTATCCACTTTATTGGAAGATATGTGCTGGGAATTAAACTGCAACAAATAAAGAGCAAAAAATAGAAACAGTTTGTGCACGAGAAGTTTTTGAGCAGCTGGATGAAATAATGAGATTCTCCACATGGGCAGATTTTCTGTTGCTAGGCAATCATGAGTAGATGTTGTTTGAGGGAATGTTTGTTGCTGCAAGGAAGAGAAGATATTATTTTCAGTTGATCAATGGGAATGGAGCTGCCATGTGTCTGCAACAGATTCGAATTTAGGGCTTCTTCTATTTCCTCCATTCTTCTATATCTTCTATTATTATGTCTTTGTAAAAGCTCCGAGGGTTCTGAGATTATGTTTTGAGAAGGTCCTAATTTTTTGTATTGGACTGTGTAGATAGAAATTTGTATTTTTTGAGTCATTGTTTGAGTCTGTAAGATGTAATTTTATGAATTCAAGAGAAAATACAGCTAGTTTATGCATTTAATATCATGAAGTGCTTCCAGTTTCATGAATTTCATCAGATTTTCTCCACATTTGTACACTTCCAGTCATGTAAATTCAATAAGACAAAGTGTCTTTGAATTTATCATCTCAAGTTTCATGAGATTGTTTTGCTTGTTCACTGTTCTATTTCAAAGAAATGGTTAAAATGCTTTGAGCAGGTGATTGTGATTTCAGGTGTGCAGAAGGGATTTAATAAGAAGAATCTGATTGATATCAAGAGAAGGATTGTTGGTGCAAGACACTAACAGTTGATGCAAATCATACACAAGTTTAATCCACTAGTTGAAGACTATTTGCTGGAGAATTTGTTTTATGTGTTGGACTCCATGGCCTAGAAGTGGCACTGATCTTTTATGCAGTTTTGTGCATCTCAGAAACAATATTAATTGCAAAATCATTTTAATCTTACTATGTTATTGTGTGTCCTGATTTCCAATGGTTGAGAGAGGGTTGAGTTGTTGAGAATTTAGCCAAATTTAAAGTTGTCAATGCTTCCCTTAGTGTTATTTCATTGGGAATTATCTGCTTTGTAAAACAATGTCAGTGTATGAATGGAATATAGTTTTGAGCATTGTTTAGGTTTACCCACCTTGGTCCTGTAGAGACAAAAGTGTAGGAGATGTCAGTCTTTGACTGAATCTTGTCAGTTGGCCACTAGTCTTTGTTGTTCTTCAATATAGAGGTTGGCTACCTGTTAGAGAGTGTCAAAGTCTAGCTGGGTTTCTATTTTAAACACCAACAGAATGGCGACTCTACTAGGGAGAAATGGAGAAAATTCTGATTGTAGGATCTAGCCTTAAGAGTCATTGCATAGAGTCAAATCATGTGTCATTTTGAATTTGTTCAAGTTTGAAGGATTTCAACCCTGGAGAAGAAAGTGTTGCAGTGAACTTGAACAATTTTGTAATCTGTGGTACTCTGCTAGTGGAAAGGAACTCAGAGAAATAAATTTATATGTAAAGGAACTTCATACTGTTTGAAGTTCAGTCCTCTGTGAAAAGAGGTGGCGACTCTGTTGATAGAACCTGTTAAAAATTTGAAGAAAGTTCCAGATCTACAAATATTACCAGTCAGGAAGACTATTTGCAGCAGTTCAAAAGTTTCCAAGTATTCTTCACTTTTGGTTTTCAAGAACTTGTGTATGAAGACCATATTTGAACTTCTTAGAAGAAACTTTGTTTCCTTATTGAGTGAGTTAGCACTGACAAAGGGAAAGAATAGTAAATTAAGTTTGCACACTTTCATTTGTTGGATCTGTTGAATGTAATTGTAGTTCCATTGAAAGATTATGTTTAGTGCTCAAATACCTGCTAGTTTGGATGGTTAGAATGCATTTGTGTATCTTAGGGGTTTCCATCCATTTGGCTTGTAATTATGCACAATTAGTGAGCCTTAATTTGTAATATCCATGAATCACCAACGCAAAGTAGCTATACAAGTCAATACTTTGGTTCAGCTTGTCAAGAAGTGTCAAAAGTATAATAATCTTCAAGCATCTAATACCCCAAAGTTTAAGAACCCAAGAGTTGATAAGCCTAGGTTCAGTCCTGAATGGAATGATGTATTTGAAAGAGGACTTAAAGAAATGGATGAAAGACACCAAATGTTTCAACAAGCCTAGTCAAGAGACCATCAAACTGTGTCTACTTGTGAAGTCATTGTACCCATTGTCAATTCCTTTGATCCATTGTATGCTCAGTTAGATTTGTCATTGGTTGATTATGAAACTGAAAGTATGTCAGATCAAATTTATAAGGAGATGCCTAGATTTGATGGGTATACTGTATGTGAAGGAGATGCACATGTTCAAAGTTTTTCTAGCTTCATGGAGAAACATTCATTCAAAGATCAAGATATGTGGATAATATTTTTTGTCAGATCTCTTGAAGCACGAGCTCGAGGTTGGTATCTAAGCTTTCCTGAGAAGTCATTTCCTTGTTGGGATGAATTAGTGGCTACTTATAGAGAAGAATTTGCAAGAGATCCCTCAGACCTTGTCGTGAGGTTAAAGCAGATCAAGAAACAAAATGAGGAGTCAAGTATTGATTTCAGTCATAGATTTGCTGTTTCTTTGTCACTAATCCCCAAAAATTTTAGACCTAGAACTTCTGATTGTATCCATATTTATTTTGAAGCTTATGAAGAAGGATCTAGTGCATTGTTAAAAGATTTTGAAATACTGAGCATGCAGATGGCTTACACAGTTTTAGATAATTTGGAGAAACAAAGGAATAAGTATGTTCAAAGTTTGTTGTCTTCAGTAAGGGGCAAACATGCTGATGGAATCAGCAATGGTGTGAAAATGATCAAATGTTTTCAGACAAGTGCATACTTGAGAAGATAGAAGATGAGAAGAATGCATTATCAGATGATGAGGAAGTTGTTAATGAACAACTTATAGAAGAAATGTACCCAACTGCAAATCAGCAGTTGAGTCTTCTGAGCCAAGAACCTGAAGAAGAATATGAGTTGGATTTACTCTTTGAAGAAGAGATATGTGATCAGCAATATGATGATACAATTAATCAACTCAAGCCTACATGTGTTGAGTATAGCAATGATGCAATTCTGCATAGTGAGACAAGGGGGTTTGCTGATTCAGAGAATACTTTTGAGAACATTAGTGCATCAGCTGCAAGTGACAGAGTGTGTGATGAATTCTGGTTTGAAAAACAAGCCATAAGCAGTTGTAATGAGGAAACCATTTTTGGTTTTCAGTTTGATAAAGAAGATGTTTATAATTATCCTCAAGAGGATGTAAGTGACAAGTTCAGTGATGATACCCAATCTGATGTTGAAATGCAGAGTGATGTGGATTGCTGTTTTGACAACCAAGAAGAAAGTAAGAAGGGAGAAGTGGACAATTTATTTACTATGATTGGTTATGACTTTTCTTGTGATAATGTTGTCAGCAACTCTGCCTCCTATGACTGGGGAGATCCAGTTTATGATCAGCCCATTGAATTCTCAGAGTTTGAAGATGATGATACTTTGATATGCCCTGATTTGCAATTTGATATTGCATCCAATTCAAGTGAAGGTAAAGAAGAGGAAGTGGTTGAAATAATAGATCAAAATAGTGATATATTGAGTTGTGAACAAATTTCAGATTTGTTGACCACGAGATATCATGAATGTGCACATGAAGACAACTCTCAGTTGTTGTGTGCGGCCCCTATTGACTTTGAGAATGGTGATGACCTTCAAGATGCAAGGTATGATGCAAGCGAATCTGATTCTCTTTCCAATGAACAAAAAACTAATTGTGATGATGCACTGAATGATGAGTATGAAGATATGGACACTAATGTAAGTTCAAAAATCTCTTTTGATGAGTTTCAAGCAGTAGATGACCATGAGGTTTACATATCCAATGAGCCAAATCTTGAAGATTTTAATGCAGATTTGAAGAAGTCTTTGTTTGATGAGCCGAGTAATGAGCCTAGACATGAGTTTTTTCATATGGATGTTAATGCTGATTTCAATGAGAAATCAGATCATTCTTCTGAACCAGAATTGCTTGTTGAGCAAGCTTGTGAAATTGAAGAGGTTGATACCTTATGTTCAGAGGATGACTATATGATTACAGATGATGATGAGTCAGAAATCCCTGATGACTGTCAATACCAACATGATAAAGAATAGTTACAAAGTGCACTAACCCGTGAGTGTATTTGTTTGCGTACACTTGGAGATGGTTTGCATGATGAGCAAGATCTTTTGGTAAGTTCTTGTGATAATTTTAAGTCTGATATGCAAACTAATAATCAGTTTGAGTTTAACAATTCCAGCCACAAGGTAGAATGTGAGTGCTATTTTTGTCAGCTGGAAGAGGTTTTCATAAAATGTGGCGATGTGAACAACATTGAGACAAGTTGTTTTCAGCTTGAGAATGATTTAAGTGATTTATGTGATTAGTTGTTGCCACATAATAATCAACATTTTGAAAGTATGTCTGACTTTTAGATGCAAAGTGATTGTGAACATATTGATGATGTTGTGAATGATTGTCTGTTAGAAGGTACCAACATGTTTTATCAGGTGGATGGTTGTGATCAAGCTATGCTTTCAAATGGTCTTGATCCCCATTTTCAAATACTACAACTTAATACTAAATCAGAGAATGAAGAAAGTAACAGTGATGTGACATATCTAATTTGGTTTCCACTTGATGACAGAGCTAAATAGAGAGCAAGTTCACATTTGCACGAGGGTAGTTTTGTATTATTGTTTGCAAATATGTAGTCACCTGTGTTGTTGTGGTTTGATAGAGGCAAGCATAAGTTGAGGGAGATCAACTCTTTCTACAGAATTGTGTTTGGCAGAGGTAGAAGTTGATTCCCATTTTTCATTTGGTGACCTGGGGTCATCAAATGAAGTTGAAAAAACAAGGTTGAATAAAGGGGAGTAGTTTGAGGACACCTGATGGACTCAACTTTTGGTCTACTCTCCAGAGATCTGGAATCTTGCTATCCCATAGGAGGCATACATCCCCAGTTCGAGCCACTATTGGCACTCTCAAATTTTGCAAATTTGAGATGCCTATTTCAAAAATTTTCTTTTGCACTTTTAGAAGTGCACCTGAATAATCAGTCCCGTCTGACTCACTATGGAGGCTTATATTTTAAAGCCTGTTGATTGTCGTGCAAAACCCGGTTGTAGACATATTCAATTGACCTATGTGAGCAGGCATATCAAATTTTAGATTCTCACGATAAGTTTTGGCAGGGTTTCAAAAAGTGAAATTGGAAGGTTTTTGCACTGTTCTGTTGTTCGCAGATTGTCAGTTTGCAAAACAGCTTCCTGTTTGAGCTTGGTTTTCGCAACCAGTTCACTGTCGTGTCAAAAAAAATGTTATTCCATATTCTCCATACCTAAGTGATCTTAGATGTCAATTTGTAAAGCTTCATGATCTGATTTGCTATTTTGAGCAAATCGAAACCAAATGTAGTTTGTTCTGTTTTGCAATTGCATTCTTGACAGCTTTTTTGAGAGGCCAATTTCGACCGTCAATAACTTTTGGCCAGTGATGTTTCAAAGTAATTCCTTCTGCACACGTGCTCAGGGTATCTTAAATGTTCCACCATGTCTGATGGTAGTTTGTTAGGAGTTGATTTTCTATGTTTACAAATTAGCAGTCGGGTGTGTTCTAATTGGTTCAGAACAACTGCTGTTTCAGAAAGGTTAAACTGAGCAACTTCGTCGATTAATATCCGGTTCCTCGTGATCTGTTTCTCTGAGCCATCTTTTGCACTATACTTTTGGATCAAATGAATAAATTCTTGCAAGTTTTTATGGTTTCATGAGGTCGTTTGATTGGTTTCCCAGATTGATTCATGAGGCAACTTGGCATGTTTTGACTATTTTGCAAAAGTGATAGAAAACAGTTTTTTATGGCGACCGAGTTCGTTTTTCAACTTCTGAAGTATTCAAAAGGCGGTATTAGACCGTTTGAGGGTAAAACTTGTTTGAAAACAATTTTTTTTTTAGCCGGACCCACATGGGGCCCAACAGGCTTCACATAGTTGTGGAATTCTTCAAAGAAAATATTGCAGTCAAGGTTGTGAGGGCAGTATATGGTGATGGATTGACAAGGCAAAGATTATTATCTATTCTTTGCACTAGTGCTTGTCTCTGAAGTTGGAGAATGCATCTGATTACTGTGAGGTGGATATTGAATTTAAATTTCTTGCAAGCATACAACCATGGAGGTTTTTTAAAGATTAAGGTTTAAGATGTTTATGTTCCACCTTTCCATTGAGGAGTTTGATGGTGTTGCCAAAGGTTGAAGGGAGCCCTGTTTTAAAATGACAATCTCATTCTCAAGAACATTACAATGCAAATGGTGGTGAGATTTGTGTAAAAGGAATGTAGCAAAATTTGGTTGTTTGAATCTTCATGTGTTATCTTTGGGAGTGCCACCATTGCTGCATAACACCTAAATGGAGTTATTGAATATGTTTTAGAAACTCAGCCAAATGCAATGGAGATGCACTTTGAAACTTTCAATTAGAGCATGGCCAGGGAGCAATCGGGAGCAATCGGGAGCAAGGTAAATGCATCCATTAAGGCATTGAGCCTTGAGGAGGCTCATGCGGCCAGCAATGGAAGCCCACACATGGGGGAAGGCCACGCCAAGTATGGAATGCCAGGATTGTAGGATATGGCAAAGCGGATTTGTTGAGAGCTTCAGAAATTTTGACAACAAGCATGGAAGTAGCAGGGATGGCACCATGAAGGGAGCTTGTGGCCAGGGTCTAAGGTGAAGACCTACGGAGGCTTGTGGAGGCAATGCAAAAGGCAAGGGGTGCGGCCATGCCTGTTGACAGAGCCTGCAGCCTGTGGCATAATGAGGAGCTCGATGGAGGCAAGATGTATGTGGCCAACAACAAGAGACTTTGTGTGAAGGAAAGCTCACGACCAATGAAGTGGAAGAGGTGGGCGCATGCAGAGGAGGAAGCTTATGCCAGAAAAGGACAGAGACCCGCGGGTGAAGAGGCCCTCACACACCACACAACCATGGATGGGTGTAGCCAGCCAGTGAGGGAGACCAAGCCCATACCAGTAGAGAATGGAGGCCCGCATGCAGAGAGGGGAAGACCTGCACCAGGCCGAAGGTAATGCTCACACCTAGGAAGAAAAGAGAAGACCTGGTGGAGCCCGTTGCCAGGTGAGAAGGCCCGCACCAGTCAAAGATGGAGGAGACTCCCGCGTCAGTGATGAAGGTCACCAAGGGGTGCGTGAGTGGCCAGGTGAGAACAGAGCAAACATGAATGGAGAAATCCACGCTTGGAGAGCTTGATCCATTAGAGAGATTGTGATAAAGGAGTCGCCATTGCCAAGTATGAGCACAAGAGCTCAACAAAAAATTTAAAATTAGGGCATTTCAACCCATTCTCGTGGACCTCGCAGAGCTTGGGTGACTTTGCCAAAAAAGCTTGCGAGGTGTGCAAGATTGCACGGGAGGAGCCTGTTTAGAAATTTCAAAAATGTTACATTAGTTTGTGGTAAAAAATGAGTGGTGGGCCTCGAGTTTTTTAAAATGTCACGGGTATTTCAAGGTACCTCAGGTAAAACTTAAATGGGATTTTTTGAAAGGCAAGGGAAATAAATTTTTAAAATTATTTTACCAAAGGAGCTTAATGTGAAAACGGGTAAAATATTTTATATTGGGATTATGTTAAAAGCCCATTTTTTAAGGAAAATGAAAGATGAATAACCCATTAAGTTAAATTGTTTTCACTTTTGAAAGTGAATCTTCTCCATACGAGAAAATGTTGTAATGATAAATATAGTGGGTGAGGTGAAATTTTAATCCCGAACGAAGCTCAAATGTTGGGACGAGAAAATACATGAGGAGGTACTTTGTTAAAATGTATTGAGTGTTGGGCATTAAAATTTTACAATGAGGGGAGAATATTATTTTGTGTAAAGTGGAAGCACAGGTAATAACTTGAAAGATGAATAAAATATTCATTTTAATAATTTATTTGTTGGGAAATTTGTGAGACTTTTTATAAAATGAATTTTATTCACTTTATTGGAAGATATGTGCTGGGAATTAAACTGCAGCAAATAAAGAGCAGAAAATAGAAAGAGTTTGTGCACGGGAAGTTTTTGAGCAGCTCGATGAAATAATGAGATTCTCCACATGGGCAGATTTTATGTTGCTAGGCAATCATGAGTAGATGTTGTTTGAGGGAACGTTTGTTGCTGCAAGGAAGAGAAGATATTATTTTCAGTTGATCAACGAGAATGGAGCTGACATGTGTCTGCAACAGATTCAAATTTAGGGCTTCTTCTATTTCCTCCATTCTTCTATATCTTCTATTATTCTCTCTTTGTAAAAGCTCTGAGGGTTCTTAGAAGATCCTAATTTTTTGTATTGGACTGTGTAGATAGAAATTTGTATTTTCTGAGTCATTGTTTGAGTCTGTAAGCTGTAATTTTATGAATTCAAGAGCAAATACAACCAGTTTATGCATTTAATATCATGAAGTGCTTCCACTTTCATGAATGGCATCAGATTGTCTCCACATTTGTACACTTTCAGTCATGTAAATTCAATAATACAAAGTGTCTTTGAATTTATCATCTCAAGTTTCATGAGATTGTTTTGCTTGTTCACTGTTCTATTTCAAAGAAATGATTAAAATGCTTTGAGCAGGTGATTGTGATTTCAGGTGTGCAGAAGGGATTTAATAAGAAGAATCTGATTGATATCAAGAGAAGGATTGTTGGTGCAAGACACTAACAGTTGATGCAAAGTTTCAACAAGTTTAATCCACTGGTTGAAGATTGTTTGCTGGAGAATTCATTTTATGTGTTTGACTCCATGGCCCAGAAGAGGCACTAATCTTTTATGCAGTTTTGTGCATCTAGGAAACAATATTAATTACAAAATCATTTTAATCTTACTGTGTTATTGTGTGTCCTACTTTCCAATGGCTAAGAGAGGGTTGAGCTGCTGAGAATTTAGCCAAATTTATAGTTGTCAATGCTTCCCTTAGTGTTATTTCATTGGGAATTATCTGCTTTGTAAAACAATGTCAGTGTATGGATGGAATATAGTTTTGAGCATTCTTTAGATTTACCCACCTTGGTCCTGCAAAGCCAAAAGTGTAGGAGATGTCAGTCTTTGACTGAATCTTGTCAGTTGGCCACTAGTCTTTGTTGTTCTTCAATATAGAGGTTGGCTACCTGTTAGAGAGTGTTAAGTCTAGCTGGGTTGCTATTTTAAACACCAACACCTGTGATGGTAGATAAAATTTTTTGTATACGGGTCATTTTAAATTGTTAAGTCATCTCAGGCATAAGAAGGTAGTTAATGTACAAAATTTTCTCTATAACTTGTTGAAATGAATGGCCTTAGAATATTAGAAAAATTAATGTGATACTTCCCTTTATCATCATTGCTTAGTTACCTTATTGATAAAAAAGGAGTTTGAAAATCCAATACACACAAGTGAGGTGGGCATATTTCAAGGCAAAAGAATGCAAAGACATTAATAGTTTTCTACAAGCACCCGTAGTGCCTGAGGATGTAGAAAACAAAAATGAGCCCGAAGATGAAACTGAAGAGGAAAACCCTCATGTTTTTCTTGTGGCCTCACCTACCTTTAGCCAAGGTGAGCATGAAGAACCCATGAAGCTAGAGTCTAGGCAAACCATGATTGAGGAATTACCTTCTTTTTCTAAGTCAAGAAAATCTACAAGTTGGAGGGGCAGTGTATCTACCTCCTCTACGCCCTCGAAACTAGAAGAAGATATTTCAAAGAAACATAGGGATACTCAAAAGTAGAAAAAGGAGGAAGTTCCTAAGAAGAAAAAGAGTGTTAAAAAGGGAAAGAGGAAAATTAAAGAAGAAGTATTAACACCTAGATGCTCTAGTAGGCTCAGGAACCAAAGTGCTACAAAAGAAAATGTAGAAACAAACTTCAAGAAGAACAACACCAAAAAGAGAAACCTCAAGAAAATGTCACATTTGTAGAAACTAACTCTGAATTGGAGAGAAATGCTCCTGGTAATGAGAATTCACCAATAAGGAAGATAAGGTATGTAGAGACCACTTCTAATTCTGAATTAGAAGATATATTTGATGCCAAAAAATTTTGAACAAATTTTTTTCCCACTCCTAGAGATTATGAAGAGAGTAATGAATAGTTTGAGAATGTAGAGGAAACTTACATTAAAGACAAGGATGTAAGAAAGGAACTCCAGGAGTTACTGGACAAAATTGAGCACTTGGAAGAATTGGTACAAAATTATGAGTAGAGTGAAAAGGAAAGAGAGGTAAAAATGGAGATGGGGGAGAAATTGCTGCTATATGGTCATGGCACTAAACTTGATGTATTGGAAAAATTGGTTGTTACTAGTATAGGGGATAAAGAATTGGAAGTGCCAGATAAGAGACCCCCTCCTCTTAAAAATCCTAATTATCATACAACCTACTCACTTGGATACCAATTGTGGAAAGTAATTGATAAGTTTTCAAAGGAAAAAAAAAAATGGAGAAAGGAAAAGGAAAAGTATGAATAGGAATTGGAAAAGAGGGATATGGAACTGGATAAAACAACAGTTTGGTTGGAGGAGATAGCAGATAAGACTGGAAAAATAGTCAGGTGTAGGCATCTAATGAGAACTTATGCATTTTTCCTACAAGAATTTTTTTTATGTTTTCAATTTAGTAGATTAGTTAACAAGCATTCAATTGGCATGAGTCAAACCTCTAAGTTTCTTGAAGATTTTGTTACTTCAACACTTGAAGACCAAGATCAACTATGTGAATTTTATTTACACAACTATGTGATCCCTGATGAAACAGAATGGGACCCCCTTAATCTTTGTGGGGGGTCTTCAGATCAGGGCACTTGCCTCTTACTACAAAAATGAATAGCTTAGGGGTAAGATTATGGAGGAATATGAAGAGAAAGAAAAATCTATTAAACTTCCAATCAGGAGAGAGGCTAAGGATCCAGATACAATAATTGATGAATGGATGAGACTCCTTACACACAAGGGAGTAGGAAAGAAGATCATGAAGCTCAGGGAGGTAGACTATGACTTGATGAAAATGTTAGTTGTGGGATTAGGACAACAGTGTTTTAAATATGTGCAATACAAATGGAAAAAATTGACACCTGAACTGTAAAAGAAGGATCCAAATTTCATGCATAATTTCATTGCTATGCTTCAGAGGGATTATACTTATATGGTAAACGATATCAACCAGGTAATTCATTGGATTCCACTCACTTTTCATCCATCGATTCTCATTTATTCGATTCCACATTGGATATGGGAGAAAAGTGATGAGTTTGAGAGAGCATGAGCCATCTAGACGAGGCAACTTTTAGAAAATCAAGGTTTTTATTTGAGGAAAATTCAAGGTGTTATCACAGTTATGGACCTACAAAAAATTTCTCAGCAGTACAATCAAGATCCCTAATTTTTTTCTTGGGGATAAGAAAAAAGCTAGTTGGGGGGAGTGATAGGTCCAGATAATGGTCTAGTTTCTGTTGTTTTTATACCTGTTTTAAGATACTTTTAAACATTTTCTCCAGACAATGTTCCTACATTATGCTATCCTTTTATACCCATTATGTAGACTTGAACCTTAATTATGATGATGAAATTATGGTTATAATATATTAGTATTATATGGTTTATATGAATGAATGTATAGAATGTTGATGGAAAGCTATGGATTAATTTTGATATTTATCCTCATGTACATGTTTTGCGGAATTAACTTATTTGCAGCTCAAAAGGAACCATAGCGCAATAGTTGTGGAGTGAACCCATATCAAAAGGGATGATTAGACACTGAAGCAGGGGAAGCTCTAGATTAAGTTGAACGTGGTGGTCGTTGATCAAAGGATCTTAATGAAGATTGGACGTGTGTTATTATGACTAGTTTAATAAATGCTAAAGAGGAGATTTCCTTCACCGATAAAATTTTGATAAGTGGTTATCTATTTGCATACAGTTCTATTTTGATAGAGTTCTAGTTTTGATAGGATTTCTCTTTCCTTTTTAGTTATAGATTGAATAATTCCAATCTTAATTCCATGCTCTATTATCTAGGAGTGGAGTTAACAATTTCAGTTAGTTGTTGCTTTTAATAATGATTCCCTCAGCCTGTATATAGTTGTTGGTTAAATATGTAGGATAGTTAGTTAGTTTTTATCAATTTTATGTTGTAGTTACTTTCAATCTCAAGACATGAAAAATATCCCAAATGGTTGAGTCTAATCTATGGAAAGATCTTTGGTAATCTTTTACAAATATGAAATGAATGGAGTTAATCTTATGGGATGCTTAGAATCTATTAGTTATATTGTATTCAATTAAGTGGGAACGATTACTTGAGCAAGAAACTGAAGGTATTGTTCTTCAATTCATCTTTTAGTTATTTTTTTTTTCTTACTAGCTATTATTAGTTTATCATTATTCACGAATCATATGCAAGTTAATTGAAGTTTCATTTCTTGCTTATTATGAATGAATGTTGTGAATATGCATATGCATGATTATTCATAGCACTTTGGAGGATAGATTAATTGAGTCATTAGGTACTTCCACTGGTGGGGCTTCAACTAGGTATGTCAAAATGGGAAAAAAATGAAGGTTTTGTTTTAGTGAAATCTCGTAATAAGGGAAGATGCCAAAAAAGAAACCTTAGGGATAGGCAAGATGATGCCACTTTTAATTGGTTTGAGGCCTTATAAGACTTTGATCAACAAATAGATTTTCCTAATAAGGTTATAAATGATAATACTTTCTTGGAGGAGCATTTGGCCTCCAAAGAGGAAGGGTGTGGTAATAATTTAGTGGAGACGGGTGCCAAGTTATTGATTGTTTTTGGGCATATCACAGAGTCTTCTAGTTTATCGGTTATTGTAGTGGATAATGAGGTGGGTGCTCGTCCAACCATTGATTGTTTAGATTTGCAACCAGTTGTAGAGGCTTAAGATACTGGTAAGGGCAATAAGGTCCCCTCTACATTGGGATTACACTAGAAGAATTTCAAGAAGGGGAAATTAGAGAAGTCCTCCAAGGTAGGGAGGAATAAATACCAAGATAAGATTAAGTTAATGGGTGAGAATTTGATGGAGTCGGGTTTAGTTAAGCCTCTTTACTCTCATTTTTCTAACCTCCAAAAATGATTCTTCTCTCTTGGAATGTGAGGGGGTTGAACAACATCCCTTAACAAAAGACTATTCAAGAAATGATCAAGACCCATCCCCCTAATGTTATGTTTATTCAAGAAACTAAGTTGTCAATGGAGGGTATGGTCAAGGTAACCTCCAAGCTTTGGTGGTATGGTTGAAGTGTTAGTGCATTGGGGCATAGGGAAGTGTTGGTGGGTGATGAGTCTAGTTTTTGGGCTAGTTATGGGTAAAATATCTTGTTTATTTGTTAAAGTTACCATGGACCTTGATGTTACATGCTGACACTTTTATGTAGTTTCTCTCAAAACATAAGACATTTGGGTTTAATTTTATTTCTGCCAGTTCTAATGACATTTACCTATTATGTGGACTATCTATATTAATCTTGTATGTGTTTAATTAATGTTCTTTAAAGGTGGTTATAGCTATGCAATTATTATGTGTATTGACATTACCATGTAAACATGATTGAAAATGCTAAGTTGAGGAACGCAGCCACCAGCTGGTCATGCAGAGGAAGCGCGTGAAGGTCAATTGAGGACGATGGTAGGAGATTCCCATGTCAGCCACATGTAACCACCTTATGACGATCTTGAATGACATTAAGAAATGTTGGAATTAACGCTATGGTTGAGTCCACATTTGGGCATGCATGTCTGAACAGATTCCCCTACATCTATAACTGTTCTTCCACTCTCTTTTATTTGCTTTACCTAAATTGCATCCTCTTAGTTAGTGGGAGTTGACTGCCCTATTTAGTTGGTATAAATAAGGTTCAAATCCTCCTTCTTAAGGAGTCGATCACCAAGTTATTGTACAAGCTGATAATACTATTAGACATACTCTTTTGTATTTGCACTTTCCAATGAATGAAATAAGATTCTGAGTTGAGTATGTAAGTTTAATCTAAGTTTGCATTAGTTTTAGAGGATACTCATCCAAGGGGGCCCACTTGGTGAGTAATACATTCCTTTAGTTTAGATAGATTAGTATTAGCTTTTGTTTATTACTTAGTTAAGAATCTGGTACTAACTGTTCCTATAGCCACTAGAATCTCATTCTGTGACTATTCCTACAGCCAAAGCAAGCAGAGTAGTTTCTTGTTTGCTACTCAAATTTTCATTTCTGTTATGCATGTTTAGTTTGAGTTTTATTGTTGAGTGATGTTCAAAATTTTCTTTATTTCTTTCCATGCAATTTACCTTTAGCATTAGTCTCTCTTAGTTGTAGAATGAAAATGACTACTTTGAAGTTCCTAGTGCACATATTGTGCTAACCCATTTCAAGTTCAAGTCCTTGGGTTGACAATTTAAATTTACCTTCATGATGGTTAAGATGGCTATTTAGATTAGATGTCCAATCTTTAAATCATGGCTGTAAACGCTTAGTTGTTGAAATCATTGTAGGAGGCCAAAAATTTTAGCACCGTTGTCGAGGATGGTGTCAAACTAGGGAGTCCTCTGGAGTCATTGCTAGTTTTTTTTGTTGTAGTATTTTTGGAGTTTGCTTTTGGTGTTAGAGTTATGATCCACTATTTTCCCACCCATTCTTTGTGTGAGTTGGCTGATATTGAGTTGATACTGCATGCATAGAAGAAGAAGAAATGCTTATAGGAGATTCCTTCCTAATCATCCAGAGCCATTTCAACTAGTAGAGCTTCCAAATCTTCCTAGAAATGATGAAGAAGAAGAGCCACACTCCTTTACTGATATATTTCCTAACTTGACCAATTCTGAAGTTTCCCTTGAAGATCAAAATCCAGTTGAAGAACCTTTTATTCTGGAATTCCATCAAGCAGGCATGGCTGATGCAAATGGAGACATGCCTAACAAGCATAACCAACCAACTTTTCCTTTTCCCATTGTTGAATGAAATGAAGTAGATAACCTCAAGAATATCCCTGCTTCACTCCTTCCTAAGTTTTATGGAATTCTCATAGAAGATCTTGATACATTCTTGTTTGATTTTGATATACTCTGCAAAATTTATGACTATACCACTGATGCCCACAGACTTAATCTATTTCCTACCACTTTGAAAGAAGTTGCATTAAGATGGTTTATGGGCCTTGGCAAAAAAACCGTGGCAACCTGGGAAGATATGAAGAAAAATTTCCTTGAAAAATATAAGGAGTGTTGAAGGGGCAGTGACATGAGAGGACGTGATATTTTTAGAATGCAGCAAAAGGAAGATGAGAGCCTAAAAGATTTCATTTCAAGGTTTTTGTTTTTCCTACAAAATCTCCACACCATACACTCAATGAAGACTCAAAAAAGTTTCTTTTTCTGAGAGGAATTAGTGAAAGCTACACTAATGCCTTGGACCTGATGGCTGGAGGAGATATGACTCAAGTCCCTTGTGAGGATATCAAGAAGATATGCCAGAACTATTCTAGGGCAACTTCAAAGAAAGGAAGAGCTTATCAATCCTCTATGGGTAAGTCATCCAACAGTGGTCTCAAGGATGGAGATTACTAATTTGTTGGAAAATTTTAAGTAGGATATCATAAAAAATCTAGCTACTTAGTTGGATACACTACAAGATAAGAAGAAACATGAGGAGGTAGAGACAATGTTGAAAAAATATTTACCTCATTGTAGATATAAGAAGGACTACAAATGCAAGGTGATAGCTAATATTGACAACAAGCAGATTCCACCTATTTTTAAAATGATTCAGACTCAAGAAGACCAAGTCTACTTTGTTGCATAGAAAATACCATGGGCTTCAAGACAAGGTATGCCACCAGATCAACTATCTTTTTCTGGGCCATATTTTAATTCTTATTAATTTGGTAACCAGTGGAATCCCCCCTATCCATCCAACTATGGAGGATACCCACCATAGTCTTTGGGTAACCCTCCAAATGATCGGGACACTTATCAAAATTCCTCACCTCAGTGGTAGAAACCTCAAGGGAATTGGAAGCAATTTCAAGGACCTTGGAAACCACCTCCAAGAAATTGGCAGCAAATATCTCAATGGAGAGGTGGTTAACAATGGACAAACCAGAAAACCAACTACATGCAACCACCTTCTCAACCCCAACAACCTGCTATAATTCCTCTTACTAATCCAAGTTCAAATGTTCCCAAACCTACTCAATTACCAACCCAACCCACACCAAACCCGAATAATAAACCATAACAATGGCCTGTATATTTAGCTGATCCAAATCAATTTCTTGCATATGCTATGAGTTTAAGTGACATTCGTCTGCATTCAAAAACTACCTTGCAAGTTCCTTTCACCCCCATTATCACTGAGCTTCTTATGGAAGAGCAAGAATAATCTCTGACTGATCCCATTTAGCCTTGTGCACCTAAAAATCCTAAACCAGTTCCAACCAAGAAAAAAACACAAGAACCACCATTCCCCTAGAGATTGGAAGTTGCCAAACAAAAAGAAGATGAGGAAACCACTTTTGATATTCAAGAAACATGCCTTAGGAAGCCGGGTAGGAAAAATAAAGACCCAAATATAGTTCATGTAGTGGGGAAACTTGCTGACATCATGCTCTGAAAAGTAACTATCCCCAAATACAATGATGTAGGTAGTCTAGTGGTTGAAGTTATTAGAAATGGGATAAACATAAAGAATTTTTTGATTGAATTGGGTGCAACAATCAATCTGATGACTAAAGACATCTTGCAACAACTAAATATTGCAAGAATGAGATCCACTCCTACTATTCTGTAGCTTGCTGATAGTTCCACTGTTAAGCCTGATGGCATAGTAGAAGACCTTGTGGCAATTCTAGACTCTTGGGAGTATCCAACTAACTTCATGATTCTTTCTCCCAAAGCTACACTTGGTGGGTATCCCATTATCCTTGGTAGGCCATGGTTAGCAACTGTAGATGCTTATATTGGATGTCAGTCTAGTGACATGACCATTTCTGCTGGCAACAACACCAAAAAGCTTGTTGTTTATCCTCCTGCTCAACCATCCCATGATGAAGATAATTTTGTATGGCCACATGTTGGTGAAGAGGCCGAAGAAGTTAACTCTGTGGCATAGCTCATGATTCTAGGAAGAAGTCCTTTCTTGCAGCTTCAAGATGAAGATGAAGTGTTATCTAATATCATTCAAAACCATTTTCAGATAGAAGAGACACCAGCCACTCATGCGTTTGGTTCTGAAGACCTTGTGCAAACAATTTTGACATTTTTTATTGATCTTCCTACAACCATTGTCTCTACAGACAAACTTTCTGCGACCACTCTTCCTGCAACCACCATCTCTGCAGACAGAATTACTGCAACCACTCTTCCAACAAATAGACTTCCTCCAACAATAGGTATGTTTCACACAATTCCACTACATGAACTTAAGGTACCATGTATTAATGAATCAGAAATGATAGAGTTAGTTACACAAGTATAGGTGTCTGAAGGAAAATATCTGAATATCAATAGTAAATTGAGTGAGGGACAACAATTGACATTGGCAAATTTGCTAAAATCCCATCAAAATGATTTTTCCTAGGATTATCATGATATGAAGGGACTAGATCCAAAGCTCTGCACTCATAGGATATATATCAAAGATGATTGTACACCTGTAAGTTAGCCACAAAGGAGAATCAACCCTGCAGTAAGAGAAATTGTCAAAACAAAACTGCAAAGTTACTAGATGCAAGATTTATCTACCCTATTTTGGATAGCCAATGGGTGTCTCCATTAGTGATTGTGCCCAAGAAATAAGGAAAATGGTGAGTTTGTGTTGAATATAGGGAGCTCAATGCTGCTACTAAGAAGGACCATTTTCCCTTTCCTTTTGTAGATCAAGGCCTAGACTCTCTTGCAGGAAAGCAATACTTTTCTTTTCTTGATGGATTCAGTAGCTACAATCAGATTCAAATTGCACTAGAAGACTAGGAGAAGAAAAAATTCACATGTCCATGGGGGACATATGCCTATTCAATACTTCCCTTTGGGTTATGCAATGCACCTGCAAATTTTCAGAGAGCAGTCATCAACATATTTTCAGACATCTCCCTTGACTGCATGGAAATCTATATGGATGATTTTACCACCTATGGTGTTGATTTTGATGAAGCATTGGAAAATTTGGAGAAAATCCTATAGAGATGTGAAGACAAAAATCTACCTCTAAACAGTGAGAAATGCTTCATGATGATGCAAGAAGGTGTAGTCCTTGGTGACTACATGTCACACCATGGTATCCAAGTTGACCTTGCAAAAATTGAGGTAATTGCTAATCTGCCTATACCTGCAAAACAAAAGGATGTTAGGATTTTCATCAAATATTTTAGCAAAATAGAAGCACCACTTTATAGTCTCCTGACTAAATATGCCGAGTTCCAATGGATAGAAGGCTATGATAAAGAATTTTCTAATTTAAAGAAATCCCTGACTCATGCTCCTGTACTTAAGGGACCTAATTGAAAAATTTCATTCCAAATCCATACAGATGCTTCAGATTATTCCATAGGAGTAGTCCTTGGATAGAAAGAAGGAGCCATTGAAAATTCTATATATTTTGTCAGCAAAAATTTGTAGGGAGCTGAATTCAAGTACACAATAATAGAGAAATAAATGCTAGCAGTAATCTATTCCCTGAACAAATTTAGACACTATATAACAGGTTACCAGATATTTTTGCACACTGATCATGCAACCATTAGATATCTCATGAATAAACCCTTGATCTCAGGAACGTTAGCCTGATGGTTGTTGCTGCTCCAGGAGTTTGATATAACTATTGTGGACAAACCAGGGAAGGTCAATGTTGTTGTAGATTTTCTTTCAAGGCTGACCACATCTGCAAACAATCAAGCCATAGATGATTCCTTTCCTTATGAGAATCTATTCTCCATTAGTGTGTAGATACCTTGGTATGATGACATAGCTAATTACCTTGTAACATGGAGAGTTCCCCCTCACTTCTCTCCAAAAGAGAGAAGAGTGTTGATTGAAAATATGTGTGAGGGAAGATGAGACCTATGATATTCTACATGCATGCCATGATGAACCATGTGGAGGACACTTTGTAGTCAAGAGGACAACAATGAAATTTTTGAACATAGGATACTATTGGCCTACACTCCACAAAGATGTAGGGGGATATACAAGGAAATGTGATAGATGCCAAAGGATGGGTAGGCCAACAAAGTCAGATGAGATTCCACTCTATCCCCAAGTTTTAGTCACTCCCTTTGACAAGTGGCGATTGGATTTTGTGGGACCCATTGATCCCCCATTAAATGGTAAGTCTTATATTTTGGTATGCACTGATTATGTAACTAAGTGGGTAGAAGTCAAAGCCATGAAACATGCAAGAGACAACAAAGTTGCATAGTTTCTTTATGAAGAAATTTTTACATGGTATGGAGTACCTAGAGAAATAGTAACTGATCAAGGAGCTCAGTTTACCTCAACACTTGTAACAACACTAGTTAATCAGTATAACATAAGGCACAAAAATTCCACTCCTTATCACCCTCAAGCAAATGGATAGATTGAGGTGACAAAAAGAGAGATTGAGGCCATCCTAACCAAAATGGTGAATATTCACAAAAAGAATTGGGCAAAAAGATTATCAAAAGCAGTTTGGGCTTACATAACCACATGGAAGACAACTATACACTTTACACCATTTGAGCTACTATATGGGAAGACAACCATGATGCCCATTGAATTAGAGCACAAGACTCTAAGAACTGTAGTTGAATTGGGGATGAAAATTTATGAGGCATAAAAAGAAAGGATCATGCAGCTGAATGCATTAGATGAGATGAGGAAATCATCCTTGCACCATACTGAAGTTGTGTAGAGTCAAAGAGTCAAATGGCATGATAAATTTATCAAAGAAAAAAAATTTCAACCAGGTGATTGTGCATTGCTTTATGACTCACAGTATCAGGATAATGCAGGAAACTTGCAAACAAGGTGGCTAGGGCCATATGAAGTTGTTGAAGTATTTCCCAATGGAGCTATGCAACTCACTACCATTGACCCTATCAGATTCAAATTACTAGTAAATGGGCACTGTCTTAGATTGTATCACAAGCCAACTTCTAAAGAAGAGTTCCTATAGAAGTTCATCCAACATGCAACCCCCGAGCACAATTCCTGTAGCCGAGGAGTTCCTACAATTGAAGGCAATGGACCTTGTGTCCTTCATTTTGGATAACTAAGGTACGTACTTGTCATAATAAAGACTTCTACTTTTGTAGAAGTCCATTTCTTCACCCATCCACCCATCCATCCATCCATACCACCTTTCTCTCTCTTCCATCACTTCATTCCACCTCACACCATTCCACTTCATCATCATTAATTGCTCAATTATTTCTTAAAAGGAAAGCAGTACTTTCTCCACGGTCGTTGCAATGAATTCTCTATGCAATCATGTTTGTACACACTTAGGTATGTGCACATTAATTGCATTTTCAATGATCTTTTAGAGCATTTCATTTAATCATTGTACGTTCATATGGACGCTCACATAACTTTTACGACCCCCTATCAAATCACTATTGCCATATTGCATGTGTGGACACATGTCCAAATTGAGGTTGGGGGAAGGGGTAAGAAAGATGTGAATATATTGCCACATGTCAGACCATGATTGTTTGCATCAACAAATCTTACTGAGCTGATTTGAAATTTCAAAGAAAAGATGGCTCATATATGTGATGTGACATTAAACTACTGCTGCCATTTCCTTTCATCATAACTCCCTTTTTATTACCATTTCTTGCCATTATAAACCCTATCATAATCTTGAAATGCAAATGGTAATTGCTAAAAATAGAGTAAAGGAAAAATTTAGTCGAAAATTCAGCTAGTAGGTGAGCAGGAAGGAATTTTCCTATAGACGAGAGTTACAGGAGGAAATTTTACAGAGTAATAGATTGATTATAGACAATGGGAGGTGGAATTATTTTAAATGAGCCCTCAGTTCATGATACTTTGTTGCAAGATGCACAATGCCTGGCCAAATTTTGAAATTGTGGTTGGTTGGATTATTTTCTTAAACTGGATGGTTTTGACGAAGGTATTACATTGGAGTTTGCCCAAAAATTTTCAAATGGAAAAGCCATAGTAAAAGGGCTAGAGGTCGCAGCAACCGAGGAAAAAATTGAAGAAGTTTCAAGATTACCAGCTGATGGTGAGCCTTACCCTATTTCTAAGGATGCTAGGTCAGCTAGGGCTATATTCATGATACATGGTGACCCTCCAATGACTATTGATAAACAGGGTCCTAAAATACTCTCTACCCGATCCATGGAAGCAGGAAGCCATATACATTATCAGATATATCACTTGTGAGGGTCGATTGTCGAACTTGCATTCGATGCATTTCAAATTATTGAGTCATATGAGGCACAGGAGGAGGATGAATGTGACCAATGTATTTTACAACCTTCTCTCCATCATGGAAACACAAACTTAGAAAGGTAGGGACAACTCTATATCCCCCCATTGTCTAACTAAATTGTTGGTTGTAAAATCTCTGCATGATGCCACACCTAGAATGACGTGGGAGGATTTTGTAAAAGTTGATCAATATAGACCTGAATAGTTGCAACCTAGGGTTTCACCTTAGACACATAGGTCTAGCAGAAAATTGAGCATGGCTGAAGACACCCCTGATGCTTCAACCTCTGGTGCTGACTTTAGTGTGAATCCTCCTACTGAAGAAAAGACTATAGATGTTAGTTCCTCTGATATTGAGCATGAAAAAGAAAATTCTCCATCAAATTCTAATGATGATGATGTTCCACTTGAAACAATAATAAGAACTAGGGCACAAAAGAGGGAAGAAAAAGCAAGGAAAGGAAAAAAAAACCTATGCAAAAGAGGCACCAAGTCCTAAGAAAAGAAAGGATAGCTCTATTCATCCTGCAGCCAAAGAAAAACATAAGAGTCCTCTCAAGAAAGAAAATCCGACTATTGATATGCCTTCATAGAAAAACCCTAAGCTTGGTAGGACATCGTGTGAAAGCACTGAAGCTCCAATGGAGAAGGAAAATGTAGAAGAAGAAAATATATTCGATTAGGCAACAAAAATGACCCTTGTAGATCTTGCTACCAATGTAGAAGAGGTTGAGATTCAATAACATGAAGAAAGTAAAGAGTTCCTGTAGTAAAATGAGGGAATAGATCAAGATTTCTTGTAGCAACTGCAAGAACGAAAAGAAGAGGCCTTGTAGCAAGAGGAAGAAAGAGAAATTGTACCTCTACAGCCTGAACCAGTGGGACATCCTGAATCTATGCAGATAGTTCTATATGGGGAGCAACTCGTCCACAAAAATCTTGGTAGGAATCCATAACCCTCCTGATTTTTCAGTGCAAACAACAATTTTAGATTTGTGGAAAGAAATACAAAGAAGAGAGGAGGAATGGAAAGAGGAAAAAAAATATTGAAAAGGGAAATCCAAGAGAGAGATGAGATTATTGAAGAAAAGAATGAAGAGATTGTCTTTCTGAAGGAGAGGGTGAGCGAAATTGCAACCTTGGTGCTACAAATCTTGGAATGCAGAACCCCTCCAAGGGTTTATTCTCTGCACCTAAAAGAGAAGTATCTCTCCTTTAAGTTGTCAAGAATTATCTCAGGTTTGATCCCCTCCATTAAGACTCCTAAATTTTTCAATGCTTATAGAATTACCTCCTTTGAGATGAAAAATTTACTATGTGAATTTTATTTACACAATTTTGCTATAGAAAAAGACCGAGACTAGAACCCACTGCTTTATGTGGGGGACATCCAATTGAGAGCATTCATGTTTTGGGTTCAAAATGAGATTAGTTGGGGTGAACAATATAATTCTTATAACAGAAAGGAATCCAATACTCCCTTAGCCATTAGAGCCGAATTAGGAAACCCCAAGGACATTTACACATAATGGAATAGAATGATTTTAAGGCTGAGCTATGGTAGCAGGATTATGCCTTGGATTAAGGTAGTCTACAGTGAGTATGAGGTGAAAACAACAAAAAAAGAGGACCCTATGAGAAGATACCTATCCCAGAGATAGAACCTGTTAACTAATGAACTAAAACAAGCTGAACCACATTCCATCCACAACTATGCTGCTGCAATCAAAAGAATTGAAAGGTATATCCAGATTGGGAGAATGAAGGGGCGAGATTGGCTTCCCTTAACTTTTCAGCTGCCTACCCTCATGTGGCATGTATCAAATTTCAAATTCTTCTAGTATGAAATTGTTGAGGAACAACAAAGATGGAGGAGACTTGATAAGTTGGGAGGATTCTACTGGAACCCTAATTCACCCACAATAGACACTGATGTTGGACAGTTATTAGTTGTAGACTTCAGAGCCTTGACCAAGCAAAAGCATAAATCTTCCCCTGCTGGAGGACCAACAAAATGTTAGGTTGGGGGGAGTGATGAGTCTTGTTTTTGGGCTAGTTATGGGTAGAATCTCTTGTTTATTTGTTGAAGTTACCATGGACCTTGATATTAGATGCTGACACTTTTATATAGTTTCTCTCAAAACATAAGACATTTGGGTTTAATTTCATTTATGACAGTTCTAATGGCATTTACCTATTATGTGGACTATCTATATTAATCTTGCATGTGGTTAATGAATGTTACTTAAAGATGGTTATAGCTATGCAATTATTATAAGTATTGAAATTTCCATGCAGACATGATTGAAAATGCTAAGTTGAGGAACATAGCCGCCAACTGGTCATCTAGAGGAAGCGCATGAAGGTCAACTGAGGATGATGGCAGGAGATTCCCATGTCAGTCACATGTAACCACCTTATGTCAATCTTTAATGACATTGAGCAATGCGAGTGTTACCATAATGGTTGAGTGCATGTTTGGGCATGCATGTTTAAATAGATTCCCTTGCATGTGCAACCACTCTTCCACTCTCTTTTCTCTGCTTTCCCTAAATGGTGTCCTCTTAGTTAGTGGGAGTTGACTGCCCTATTTAGTTGGTATAAATAAGGTTCAGATCCTCCTTCTTAAGGAGTCAATCACCAAGTTAAGCTGAGAATATTATCAGACATACTCTTTTGTATTTGCACTTTCCAATGAATGAAATAAGATTCTAAGTTGAGTATCTAAGTTTAATCTAAGTTTGCATTAGTTTTAGAGGATACTCATAGAAGGGGGCCCACTTGGTGAGTAATGTGTTCCTTTAGTTTAGATAGATTAATATTAGCTTTTTTTTAGTACTTAGTTAAGAATCTGGAACTAACTGTTCTTGTAGCCACTATAATCTCATTCTGTGGTTGTTCCTATAGCCAAAGCGGGCATAGTAGTTTCCTGTTTGCTTCTTAGATTTTCATTTATGTTATGCATGTTCAGTTTGAGTTTTATTGTTGAGTGATCTTCAAAATTTTATTTATTTCTTTCCATGTAATTTACCTTCAACATTAGTCTCTCTTAGTTGTAGAATGAAAATGACTACTTTGAAGTTCCTAGTGCACATACTATGCTGACCCATTTCAAGTTCACGTCCCTAGGATGACAATTTAAATGTACCTTCATGATGGTTAAGATGGCTATTCGGGTCAGATGTCCAATCTCCGAATCAAGGTTGTAGGGGGCCAATAGTGGGATTTCATGTCTTTGGGACAAGAAAAATTTCTCCCCTCTATGGTAAATTATGGATAGGCATTCCTTGTCCATGGTTGCTTCAAGTTGACTCTAGATAAATCCTGTTGTTCTTTAATGTCTACGCTCCAATCGATTTGGTTGGTAAAATTTTCTTATAGTATCATATAAGGTATGTGTGATCTTTATCTCCTCTATTTTCCTTGGTTGTGATTGGTGATTTTAATGTTATCCTCAGTCTTGATGAAAAGAGAGGAGGGTTGGATCATCTAGAGTCTTCTTTGTTAGTATTTAGAAATAATATAGCTCTATTGAATTTGATTAATATAAAGCCTCTCAATGGTATGTTCACCTAGAGTAATAGGAGGTGTGGGGTGAATTCTATCTCTTATAGGTTGGACAGGTTCTTGGTCTCTAGTTTCTGGATAAGCAATCAGTGGATCTCCAGTTCGGAAATTCTTGAGTGGATCATTATAAAACTTAACTAAGCCACCTTCAAACTTCTCGATCTTAACAAAATTAATCTTATCACCTGTTATTTGATTTGATCATCCACTATCAATGATCATGTTGTTCTTCTCCTCTCTAAAATGAAAATAAATCATCATTGCTCCATCGATGTTATGACATGCTTCCGAGGAACTTTCCTTCATACATCTCTCAAATTCATCATCTTCATCATCTAGATAATAAAATTCATCATATTCATCATATTCATCATCATATTCATCATCTAGATAATAAAATTCATCATATTCATCATATTCATCATCTAGATAATAAAATTCATCATCAGATATACTAGCATCTTCCTTAACATAATAAATTCTCCTAATTGAGTCCAACAAGGTTCAGTGTTAATCTTGAAATGATCAAATTCTTGGTTTTTCCCCAAACCCAAGGCTCGAAAACATAGAGCTAACTTATAAATGGGAATTCCCTTGAATGTATGAAGATTGAATATGGATTCTTATGATAATTTTACCCCTCACATTTCTCCTCTTTTCCTGATGAATGTCACTATTGCAGGTATTAACAAATGTTTGATTCAGGGGAGGAACTTGTTGTTGAAGAGGTACCAAAGGAGACAAATACCAAGAAACTAAAACTAGAAAATATTCCCCTCACCATGAACTACAAATTTAAAGGGAATCTAGTGCCATCTAAATTTGGGTTTGAGGTCATGAAAATCACTGACACCCTGATTGGCCATATTGACTTGAAGCAATTTTATGATGATACCTTTTCAGAAGATGCTACCCCAAGGGATAAAAAGATTATAGATTTTGGGTTGGCACATGTGGCCACATTTCCTATAGCAGTACAATGCCCAAAGTTCATACTAGTTGTTGCACAAGCATATAATCCAACTCAAAGAAAGTGCATTGATTCATTGGGAAATGAAATCATAGACTTAACCCCCAAGAATTATAAGATTGGTGTTTGATCCTCCTCCTCACCCTAATCTTAAAATCATTTCTAAAGATGATGCACTGGCATGATGGAAAGAAGATGAAGAAGGAAATAAGAAATATATCAACAAGAGGTGACTTAAAACATAAAAATAATTGGTAAAGAAAATACCACCTAAGCCCAAAAGATCTGATTTATTTGAAGATATAGGGGATATCATCACATTATTGTCTAGGGAATTTGGGAAGGAGGATTCCCATGCATTTGAGAATTGGATGTTCCCATTTATCCAAATAATTCTAGGTGGACAACATCATTTGGATTGGGGATAGTTAATCTCTGAAAATATTCATAATCAGATGATCAAAGTAAAGGAAACCAAGACATTTTACATGTCTTCCTATGTAATCTACTATGTTGCATGAATGGGAAGGTTTCCAGGGTTGACTAATATAGAAGCACTTGAAGAAGGTCCAGGATAAAATAAGGTATGAGAACATTATGATTAGCTGGAGCTAAAGGAATTAGAAAGGCATTTCAAAAGAGTGAATGATGCATTTCTAAAAGTAGTCATCAACCGGCTTACAGGTGATGCTAGCTTCATATTGTCAAGGGAAACCATGGAGTTTATTGAAGAGTGGGGAATTCAGTTTATCCAATATCCCAAATCCACTTATATTAGATAGTTTGACTTTGACAAGCATGCTTTCAAGTTACCAAGTTGTTGTAGTGATAGATGGTTTTTGATGGAATTTTCTTGGCAAGTAGTAGAAGTAAATGCCAAGTTTTCAGATAAACATAAAGTAGGCTACCACATATTCCCTATTCAATTGGGATTTTATTCTTGTTCCTCTACCATAGCAGCTAAATAAGATACAAAATAATTTGTCTTTAAAATTGAAAATTTGTACTTCAAGGAAGAATTTTGATCCAAAGGGGAAAATGAACAGTTTGTATGCTTCCCTATTTCCCTTTCATGAGCCACTCCTTGAGGATTTTTGAGATAATTTGTAGGATGAGTTTGAAGTGAGAAGAAAAATATATGAAAGATTGACCATCCCACAAATGAAGTATTTTGGAGTTAAAGAGGATATACCAGAGGGTGTTCCAAATGATGGGATTATTCTTGATCCTCAGCATGAAATTGATCAAGTGGCTACTAAAGATTTGGATCCCATTAATTGGATGGAGAAATAAGAGACAAATATAAATAAAATTTCACAAGTAGTCACTGAGAGGAGCTTAAAGTGGATTAATCTTTGTATCAATCAGCCAAGGGTTAAGGTCTCAAGGAAGAAGAAAGATTCTAGCAGTGAGCCCACTTCTTTAATTGAAACAGGGCAACACAAAAGATTGAAAAAGGGTGCACTAAAAATGGAAGAGCTTGCCCCAACTATTGAGAAGATCATGAAGGCTTTCCAGAAGGCTACTGCTACATATGAATTTTCTTCTACTGGAGTAGTGGTAGGGTTGAGTGTCCAACCAATTTATACAATGTACCTAACAATAGAATCCACTCAAGAGGTTACTACTATTGCACCACCATTGGACACCAAAATAATTGAAGAAGCTCCATCTATTGTTCCTTCCACTTCAAAAGCTGCATTAGGTCAAGAAGAAAGGGTCCAAGTTATTGATATAACAAAATCACCTGTCCCCTTAGACTTTGAGAAAACTCCACTTCGTGAGGAAGGTAAAAGGGGAAGATCAAGAATATTTCAGATGAAGAGGTTGAGGTAGAGGATACTGAGTTCGAGGAGGGAAACCTTTGGAATGAAGTAGAAATTAATGATGTTCTAATAGAGAAGTAGCATAAAGAAATATTGGGAAGTACTCAAAGAAAAGTTGTTGAGGAGATGGCTCGAGAAGAAGAAGAAGAGAAAAAGAAAGAAGAAGCTCAGATAAAGGAGCTTGAACAAAAATAAAGGGATGAAATAGAGGCTATATAAAAGGAGTCTGAGATAAAGAAGATGGAAGAAATAAAGGCTCAAAATGAGAAGATTGAAAAAGAAAGGTTGCTGAAAGAAAATGAGGCATTGAAAGAACAAGGGAGAATGGAGATGGGAAGGTCTAAGTAGTAAACGGTGGTAACAAATTCTCTAAATACTCAACAAATGATAGCTCTGCCAAGTTCCCCAAGCACTCCTACATGGTTAAGGCTAAACTTGGAGAAAAGGCAGAAAGTTCAAGCTCAACCAATGATCAAGGATGATATGGTGAAAGAGGTAGATAAATTAAAACCCAAGAAGAAACCTAGAGCTAGTCACTCCACGAAGCTTACTAATGATGGGGACTTGGTGGTGGATATTGCAACTCCAACAACTGATAAGGATGATAGGGAGTTGCAAGCCTCAGATTACAAAATTAGAACTATCAATTTGGGTAAGGAGATGAGGACTCAACAAATGAATCTTATTGATATTGTAGCCAACTCAACAAAGTCAAAAATGATCAAGGACAAGAAGGCCAAGGATGAGCTCAAAGCTCAGGTAGGGCGGATGAGAATATTTTTGAAGGAACTCACCACTTCTACTTCTGAACCACCAACATAATTAGAATTCCCAGTATTAATGAACCATAAAGAATTTGATGAGTTGAGTGAGATGAAAAGAAAAGCTCAGATGATGGATAAATGGGCTGACATTCTTAAGAAGGAGATAGAGGAGATTTTTACTACAGGCTCTAAGTTTTATAATAAGGTAA
Organism: Sequoiadendron giganteum; assembly: GCA_007115665.2. Classification (NCBI taxonomy): domain Eukaryota; kingdom Viridiplantae; phylum Streptophyta; class Pinopsida; order Cupressales; family Cupressaceae; genus Sequoiadendron; species Sequoiadendron giganteum. The sequence goes on along the minus strand of CM021107.1, from coordinate 75,478,244 downwards.
GTGAGTTGATTAAGTCTCTATAACAATATACTCTGAAGCTGGGGGCGAAAGAAGATAAGTACGAGAACTATATGCAAAAATTGAGAATTATAAACAAGCTGCCCAAGTGGGACATAATTCAACATGGTATCTTGGAGGATCAAGACTTGAGCATTATTGATAAGTCTATGAACATATTAATCTTCTAATCATAAATCCTTATGGCCATCTTGAAGCATAATGAAAATCTTTCCATAGTTAAAAAATTTGAAAGATAACTTGCCTTTATATTTTTTAGTGTCCTTTTTCAACTTCCTTACAAATTTTGCTTCTAACTCATCAAATTCATCTAGTTCTGATTGCTCATTCTTCTCTATTTTTTCAACTTTAAGAGAAGTTTCCTTTTTTACATCACTTGGACCAAAATCTCTTAATTCAAAAGTAGTTAATGTACCAAACAATTAATCTCTAGAATAATTATTCAAATTATGAAAACTTCCTCAATAGCAGAAACTTTATGGCTATAAGATTTAGTAAAAGTTCTTAGTACCTTCTTTACCACCTCATCTTCATCTAGATTTCCACCAAGACATCTAATAGAATTGAAAAATTCGTCCACTCTATGCATGTAGCTTGTAATATCTTCATCTTCTATAATCCTTAGGTTTTCAAACATGATCTTCAAATTTCGTATTGTTTCTTGCTTGACCTTATGATCTCCTTCATAGGTACTTTCCAACTTTTTATAGATTTCACCAGTAGTTTTAAGACTCATAAATTTCACAAGTTTTGAATTAGAAAGACCACTCAAAAGAGAATACCTTTATTTTCCATTGTTCTCATATTCCTTGATTTCATCATTAGTACTCAAAACATTTGTATGCATTGTATATCTATCTTCAATAGACTTCCAAACTCTAAATACCAAAGAAATAAGAAAACCTTCCATCCTAGTCTTCCAGAATGCATAATCAAATCCATCAAATAGAGAAGCCTCATTCTTGTGTGTCATCCCAAATCTACCTCAAGCGGATAATATTTCTTCCAAGGAACCTTGCTTTGATACCAATTGTTCAATGCATAAGAAAATTGAGAGGGGGGTGAATCAGTTGTACATTAAAACATCAAAACCTTCATTAACATTCAAAATTGCATTAGTCCCAAAACCCTTGACAACCATTAAACCCTTATCATGCAAATTATAAGAATGTAAACATGAGAAATAGTAATGCAAACACATCCAAACATATGAGATAGGGATAAATTTAAGAAATCCCCCCCCCTCAACAAAGGTGTAAAATCCTGGCGAATCTTTCCTTTAATTTGAAAAAAATATTAATTTTCACTAGAGAATCTTATGCACATTATTAAAAAATTTGTAAAATCCTGGCGAATCTTAATGAATAATTGGTAAAAAAAATAATCACATTGGCGAATCCTAGTGAATAATCAGTAAAATGATTAATTACAATGGCGAATCTCTCCTTTAAAAATTTGCATAGTTGGTTGGCGCAGTTCCCCCATACATTTTTTATTTTTTTAATATTGAAGTAGAGGCCCAGGGGCGGCAGCCACCAACGGGGTCGAGGGGGCAGAGCCCCCTTGTGGGGGTCGAGGGGGCAATACCCCCTCACAGGGTCCAGGGAAAACGGCCCCGACGCACTCCTGCCCCTCACCACCAAGCATAAATTCACTATTGAAAATGCATTGGAGCACACATGGATGAAGTGCTTTATAAAAAATCTCACTTAAAAATTAAGACTCAATGAAACTTGAAAATTCTACCGTCGATTAGCTTTTAAATCAGACGGCTGCAGTGCAAGTTCATTCCATGAGTGAATATCGGCGTGAGTGAAAATCATCGGTGAGACACTTAGGGATGCCCTGTCGATACAACGATTTTATATGCACTTAGTGAATTCCATGACTTTATATGCATGTGCCTTTTAAAAAGGTTGTTGAGTCCCGAAATTTGTTCTGGGCCACATGATTGAATCTAATCGTGTGGCCCAAAATAAATTTTGGGCCTCAATAACCTTTTTAAAAGGCACGTGTAAATAAAGTCACGGAATTCGCTTGTAGCCATTTGATTGAAAAGATAATCGATGGCAATAAATAATAAACCTATTCAAGGCTAAAATATCCCTAAAATGAAATGGTAAACTATTATTAGTGGCGATATTTCCCAAAAATTAATTGTAAGAATATAAAATTATTAGCGAATATAAGTAATATTTGTATTTATTGTATAAACTACTGGCGAATCAGTTCTGATGACGCATCGTTTGAAAATAAATACATTGGCGAATTAATCGAAACAAATTTATTTTTTTTGTAAAAACCTGGCGATTCGACATCCTTTCTAGCTTGTATTATTCGCCATTTTTGGAAGTCCCGATTTCAAAAATTTGCTAATTGACGAAGATTAGCCACTAAAGTTTTCCCTGATATGAGAACACCATATTTTCATGGAAAACCCAAGAAGGAAAAAACCACAATGAGGATTAGCTCACAATATAAAGTAATTGCAACACAAAATACAATAGGCTCACTACCGGAGGACTCACTACCGGAGGAATCACTACCAATGGCTCACTACCAGATTAGAAAGAAGAAGAAAGAAGATTGTTACAATGATAAATCCATCTCAGAGAAACAAGAAAGTTCCACCACTGCTTCACCAAAACATTCAAAATCTCTTTGTAGAAAGTAGAAACCTTCAACTGATTGCTTCTAATAGCCTTAGGCATTAAAGCTCACACCGCATTTCACACTTTTGCACTTCACATCTCAACACTTCGCATTACACACTTTCCTCATATTTCCTTCATCAAATCATCACTCATATATACCATCCTCAAACTTGAAAACAATTCACAAGATCAACTATGCAACTCAAATGTGCAAATTCAAATTTGGTTGGTACCAAAACATTTTCATAGTGGAAAGGAATGAAGGTGGACCATAAAAAACCTTAAATCAAACCCAAATACACACATACATGTCATGTCACACTTCTAGAAACATCAAAGAACATTCACAATTAATGTAAACACCCAAGGTCAGTTGAACCTATGTTAACATGAAAAAATTAAGTACGCAATTAATTTGATCCAAAGATGACTTATGAATCACACACAACATTTAAACATAATTTGGAATATTACATCAACACTCTAAATTCCAAAAAATATTTCACATCATACACCAAAAGAAAATATTCATTCTACACATCCAGTCGACCTTTCACACATTGCAACACCTGAAGAACACATTCATTTTGCACAACCAACTAACCTTTCACACATTACAACACCTGAATCCAACCTTTCAGAGCACCAAAACTCAAACAACTCAGACTGAAGATAAATACAAGAAATATAAGCACACTTCCAGATTTGCAAGACTACAAACCAAACTATGGAGAAATGCAGACAAACACCATATCTCCCAGACAACATTGCTTACATAGTTTACACACTGGTGAACACAATTTTTTATGAATAGTGATCCAAAACCTACAACTCTAGATATAAAACCTATAAAATCCTCTAAGAAACATATATGAATTACACAAGTAGATCTGTTGGTGTTTTAATTTTCCTACAAAGGCTTCATAATTCTTGAAGAGGTTGCCAACATCCATATTCAAGAATTCACGAAGTTAGTGGCCAACTGACAAGATTCAGTCAAAGAGTGAGATCTCCTACACTTTTGGCTCTGTGAAACCAAGGAGGGTGTTCCTATATGTGTTCATAAAAATGCTTCATGCCTCAAGAACACTTCTATGCACATATGCATTCCTATCAATGCAACTAGATAGCATCTACCCGGGTTTTGGCAAACCAAAGAATAAGAACAACTATCTAAAGCTAGGAAAGCAAATTTAATATAAGATTTGTATCTAGAGAGATAAAATTTTATTTTTTAAAATTTTCAGACTATGAACCTTCAAATTTAGAACTACCATTTTGTACTTTAAAAAGGATCTTGAATGAACTAACCAGTTCCTCATCCAACTAGGCCGGAGTCACATAAAACATAACCTTGATATTATTGAACTTATCATTATAATGCCTTACATTATAAGATTTTACATTATTCAAAATAGTACTCCTTAGGAAATCCTAAGCACATTATCACAGACCTATAGCTCCTTTTCAAGAATTTGATTAACTCATTAAGTTAGAGCAGAGAAATGAATTACACATTCAAATATACCATTGAAAGTGAGTGAAGTAACCATTGATAAATCCATTCACAATCTGTCATACGTATGCAAAAGAGAAATTGTCTTAAATTTTTTAGATTTTTTTTATATCAGTAATTACAACAAGCATAGTATGCTTATCTTATGCACATACCCGACCTAGAATGATTTCCTAGCTACAACCTTCTAGACACTACAATATAGTCCTAACTATACACAGTCTAAACTTCGGGACTCAAAAATCCGACCATAACAATGAGCCTTCAAATATCCTTTATAGATTAGGAGAGAAACAAGCATCAGGCTCAATTGTCCATTTCAAAAATGAATTTCATCCCAACCAAACGAAACTCAGATTACATTTCAAAATTCCTCATCATCAAATGTAACCATATTACGAATAGAGGAATAAAAAATAGTTACACCCCTATAACCAGCCAAATAGAATAAAAAACACTGCATCACCCATGCACACATCCACATTTGACCCGAACCGCGAAACAACATCAAAAAGAAAAAAACATAACCCCAACAACTACATTTTCTTGCACCACGGGTAACCACACGACCTTGATACATGCAATCACTCCTGGTCCTCGCTTCAGTATGAAGCGAGACCATTACCTTACTTTTGATTGTACCAACACTAGACCCAACAACATCACATGATGCCAACACAAAAATTGGAGGAACTACGAGGACCTCCTTGTCCACTCCCATGAGCTCAGTCAGGGCCATGAGGTAACTACGGTAGTCTAAATTAGTTTTAGACCCTTCACCACCAGAGCCTAAAGAGATCTCAATGGGTGACCTGCAATGTCTAGACCTCTTGTCAACCCTTTCAACAACTGTCCCAGAAGCACTAGGAATAGTTTGTTTCTCCTCTTGCTACAAATTATCTGCACCCATCCTTGCGCTTCGTCATATCGAGGAAACAAGAACCACTGACTTATCCATCCAATTTGTAATCTCAAACTCAACAAGAAAATCAATCACCCATAAACAAACACTCAAAAATGCAATGATGCTAATGAGTGATTAGCAAGCATTTATCGAGCAAGCTGGTGTAGAGAACATTAATTGCTCCAATTGCAGTATGAGCAAGCGAGCGATTAGTGGCTGACATTGCCACCATAGAATAATTCCAAGCTCATGGAAAATGGTGTATGACCCATCATGATTATCGGGTGAATATTGCTCGCATGCAAGGAAATTAGGAGGAGATCCACTGAAAGACATGTGCCATTAATGAATATCACTTGTAGAGCACAAATAATCCTCACATGGATGGATTAGAAATTTTGAATTTAGACCGTCGATTGGAAAATACCTGGCATGTTGGACGACTCAGATCGAGGCAAAGATCATTGAAGAACCCACATCACTACTTGGAAAACCCGACAGCCAATCACACACCTCACAGTTAGAGATCCACAAACTAGCAGTGGGTCCCATCCAAGCACCTTGTACCACAGAGCCAGGCAACATGTCACCAACTCGCACACCTCGCGACACTTTCAAAAAAATTAATTCAATTGTGCGAGGCCGGTGAGGGACGATCATCATTAATCCCTATCATTAAACAGCCGCCATTGAAATGACATCCACTTGTCACTGATGGTGCATCAGGATAGGCCCCAACCCACTATACTCAATAGATGGTGGAATCTTGCATACCTCACAACACTTTAGTGACATCAGCAAGAAAACTTGTGAGGTCTATGAGGAATGGTCCAGATCTGAATCCCTTGATCCGATGGCCCGCCAATTTGCATAAGGAAAAGTTATTTATAACAGTGGGGCCGACTAGGAGAATGGGAAAAGACCCTCAAAGGCACAAATTTTGTAGGCCAAAGTCTAAGCATTGGGAAAAGTCCACCCATTTTAGGCAAAATAATTTTAACACCTAAACATGGAGAAATAACCGATAGGTCAGGTGAAGGGGCCGGTAACAACACGAAAGACAAGGCTCAATCATATGACTTAAGAAACCGGTAACCCCCAATAATAGGTCAATAAAAAAACATAACATAAGGTTTTAATTAGTAAAATCAATTTTAACATGGGTAACAAAAACCCTAAACCCTAAACATTAGACCCCCAATCACAAAAGATGAACATACATGCCCAAAACCAAGCAAAATTTTGACAAATTTTAAAAATTCCGTCAGTAGCTCCGACTGGGGATGTATGCCCCCCTGTGGGCATAGCAAGAACCTAGATCTCTAGGGAGTAGACCAGACATTGAATCAAATAGGTTCCCTGAAAATGCTCCATCATGCTATCATTAGAAACTTTCTTTACATCCAACTTGGTGACCCTAGGCCCCCAAACAAGGGAAACCAAAATTTTCCCCTATCAAAAACAAAATTCTCTGCTACTTGGAGTAGACCAAATCTACAAATTTTTCCCCTTAGTTCCCATATGCTATTTAAGTAATCAACATGCCCCAAAGCATCATAATGTTTTCCAATATTTCTATCCATTCCATCAGTCAACAATCTGTATCTAGACACTAACTGCAACTCATGACTACAATGATACCTTACTTTGAGATGCTCCTAGTCATGTTCCATTGAATGCTTATTCATTTGAATTGAGAAACAAAAAAATTCATAATCCATTTTATCTTTGACATCACAAAACTTTGCATCAAAATCAGTTTGCACATCAAACTGAAAACTCTCACAGAAAAATTTGTGCATGCCGTGCAAACCATCGTTGTATAAAATAGAAGGTGCATAATTTGGGGAATCCTCATCCTAATGGTTACAACATAAGCCTAGTTGCCAACATCTGTGTTTAGATGTATTAGAACACTTCCTGATATTATAGAAATGGGAATCATAAGTCACGTCTTTCTCTAGAAAATGTGTGAATACATTCATCTCTGGCTCCTCATAATTTATTTCCTTCTGCATCCCATCATCCAACTCCAAATGAAACACCTCAAAATTAGGCTCTAGAAAACCAATTTTAACAAGAGAAATAGAAAAATAGCCAAGTGCACTGGCCTCCTCATGTTCAATATCACCTGCTGCATGTGTTAATTTATAAGTGAAAATTTCAGCACAAGCTGAAAATTTTTCACCAGCAATATCGATGACACTTTCATTATAAGCTGAAATTTTTTCACCAGCAATATCAATGACACTTTCATTACTAGTCTCACAAAATCTCATCTCAAGGGGTGACAACAAGTCCATCTCAACTTCATACAAACAGTCGAAAACATCAATAACACCAATACATTCATCAATGTGTTGGTTACCTTCAGTATTTTTTTTTAGATCACAGCATTGAACACCTACCTCATTTTCTTCAAATTCCTCATCATTTACACAATAAACATGCTCCATTTCTAGCACATCTGGAGTGTACTCCAAATATTCATCATTTGAAATTTGTCCCCTCACTTGTAAGCAAATGAAATCGTGAGGCTCTGTCTTACCACAAAACTCTGGGAAGGAAAATGTTTCCACATCATCTTAGGAGAGGCAATCATCACTTCTAAATTCACAATCACTAGCCCGTAACAAAACCTCGATAACATGTGTATTGTAATCATGACATGGAAAATAAATTGGTGTCTCGCTTATTCATCCACCATCTTTCTCCTAAATATTTTGTAGAGTTATCCAAAACTCCTCAAAAGGGCAAGTGTCATCTACATTTTGTGCATATACACACTTTGCTAATTTTGCAATCTCTATCCATTTAAGGACTTGGGCAAGGTTACTAGGTTTCAGTTCTTCTGGCAAAGCACTCAACCTAGGTTCATAAATCTCACAAAACAAATCAATGCATACAAAATCATTAGGTCTAAAATCTCTGGGAACTTCTATCAAAGCATCCAAAAATCTCAAAAATAGATTGTATGGTGATTCTCCCTCTTGTCTCTTCATCTCATACAATTCTTGTACAAAAGAGTTTTGATCATCACTACTCAAATCAAGCTGGTTTTCAACTTGGGTTTCATCATTACCTTCATACTGTAATGATGGACACATTACTTTTTCTGAAGCATTCTTATCATAACAAGTGTCCTTTGTAGCCAACTCAAGAATTTTGCTAGTATGAGATGCGCCAGGGTAACCAACACTTGCAACTAGATACCCTTTCATCATTGAGTATTTTATGTTGTTCTCAATGTCCATATCCATTAGATATGCCTAATATAAGGTTGTAGGTTCCTTATCTCTTAATAAGTAACTCATCTTTTTGTCAAAAGCACCAAGATATACAACCAAGCATTCAACCTCATTTGGTCTTATTTCTTCAGGAATTTCTCTTACAAATTTTGAAAACTTGAGATTAAAAAATGGAAGTAGCTCATATTTTGTTATGTGGATTCCCATAAAACTCTTTCTTACCATGCTTGGGTTTACGCTTTCACCAAATTGTTCAATAAAAACCATCACCAACTGATTCTAAGAGTTGATAGAACATGTAGGAAAATATGAGAACCAATCCCTGGCATCATCCTTCAAGGATTGCACAAAAGATTCATAACAACATCCTCATGACTAACTTAATAATCCCCCATCACATCCATGAAATTTTTCAAATTCTTAGAGGAAGATTATGAACTTTTCCTTGTGAAGTTGGGAAAATATTTCTTAATATTCTTAGGAATCAGATTTGAGAAACCTTTAATACCACTGAAAATAAATGGCATATACCTTTGAATTACAAAATGCCCTGGAGGGCTTGGTGAAACTTGTTCCCTTTGCATACTTGCATTTTCCATTTTATAGGGGAAATTTCTTATACCCATTCAATTACTATCAACTTCATACATGGTTATCAATTACATCATTTACTAATTCAACCATGTTTCTAAAATATTGATTGAAATACTTATGCCTTGAGCTTTTAAGAGGCATAATTCAAAATAAACATACTTCTCAGATCATATTACACATTACACTATTAGACGTATGGAAAGACTAACCACTGTTCCTTTTTTAATGCTAATTCATCTAATTAGGAACCATTCATCATCCCTAGTTATGAATACTTCTCATAATCAAAATACTGATCGGTTTAGATTAATGAGAATACCTAGAAATTAAGCAACACTTGTAAACCTTATCTCCCTGACTGTAAATGTTACAGATCTAGGAATTTTCCTTGTATATCAACTGGTTCTATAGATAGAGTCACCACCTCCTCAATAGAGGACTGAATTTCAAAAGAATATGAATTTCCTTTACAAAAATTGATCACATTCTGGGTCTTCATCCACACCAGAGTCACACTCAAATTCTTTGAGATTACGCTGCTACCAATCCTTTCCAAGTACATAACCTCTTATCATCCAAACTTAAATTTTAGATCCACCAAATAAATGACTCTGGAAGGCCACCACCTACCTCTGTGGTTTCTTTTTTCTTTTAAATTTCTCAGAAGTTCTCCCCAATGAAATCACCATTCAGCTAGTGACTTAGGGAGGAAAATAATTCATTAATTTTTACCTCTGGTTACAAGTAATATTTCAAGATTTTAAAGACTCTATAATAGCACTGTTTGCAACCAAAACTTCTGAGTTTTTCCCTAGTAGAGTCGCCATTTTGTTGGTGTTTTAATTTTCCCACTAAGGCTTCGTAATTCTCTAAGAGGTTGCCAACCTCTATATTCAAGAATTCACAAAGTTAGTGGCCAACTGACAAGATTCAGTCAAAGAATGAGATCTCCTACACTTTTGGCTTTGTGAAACCAAGGAGGGTGTTCCTATATGTGTTCATAAAAATGCTTCATGCCTCAAGAACACTTCTATGCATAGATACATTCCTATCAATGGAACTAGATAGCATCTACCCGGATTTTGGCAAACCAAAGAATAAAAACAACTATCTAAAGCTAGGAAAGCGGATTTAATATAAGATTTGTATCTCATGAGAGATAGAATTTGATTTTTTTAAATGTTCATACTATGAACCTTCACATTTAGAGCTACCATTCTATACTTTAAAAAGGATCTTGAATGAACTAACCAGTGCCTCATCCAACTAGGTCGGAGTCACATAAAACATAACCCTGATATTATTGAACTTATCATTATAATGCCTTACATTATGAGATTTTACAGTATTCAAAACAATACTCCTTAGAAAATCCTAAGCACATTATTAGAGACCTGTAGCTCCTTTTTAAGCATTTGATTAAATCATTAAGTTAAAGAAGGAAAAAAAATTACACATTCATATATACCATTGAAGGTTATTGAAGCAACCATTGATAAATCCATTCACAATCTGTCATACATACGCAGGAGAGAAATTGTCTTAAATTTTTAAGAATTTTTTTGATATCAATAATTACAACAAGCATAGTATGCTTATCTTATGCACATACCTGACCTAGAATGATTTCCTAGCTACAACCTTCCAGACACTACAATATAATCCTAACTATACACAGTCTAAACTTTAGGACTCAAAAATCCGACCATAACAATGAGCCTTGAAATCTCCTTTATAGATCAAGAGAGCAACAAGCATCGGGCTCAATTGTCCATTTCAAAATGAATTTCATCCCAACCAAATGAAATTCAAATTACATTTCAAAATTCCTCATCATCAAATGTAACCATATTACGAACAAAGGAATAAAAAATGGTTACACTCCTGTAATCAACCGAATAGAACAAAAAAAACCACATCACCCATGCGCACGTCCACATCCGACCCAAACCACCGAAACAACATCAAAAATTAAAAAAAACACAACCCGATCAACCACATCATTTTCTTGCACCACAGTTAATGATGTGGCCCCGATACAAGTGACCACTCCTAGTCCTCACTTCAGTATGAAGCGAGACCATTACCTTACTTTTGATTGTACCAACACTAGACCCAACAACATCACATGATGCCACCAAAAAAATTGGAGGAACTGCGAGGACCTCCTCGTCCACTCCCATGAGCTCAGTCAGGGCCATGAGGTAACTATGGTAGTCTAAATTAGTTTTAGACCCTTCACCACCAGAGCCTGAAGAGAGCTCAACGGGTGACCTGCAACATCTAGACCTCTTTTCAACCCTTTCAACAATTGTCCTAGAAGTACCAAGAACAGTTTGTTTCTCTCATCCTAGTGCTTCGTCATACTGGGGAAGCAGGAACCGCTATCCAATTCGCAAACTCAAACTCAATAAGAAAATCAATCACCTGCAAACAAACACTCAAAAATGCAATGATGCTAATGAGCAATTAGCAAGCATTTATCGAGCAAGCCAGTGTAGAGAACATTAATTGCTCCAATTACAGTACAAGCAAGTGAGCGATTAGTGGCTGACGTTGCCACCACAGAATAATTCTAGGCTCATGGAAAATGATGTACAACCCATCATGATTATTAGGTGAATAATGCTCGCACATAAGGAAATAAGGATGAGATCTGCTGAAAGACCTGTGCCATTAATGAATATCACTTGCAAAGTGCAAATAATCCTCACATGGATGGATTAGAAATTTTGAATTTAGACCGTCGATGTGAAAAGACCTGGCATGCCAGACGACTCAGAGCGAGTCAAAGATCATTGAAGAACCCACATCACCACTTGGAAAACCCGAAAACCAATCACACACCTCGTAGTCAAAGGCTCACAAACCAATAGTGAGCCCCATCCAGCCACCTTGTACCACAGAGCTAGGCAACGTGTCACTAGCTCACACACCTCACAACACTTTTAAAAACATTAATCTGATCATGCGAGGCTAGGGAGGGATGGTCATCTTTAATCCCTGTCATTAAACATCTATCGTTGAAATGACATCCACTTGTCACTACTGGTGCATCGTGATAGGCCCCACCCCACCATACTCGATAGATGGTGGCATCTCTCATACCTTGCAACACTTTAGTGATGATAGTAAGAAACCTTGTGAGGTCTGCGAGGAACGGTCCAGATCTAAATCCCTTGATCCAACGGCTCACCAATCTGCATATGGAAAAGTTATTTATAACAATGGGGCTGACTAGGAGAACATGAAAAGACCCTCAGAGGCACAAATTTTTAGGCCAAAGTCTAAGCATTGGGAAAAATCCACCTATTTTAGTCAAAATAATATTAACACCCAAACATGGAGAAAGAATCGATAGGTCGGGTGAAGGGGCCGGTAACAACACCAAACACAAGGATCAGTCAGATGACTTAAGAAACTGGTAACCCCCAATAATAGGTCAATACAAAAATATAACATAAGGGTTTAATTGGTAAAATAAATTTTAACATGGGTAACAAAAACCCTAAAACCTAAAAATTAGACCCCCAGTCACAAAAGATGAACATAAATGCCCAAAACTAGGCAAATTTTCGATAAATTTTAAAATTTCCATCAAGATCTTCAACCATTAAGAAATGTAGAGAAAAATATTGAACTCCACTTTGTCACACTAATCACTCTTCACCACACTATTTCCTCTTTTATTCAAATTTTCTCAAAAGCACTTGGAAACCAAGCACTAAAAGCACAAAATCAATATCTGGAACACCTTATCAGCATCTCAACGATACAAGAGGTTGAGCATCACCAATACATGCTTATCAAAGCAACACTAGAGGTTGACATTAGTGATACTACTAATGACAACATAATGCAACCAATCAAAGCATCTCCATAGGTTGACATCAATACAACACCAAAGATATGTTGACATCAATGACATCATAAACTTCCAACAAAAGCTATTAGAATGTTTTTGGCTTTTGCAACAAATAAAAACTTCAATGTATATCAGATGGATGTGAATTCTACATTCTTGAATGGTAAGTTAGAAGAAGTGTACATTGAACAACTGGAAGGTTTTCAATTATTAGATGATGCTAATATGGTTTGCAGGTTGAAGAAAGAATTGTATGGACTCAAACAAGCTCCTAGAGCTTTGTATGTAAGATTGGATAGATATTTGTTGTAGCTGGGATTCAAAAAGGGTACTACAGATAGTAACCTTTACTTTAAGGTTGAGAGAGAAAAAATCCGAATTGTGGTTATGTATGTTGATGATATGATATTTAGAAGAAATGAAGGTATGTACAAGAGGTTTGTGCATGATATTCAAAAAGAGTTTAATATTTCAATGTGTGGGGAGATGAATCTCTTCCTTGGGCTACAAATCAATCAATAAAAAAAAGCTAATTTCATTTCCCAGTCAAAGTATGTTAAGGAAATGTTGAAGAAGTTTGGAATGGAGGATTCTAAACTGGTATGTACTCTTATGGTTACTGGATGCAAGTTGAGAAAATATGATAAATCTCCCAAGGCTAATCATAGAAATTATAGATCAATGATTGGTGGACTGTTATATCTAAATTTTACTAAACTAGATATATCATGCATGCAATATGTCTTGTGGAAATATTTCAAGATCCTAGAGAATCACATGTTGTGGTAGTTAAAATAATATTTAAATACTTGAAGGGCACTTTGGATTTTGGTCTATGGTATCCTAGGGATATCGATTTCTCTTTGAGTACATATATAGATGTAGATTGTGTAGGTTGTGCAGATGACAAAATAAGTAGAAGTGGACATGCTTTCTTTCTTGGAAGTAGTTTGGTTTCTTGGTTGAGTACGAAGCAGGATTCAGTGTCATTATCTACTATAGAGGTAGAAGATATTATAGAAAAATCATGTTGTACACATGTGTTATGGATGAAGCAATCATTAAAGGTTATCAAAGTATCATACGATGAACCTATTTCTATCTTGTGTGATAATACAAGTGCTATCATTATTTCAAAGAACCTGGTAATGCATTCAAGAACAAAACATATATCTATTTGGTATCAATTTCTAAGGGATAAAGTTGTAGAGAATAAGGTGAAGCTAGAGTATGTGCCTACAAAGGATCAAGTTGCAAATATTTTCATCATGGCTCTTCCTAAAGATACATTTGAGTATCTTCAATAGAATTTAGGGGTTATTGCCCCTCCTTCTTTCAATTAGATGCATAAGTTGGTGCATTTTTCTAGGTGATCATTCATGATACATCCTTGGTCCTAGGTTGGTGACAAAGGCTAACTCGTAGGGGGAGTAGGTAGTAGTGTTCTTGTTAGGCATAGTCAGGGGGAGCATATCTTCTGCCCCTAGGGGAGAGAGAGAGCTAAAAATTAAGAGAAATGAAGAATGAGCAGTGCAGTGTGTGTAGTAGTGAGAATTGTATGGAGAAGAGTAAGAAGAATAGAGAGTAGTACAAAACAAGTGCAACTTGAATGTGTTGCATAAAGTGAAGCTTTTAGGTGATTTCAAAGGGAAAGTTTTTTTCTATTTTTATTGATGTCAAAGCGAGAGAATGAAGTCTGAAAAATAAAGAAAGAGTGATGTTTGAAACTAGTCCTCGAGAAAGGGGGAGATAATAACAAAGGGGAGAGCATGGTATCTAAGGAACATAGGAAAAAAGGAGAGAGTGAAGTATAAGAGATTCCCCAGTAAGGGGGAGTGTTGTTTGATGTAGAAATTTCTTTTGTTGTTGATGGTTTTCAGAGCTTTTGTTTCCCATCAATGATAAAGGGGAATATTGTTGCAAGTATGCTACAAGTGTTGTCATTGATTTCAACAGTTGGTTATTGATGCCAACCTCTAGTATGGTCAGGAAGATTGTTGCAGTATTGTCATTGATGTCAACCTCTATGTGGTGTTGAGAAAATGGGGAGATTGTTGGTGTTGCAAGTGTTGTAGATATGTTGAAGAGATGTTTGCGGTGTTTCTGATGCAGCTGGTTCACTTGGTTTCCAAGTGATTTTGAGAAAACATAAATAAAAGAGTGTGTAGTGTAACAGAGGTAAATTCAATGTTGTGTTTTGCATTTCTTCATGGTTCAAGATCTACTTGTGTGGTTTGGATATGATGATTATAGGTGTTCAGAGGTTATATATCCAGAGTTTTAGGTTTTGGATCTTGTGGCAGAGGAAGTTGTGTTGGACAACGTGTTTTGTCTATGAATAAGGTTGTTTGGGAGATATGAGATTGCTCCAAATTTATCTATGTTATTATTTCTTGTCTTTTGGATTTTGGAACATGCAAGCATATTTTTTGTATTTATCTTCCCTTGATTTTTTTGATGTTTAGTTGCTCTGCAAGTTTGGGTCTTATGTTGGAGTTCAGTCGTAGTGTATCTTGATACATATGATGCAAGCATTCTTTGTTTCAAGTGGTTGTGGCAGTGTTGTAGTGTATTATGTTGATGTTGGAATATTCTAGGATGTTATATGGATGCTTTGAAGTGTTACCTTATGGTCCAAACGTATTTTTTAGACCTCGCGAGGCATGTATGTGGTTTATTGTTATTGTTAGTGTAAGTGTGGTTGACCTAGGTGCTAACGCTAATTGCAATTTTTTTTGTTGTTGTTTGTGGAAGTCTATTGAAGCATGTTGATGTATATTTGGGTCCTAGTTAACCCTTGGTGTGGTCTTCCTTCACTTACTTCCACCACGAAAGTGTTTGGTGCCGACCCATTTTGGTGTTACGTGTTTGAGGTGCATATGTTTCATTAAGGCTAACCTTATTAAGGTTGTTTAGGTCATGGATGGTATAAATGCAAGATGAATTTTGTGTTGAGTGTGTGAAAAAAATAAGATGTGAATTTGATCAAGTGTGGCAATTTGAGTGTGAGCTTAATGCCTATGACTTTAGATGTAGTGAGAAAAAGGTGTCTACATATTTAGTGTGCTTAAAATTACTAGAGGCAGTGAGCCAAAGGTTGTAGATGGAATAGAGTTGAAGTGGTGGATCTTTCCTATTGCTTCAATGAGATAGTGAGTCGTTTTGGTAGTGAGCCTTTCTTCTCTTTTGGGAAGTGAGCCCTCCAATAATGAGCTAATCCTCACTACGGTTTTTCCCTACTTAGCCTGGTTTTCCACATAAATCTGGTGTTCTATTGTGTTTGGTTATTTTTGCATTGTTGTTTCATAGTTTTATATTGTACTCATGTATAATGAGGGTTTAAATGTTTAATAAAGGTTTGGAAGTTAATGAGAGTTTTAATGTTTTAATATCCAACTGATTCACCCCTTTCTTATTTGTCTTGTGCATCTAACATTATATTCATGTTTCTTTAGATAATTTAGATGATTACTTAAGAATAATATAACTATTTTTAGGCCACGTAGGTCTAAATTATTGGAGTACTTATGCAAAATCAAAGGTTATGATTTACTATTCTTGTGGTATCATCCCTAATAGGTTATTGTAGGATAGATCAAATTAAATAAAGGATGTGAAAATTATCACCTCAATAGGGATATCCCCATATAGTTTATTTTGTGAAATATCCAATGATCATAGTACTATCATCTTTCCAATAGATTTAGGAATCTCATTCTTAAAATGATTTTTTAAAATTCATTTATAATATTCAGCTCTTTGAAGGATCCAATGTTCCAAGGAGTGTCACCTAATAGACTATTATAGAAGAGGTTAATATATTCTACTTCTCTCGAAGCTCTCACAAAATCCACATATTTTCTTTATTCTTAAATATTATTCCATCCATGTATATATTAGACTATTTAAATAGTAATAATAATCTACTTGTTAAAAGGATTTCTATATTTTCATTTTGCTCTATCATTTTAGTGAACCTCATAAATCCATTTGGAATAATTCCTAAATAAATATCATTTGACATATACACAAAATAAATATAAAATCTTTCATTAATTAGAGTCGGATTTTACTCTTAAAATAAGTAATTTTTTAGTTTGAGAATTTGAAGAATATGCAATCTTTTTAACCCAATTTATAATTCTTCATTACAAATAATTTTCACTTTAAGGATTTTAAAAGTCATACATTTACTAAGTGGTAATGGAATATGCTCTTCAAGTACATTGTCTCCATGTTTCAATGTCTTGCTAGAATCTATCCATGTGTATAGAAAAGCTACCATAGAGTATGTTCTAGTGCTATGTAGTTATTATTGTATTATTGCCCATTTTTTGAAGAAGACAAAATTATCCAAGGCTAAAGGGGAAGATATGGATTACTATGGACACTACTTTGAATATTCTAAAATTTGGGATGGTGGAATTTGAGAACTTAGGAATTCAACAAGATGGAACATAGAAAATTATTGTTTCAATACATCCATAGTTTTACAATTGTGAACAAGAGAAGACATGCATACAATAATTTTTTTCTATGTTTTCTTTGTCAATAAATTTTTAGATCATTACTATTGTAGTGGCATACACTTATTGATACAACCAAATTTAATAGTTTACTATGTAGAAGTATGATAGGTATCATATAAATTTTATTTCTTCATCAAGGGTGAGTGTTTGAGTTAAGGACCATCCATACAATAATTTTATAGAGAGTTGTCAGTGTTAGCTTTAGTTTGATGGTTAGGTAGTTGTGTTAGCTTCAATTTGATAGTTAAGAAACTTAACTAGATCTAGATTTTTTGGAATCTATTGGTTCTCTTAGAGGTTATATAAATCATGTAATCTGATATATATATATATATATATATATTTTTTTTTTTTTTGGATATGTGGTGTATACTTTGCATGATCTACACCCTACCATATTTGGTGTGAGCCAACTAGGCTATGCTTCAATTATGGGATGAAACAAATCATTTTGAAACTCCATGGGATATTATAAGTGGTTTGTTAGATCATTACTTATACCCATTATTTTTTAATATGTTTTAGGAAAAAATCATATAAAATACTTACACATAAATTATGGATAAACACAAGCAATAAATGTTTAATTTTACTATGACTAGTTGAGCTAATAGAGTATGAGTGTTGTTTTTGTTGGTTTAAATTTAAAAAGTTTCCTAGGGTAAATAATTAAGTTATATTATAAATGTGTCATTATTTTCTATTGAATTTAAGTTATATTATTAGTATTTCATTTTTTTTGCATTTATTTGTGAATTATATTTATTAACATAGATTAATCAAGAAAAAAATGAAAGAAAGAATATTTATTAATATAGATGAATCGAGTTTGATCAATGCTCACTTTTATAAAATTTTAACATTATCATTTAGGAGAAAATAAAAAGATAAAAAAGAAGTAATTATTACAAACAAATCATCAAAAATAAACATCTTCTAACTTCCTTTCAAATACAATATCGCCAATATATAATGACTACAAGAAATGATATACGGTCAACATAAATCCCAATCTAACCCCACATGAAAATATTACTAAACCTCAAATTACAAAACACAAGTACTTGAATAGTTCCCAACTAAAATTTACGAAATTTATAACACAATATGGATCATAATTTTGTTATTGCACATTACTAATAAGTATGACCCCATGTATTTTACACTCTACAACTTGAAAATATGACAATACATGTCAAAAATTAGTTTATTGATCAAAAGTAGAATACAAATGATCCTACCTAATAGATTACAACTTCTCTCTCATTGCTTGAAATATATTTAATGGCATCCATATATTTGAAGCAGATGACACTCCATATTTTGTTGAGCCACAACATTCCCATAACAATTGAAAAGCTAATTACATATCCTATGGCCATTCCCATATCCCACTACATATCATCCTCTGAATCTCTATTAGTTTCTTCATGTGCCTTTGGACAATTAGGATGACTACTTGAGCATGATGTATAGATTTGTAGTCCACATAGGCCTGAATTGTTGGAGAAGTATGTAGAATCAAATGTCGTCATTTGTCCTCCTCGTGGTATCCTCCCTGATAGGTTGTTATAGGACACATCAAAGTAACTTAAGGATGTGAGAAGTTGTAGCTTAGTAGGAATAGCCCTAGATAGAGTATTATGTGAAAGATCAAGTGATTGTAGCAATGTCATCTCTCCAATAGATATAGGAATCTTGCCATTGAAATGATTTCTTGAAATGTTGAGAATAATCAAACCTTTGAGGGATCCAATATTCCAAGGAATGTTACCTGACAAACTATTGTCGGAGAGGTCAAGACATTTTACTAATCTCAAAATTTGCATAAACTCCATTTCTTGTCCTTTATTCTTAATTGTTATTTGATCTATATAGAATGTGGAAAACTCTATAAGTTCTTGCTCAAAGATTTTTGTGTTTTCTGATTCGTTTGCCATTATAGGCAACTTCATAAGGCCATTTGGAATAACCCTTGAAAAATTATTGCTTGACATATCCAAAATTTGAAGATTTTGCAATTTTGTTAATTGCAATGGGATTTTACCCTTAAAATTATTGTATTTTATTATTAAAATTTGGAGACTATGCAATCCTTTAGCCCAATTCTTAATACTCCCTTGTAAATTATTATTTCTCAAATCAAGGATTTTAAGAGAGCTATATTTTCCAAGTGATAAGTTAATATGGCCTTTAAGCGCATTATCTCCTAATTTTAATATCTCAAGATAATCCATTCTGTCACATAGATTTGGTATAATCCCTTTTAAGTTATTTTTCTCTAGATTTATGACAGATAACATAGAGTAATTTTTATGACATTGGGAAATTCCACCACTTAGCTTATTATTTGACAAGTCTAAAATTTCCAAATATTTCAATTTAAAAATATTTGAAATAGAGCCCCTAAAATTGTTTCTAGCCAATGAAAGAAACCGAAGGTTTGTGAATTCCCAAATCCAATTTGGAATAGAGCCACTAAGAGAGTTGTTTGACAAATCTAAGTATTCAATAAAATATTGAGTTGAAATAAATGCAGGGAAGTTTCCTCTAATATTACATTACTATAAAGCTAAGTATTCAAGTCGAAATTTGGGAATGATAGGATCACTGGTTTTTACGGTGAATAAATTGCTTGAGAGATCCAAATTTGTGAGTTTGGTGCAATTATTTAAATTAAAAATTGAGAAAGTTCTATTCAAACTATTGTTGCCCAAATAAAGATACTCTATCTTGGATAGCTTAGTAAAGGAGATTGGGATTGGACCACTAAAAGAGTTATTCTGCATATCAAGAGAACGTTAGGCTGAGAGATTACCTAGAGTAGATGGAATGTTGCCATTGAATTTGTTTGATTCGAGATGAAGATACTCCAGCGCTGAGGGGCCACCTAAAGAGGAGGGAAGGCAACCTTCCAAACTATTGTGAGAAAGATCAAGATATGATAGAGGGACAGCTCCAAGAAAGGCAAGAACCTTACCTCTTAATAAATTAGTTGCAAGGTCCAACACTCGAAGCCGTGAGAGATTTGCAAAGGAGGGAGGAATTTCTCCTGACAGTCCACAACTGCGCATATAAGTGTGGTCAAATTGTTGAGAGAAGCAATATTCCCCACCCATACTGAAATTCACATAGCCCAGCATATGTTGCTCCAACCCTCTCAAATGTGTTATCCAGTCCTCCAACTTCTTGTTCTGCAAAACATTATTTTCACTCAGGTCCAAGTACTTCAATTGCTGTAGTTTAGTCAATTCTCTCAAAATGGCACCATGGAGATTATTGTGACTCAGGTCCGAGTGATTCATGGGGTGTGTGTTTTGATCAGGGAAAAGACCAAGATTAAGCGAACGATGATTTGGGTTGCTCAAATGATCCACTTCACCCTAGGTCGTGGCTTACCAGGAAATCCATACCTTCATTTGTTTGTTGATTGAGACTAAACTATGGTGTTTGATTTATGCGTCGACTTTCTTGCAGGCTGAGCATTGATTTCAGAGCTCATTCCCTCCAGTCCAAACTCTACCATGGAAATTTACTTGTATATCTTTTTTTTTTGGTGTTTCCTTTTTCTTTTTCTTTTTTGATTTATTGGTTTATATGCATATGTTTTTCTCTTCTTTACTAAATGATCACATGTGAATATGTGTATTTCTTTAAAAAGACATCTATATAATTTTATGCAGATCTGATTTGTTCTTTCACTTGCTTGGTGAATAAGCCAATGAAAGAGTTTAGGGTCGACTATGAGGAAGGTACAATAGGTGCTTATATCGAGAATTTTAATTTTTATTCTTTTCTCTTCTCCTCTTTTTCTTTGCAGAAAGTTTATGTCTATTTATCTTTTTGCAGACTCCAGTTTTATGGTAAACCAAGTTTATGGAAGCATTGTAAACTTGAATACCAACAACCAGAGCAACAAATTTATAGCCCATAGTGGAGAAATAGGAGTAATTGTGGCCAGAGATATTGTATAGGATTCATGTTTTCTTGTGGTAGAGTTCCTTAAATGCCTCGTTCTGCATAAGAGTGTTTAGATCCTGCAAATTATTAGCTAAACCTCTCATGTAACATAGCACCCAAAAAAACAGAAATGAGAATACCCATATGGGATTTCCCATCGCATTTTTTTTCATAAGAAACCTAATCCTTTGCATTGACATACAATCTTGATTCCAAGAATATATTTTGCATTAACAGAGCAACAAAATATTATGTCTACACTTACCTCATTCGAGAAAAAGTCAATAAGAAAATATATACCCAATATATGAAAACTGGGAAAAGTGATAAAAAATAAATGCAACCAAAGAAGTGTATTTCTACGTTTTTCTGCATTATTGTCAAAAAGTGTATTAGTCATATATTTGTGTCCTAAACTACACTATGTATCCTGTGTTAAGCGTTGATGCATAGAAAAGTTAAAGATTCATTCATATTTCTTTTTGACTGTAGGTTATACTCTTTTCATAAATTGAAGGATTAGAGTAACTGAAAAGGTTTGAACTATAATTATAATATAATTGGCATTAGTTTTTTGTCTTTTTGGTATAAATTGTGTGTTTTTAATCAATGTTTGAGCTCACATTTAGTGATAACTATCCTCTTTTTGTCATTAGATCATTGAATATGATCTGAAACATTCATAAAAATACATATGATTGATCTCAATATCAAAAAACATATGCATCGTAAGTCCCATTGATTATATTGCATTGTAAAGCACACTAATAGATTGGAAGTAAAGATCTTCTAACATATTACAATAATGGAGGGGAAACAAAGTTAAAAGAATCTTCTAACATGCTAAAAAATGGATTCAAAGCTCCAAACTAGTACTTGTCTTCCGACCTTAAAAACAATTTAGAACAATTTTGAGTATTTTTTCTTCTTTCTCTATATTAGAGTTTATGCTTGATATTTATCTTGTGAGAAATATGTTTTCAATCTCTTATAGAGATTTAACAAGCTCTACCTTTTTTCTACAATAATATGTTGTCTGAATTTTTCATTTTTCAAGCTTTGTAGGTTATGACAAGGCAAGGACAATTTTGTGGTGTTTCTTGTTTATAAAGGAAGTAGACTTCGCACTTGAAATCATTCAAAATACAAAGGAAGCCTTCCCTAAGATTTGGGAAGAAAATGAGAGCTTTGAAAATCTTGAACTCGTTGAAATTGTTGTAAATGCATAATATCTCATTGTAGAGAATGAACCACTAACATTTAGGTTTTTTTCCCCCCTATTAGAGGAATATCTTCCTCATTTATATGATCTTGAATTGTATAAAATATTTGGGGATGACAACCATTCTATGTAGCATCTTTTTACATCTAATCTATATAAAATTGATCTTATCAATAGATAAAAAATTTATATATGAAATTTTATCCTCTTAAAGAATAGATCAAATATATTTTTCCCTCTCTACTTTACGTTCTTCCCAAAGCGTCTTACTACATGGAGGCCAAATTTTTTGTTCTTTAACAAAATATAATTGCTTAAAAGTTTAAATATGGTTGGTTGCACTCTTGCTAGCATAAGATAGTTTGTAGTGCTATTACTAAAAACAAAATATGCACTTGAAATTGTGCTACTACTAAATGGCAACAAGAGAAAATAAGTACCACATAACAAGTAATAAGTAAACAAAGATATGACAAATTGAAAGTTCATAACATAAAGAAGAAAACACATGGGTGATAATGGACAAATATGACTTAGAACATAAAATTTTTATAGTGTAGGTAATGTTATTGTCCTATATCAATGTCCAAAGAAACATGAAACCATGGGTGAAAAAAATAGAGATAGTCTCAATCACATGCACTAGTCTCCAAAGTATTACAAAGAAGAAATTGAATTTCTAAAATGTTGGATTCACAAAATAGTAGTAATTCTTAATTTTATGCATCATCCTCAAAATATACAAATATACATTCAAAACATACCTTAATGGTTATAAATCATGTAAAGTATTAATAAGATGTCTATACTAACACAAAGTCTATGTAACAGGTAGGAAAAAACATTTGTATTATTGACAAAAGATGTGCCACAAATTTTTTGGGTTCATCTAGAAAATTAATTTCATCATCATATGAACAAGGGAGGGGCACATTATTAGAAGATTGTGATGGAACCTATATCAATTAGGTGTTGTATTTATGTTTTAGTGCTTTTCATTGATTAGAAAAATGAACTAGCACTTAATGGTATACACAAGAGAGAGGTGTTGAATGAAAATGCTTAGGACCATTTTATTTGCATGAGGAAGTAGGATGATCAATTGAGATTCTAAAAGAATGGATAGGACATGTTTAGGGAGGTCACCATGATGTGTATAGGATCATTGGTTATGTTTGGATGAAATGAAAGAAGGTTGGTTACTTGATAGGGGCTTGGAAGAAATAGAAACTATTTTCAAAAATGAAATGGTACCAAAGGGGCAGTGAGTTAAGAAGGAAGAGCAATGAAATAGTGAGGATTTATGTCAATAAGGGGTAGCTTGTTTATAAGGGAATATAGGGTTGAATTATATATTGTTAAAATAAGGTGAAATATTATAAATTTTAATGCTCCAAGAAGTATGCAAATCTAATTTTATCAATCCAACATTGGGTTCATTAAGATATAATGTGAAAGCCTAAAATCAAAAAATAGAAACTAGTTAACCATATGATATGATTGGAAAACACAATGGTTTTGTGAGTGATATGATTGTGCTTGTTCTAAGCTCAAGGGTGGAGAGCTCAAGGAGGATTTGCAAGTGGGGAATACATAAAACTAATCATTATGTGTAGAGGGTTTTACAACAATATGTGGGTTGCAAGTTTCATAACAACTAGTGTTTTCCACCCTACAATTATATTGTAATGAAAACCTTTTTTTATTTAGACAATACAAATGTAATGAAAATCACCTTCAAAATTTAAATTTTTTGCTTAGGTAAAAATTGTGTTCTAATTTCCTCATATGATGAAAAAAAAAATGTAGAGTATAATTGTAGGCTGAAAAAACATAGTGGGTTCTGAGTGATATGATTGTGCTTCTTCTAAGCTCAAGGGTGGAGATCTTGAGGACTTGTAGGTGAGGGATACATAAAACTAATCAAATTGACTTGAAGGGTGACTAACCAATTAGGTTTTTACTTGTAGATGGTTTTACAACAATACGTGGGTTGCAGGTTTCATAACACATAGTGTTTTCCAACTTGTAATTTTATAAAATAATAAGAATGTAATGAAAAACCTTTTGTTATTTACAAAGTAGGAATGTAATGGAATTCACCTTGAAAATTTATAACAAGTCTTAGAGTAAACATTGTGTTTAAATTTCTTCATATGTTTGAAAAATAAATAACTTTTCGTAAGGAAATAACTGATAGGAGACAATGTGTTTTCCAACATGTGAGCATTTTTTTGTTCCAAACAAATGAAGAAAGTGAAATGCCATTTTTACTGTACCAAATAGTTGTTCTAAAATTTTAAGGTGGACTTCATTACATTGTTGGTGTGTACGAATCAAAAACTTTTCATTAGGAGATATTTGATAAGGTACAGTGTGTTTTCCAACACTACAACAATGTGAGCATTTTTCATTAGAAAATAATTGACAAGGGACAGTGTGTTTTCTAACACTGGAAATAATGAGAATTTTTCATAAGGAAATAATTGACAAGGGACAATGTGTTTTCCAACACTTGTAAAGAATGTGAGCATTTTTTTGTTCCAATCAAATGAAGAAAGTGAAATGCCATTTTTACTGTACCAAATAGTTGTTCTAAAATTGTAAGGTGGACTTCATTACATTGTTGGTGTGTACGAATTAAAAAAAAATCATAAGGAAATATTTGACAAGTGACAGCGTGTTTTCCAACACTACAATAATGGGAGCATTTTTCATAAGGAAATAATTGACAAGGGACGGTGTGTTTTCCAACACGAAATAATGTGAGAATTTTTCATAAGGAAATAATTAACAAGGGATAGTGTGTTTTCTAAAATTGCAAATAATGTGAGCATTTTTTTGTTCCAATGAAATGAAGAAAGTGAAATGCCAATTTTACTATACCAAATAGTTGTTCTAAAATTTTAAGGTGGAATTCATTACATTTTTGGTGTGCATGAATCAAAAACTTTTCATAAGGAAATATCTGACAAGGGATAGTGTGTTTTCAAACACTACAATAATGTGAGCATTTTTCATAAGGAAATAATTGGCAGGGGACAATGTGTTTTCCAACACTGAAAATAATGTGAAGCATTTTTTATAAGGAAATAATTGACAAGGGACAATGTGTTTTCCAACACTACAAATAATGTGAGAATTTTTTTGTTCCAATCAAATGAAGAAAGTGAAATGTCATTTTTACTATACCAAATAGTTCTAAAATTTTAAGGTGCACTTCATTACATTTTTGGTGTGTACGAATAAAAGAAATTTCATAAGGAAATATTTGACAAGTGATAGTGTGTTTTCTAACACTACAATAATGTGAGCTTTGTCATAAGGAAATAATTGACAGGGGACAGTGTGTTTTCCAACACTAGAAATAATGTGAGCATTTTTCATAAGGAAATAATTGACAAGGGATAGTGTGTTTTCCAACACTGCAAATAATGTGAGCATTTTTTGTTCCAATCAAATGAAGAAAGTGAAATGTCATTTTTAATGTACCAAATAGTTGTTCTAAAATTTTAAGGTGAACTTCATTACATTGTTGGTGTGTATGAATAAAAAAAATTATAAAGAAATATCTAACAAGGGACAGTGTGTTTTCCAACACTGCAATAATGTGAGCATTTTTCATAAGTAAATAATTGATAGGGGACAGTGTGTTTACCAACACTGGAAATAATGTGAGCATTTTTCATAAGGAAATAATTAACGAGGGACAGTGTGTTCTCCAACACTACAAATAATGTGAGCATTTTTTTGTTCCAATCAAATGAAAAAAGTGAAATGCCATTTTTACTATACCAAATAGTTGTTCTAAAATTTTAAGGTGGACTTCATTACATTGTTGGTGTGTACGAATCAAAAAAAAATCGTAAGGAAATATCTAACAAGGGACAATGTGTTTTCCAACACTGCAATAATGCGAGCATTTTTCATAAGGAAATAATTGATAGGGGACAGTGTGTTTTCCAACATTGGAAATAATGTGAGCATTTTTCAAGGAAATAATTGACAAGGGACAGTGTGTTTTCCAAAATTGCAAATAATGTGAGCATTTTTTTGTTCCAATGAAATGAAGAAAGTGAAATGCCAATTTTACATTACCAAATAGTTGTTCTAAAATTTTAAGGTGCAATTCATTACATTGTTGGTGTGCACGAATCAAAAACTTTTCATAAGGAAATATCTGACAAGGGACAATGTGTTTTCCAACACTGCAATAATGTGAGCATTTTTCATAAGGAAATAATTGATAGGGGACAATGTGTTTTCTAACACTAGAAATAATTTGAGCATTGTTTATAAGGAAATAATTGACAAGGGACAACATGTTTTGCAACACTACAAATAATGTGAGCATTTTTTTGTTCCAATCAAATGAAGAAAGTGAAATACCATTTTTACTGTACCAAATAGTTGTTTTTAAAATTTTAAGGCGGACTTCATTACATTTTTGGTGTGTATGAATCAAAAACTTTTCATAACGAAATATTTGACAAGTGATAGTGTGTTTTCCAACACTGCAATAATGTGAGCATTCTCATAAGGAAATAATTGACAGGGGATAGTGTGTTTCCAACATTCAAAATAATGTGAACATTTTGTGTTCCAATCAGATGAAGAAAATGAAATGTCATTTTTACTGTACCAAAGAGTTGTTCTAAAATTTTAAGGTGGACTTCATTACATTCTTGGTGCGTATGAAATGAAAAAAAAATCATAAGGAAATAAATGACAAGGGACAATGTGTTTTCCAACACTGCAAATAATGTGAGTAGTCAAAAAGTTAAGTATTTTCTCTTTTGGAAATCCTACAAAGATCTCCCCTTTCTTTGTCCAATCCATAACATTAGCCACCCTTTCCAATAAACCTCCTGTTGACACTTGGTTATTTCCTCTTTCTTGATATCTCTCATATATAAAAACTCACAATTGCAGAAATAACATAAGGTACTACTAAGTGAGAAATATTTGTTAAAATTTAAGATAGGTAAATATCATGAGGAAGTATTGCATCACGTTAAAGGATATATGTCATTTATTTTTGGGAATCTTGGTCATGGTAGTATGAGAATAAATTCATACATTTTTATAAAGAGAATACTTACACTATGATAAAGGAAAAGAAGAAACATACTCTAGGGATGGATGATTTGATAAACTATTCTACCAAGATCTAGATTTGAAATTAGTTATGAATAGATCATAATAGAGGGAGGGAGAGAGGGAGGGAGAGAGAGAGAGGGAAGGAGGGAGATAGGAAGTGGTAGGGTGGGAGGGATAGAGGGAAGGAGGGAGATAGGGAGTGGTAGGGTGGGAGGGAAGGAGGGAGTGGTAGGTGGAGAGTGGTGTGTGTGTGTGTGTGTGGGAGAGAGAGGGGGAAGAATGGAGATAAGAATTGGTAGGGTGGGAGGGATAGAGGGAGGGAGAGAAAGAGGGAAGGATGGAGATATGAATTGGTAGGGTGGGAGGGATAGAAGGACCCAAAATGGACTTAGTAAGAGGGAGAGATGTGATGGTGGATTGTGGGAAATAGGCATCCAAAATGGATTTCACGAGACCAATATTTTATAGAAAATAATTAACTTAGGGATATCATAGTACACACTTCACATTATACATGCTGCTTCATATAAGAAATTGCTCAATGTCAACAACCAAAATTTTCTCATTATACAAAAGAAGACCAAAGTGTGTTTCTTAATATAAGAAACTGCTTCTTATAAATAGTAGGCATTTCATAGGGTATCCTTCATAGAAGGTACTAGAATGTATGAAATGAAAAAGGAATCTACTCTAAAAGCACTTGAAAATAGATGATAAGGAAAATGAAAAATTGAGATCTAAGTGCAGAAAAAAGAGAATCAGTTGGGTGGATCTACATGAAATTCTTATCTAAAAAGGTAGACAAGTCTTGTAATGAACTTGTAAAAACATAAGTTTCATATTTGGAAACCTGGGGAACACATATAGATAGGTAAGAAAAAATAGTGGGTTGTAATTTATTTCATTGTGCTTGTTCAAAGCTCAATAGTAGATCATAATAGAGGGAGGGAGAGAGAGAGAGAAGGAAGGAGGTAGATAGGAAGTGGTAGGGTGGGAGGGATATGAGGGAGAGAAATATGGAAGGATAGAGATAGAGATAGGTATAGAGAGTGGTAGGGTGGGAGGGATAAAGGGAAGGAGGGAGATAGGGAGTGGTAGCATGGGAGGGATAGGTATAGAGAGAGTTAGGGAGGGAGGAAAGGAGGGGTAGATTAAGAGAGGTTGTGTGTGTGTGAGGGAGAGAGATGGGGAAGGATGGAGATAATAAGTATAGCGTGGGAGGGATAGAGGGAGGGAGAGAAAGAGGCAAGGAGGGAGATATGAATTGGTAAGGTGGGAGGGATAGAAGGACCCAAAATGGACTTAGTAGGAGGGAGAGATGTGATGGTTTATGGCCATGAAAAGGAAGATCATTGTCTTTGAGAGAGTATGTGTGATACATACAAGTTTTCCCTATGTGGTAGAAAGGACACTCGATGCAAGGTCCAGGAAGGACAAGGTAAAAGTATCAAACTTATTTGTGTGAAGGCTCACCCAACAAATTTGGGATGTGATAAGATCTAAATCAAAAAGTTAGATGTGGGGATTATGGGATGAGGGGATGAGGTTGGAGGATGGAGTGATGGATAATAAAATATATGAAAAATAAATTAGAAGATAATGAAAAGGAATACCAGGGGGCATTATTAGGTAAGGGTATGTGCAGGATCATCATGGAAAAAACAGGTCCTTAAGTGGCAATGAAAATTCAGAAAATCAGAGTTGGGAAACTTGACATAAAAATTTGAATAAGTTATCTATATTATTTCAAAAATATGTAAGAATAGAATCTGTGGAAAATTGAATGTAGTTTCTAAACTACTAGTTTAATTTTTGTAAAAAAAAAATCTATTTGGTGAAAATTTGAAATTTCAATGCAGTAGTACTAAAATTTCAGGGAAAAAATAAGAAGTAGGTGTCTGTATGACCACCCTAACCATAATAAAATGATAATATTTTTTTATAATATTTTAGATATAAGTAGAGGACTCATGTCCGGATGTGATGCATATTTTTTTGTAATTTTTTTTCAAATAAATAATTAATTATGAATTTTTTATTACAACTTTTAAAAAATATAATAACTTGTATGTCTGACCATCTTAACTTGGTCAACACTTCATGAAATTCATTTTTTTTTTAATCCTATAGTATGCCAAGCATAGAATGTGACACATGTTTTGGAATAAAAAAATGTGATACCGTTTGAAAGCTATATATTTTTTTCTATTAGACTATCAATTAGGACTTTAGTTGTAATTCTAATAAAAAATAAATAATAATTATTTATTAGATTCTAAGTAAAATATAATTTATATTGGTAGAAAGCTGAGAAGGTCCTTTACAAACCCTTTTCGTTTCATCAATTTTGGGTAAAATAAAAGTCGTCAGCCACATGGGCGAAGTCTGGAAAAGCAAGGTAAGTTGTTAAACACGTTTTATGTGTTGAATTTTTAGAATTGGCAGGTCCGAACCAAATCCCGAGCCTAATACCAAGCCTAATCCCTAGGCATTAAATTTTGTGTCAGCATATCAGATATCCGATTCAAATCCGATATTCAATTTGAATTCGATATATGATATGTTTTAGATATGAGTTTTAAAAAAATTATACAATCATTAATATATGATTTAAAAATGCAATAAAGTTTATAATTTAATATTCATAATATCTAATAAATTTTATAATGTAATATATTTAATATACAATTTATGATAATCTCTTACTAAATTATATATTTAATATATAATATATTATTAAATATATAATATTTAAATATTATTTCAATATTTTAGTTAATCTATAGATATTTAAATATATATATTACCAATATATAAAATATTTAAATATTATCTCTTTCCCCCTCTCTCTCTCCACCTCTATCTCTCTCAAGTCTCTCACTCAATCACTTCTCTCTCTCTCTCTATCTCTCTCTCTATCCCTTTCTCCCTCTCCATCTCATTCTCCCACTCTCCCTCTCACACTATCACTCTCCCTCTCCCTCTCCCTCTCCCTCTCTCCCTCAACTCTAAACTCTCTCTCCCTCTCCTGCTCTCCCTCTCACTCTCCCACTCTCCCTCTCACTCTCCCACTCTCCCTCTCCCTCTCCCTCCCACTCTCCCTCCCTCTATCTCTCCCTCCCACTCTCACTCTCCCTCTCTCAATCTCCCACTCTCCCTCTCTCCCTCACTCTCTCACTCTTGCTTTCTCCCTATC